>CANXME010001960.1:0-694311 GCA_948144175.1 Closterium sp. NIES-65 | reverse complement strand
TGAGCGGTGCTGACCTACAGGATGCGGGGGTTCACCAGTTCACTCCTGCGAGTCAGCGGGTGACCCACTGCACTGACGCTCGCACAGGCCGACACCTGGCGACGTTTGCACGTCGGCCGGGGTCGAGCCTGTACACCCTCACCACTGAGTCTCCTCCTGTCTTTGCGTCTAGTCAGGTAGCTCCATCGGATCAGGTGTTTGCTGCAGCATCCAGGTCTGGTCCTGAATCTGCCCCCTGCTCGTGTCGCCTCCTGTCTCACGAGACTCTCCTGTGGCACCTCCGCCTTGGTCACCCCTCCCTGCTTTGTCTCCGAGGCATGGCCTCCCGTGTTCTAGTCTCTGGTCTTCCCCAGTCCCTCCCTCCCCTTCCTCCGGGGCCTGGCCCTACCTGCGTCCCCTGTGTCGAGGGGCGGCTGCGGGCTGCCCCTCACTCCTCCCAGTTTCCTCCGACACAGGCCCCGCTGCAGACGCTTCACGTGTACGTGTGGGGCCCGGCCCGCGTCCGTGGACAGGGTCACGAGCGCTACTTCCTCCTGGTGGTTGACGACTACTCGCGTTACACCTCAGTCTTCCCCTGCTCGTGTCGTCTCCTGTCCCACCAGACTCTCCTTTGGCACCACCGCCTTGGTCACCCCTCCCTGCCTCGTCTCCGAGGCATGGCCTCCCGTGTCCTTGTCTCTGGTCTCCCCCAGTCCCTCCCTCCCCTCCCTTCGGGGCTTGCCCCTACCTGCGTTCCCTGCGTCGAGGGGGGGCAGCGCGCCGCCCCTCACTCCTCGGAGTTTCCTCCGACAGAGGCTCCCCTGCAGACTCTTCACATGGACGTGTGGGGCCCCGCCCGCGTCCGTGGCTAGGATCACGAGCGTTACTTCCTGTTGGTGGTTGACGACTACTCGCGTTACACCACAGTCTTCCCCTTGCGCAGCAAGGGTGATGTCACTGAGGTGTTGATCGACTGGATCTGCGCAGCTCTTCTTTAGCTCAAGAGGAGCTTCGGCTCGGACTTTCCTGTTCTGCGTCTGCGCTCTGACCGAGGCGGAGAGTTCTCCTCTGGCCTTCTACGAGCCTACTACCTTGCACGAGGCATCCGCCAGACCTTTACGCTTCCAGACTCTCCACAACAAAATGGGATTGCTGAGCGCTGCATTGGCATGGTCATGGACGTCGCCCGTACGTCCATGATGCACGCGGCTGCCCCCCATTTTCTGTGGCCGTTTGCGGTTTGGTACGCGGCGCATCAGATCAACCTTCACCCCAGGGTCTCCATGCCAGAGACCTCCCCAGCTTTGCTGTCGACGGGGTAGGTTGGCGATGCGTCTGCGTTCCGTGTCTGGGGATCTCGGGCGTTTGTCCGCGACTTGTCTGCAGACAAACTGTCCCCCCGTGCTGTTCCCTGCGTCTTCCTTGGCTTCCCCCTTGACGTGCCAGGGTGGCAGTTCTACCACCCCACCTCTCGTCGTGTTCTTTCCTCCCATGACGTCACGTTTGACGAGTTGGTCCCCTACTACCGCCTCTTCCCCTACCGCACTCCGTCCCTCCCCCCGCCACCGCTCTTCCTTGTGCCAGGTCCCCCTCCGGTAGACCCCCTCCCCCCTCAGGGTCCTGCCCCTTCAGGTGTGTCCCAGGTAGACGCAGTCGAGCCTCTCGAGGTTACTAGTGACTCTGGTGCTGCTGGGGGTGCTGAGCCTGGGGGTGCTGGGACTGGGGGTGCTGAGCCTGGGGGTGCGGAGCCTGCGGCCGCTGGGCCTGCTCGTGTGGCGTCTGGCGGTGCTGGGCTTGGAGGTTCTTTGGGTGCTTTGTCTCGGCGGGAGCCACTCTCTTAACGGGAGCAACGCGAGTAGATTGCACGGCGCTGGAGGCGTACTGCCGGAGCTGGAGCTTCTTCGGCTGCTGAGGGTGCTGGTGCCGCCGGTCCCAGAGGTGCTCGTACTGGGAGTACTTGAGCTACTGGGCCTGCGGGTACGTCTGGCGCTGGAGCTTGTGAGGGTGCTGGCGTGGAGGCTACTGCTGTTAGTCCTGGCGGCGTGCCTGCTGAGGGTGCTGCTGGTGCTGCTGGAGGTACTGCAACTGGAGGTGCTGTTGGCGCTGGTGCTGCCGCTGGGGGTGCTGGTGCTGTCCCTGCTGTGTCTGGAGTCGCCACGCGGCCTCGGCCATACTTCGTTCGGCTCCTTCACCAGGTTCTTGGTCCTCCTCCTCCCTTAGAGTGTCCACCGCCTGTCCAGTCACAGTCACAGTTACCGCCGGCCTCCCCACTGCCTGCTCCTTCTCCCCTACACTAGTCCTACTGGAGATCATGCTGAGCGTCGTGAGCCTGCGTCTCGTCTTGCGTCGCTTGTTTGTGCTGCTCGCGCTAGTGGTCGCGGTTCGCGTCAGCGTCCTCCTCCTGTCCCTGGCACACACCGGATGTCTCTACATCCGTCCACTGCTCCTCTGCGATCCCTTTGCCTTCTCCTCCTGAGTCCTCTCTTCCTGCTCTTGCCGACCCGGAGTCGGACTCTCTTCGTGCTGCCAGTCCTAATGTTACGCGTCTCCTTGCTACTGTCGTCACTGACCCTTCGTTTGAGTCGAGTGCTGCGTCTACCCTAGTGGCTGAGCTCGTCGACTTCGCTATTCGCTGCCGTCTAGACTACTTTGCTAGTCTTGTTGCTGATTCTGCGTCTGTCTATCCTCCGTCCGTCGGGGTTGAGTGTGTTAACGGGAATGGAGTGTTGGCCCCGCCCTCGCTTGGGCAACGCCGACAACTTGGTCGGATGTACGGGAGTAGCAGCCGACCGCTCACAGTGGGATAGCTGCTCGACAGGTTACGTCGAGCTGCAGCGGACCGCTGTGGTGTTGCTGTCGACCAGGATGCTTGACAACTGCACCTGACTGGCCTGGGCGACGGGTGAGCCGTCCGGGAGGTCGACGAAGCAGTCCGTCGACCTACAGTTCGACGGGGAGGTCAACGGAGCATCCCGTCGAGCTGCAGCTCGACCGGGAGGTCAACGGAGCATCCCGTCGAACTGCAGCTCGACCGGGAGGTCAACGAAGCGTCCCGTCGAACTGCAGCTCGACCAGGAGGACGTCGGAGCAGTTCTGGTCGACGGAAGGGGTCCGTCGACCAAGGGGTAGCTTGACGGGAGGTGTGGTCGACTAGGAGCGCCCGGTGGTCGACCGGGTCGACCGGGTAACCTGCTCGACGAGTTCTGCGGAGGCACGCGAACGTCGTCAAGATCGCGATGGCGCAGGTGACTTCGGGCCGGTATCCCGAATTCGATGTGGCTCGTCAGGCGCAGACAACAGCCGACGGATGCCCAACGAGGCAAGTCGGGCCAATCGTCTGCGCACACCTGCGAGCGCGCGCACTGCCGTGTTCTACGGGGCACGCCGTCGGCCTGCTTTGTTGGCAGGTCGCCCTTCTGCAATGCTGGCGCGGCTCCTCTATGCAATGCTGGCAGGCGGTCGACCGAGCTGCGTTGGCGGTCGACCAGGCTAGCTGCAGGGTTGCTAGGTGCCTGATGTAGTCATTATTGTCATTGCTTCTTGGATCATTCTGGAATTCCAACTTTGCTAGTGGAAACTCTTGCCAAATTCTTCCGTGAATGTGCAAGCTCTAGGGAACCAAGCAAAGCTAAGATCACCTCTAGTAGTTCGTGCCAACCCCTGTAGTCTAGCTCACTACCGTTGTAGAGTTGATCTCCGCATGGTGCGGTGAGCGTGGAACGAACACGCGACCTTCAGATAGGAGCTGACTTTTGCACCTACTAAGTCGTTCGTAGGCCGGCAGCAGCGATAGTCGCCATGGTCGACCCTGTCGTTGATGCGGGTGAAGCGGACACCTTGGAGGCACGTTTGGCTGATGCGAGGAGACGCCACGCAAATGGCGAGTACGGGACGATCCCCTTGGTGATCGCCGAGTTGGGTATCCGGTCGCAGTGGGCGACGGAACACCCTTCCCGTCCTACTTCTCCTCGACCGGTGCGCAACGAAGGTGGCGTCGACGACGATGTCGACGGTGGTGCACGAGTCAACGGCAGCGAAGGCACGAGGCAGAGAGGAGTGATCAAAGTCGACGGCGGTGTCGACGGAATCCAAGCGCGGGTGCAGCGGTCGACGGCCACTGCAGGAAGCTCGAATGCCGACGTCGATGTTCGACGCCGTTCTCCTCCACGAAGTGGTGGAGGGCTCTCGGTGATGACACATGTGACAGCGGGCGGAATTGCATCAGCGTATGGCTACTTCAAGTTCTCGCCGGACCGGATCGCCGTCGCTCCGCTGCAAGGTCGACGGGACCTCATCACCTGGAGGGAATCGATCGAACCTCAGCTGGAGGTCGCCGGGCTGAAGGGCTTCGCCGACGGCACCGTGCCAATTCCGCCCGAGGAGGACGTCAGGCTGAGCGGGGAGTTTCGTTCGGCTCACCTGCTCACCTTCATGGTCATCTCGAGGTGCTGCTCGCCGGTGGTGCAGCTAGCGCTGAGGAGCTGTCGAGAGCGACTGGATGCTGGCCACCAGGCATGGCGCTTCATCATGTCGACGTACCAGATCAGGGACGACTTGTACATCGGGCAGCTGGAGGAGAAGATGACTCACCTTCGGATGGGCGAGCGTGAGTCGGCGACGGATTACTGCAACCGTGCTCGACGGATCTTGGCCGAAATGCAAATGGCGGGCGTCGAATACTCGACGGCCTCCTACATCACCCACATCGTCAAGGGCTTGCCGCGCAGCTACAATCTCATGAAGAGGATGATGATGATGCCCGGCACGCGTGAGTCCCTCGACGAGGACTCCATCACCGGTTACATTCTCCAGGATGAGGCGATGCAGGAGGCAGAGCAGCCCATGGAGTTCCTTCCGCAGGCGAGTTACGCTGCACAGACGAAGCCAAACAGCCAGTGGGAGCAGCGCGGGAAGCCAGACGGAGGTGGTAGCGGAGGTGGGCGGTCGACGAAGGACGTCGACGAGAAGAGGTCGACGCGGGACAAGGGTCGACGAGGTGGTGGTCGACGGCGGGAGTGTTGGATTTGCGGCGACCCCGACCATCTCTCATTCGAATGCCCCGACCGCGATGACAGCGACGAGGACGACAACAAGGGAGTCCGTGGTCGATTGGCCAGTCGTCGCCCCCGTCGAAATGAGAAGCCGCGCAAGGAGAAGCAGGCGTCGAAGACGACGTCGTCGACGAAGGACGTCGACAGCTCCAGTGGCAAGAGCCGAGGCGACAAGGAGGTGTCGTGCTCGATGGTCGGCGTGGTGGAGCCGACGGTCTCGCTAGCACCGGAGGCTGGCGAGGACTTCCAGGCGGTGGCAGTAGCTGTGCAGGCCAACCCGATGGCGGTGCTGCTCGACAGCGGGTGCTCCCACCACCTGATGGGGACGAAATCGGTCTTCGTCGACATGGGGCCGAGCGACGGAGTGAAGCACGTGCGTGGGTTCAACGGGGCATTGCAGTCTGTCGAGGGTCGTGGAACTGTTGCTCTGCAAGGGGAGGCCGGGAAGCGGGTGCTCATCCCCGACGTGCTCTACTTTCAGGGTGTTCAGGCGAACATGTTGTCTGCTGGCCAGCTAAAGGAGAGCGGCGTGCTACTACAGGGCGATGGCGATGAGATGCTGCTCGTCGCCGCGACCGGGGAGGTACTCGGTCGAGCACGCTACACCGGACGAGTCCTCTGCACCGACCTTCGCCCCTGCTCGACGCAGTCGCAGTCGACCGAGGTGGTGGCTCTGCGGACGATCGTCTCGGCGACGAAGACGACCCCCGATAGGATGCATGCGCGGCTTGCCCACGTCAGCGTCGACACGATCAAGAGCTCGGCGAAGCACGATGTTGCTACTGGGCTCGACATCACGTCGTCAACCGGAGCAGACCCGCCATGTGTCTCGTGCGTCGGAGGAAAATTGGCGCGGCACACCTTCCCCGCCAAGGGCTCGGATGCAGCGGAGGCACTGGCTGTCGTGCACATTGACTTGTGCGGGCCATTTCGGGTGGCTGCCAAGGATGGCAGCTTGTACTTCCTGCTGCTGAAGGATCGACATACTCGGTTTGTATGGGCAATGCCGGTCGCTAAGAAGAGTGACGTGTTGCGGGAGTTCCAGCGGTGGCTGGTGCTGGTGGAACAGCAGACGAAGAAGTCGGTGCTGTCGCTTCGCTCCGACCGAGGCGGGGAGTTTCTCGCGAAGGCGTTCACCGACTTCGTCAACGGGAAGGGCATCGTCCACGATCTGACATGCCCCTACACTCCGCAGCAGAATGGCATGGCTGAGCAGGAGATGCGCACGGCCGTCGATTCCGGGCGGACGATGTTGCTGCACATGGGCGTACAGCACCACTGGTGGCACCTTGCTCTACGACAAGCTGTCTGGGTGCGCAACTGCTTGGAGCGGTCGACGACGCCGCCGGGGACGACTCCGTACCAGCTGCTGACCGGGCAGAAGCCCGACCTTACGCTGGCGCGGGTGTGGGGCTGCATGGTGCAGTTCATGGTTCCCGAGCAGCAGCGTGGTGGGAAGCTGGCGCCGAAGGCTCGCTGGGGACTTCACCTGGGTGTGTCGCCAGCAAGCAAGGGCTGGGAAGTGCTCGACCTGACCGACAACAAGGTAGTCACGTCGGTCGAGGTGATCTTCTACGAGAAGCTATCGCTGGAGGTGTGGAAGGCGAAGTATGGGCCGGCGTCGCAGTGGACGCAGGCGCACCCGCCAACGGATACATCGACAGCGCCAGTTCCGTTGCTCGCCGAAGTCGACGGACCCGGTGATGAAGATGTTGTGGAGGTTCTTTCCCCTTTCCCTGTCTTTGCTCCTCCGTTCCCCGTCGCAGATCGGCCTGGGTCGGCACCTGTGTCGCCCACCGTCGATGAGGGGAGCCTTGAGGCGTCGCCTGTGGCGCCGGCCCATGGCATCGCCGGCGGTCGACAAGGCGCCAAGCTCGTCGACCAGACAGGGGAGCCGGTCGAACAAGAGGCAACGGCGGGGGTACACTCGACAGGGGAGCAGCAGTCGGAGCGGCCGACAGGAGAGTTGTCGAAGGCAGCAGCAGACGAACAGCCGGGCGAAGGGTCGAAGCAGCTGGTCGATGACGTTCTCGTCGACGAGAAAGGGGAGCAGTCGGCGGCTGAGGAGTCCACCGACAGCGACGTGATGGAAGTGCAGATCACGAAGCCTGAGCTGCGACGCACAGGTCGAGTCCGACGGCCGCCGGAGCGGTTGAGCTTCCACGACTGCCTACCGCCAGCTGCCTTCACCACGGTGTACGACGAGGTCGACGACGACCTGCTGTACGACGATGCCGAGGAGGATGAAGACCTGCCGGAGCTTGACCCCGACGTGCATGCCGACCCCGAACACCGCTGGGACATCGCCACGATGACGGTGAAGGAGGCGCTGTCGAGCTGGAAGGGCGAGGCGGTGAAGGCCGCAATGGAAGAAGAAATCCGTAGCCTCATCGCTATGGGGACTTGGGAGCTGGTCGAACGCCCACGCGGGGTGAACATCATGAAGAACCGGTGGGTGCTGACGACCAAGTACCGCATCGACGACACCGTCGAGCGCGAGAAGGCGAGGCTGGTCGTAAAGGGCTTCACGCAGGTGTACGGCGCCGACTACGACGAGACGTACTCACCGGTGAGCAGCTACGTCACGCTGAGGATCTTCCTCAGTATCGTCGCCGTCCTCGACCTCAACCTGATGCAGCTCGACATGAAGAACGCTTTCCTGCAGAGCAAGCTCGACAGGGTGCTCTACATGTACCAGCCGGACTACTTCGACGACGGGAACGGCCGGGTGTGTAAGCTGCTGAAAAGCCTCTACGGGCTGAAGCAGTCGCCGCTGCTGTGGTACAGGGCTCTCGACGGTGTGCTGTTGGGCGCTGGCTGGAAGAAGAGCCAGGTCGACGAGGCGCTCTACTTCAAAACTGGCGACGCGGTGTGACCTGCTGGGTCTTGGTCTACGTCGACGACCTGCTCGCCGCTAGCAGCAGCACCGTGATGGTGAAGGAGCTGAAGGAGCTGCTGGAGGCCGCCTTCGAGCTGCGTGAGATCTCGCCGGTGGAGAAGTACCTTGGGCTGGAGATCGTGCGCGACAGGCCGGCCAGGAAGTTGTGGCTGCACCAGCAGGGCTACGCCGACAAGCTGCGCAGGCTCTTCGTCGACGAGGAGCAGGGCGGTCGAGTCCCGAAGACGCCGGTCTCGGTCGACGCCTACGCTCAGCTGACGTTCGACGACGAGGAGGCTCAGGAGCGCGAAGAGGAGGAGTACCGGCACAAGGTCGGCTCGCTGCAGTTCGCGGCGACGACGACGAGGCCGGACATTGCGTTCGCCTGCAGCAAGCTGGGGAGCGGCCTCACGGTGAGGAGCGACCAGCATTGGCGTGAGGTCGACCGTTGCCTCGCCTTCCTCACCGACACCCGCGACACCGCCCTGGAGTTCGGCGGTGGACCAGAATCGTTGGAGCTGATTGGCTACGTCGATGCTGATGACGCGGGCGACAAGCAGAACCGGACGAGCACGGGAGGCTACGTGTTCGTCTACGGAGGGGCCGCCGTCTCCTGGTTGAGCTCGCGCATCAAGTGCGCGACATTATCATCGACCGAGTCGGAGTACGTGGCGGCCACGGATGCCGGCAAGGAGGGGCGTCGACTTCGCTTCCTCCTTGCGGAATTCAAGCTGCTCGACGCTGGGAAGCCGACCATCCTCCGCGTCGACAACAAGTCGGCAATCACTGTCGCTGAGGGCTTGGGGCTGACGGGAAACCTCAAGCACATGGAGCGACGCTACGCATGGCTGCAGCACATGGTGCGGCGCGGGAAAATTGTGCTGAACTACATCCCGACCACCGAGCAGCCAGCGGATTTGCTGACGAAGGCGCTGCATTTTCCGGCTTTCAACCGGTGCTCTGTCGCCATCGGACAAGTTCGTCTGGTCGACATCGGCGACGGCGACGACGAGGTGCAGCAGTAGGTGCCGTGCCCTTTTTCTACACGGCTGGTGCGGTGACGGCGTGCTGTGTGTGGGGTGCACGCCGAGGACGAGTTCTCTCCGTGGAGTACTGCCGTGAGGGCTGGAGGCCCAAGCATGAGCGCAGCAGGGGAGTGTTAACGGGAATGGAGTGTTGGCCCCGCCCTCGCTTGGGCAACGCCGACAACTTGGTCGGATGTACGGGAGTAGCAGCCGACTGCTCACAGTGGGATAGCTGCTCGACAGGTTACGTCGAGCTGCAGCGGACCGCTGTGGTGTTGCTGTCAACCACGATGCTCGACAGCTGCACCTGACTGGCCTGGGCGACGGGTGAGCCGTCCGGGAGGTCGATGAAGCAGTCCGTCGACCTACAGTTCGACGGGGAGGTCAACGGAGCATCCCGTCGAACTGCAGCTCGACCGGGAGGTCAACGGAGCATCCCGTCGAACTGCAGCTCGACCGGGAGGTCAACGAAGCGTCCCGTCGAACTGCAGCTCGACCGGGAGGACGTCGGAGCAGTTCTGGTCGACGGAAGGGGTTCGTCGACTAAGGGGTAGCTTGACGGGAGGTGTGGTCGACTAGGAGCGCCCGGTGGTCGACCAGGTCGATCGGGTAACCTGCTCGACGAGTTCTGCGGAGGCACGCGAACGTCGTCAAGATCGCGATGGCGCAGGCGACTTCGGGCCGGTATCCCGAAGTCGATGTGGCTCGTCAGGCGCAAACAACAGCCGACGGATGCCCAACGAGGCAAGTCGGGCCAATCGTCTGCGCACACCTGCGAGCGCGCGCACTGCCGTGTTCTACGGGGCACGCCGTCGGCCCGCTTTGTTGGCAGGTCGCCCTTCTGCAATGCTGGCGCGGCTCCTCTATGCAATGCTGGCAGGCGGTCGACCGAGCTGCGTTGGCGGTCGACCAGGCTAGCTGCAGGGTTGCTAGGTGCCTATGTAGTCATTATTGTCATTGCTTCTTGGATCATTCTGGAATTCCAACTTTGCTAGTGGAAACTCTTGCCAAATTCTTCCGTGAATGTGCAGGCTCTAGGGAACCAAGCAAAGCTAAGATCACCTCTAGTAGTTTACGCATGGCCCTGTATTCTAGCTCACTACCGTTGTAGAGTTGATCTCCGCAGAGTGTGCTCTTGGCACGGACGTCCTTGAGGACAGGCAGGAGGAGTTCCAGTGTTTGGCTGCTGCTTCACCTCATCTCGTGTCCGTACTGCTTACCCCTGAGGGAGACCCGGATGCACTTGACATCCCGACTCCGCACTCTTACGCGGAGGCCGTAGAGGGTCCCTACTCCTCTCAGTGGCACGCAGCTATGGACGAAGAGATGGCTTCTTGGAAGTCTAGAGGCACCTACGTTGACGCGGTTGCCCCACCTGGGGCGAACATTGTCAGTGGCATGAGGATCTTCAGGGTGAAGCGGCCGCCAGGTTCTCCACCTATCTTCAAGGCGCGGTACATGGCTCGTGGCTTCAGACAGCGGCAGGGAGTTGACTACTTTCAGACCTTCTCTCCCACCCCAAAGATGACCACTCTTCGGGTGCTGCTGCACATAGCCGCTCAGCGCGACTACGAGCTTCACTCCCTTGACTCCAGCACTGCTTTCCTGCAGGGTAGCCTGCACGAGGAGATCTGGCTGCGCCGCCCACCTAGCTTCACTGGGACTTTTCCTCTTGGCACCCAGTGGAGCCTCCGGCGGCCTGTCTACAGTCTTTGCCAGGCACCGCGTGAGTGGCACGACACACTGAGGACTACGCTTGCGGCTCTTGGGTTTTCTCACGCTTCTGCCGACCCGTCGCTGTTTCTTCGCACCGACACTTCTTTGCCGCCGTTCTAGATCCTTGTATACGTCGACGACTTGGTCTTTGCCACTGCTGACACTACTGGACTCGCCCACGTGAAGTCCAAGCTGCACAAGAGACACACGTGCACAGACCTGGGTGAACTGCGCAGGTACCTTGGCTTGCAGATCACGCGGGAGAGAGCACGCCGCACCATTACCCTGACTCAGTCACACATGGTGCAGCAGGTCCTTCAGCGCTTCGGCTTCACGTGGTCATCCTTGGCTTCCCCCTTGACGTGCTGCTAGAGCTAGAGCTGCTGGGGGTGTTGGCGCTAGTGTTTCTACTGGTGCTGGTGCGTCTGGGGGTGCTGCTGGCGCTGTCGGGGCTGGAGGTGCTACTGGCGCTGGTGCTGCCGCTAGGGGTACTGGTGTCGTCCTTGCTGGTACTGGAGGCGCTGAGCGGCTGAGGCCGTACTTCGTTCCGCTCCTGGAGCAGGTTCTTGGTCTCCCGCCCTCTCCTCCTCCTAGTCCTTCCTTAGAGTGTCCACAGCCTGTCTAGTCGCAGTCACAGCTACAGCCCGCCTCCCCGCTACCTGCTCCTTCTCCCTACACTGGTCCTACTGGAGGTCTTGCTGAGCGTCGTGAGCTTGCGACTTGTCTAGCGTCGCCTGTTCGTGCTGCTCGCACTAGTCGTCGTGGTGCGCGTCCGCGTCCTCCTGCGGTCCCCGGCACACAACAGATGGCACTGCGTCCTTCCACTGCCCGTCTGCGTGTCCCGTTGCCGTCTCCTCCAGAGTCCTCCCTTCCTGTTCTTGCTTACCCAGAGTCTGACTCCCTTCCTGCTGCTAGTCCTTCGGTCACGCGCCTTCTTGCTACTGTTGTCACTGACCCTTCCTTTGAGTCCACTGCTGCGTCTGCCCTAGTTGCTGAGCTTGTCGACTTCGCTGCTCGCTGTCGTCTAGACTACGCTGCCAGTCTCGTTGCTGAGTCTGAGTCTGTCTGTCCTCCGTCCGTCGAGGGTGGGTGTGCTCTTAGCACGGACGTTCTTGAGGACAAGCATGAGGAGTTCCAGTGCTTTGCTGTTGCTTTGCCCCATCTCCTGTCCACGCTGATTGCCCGTGAGGGAGACCCGGATGCACCAGACATCCCGACTCCTCGATCGTACGCTGAGGCGATCGAGGTTCCCTACTCCTCTCAGTGGCAGTCAGCCATGGACGCAGAGATGGATTCTTGAAAGTCCACAAGCACCTACATCGACGAGGTTCCCCCACCTGGGGCGAACATCGTCAGTGGCATGTGGATTTTCAGGGTGAAGCGGCCGCCGGGTTCTCCGCATGTCTTCAAGGCGCGTTACGTGGCTCGAAGCTTCAGTCAGCAGCAAGGAGTTGACTACTTTCAGACCTTCTCTCCCACCCCGAAGATGACCACTCTTCGGGTTCTGCTGCACCTAGCCGCTCAGCGCGACTACGAGCTTCACTCTCTTGACTTCAACACAGCTTTCCTGCAAGGCAGCCTGCACGAGTAGATCAGGCTGCCCCGCCCTCCTGGCTTCACTGGGTTGTTTCCTACTGGTACCCATTGGAGCCTCCGACGGCCAGTCTACGGTCTCCGCCAGGCGCCCCGTAAGTGGCACGACACATTGAGGACTACACTTGCGGCTCTTGGGTTTGCTCCTTCTACAGCCAACCCGTCGCTGTTTCTGCGCACCGACACCTCTCTGCCGCCGTTCTACATCCTCGTGTACGTCGACGACTTGGTCTTTGCCACTGCTGACACTGCTGGACTCGCCCACGTGAAGTCCGAGCTGAAGAAGAGACACACGTGCACAGATCTGGGTGAATTGCGTAGCTACCTTGGCTTGTAGATCACACGGGAAAGAGCACACTGCGCCATTACCCTGACTCAGTCACACATGGTGCAGCAGGTCCTTCAGCGCTTCGGCTTCACGTACTCCTTGACTCAGGCCACTCCTCTGTCTACTCGCCACTCACTTTCAGCTCTGCCTTCGGATGAGTCCGTAGAGCCAAGCGGCCCGTATCCAAAGCTTGTTGGCTGCCTCATGTACCTGATGACCTGCACACGACCTGACCTTGCATACCCTCTTAGCATCTTGGCACGCTATGTTGCTCCTGGGAGACACCGACCAGAGCACATGGCTGTAGTGAAGAGGGTGTTGCGCTACGTGTGCAGTACGTCGGGCATGGGGCTAGTGCTTGGAGGGCCACGTCGAGTGGTCCTCAGAGGTCACGCTGTCGCTTCTTGGGCTGACGACCAAGCTCTCTAGCGGTCGTCACAGGGTTACACCTTCAGCCTTGGCTCCGGCTCTGTTTCGTGGCGTTCTACCCGCTCGTCTTCTGTTCTCAGCTTTAGCTGTGAGGCTGAGATCTACGCAGGGGCCATTGCTGCACAGGAGCTACGCTGGCTCACCTACCTGCTGACTGACCTAGGAGAGCCGCCTCGTTCTCCTCCAGTTCTGTACGTAGACAACAAGGCCATGCTGGCCTTGTTGTCAGATTATTATAGCTGATGCATGTTTGTATGCTATAGTGGGGTAGCACATATGGGGTACAGCTTTCTAGGGTTGTATTTGTACCCAACTCTGACTTAGTCATTTCATTCCTGTTCATTCTTTTCACATGGTATAGAGCGGGTCCCTCCTAAGGACCGTTTTTTAAGGGCCCACCCACGATTTTTTTTCCTGCCCGGAGCGCGCCCTATTCTCCCCGAGGCGCGCTCCCCCCTAGTGCTTGTCGCGCTGCCCTTGTGGCGCCCCGAGAGTCGCGCGCGCGACTCCTTTTTTTTCGCGCGCGCGGCCTGGGCCCCACGTCGCGCTGGCCTTACGGCCGCGCCGCGCCGCCCTCTCGGCTCTGTCGCGCCGCGCCGCCCTCACGCCGGCCGCGCGGCCTCTTCGTCGCTGCAGCGGGCCCCGTCACCTAACGGCCCCGCCGTCCTACTCCCGCCCCGCCGCTGCACCTCTGTCGGCCCCGCCGCTGCACCCTAACGGCCCCGCCGTCCCCTGTCACGGCCCCGCCGTCCCCTCCCACGGCCCCGCCGCTGCACCCTGACGGCCCCGCCACTGCACCAGTCGGCCCCGCCGCTGCACCCTGACGGCCCCGCCGTCCCCTGTCACGGCCCCGCCGCTGCACTCTGCCGGCCCCTCCGCTGCACCCTGACGGCCCCGCCGTCCCCTGTCCCGGCCCCGTCCTGCACCCGAGCCGCCCTGCCGCCGAGCCGCCCGGGAGCCGAGCCGCCCTGCACCCGAGCCGCCCTGCCGCCGAGCAGCCCGGGAGCCGAGCCGCCCTGCACCCGAGCCGCCCTGCCGCCGAGCCGCCCGGGCGCCGAGCCGCCCTGCACCCGAGCCGCCCTGCCGCCGAGCCGCCCGGGAGCCGAGCCGCCCAGCAGCCGAGTCACTGAGTCGCCGAGCCGCCCTTCTACAGAGTTTCCCGGCCTGCCCCGCCTGGTGAGCACAGTCGCACTGTCACTACGTGCTCTTCCCCTACTGCTTGCACTGCTTCGCTGTCGTCGTCATGGCTACCCCTAGTGTCCTAGCTTTTGACGCTGAGGGTCGCGCCATTGATTTTGAGGTCTGGTTAGACGACCTGCAGCTGTTCTTACAGTGCGACAGGGCTGACGGCCTTTCTCTCTTTGACCTCACCTCTGGCGCCTCTCCTGCTCCTGCTGCCGATGCTGATCCCACTGTCCGCTCTCAGTGGGCCACTCGCGATGCTGCTGCACGTCTTGCTGTGCGTCGCCACCTCCCTACCTCTGAGCGTGCGCACTTTAGTCAGTACAAGAGTGCTCAGACCTTGTACGACGCTGTAGTTGCGCGCTACTCCTCCCCTGCCACTGCTGCACTGAGCCGTCTCATGCTTCCCTACCTCTTTCCTGACCTCTCTGCCTTTCCCACTGTCGCTGATCTCATTACGCACCTCCGCACTAGTGACACTCGCTACCGCGCCGCCCTTCCTGCTGAGTTCTGCGCTAAGAACCCACCCCCCATGTACATCGCTCTCTACTACGTAGTCGCGCGCCTCCCTGACTCCCTTCGCGTCGTCAGGGACCACTTTCTCGCAGTCTGTCCCACCACCCTCACCGTCGACCTCCTCGAGAAGGCCCTCCTCGCAGCGGAGAAGAGCATAGTCGCTGTAGGTGCTTCTCGTGGTGACCCTCGCACCCCCATCTTTGAGGGGTGCTCTCCTTTCCCCTTGCTGCCCTCTGTTGCCTCTGCTGCTGCTGCCGACCTGCTTGGTCTTGAGTCGGTCGGCGCGGCGTCTGCCCCTAGTGGGAGACGTCGCTCCAGCAAGGGCAAGGGGGGCAAGGGCGCGGGTGGAGCTGGAGGGGGCGGTGGCGGTGGCGGCGGTGGCGGCGGAGGGAGTGGGGGTGGCGGCGGGACTAGTGGCGGGGGTGGTGGTGGTGGTGGTGGCAGCAGCGGCGGAGACGGTGGTAGTGGTGCCAGCGGTGGTGGTGGAGGCAGCGGCGGAGGTGGAGGCGGCGGAGGTGGAGGCGGTGGAGGCGGCAGCGGAGGAGGCAGTGGTGGTGGAGGAGGTGGAGCTGGTCGGGGTGGTACCCAGCAGCGTAGCGGCGATGGTGGTGGCCAGCGCTCGCAGCGGCAGCAGCAGCGCTCGCGGAACATCCCTTCGCCTCAGCAGCTTCGTGAGTGGTACGCTGGGCGTCAGAGGGGTGGGGGTACTGGTCCCTGCACCTACGTTCTTCGTTCCGGCGACCGCGCGGGTGAGCAGTGTGGGGGTGCCCACGCTGCCCAGCGCTGCTTTGGCCGCCTGACGGACGCTTGGCGTCAGAAGTTCCCTGGGGCTACTGAGATCCCTCGCTGGGATGAGCTTCTTAGGGCTGGTGTAGCGATCTTTGTTCTTGATTTTGATGCTATCCTTGCTGCTATGTATGCTGTGACTTATAGTGAGGAGAATGAGGGTTACCGGTGTTTCCAGCCCGACCCGGGCATTGGTACTGCTGCGCTAGGTGCTTGTGAGGCTGCTGCTCTAGGTGCCAGTGCGTCTGCGCTCTCAGGTACTGGTGAGACTGCGCTCTCAGGTACTGCGTCGTCCTCGTCCTCCCTCACTTTCACACTTGACTCCGGGGCTTCTCGCTCCTTCTTTCGAGACCGCACTACCCTTACGCCGCTCGACCGGCCAGTTGCAGTCTCCCTTGCTGACCCCTCTGGGGGTCCTGTCCTGTCTCACTTCTCCACTGTCCTCCCGTGTCCGGCTGCCCCTTCGGGCACCCTGTCGGGTCTGTACCTTCCCTCGTTCTCTACGAACTTGGTGAGTGGCGCGGACCTACAGGATGTAGGGGTTCACCAGTTCACTCCTGCGAGTCAGCGGGTGACCCACTGCACGGAGGCACGCACAGGCCGACACCTGGCCACGTTCTTGCGTCGGCCGGGGTCGAGCCTCTACACCCTGACCGTTGAGTCTCCTCCTGTCCCTGCGTCTGGTCAGGTGGCTGCGTCAGGTCAGGTGCTTGCTGCTGCGTCCCGGTCAGGTCCTGAGTCTGCCCCCTGTTCTTGTCGCCTCCTGTCTCACGAGACTCTCCTGTGGCACCACCGTCTTGGCTACCCCTCCTTGCCCCGTCTTCGGAGCATGGCTTCTCGTGTCCTTGTCTCTGGTCTTCCCCAGTCTCTCCCTCCTCTCCCCTCCGGGCCAGGACCTTCCTGTGTCCCCTGTGTCGAGGGTCGCCTCCGGGCTACTCCTCACTCCTCCCACTTCCCCCCGACAGAGGCTCCCCTGCAGACGCTTCACATGGATGTGTGGGGCCCAGCCCCCGTCCGTGGGCAGGGTCACGAGCGCTACTTCCTGTTGGTGGTTGACGACTACTCGCGTTACACCACAGTCCTCCCCTTGCGCAGCAAGGGTGCGGTCACTGAGGTGCTGATCGACTGGATCCGCGAGGCTCGTCTCCAGCTCAGGAAGAGCTTCGGCTCTGACTTCCCTATTCTGCGTCTGCACTCGGACAGAGGCGGAGAGTTCTCTTCTCGCCTTCTGCGAGACTACTGTCGTGCACGGGGGATCCGCCAGACCTTCACGCTTCCGGACTCACCACAGCAAAATGGGATTGCTGAGCGCCGCATTGGCATGGTCATGGATGTCGCTCGTACGTCCATGATGCATGCGGCTGCCCCCCATTTTCTGTGGCCGTTTGCGGTGAGGTACGCGGCGCATCAGCTCAACCTTCACCCCCGGGTCTCTCGGCCCGCGATGTCCCCAGCCTTGCTGTGGACGGGGAAGGTTGGCGATGCGTCTGTGTTCCGTGTCTGGGGATCTCGGGCGTTTGTCCGCGACTTGTCTGCGGAGAAGCTGTCCCCTCGTGCCGCTCCCTGTGTCTTCCTTGGCTTCCCCACTGACGCCCCAGGGTGGCAGTTCTACCACCCCACCTCTCGTCGTGTTCTGTCCTCCCAAGACGACACGTTCGACGAGTCAGTCCCCTTCTACCGTCTCTTCCCCTACCGCACTCCTTCCCTCCCCCCTCCCCCGGACTTCCTTGTGCCGGTTCCCCCCCCGGTAGACCCCCTCCCCCCTCAGGTTCCTGCCCCCTCAGGTGTGTCCCAGGTAGACGCAGTTGACCCGGTCGAGGTTTCTGGTGACTCTGGTGCTGCTGCGGGTGCTGAGCCTGGGGGTGCTGACTCTGGGGGTGCTGTGCGCGGGGGTACTGAGCCTGGGGGTGCTACTGCTAGGGGTGCTGGGCCTGAGGGTGCTACTGCGGAGAGTGCGGAGCCTGGGGGTGCTAAGCCGGGGGGTGCTGTGCCTGGAGGTGCTGGGTCAAGGGGTGCTGGGTCAGGAGCTGCTGAGCCTGGGGGTGCTGAGCTGGGAGCTGCTAGGCCTGGGGGTGCTGCGTCTGGAGCTGTTGAGCCTGGGGTTTCTCCTACTGATGCGTCTTGCCGGGAGCCCCTCTCTCCACAGGAGCTGCGCGAGTGGTTCGCTCGCCGCTGGAGGCGTGCTGCTGAGTCTGGAGGTGCTGCTGGAGCTGGAGCTGGAGCTTCTTCGACCGTCGAGGGTGCGGGTGCTGCCGTTCCCGGAGCTGCTGGACCTGCGGGTCCTCCTGGAGCCGGAGCTGCTGAGGGCGTTGGTGCTGAGCCTACTGCTGTTGGTCCTGCCGCTGAAGGTGTGGGTGGCGCTGGTGCTGTCGCTGAGGGTGCTGGTGCTGTCCCTGCTGAGTCTGGAGCTGCCGCGCGGCCTCGGCCGTACTTCGTTCCGCTCCTGCAGCAGGTTCTTGGTCTTTCTCCTCCGGTAGAGGGTCCACCGCCTGTCCAGTCGCAGTCCCTACTGGAGCCTTCCTCTCCACTGCCTGCTCCCTCTCCTTACACTGGTCCTACTGGAGGTCTTGCTGAGCGCCGTGAGCCTGCGTCTCGTCCCGCGTCGCCTGTTCGTGCTGCTCGCGCTAGTGGTCGCAGTTCGCGTCAGCGTCCTCCTCCTGTCCCTGGCACGCACCGGATGTCTCTGCGTCCGTCCACTGCTCCTCTGCGTGCCCCTTTGCCTTCTCCTCCTGAGTCCTCTCTTCCTGCGCTTGCCGACCCTGAGTCGGACTCTCTTCGTGCTGCCAGTCCTACTGTCACGCGTCTGCTTGCTACTGTCGTCACTGACCCCTCTTTTGAGTCCACTGCTGCGTCTGCTCTAGTCGCTGAGCTCGTCGACTTTGCTGCTCACTGTCGTCTCGACTACGCTGCTAGTCTTGGTGCTGAGTCTGCGTCTTTCTTTCCTCCGTCCGTCGGGGGTGAGTGTGCTCTTGGCACGGACGTCCTTGAGGACAGGCAGGAGGAGTTACAGTGTCTAGCGGCTGCTTCACCTCATCTCGCGTCTGTACTGCTTGCCCCTGAGGGAGACCCGGACGCACTAGACATCCCGACTCCGCGTTCTTACGCGGAGGCCGTAGAGGGTCCCTACTCCTCTCAGTGGCAGGCAGCTATGGATGCAGAGATGGCTTCCTGGAAGTCCACAGGCACCTACGTTGACGCGGTTCCCCCTCCCGGGGCGAACATCGTCAGTGGCATGTGGATCTTCAGGGTGAAGCGGCCGCCGGGCTCTCCACCTGTCTTCAAGGCACGGTACGTCGCTCGTGGCTTCAGTCAGCGGCAGGGAGTTGACTACTTTCAGACCTTCTCTCCCACCCCGAAGATGACTACTCTTCGGGTGCTGCTGCACATAGCCGCTCAGCGCGACTACGAGCTTCACTCTCTCGACTTCAGCACTGCGTTCTTGCAGGGTAGCCTGCACGAGGAGATCTGGCTTCGCCGTCCACCTGGCTTCACTGGGACTTTCCCTCCTGGCACCCAGTGGAGCCTCCGACGGCCAGTCTACGGTCTCCGCCAAGCACCGCGTGAGTGGCACGACACACTGAGGACTACGCTTGCGGCCCTTGGGTTTGCTCCTTCTACTGCTGACCTGTCGCTGTTTCTTCGCACCGACACTTCCCTGCCGCCGTTCTACATCCTCGTGTACGTTGACGACTTGGTCTTTGCCACAGCGGACACTGCTGGACTCGCCTACGTGAAGTCCGAGCTGCTGAAGAGACACACGTGCACAGACCTGGGTGAACTGCGCAGCTACCTTGGCTTGCAGATCACTCGGGACAGAGCACGCCGCACCATTACCTTGACTCAGTCACACATGGTGCAGCAGGTCCTTCAGCGCTTCGGCTTCACGTACTCCTCGCCTCAGGCCACTCCTCTGCCTACTCGCCACTCACTCTCAGCTCTGCCTTCGGATGAGTCCGTAGAGTCGAGTGGTCCGTATGCAGAGCTTGTTGGCTGCCTCATGTACCTGATGACCTGCACACGACCTGACCTTGCATATCCTCTGAGCATTCTTGCACGCTATGTTGCTCCTGGGAGACACAGACCAGAGCACATGGCTGCAGCGAAGAGGGTATTGCGCTACCTGTGCAGTACGTCGGGCATGGGGCTTGTGCTTGGAGGGCGGAGTCCAGTGGTCCTTACCGGCCACGCGGACGCTTCTTGGGCTGACGACCAGGCTACGCAGCGGTCGTCACAGGGTTACACCTTCAGCCTTGGTTCCGGCTCTGTCTCGTGGCGGTCTACTCGCTCGTCTTCGGTTCTCGGCTCCAGTTGTGAGGCTGAGATCTACGCCGGGGCCATGGCTGCACAGGAGCTTCGCTGGCTCACCTACCTGCTGACTGACCTTGGAGAGCCGCCTCGTTCTCCTCCAGTGCTGTACGTAGACAACAAGGCCATGCTGGCCTTGTGTCGAGAGCAGCGCTTGGAGCACAGAACGAAGCACATTGCTCTCCGCTACTTCCTTGCTTGTGAGCTGCAGCAGCGTGGTCAGTTGCGACTTGCGTACGTGGCCTCTGAGGCCAACACTGCTGATGTGTTCACCAAGGCACTCGCGCCTTGTGACCATCAGCGCTTTTGCACCCAGCTGGGTCTTGTGCCTGTCTTGCCTCACTTGCTCTCCTCTTGACTTCACTTGTACTGTGACATATATATATACCTGCTCTTGCTTGTCTAGTTTTATATATATGTCTGTACTCCTGCATGTGAACTGGCCTCTGGCCCTGCTCTTGTGCTCGGACTGTGTGGTGACTTTGTGATCCACCCTGAGCTTGCTTTGCTTTGCTTTGCTTGACTGGTCTTGTGACCCCTTGTTCTCCCCCACTTTGCCTATGGGGGTGTGTCAGATTATTATAGCTGATGCATGTTTGTAGGCTATAGTGGGGTAGCACATATGGGGTACAGCTTTCTAGGGTTGTATTTGTACCCAACTCTGACTTAGTCATTTCATTCCTGTTCATTCTTTTCACACTTGTGTTAGGAGCACAGACTGGAGCACAGAACGAAGCACATTGCTCTCCGCTACTTCCTGGCTCGTGAGCTGCAGCAGCGTGGTGAGCTCCGCCTCACCTACGTGGCCTCTGAGGCCAACACTGCTAATATCTTCACCAAGGCCCTTCCGCCTTGTGATCATCAGCGCTTCTGTACTTTGCTAGGTCTTGTGCCTACCTGGCCTCACTTGCTCACTTCTTGATCTTGTTTGTACTGTACTCTTTCTGTACCTGCACTTGCTTGTTTACCTTTGTATATATAACCTTCCATGTGAACTGGCCTTGTGGCCTTACTCTTGTGCTCGGACTGTGTGGTGACTTTGTGATCCACCCTGAGCTTGCTTTGCTTTGCTTGACTGGTCTTGTGACCACTTGTTCTCCCCCACTTTGCCTATGGGGGTGTGTCAGAACATTATAGCTTATACATTTGTGTAGGCTGTAGCGGGGTAGCCCATAAGGGGTACAACCTAATAAGGGTTAGTACTTGTACCCAACTGTTTCATAGTTCAATCATTCCTCACGTTCTAATCTTCAGAGTTTCACCCAGCCCGCTTTTGTCGGAGTAGAACAGTGCCGCAACTCTTTTTTTTTTGTTTTTTCTGTACAGCTGTCGAACGGGCACCAAACTAGTTGCTTTTAACCAGCGCAGGGTAGGCTCGTGTTCACCCCCATTATTCATCCGAATAAGGTCGACTGCATGAGTCGGAACCAGTAATCGGTGGGGATGGTGAGGTTCGGGAGAAGTAGGGCCGCAGATCGGTTCCACTGGCTTTAATCTGCTCCACGACGTTCTTCAACACCTGCTTAGCCGTTGGGCAGTCTCTTTTCGCGTGTCCTAGCGGCCTGCACCACACTCCGAAATTGTCGGGGTGGCACCTTGAACACCGTTGAATCGTGGGCTGCTGCGGCTGTCCCCGAAAATGACTTCCTTGAACGGGGAAACCGATCTCGAAACTGTCTAACAGCTGGCAAACAGCTCCAAGCACGTAGTGTCGAACGAGTGTTTTTCAGGTGTTCAGTCCCGATATGCCCTTGCGCCTGCGCCCCACTTCTGCTAAGTGTGATTCAGCCACCTCGTTGTCTGTTGCAGCCTGTAAGTGTCGGCGGGTCCAAAGTTCCCGTTCTCATTTCCTCATGGTATCGAGCAGGTTCCCCCGTGGGAACTGTGCCTAGGGCCCACCACATCGAGTTTTGTTTTCTTGCCCGAAGCGCGCTCAGCTCAAGTCGCGCTCCGGGCTCTCACTTCGTCGAGCCGCCCTAGCGGCCCCAACGCCCTAGCGGCCCCATAGCCCTAGCGGCCCCGCCGCCCGTCGATTCGGCCCCGCCGCCCTTCGCTGCGGCCCCGCCGCCTCACACTGAGGCCCCGCCGCCCTTCCCTACGGCCCCGCCGCCTCACACTGAGGCCCCGCTGCCCTTCGCTGCAGTCCCGCCGCCCCTCTCAGCGGCCCCGCCGCCCTTCTCACCGGCCCCGCCGCCCTTCGCTGCGGCCCCGCCGCCTCACATTGCGGCCTCGCCGCCCTTCGCTGCGGCCCCGCCGCCTCACACTGAGGCCCCGCCGCCCTTCTCTGCGGCCCCGCCGCCCGTCTCAGTGGCCCCGCCGCCCTTCGAAGCGGCCCCGCCGCCTCACATTGCGGCCCCGCCGCCCTTCCCTGCGGCCCCGCCGCCTAACATTGAGGCCCCGCTGCCCTTCGCTGCAGCCCCGCCGCCCGTCTCAGCGGCCCCGCCGCCCTTCTCAGCGGCCCCGCCGCCCTTCACGGCAGCCCCGCCGCCCTTCACTGCGGCCCCGCCGCCCCTCCCCCTGCGGCCCCACCACCTACCTTGCGGCCCCGCCGCCCTACCAGCGGCCCTACCGCCCTACACCGCCCACGCCGCCGGAGCCGCTCGAGCCGCCCGACCCGCTCGAGACGCCCGAGCCGCCTGAGCCGCTGAGGAGCCGAGCCGCCCGAGCCGCGCGAGCCGCCCGACCCGGCCGAGCTGCCCGAGCCGCCTGAGCCGCTGAGGAGCCGAGCCGCCCGAGCCACCCGAGCCGCCCGACCCGCCCGACCCGCCCGAACAGCCCAAGCCACCTGAGGAGCCGAGCCGCTAGTGCCGCAGAGCCGCAGTTGCTGCTGAGCCGTCCGAGCAGCCGTGTTGCCGTGTTGCTGTGCTGCTGAGCTGCCCGAACCGCCCAGTCTTGTGAGAGCAGCGCTTCTGTCACTGCACTGCCCCTGCCCTACAGTTGGTACTACTAGTGTACTATTGTCATGGCTACCCCTAGTGGCCTCGCTTTTGACGCTGAGGGTCGAGCCATTGACTTTGAGGTCTGGGTCGACGACCTGCAGCCGTTCTTATAGTGCGATATGGCAGACGGTCTCTCCCTTTTTGACCTCACCTCTGGCGCCTCTCCTGCCCCTGCTGCTGATGCTGACCCCACTGTTCGCTCCCGGTGGGCCACGCGCGATGCTGCTGCACGTCTTGTTGTGCATCGCCACCTGCCGACCACTGAGCGCGCACACTTTAGTCAGTACAAGAGTCCTCAGACCTTGTACGACGCTGTAGTTGCGCGCTACTCTTCCCCTGCCACTGCTGCACTGAGCCGCCTCATCCTACCTAACCTCTTCCCTGACCTTGTCTGGGGATCTCGGGCGTTTGTCCGCGACTTGTCTGCGGACAAGCTGTCCCCTCCTGCTGCTCCTTGTGTCTTCCTTAGCTTCCCCCCTGAAGCACCAAGGTGGCAGTTCTACCACCCCTCCTCTCGTCTTGTTCTGTCCTCCCAGGACGTCACGTTTGACGAGTCGGTCCCCTACTACCGTCTCTTCCCCTACCGCACTCCTTCCCTCCCCCCGCCGCCGCACTTCCTTGTGCCAGGTCCCCCTTCGGTAGACCCCCTCCCCCCTTATGGTCCTGCCCCTTCAGGTGTGTCCCAGGTAGACGCAGTCGAGCCGGTCGAGGTTGCTGGTGACTCTGGTGCTGCTGCGGGTGCTGAGCCTGGGGGTGCTGACTCTGGGGGTGCTGCGCGAGTGGGTGATGAGCTTGGGGGTGCTGCGACTAGGGGTGCTGAGCCTGGGGGTGCTATGACTGGGGGTGCTGAGCCTGGGGGTCCTTCGCCTGGGGGTGCTACGTCTGGAGCTGCTGAGCCTGGGGGTGCTGCGTCTGGAGCTGCTGAGCCTGGGGGGGCTGTGTCTGGAGCTGCTGAGCTTGGGAGTGCGGAGCCCTCGGCCGCTGGACCTGCTCGTGTGGCGTCTGGCGGTGCTGGGCCTGGTGGTTCTCCGGGTGCTTCGTCTCGGCGGGAGCCACTCTCTCCACAGGAGCGGCGCGAGTGGTTTGCCCGGCGCTGGAGGCGTACTCCAGGAGCTGGTGATTCTTCGGCTGCTGAGGGTGCTGGTGCCGCCAGTCTCGAAGGTGCTAGTCCTGGGAGTGCTGGAGCTGCTGGACCTGCGAGTGCGAATGGAGTCGGAGCTGCTGAGGGTGTTGGCGCTGAGGCTACTGCTGTCAGTCCTAGCGGCGGTCCTGCTGCGGGTGCTGCTGGTACTGCTGGAGGTACTCGAGCTGGAGGTGCTGTTGGCGCTGGTGCTGCCGCTGGGGGTGCTTGTGCTGTCCCTGCTGAGTCTGGAATCGCCGCGCGGCCTCGGCCATACTTTGTTCCGCTCCTTCAGCAGGTTCTTGGTCTTCCTCCTTCCTTAGAGTGTCCACCGCCTGTCCAGTCACAGTCACAGTTACCGCCGGCCTCCCCACTGCCTGCTCCTTCTCCCTACACTGGTCCTACAGGACGTCTTGTTGAGCGTCGTGAGCCTGCGTCTCGTCCTGCGTCGCTTGTTCGTGCTGCTCGCGCTAGTGGTCGCGGTTCGCGTCAGCGTCCTCCTCCTGTCCCTGGCACGCACCGGATGTCTCTGCGTCCGTCCACTGCTCCTCTGCGTGCCCCTTTGCCTTCTCCTCCTGAGTCCTCTCTTCCTGCCCTTGCCGACCCGGAGTCGGACTCTCTTCGTGCTGCCAGTTCGACTCTCTCGCATCTCCTTGCTACTGTCGTCACTGACCCCTCTTTTGAGTCCACTGCTGCGTCTGCTCTTGTTGCTGAGCTCGTCGACTTTGCTATTCGCTGTTGTCTAGACTACGCTGCTAGTCGCGTTGCTGAATCTGCGTTTGTCTGTCCTCCGTCCGTCGGGGGTGAGTGTGCTCTTGGCACAGACGTCCTTGAGGACAGGTAGGAGGAGTTCCAGTGTCTGGCTGCTGCTTCACCTCATCTCGTGTCCGTACTGCTTACCCCTGAGGGAGACCCGGATGCACTTGACATCCCGACTCCGCGCTCTTACGCGGAGGCCGTAGAGGGTCCCTACTCTTCTCAGTGGCAGGCAGCTATGGATGCAGAGATGGCTTCCTGGAAGTCCACAAGCACCTACGTTGACGCGGTTCCCCCTCCTGGGGCGAACATCGTAAATGGCATGTGGATCTTCAGGGTGAAGCGGTCGCCGGGCTCTCCGCCTGTCTTCAAGGCGCGGTACGTGGCTCGTGGCTTCAGTCAACGGCAGGGAGTTGACAACTTTCAGACCTTCTCTCCCACCCTGAAGATGACCACTCTTCGGGTGCTGCTACACATAGCCGCTCAGCGTGACTACGAGCTTCACTCCCTTGACTCCAGCACTGCTTTTCTATAGGGTAGCCTGCACGAGGAGATCTGGCTGCGCCGTCCACCTGGCTTCACTGGGACTTTCCCTCCTGGCACCCAGTGGAGCCTCCGACGGCCAGTCTACGGTCTCCGCCAGGCACCGCGCGAGTGGCACGACACATGAGGACTACGCTTGCGGCTCTTGGGTTTGCTCCCTCTACTGCTGACCCGTCGCTGTTTCTACGCACCGACACCTCTCTGCCGCCGTTCCACATCCTCGTGTACGTCGACGACTTGGTCTTTGCCACTGCTGACACTGCTGGACTCGCCTACGTGAAGTCCGAGCTACAGAAGAGACACACGTGCACACACCTGGGTGAACTGCCCAGCTACCTTGGCTTGCAGATCACCTGGGACAGAGCACGCCGCACCATTACCCTGACTCTGTCACACATGGTGCAGCAGGTCCTTCAGCACTTCGGCTTCACGTACTCCTCGCCTCAGGCCAGTCCTCTGCCTACTCGCCACTCGTTCTCAGCTCTGCCTTCGGATGAGTCCGTAGAGTCGAGTGGCCCGTACCCAGAGCTTGTTGGCTGCCTCATGTACGTGATGACCTGCACACGACCTGACCTCGCATACCCTCTTAGCATTCTTGCACGCTATGTTGCTCCTGGGAGACACAGACCAGAGCACATGGCTGCAGCGAAGAGGGTGTTGCGCTACTTGTGCAGTACGTCGGGCATGGGGCTAGTGCTTGGAGGGCAGAGTCGAGTGGTCCTCACTGGGCACGCGGACGCTTCTTGGGCTGACGACCAGGCTACGCAGCGGTCGTCACAGGGTTACACCTTCAGCCTTGGTTCCGGCTCTGTTTCGTGGCGGGCTACTCGCTCGTCTTCTGTTCTCGGCTCCAGTTGTGAGGCCGAGATCTACGCCGGGGCCATGGTTGCTCAGAAGCTTCGCTGGCTCACCTACCCGCTGACTGACCTTGGAGAGCCGCCTCGTTCTGCTCCAGCTCTGTACGTAGACAACAAGGCCATGCTGGCCTTGTGTCGAGAGCAGAGACTGGAGCACAACACGAAGCACATTGCTCTCCGCTACTTCCTTGCTCGTGAGCTGCAGCAGCGTCGTCAGTTGCGGCTTGCGTACGTGGCCTCTGAGGCCAACACTGCTGATGTTTTCACCAAGGCATTTGCGCCTTGTGATCATCAGCGCTTCTGTACTCAGCTGGGTCTTGTGCCTGTTTTGCCGCACTTGCTCTCTTCTTGACCTTTCTTGTACTTTCACATATATATACTTCTGCTCTTGCTTGCTTAGCCTCTTATATATATATATGCCCCTGCATGTGAACTGGCCTTCTGGCCTTGAACTTGTGCTCGGAGTGTGTGGTGACTTTGTGATCCACCCTGAGCTTTGCTTTTGCTTTGCTTGACTGGTCTTGTGACCCCTTGTTCTTCCCCACTTTGCATATGGGGGTGTGTCAAATTATAATGTTGTGTAGGCTATAGTGGGGTAACCCATATGGGGTACACATTTCTAGGGTTGCATATTTGTATCACTTCCATTCCATAGTCATTCATTCTCGTTCTCATTTCCTCAATGCACACCCCCTACAATTTTTTCCATATGTTCCCTTTTCGGACTTTGACTTGATGCGATGGACACCCAGAGATCGCGGGACTAGACAGCTGGCAGGTGCCTTTAGAAAGACACTCGCACTTAAAAATCGGGGTCGGGGTTTAGTTAGGTTTGGGTTCTCTTTTATATTCTTGGTGCACCCCGACATTTCGCGAAAGTACGTCGAACCCTCCTCCACGGTTTTCCTATACGTTGGTAAATACCATACGAAACTGATAGGGGTAGGGTAAGTACCCCAGGGTGTGCGTTTAAGGGTGTGATATAATCGAGAACAGGATGTATGCTGTTATGAAACTGCAATAACATCTTAGAAATTGAAGTAACTCTGATAGTTCTGACAGAAAAAAAAAAAAATGCTTGTCTGAATTTTCAGACTAAAAACAAATAGGTAACTCTGACAGCCAGACTAGGAAGAGGGGTGTACACTGAGGCGTCAGACCACCTCAAAACGAATTTAGGGGCCTGGCCAACTGCCGCACCAGACGACGACTACGAAATCTTCGTGTAGATGCCGACGCAGGACAGCTGCCACACGAAATCAAATTTGAAATCGTCGGAACGCAGTGGAAATAACTCACGTTTAACGTCACGACACGACAGCTTCAGCTGTCCGTTGCCCGGGGGGAGGGAGGCCATGGTCGATCGCGACCGTTCGAGGCAAGGATCTGGCGGTGCCGAAGGAGTGCACATAAAATTATGGCCGCGAAGAGCAGCTAACTACTCATGGCCGGCTAGCACGCAACTCCAAGACCCCAAGGCATCCTTCCTCGTCCCCCCCCCCCCCGAGGGGTATTACACTCAAAAAGCGGGGTGAGCTAGGAAAGCAGCTATGATACCTGGTGTTATGAATGAGCTTGCATAGTGCACTGTAAAACGAGTATCGAGAATGAACTCAAAGAACTAACGATACAATGAAAGTGAGGAGGCCTAAGTAGGGGAAATGCTAGCTAGGCGGGGAGGTAGGGAATGGATGGCTCTGTGATGTTGCGATTGGTGCGGAGGCGACTCGGGGGTGGTTCGGTGCGACAAAGTAGGCAAGATAGGTTTGTCGCGTGACCCTCGGGGTGGCCTCGCTAACGAGTTTTCTCAGAAATCCTTACAGAAGTGATGAACTAGGTGGAAACTAAATAATATTTTTGTCATCACATTCGACAATTTGTTGGCTAGAAGGCTGACCAGCCATTTAGTCCGTTTGATGGGCAAAACAGATCCCGCCAACCGGATTCGAACCAGTGACCTAAGGATTGCTGAACTACAGTCCTCCGCTCTACCAACTGAGCTATAGCAGGACGTTTAAGATTTAAGAGTACAATTTTTTATTTGTGTAAATTGTTTCTTAAGACACCTTGACCGCCATCTTGACCTTTGTCCAGCCATGGCGTCGCCACTCGCAGGCAAGCCACATTCCCCGTTAGAGTCCTGCCTCCTCGTCCTTGCTCGCTCGTCCGTCGTCCCACTCTCTTCTGCTTCATACCTCCTGCATTCTCATCTTTGTTGGGCTAGGCTGGAACTGTTTCACTAAATGCGGGGAGATGTAATGCCATTGAGGTCGTAGGTGCCTTGAACCACTCTGACGTGCCGGATCTCGGCCGAACGTCTCAGTTTTAATACATTTTCTTTTGCTGAATACGAAAATTGTGTCGTCGCCGCATAGGCACCTCCTCTGCTTCTATGTGACCAGCTTACCCTGCTAAAACCACTCATTCCTCTTCCCCTTTCCTCTCCTCCCCCTCCCCCAACCCGCTCTCCCCCCGTTGCACAACTTTTCTTCCGCCGTTCTGCCTCATCAGACCTGCCGGCGCGGCTCCGTCTCTTAATAGTCGCGCCGCTTCTCAAGCTCTGGCGGCGGCGCGGGGAGCTGATCGCAACCGCCAAAGCCAACCCCACGGCTCTAATCTCTGCTGGCGCCGCCCTAGGCGTCTTTCTTGGGACTTTCGTCGTCGGCCCGCTGCTCTTCTCCCCTCCACCGCTCCTCCCGCCATCCCACTTCCCCACCAACCACCTCATCCCCGCTATACGCGAATTCGCCGATCCGGAAATCGTAGACCGATGCGTCGCTATAGCGGAAGGCGCTCCGGGGTCGCTAGCACGGTCGTTTTCCCAGGCGAATCAGGACTGGCTACTATTTCACAACTATTTTCGACACATTCCGTACGGCTCGGGCGTGTATGTAGACATAGGATCCAGCCACCCGGAGCATTTCAGCAACACTTATTTCTTCGACCGGTGCTTAGGCTGGCGCGGGCTGTGCGTGGAGCCAAACCCTAAGTACTATCACCAGTATGCTAAGTATAAGCGGACGTGTACTGTAGTTCCTGCGTGCGTTCTGGACCGTAACGCGACACTTAAAATGGATTTCCAAGGCGGGATGTACGGGAGGGTGACTAAGGAGGATCCGTCTGGAGCAGCAGCAGCAGGGGAGGGAGCATCGACGGACGACAATGAGATTGAATTCAATCCGACGGGTCCTGTTCCACGAGGCTACGCCCGATGCCGTCCGTTGGAGGAGATCCTAGACGAACATTCAATCCACACCGTTGATTTCGCGAGTATAGACGTGGAGGGCGCGGAAGCCTCGGCGCTCCACTGCTTCCCGTTCCGAGCCTACGACATCCGAACCTGGCTCGTAGAAACGGATAAGGCTGGGAAAGACTTGTATCGAATCTTCATGCGAGCTGGGTATGCGCTTGTAACGGAAGTGCTCTGTCCTCAGAACCGACTACACTCCCCCTTAACCCACATGGGCGTGAAACTCGACTCAATTTTCCGGCGAGTTACCCCTGGACCCTTCCCACCCTCCAGCGGCCCGGGTAAACTCGAAATTACACCCGAAACCGCCGCCAGTGCTCCGCCTAGCACCAACTCTTCCGAAACCCCGCCTCCGCCTCCCCGCCCGCGGCCCCCCTTCCGCCAGCAACCCCCTGTGTTCCCCTCAGGAGACTTTGTGTACGGGCCAGCGTGGTTGCCGGGGGGGGAGAGGGCGGGGAAGGGGCCTGAACCGTCGTGCAAACACAAGGCACCGTGTGAGGAGCAGGTGCCGCATTTGGAGGAGGAGGAGGTGGAGGAGAGTAGCTTGAAGCTGAAGCTGGGGACGTGCAGGCGAGGGGGGATGCCCATGTCTGTGCACCCGGTTGCTTATAGAGGGTGATTTTGTTGTGAGGATGGGATGGGGTGGGCAGGGGGAGGTTTGTAAGGGCAGGTGCCGGATTTGGAGGTAGGGGAGGAGTAGGAGGAGGTGAAGGGGAGTGGTTTGAAGCTGAAGCTGGGGACGTGCAGGCTAGGGGGAATGCCCATGTCTGTGCACCCGGTTGCTCATAGAGGTTGATTTTATTGTGTAGATGGGGTGGGGTGGGCAGGGAGAGAGGGGAGAGAGAGGGGGGGGGGGGGTTGTGCGGAGCAGGTGCCACATCTGGAGGTGGACGGGAGCAGCTTGAAGCTGATGTGGATCCAGTTGTGGTTAAGAAATGGCTAGCTGTTGTTGCAGCGGCGAGAGGAGTATGGGAGTATGCATGCAAGTGGAGTGGGATTCCCAAATTCTGGGGTTGTTTAGGTGGAGTGGAGAGCAGTAGTAGCTGAAGCTTGGGCGAGCAGGAGATGTTGGTGCGAGGATGATTGGTTCGTTCGCAGTTACCAGGCAACCACCTGCACCTGCTTGTAGACAGACATCTGTTTTGTGCTTGTGAATGCTGTGAAGGAACAGAATGGTCAGAATAAGCATAGTGTACCACACACTCACCCTGCATGGTTTTGTATTCAAGGTGGAGTGGCGGTGCTGCACCTTTCACATGCCATAGCGTGTTGAAACTTGAAAATTGTTTCCTACCAGTACCGTACGTCACAGTCCACAGAATGGAGCCAGTTTTGCGGCTCCTCTTGAGGACTTCTGAGGTGCTTAAAGCAATCCTCCTCACCCATGGTTAGGATGGCGCTTGTGCAAATCTTGACAGCCCTTGTCACAGTTCACAGCATGAAACATGACAGCTGCGACCTCATGACAACTGTGAACTTTTGCAGCCCCTCGTGACAACTTCTGAGGTTATCGACAGCTGTCGCAGTCCCCGGAGTGGAACAGGTTCCTTCCCCAGTGTCAGAATGAGGAATGAGTGTTGCATTGATGTTGGTTGGGGTACATATGACAAACCCTAACTTCTGTACCCCCTAAGACAAACCTCACTACAGGCTACAACATTTGACACACCCCCATAGCCTAAGTGAGGGGTGTCTAGCAAAAACAAAAAGAGTACGGTCACAAGACCAGTCCAAAAGAAAACAAAGCTCAGGGTGGATCACAACGTCACCACACACTCTGAGCACAAGCAACAGTGGCCACAAGGCCAGTCCAAGAGATCACAAGTATATATAGTAAATGTACAGACGAAGCAGGCAATAAACTCAAGTCTACGCATGACTAGAACCTGTGTCAACAAGGCCTAACTGCACACAACACCTCTGGTGGTCACAAGGCGGAAGCGCCTTGGTGAAGATGTCTGCAGTGTTGGCCTCGGACTCTACGAACTCGAAGCGAGCCTGTCCACGCCTCTGCAACTCTCGCAGAAGAAAGTACCTGATGTGAATGTGCTTCACTCTGCTCTCCAGTCGCGGCTCACGACAGAGGAGGATCGACGCCTTGTTGTCAGTAAACAAGGTCGGTGCAGAGCTCGGCCGCTCACCAAGGTCAGTGAGCAAGAAGGTCAACCACCGCAACTCCTGTGCCGCCATGGCACCAGCGTAAATCTCAGCCTCAGCTGTAGAGGTCGAGACAGAAGAGGAGCGCGTGGAACGCCAGGAAACAGCTCCAGAACCCAGACTGAAACAGTACCCCTGAGTAGACCTGTGAGTCTCAGCGTCGTCAGCGTAAGAGGAGTCACAGTGACCAGTAAGTACGACAGACTGCTGCCCTCCAAGAACTAGCCCCACGCCTGATGTAGTCGCTAGGTACTTCGCCACCCTCACAGCTGCCGTCCAGTGAACAGGACGGTGTCTCCCTGGCGCAACAAAGCGCGCAAGGATGCTGAGAGGGAAGGCGAGGTCCGGGCGAGTACAAGTCATCAGGTACATGAGGCAACCCACAAGCTCTGCGTAGGGACCACTAGGCTCAAACGGCTCGTCAGGAAAGGGACCAGTGAGTCTGTGGTCAACAGCTAGAGGTGTGCGCTGTACGGTGGAGTGCTGAAGCCCGAACCGCTGAAGGACCTGCTGCACCATGTGTGACTGTGAGAGTGTAATGGTGCGAGCGGCTCTGTCCCTGGTGATCTGCAGGCCAAGGTAGTGGCGCAGTTCACCAAGATCAGTGCACGTGTGTCTCTTCTGCAGTTCGGACTTCACGTCTGCCAAAGCAACCCTGTCCGGAGTGGCGAAAACGAGGTCGTCGACGTAAACCAGAACAAAGAACGGTGTGGAGCCACGACGAACGAACAGCGACGGGTCGGCAGAAGACGGCTGGAACCCAAGGTCAGAGAGGGTAGAACGCAGAGTGTCGTGCCACTCACGAGGGGCCTGGCGAAGACCGTAAACAGGTCGTCTCAGCCTCCACTGGGTCCCAGGAGGGAAGGTGCCAGTGAAGGCCGAGGGACGACGCAACCAGACCTCCTCGTGTAGGCTGCCCTGAAGGAAAGCAGTGGAGAAGTCAAGAGAGTGTAACTCGTAGTCTCTCTGTGCTGCTACGTGTAGTAACACCCGAAGAGTGGTCATCTTCGGGGTAGGTGCGAAGGTCTGAAAGAAGTCAACTCCCTCGCGCTGACTGAAACCTCTAGCCACGTAGCGCGCCTTGAAGACCGGGGGAGATCCCGGTGGCCGCTTCACCCTGTAGATCCACATGCCGTCGACTACGTTCGCCCCAGGGGGGGGAACCTCATCGACGTAGGTGCCTGTGGATCTGTAGGAGGCCATCTCTGCGTCCATGGCAGCTCTCCACTGAGAGGCCCAAGGCCCTGACACTGCCTCAGCGTAAGTGCGAGGAGTCGGAATGTCAAGGGCGTCGGGGTCACCCTCAGGGGCGAGGAGCATGGCACAGAGATGAGGGGAAGCGGCCGCCAGGAACTCTAGCTCAAACTGCCTGTCCTCTAGGGCGTCACAGCCAAGGGCAGACACACCCCCGACGGCCAGAGGACTGGTAGGAGGAGCAGCCACAAGCGTGGTGGCGTAGTCAAGGCGGCGGGTAGAGGCAAAGTCAGTAACTGCGGCAGTAAGAGCGGACACAGAGGACACAGAGGCACGAGGGTGAGTAACAAGAGAGGCGAGAACACGAGAGAGAACAGGACGGTACGTGCGGTAGTAGTCAGTGACAGGAGTAGGGAGCGACACAGTGAGGGCCGACTCAGGAGGAGACGGAAGCACAGACTGAGACGGACGAGGTGGACTAGAAAGAAGGAAGGCAGTACGAAGGTCAGTGAAGGGAACAGGAGACGAGGGACGAGCACGAGGGGAGCGACGAGTAGCCCAAGAACGAGACGGAGGAGAAGAGGACAAGGGCGGAGAACTGGGGAAAACAGCGGGGGAGGAGTCAGGAGGAGGAAACGTGGGACCGTAGACAGGAGGAGAGGCGGAGGAGGGAGGAGAAGGGGAGGGGAGACCAAGGATCCGAAGACCCGAGACAGGAGGAGGAAGTGGCTGCTGCTGCTGCGGCTGCGACTGCTGCTGCTGCGGACGCGGCTGCTGCTGGGACTGCTGCTCCTGCGGGTCCAGCTGCTGCTGCTGCTCCTCCAGCCGCTGTAACTCCCTCTCCTCTCTCTCCAACGCCAGCTGATCGTCACGGGCACGGCGAACACGAGCCTGGTGCCTAGTCGGGTAGGGGTGGGGGGGCGGAGTAGTGTCCGAAGCAGCGGCAGCTCCAGAGTCCACTCCAGAAGAACTAGGCTCACCACCCCCAGAGGCAGCACTAACACCAGCTCCAGACCCAGGCTCACCTGAACCCAAAGGAGGCGCACCCTCACCCCCAGACGCAGCACCCCCAGTGTCCGCGCGGCCAGCACCAGCTCCCGGACGACAAGCGTCCTCTGCACCCACCTGGTCAGCTCCAACTCCAGAACCAGAAACTCCAGCTCCAACCCCAGCTCCAACTCCAGCACCCCCAGAACCAGAAACTCCAGTGCCAACTCCAGCTCCAACTCCAGCTCCAACTCCAGCTCTAACTCCAGCACCCCCAGAACCAGAAACCGGTACAGGAACAGGCGTCGCACCAACCTCTCGAGAGCTAGCACCAGCGGCACGCTGCGAGGAGGACTGTGGGGAGGGAGGCTGTACCGGAGGGGCTACCGAAGGAGGAGGGGTAGCCTGGGACACACCTGACGGGGCTGGACCAGGGGGGGGAGGCTGTACCGGGGGAGCAGGAGGGGGAACGGCAGTCAGGAAGAGGGGGGGAGGAGGAACCGGGAGACCTCGACTGGGGTACCTGACGTAGTACGGAGTGGACTCCTCGAAACGGACGTCACGGGAGTCAAAGAACCGGTGAGAGGGAGGGTGGTAAAAGGTGAAGTCAGAGGAGTCCTCAGGGAAACCAAGGAAGACACAGGGGACGGCACGAGGCGAGAGCTTGTCCGCGGAGGTGTCGCGGACAAGAGCCAAGCACCCCCAGACACGAAACCGCGACGCAACACCAGGGAACCCTGTCCAAAGACTGGTCGGTGAAACCTCGGGTCGAGAGACACGTGGCCAGAGGTTCAGCTGGTGCGCGGCGTACCTGACCGCGTAGGGCCACAGAAAATGGGGGGCACAGGCGTGAGTCAGGGAGGTGCGGGCGATCTCCATGACCAGGCCTATGCGGCGCTCAGCAACCCCATTCTGCTGTGGGGACTCTGGAAGCGTCCAGGACTGACGAATGCCCTGCTCGCGACAGAATCCAGCGAGAATGCCGGAGCGAAACTCACCCCCACGGTCGGAGTGGAGACAGCTGACACGACGACCACGAGTGTCCTCGGTGGTGAGCAACCACCTGATCAGCGTAGAAGTCACCTCAGACTTCTTCGCCAGAGGGAACACTGTGGTGTAGCGGGAGAAGTCGTCAACGACCACCAGAAAGTAACGCTCACGCTCAGGGCCTAGACGAGGGGCTGGGCCCCAGACGTCCAAGTGAAGCGTCTCAAAAGGCTCGGTGGCCGGACGAAGGGAGGAGGAGTGAGGGGTGGCGCGCAGCCTACCCTCGACGCAGGGACGACACGGCGGCGCAGGCGAAGGCGGCAGCGACGGCAAGACACGTGGGAGGCCTAGGACAAGACGCTGACTAGACATAGCGCGCAGACGTGGAAGGGACGGGTGCCCCATCCGGTGGTGCCACAGAACGGTGGGGTGGGCAAGCGACCGGCAGGAGCACGACGCAGCGACTGGAACAGACGGAGGAACCTGACACGACACAGACACCTGGGGGGACGTAGCAACCTGGTGAGACGCGGGGACCCGAACGGGGGGGGGAACCGGGGGCAGTGGCAGTAGGGGGGGCTGCTGGTGCGGCCGCTGGTGCTGCTGCTGCTGCTGCTGCTGCGGCTGCGGCTGCTGCTGCTGCTGCGGCTGCTGCTGCGGCGCACGCGGGCCAGTGTGAAGAGTGTAGAGACCCGAGCCCGGCTCAGCAGTAAAGGTAGCAAGAGGCTGGTAAGAGTCTCCGTCAACACACACCGCAGTCTCTCCAGAAGGCTCAAACCACACACCCACGTGCTGGCTCACGAGGGGTCGCACGCCCACCAAGTTCCGGGAGAACGAGGGGACGTGAAACCCAGTGAGAGACCCGGAGGGAGCAGCAGGACACGGTAAAGTGGTAGTGTGACGTGCAGTGACTGGTCCCGTAGTGGGATCAGCCAACGCTACAGAAACAGGCGCAGGAAGTGGTGTAAGTGTCGTGCTGTCCCGAAAGAAGCAGTGGGAGGCTCCAGAGTCCAGTGTGAACGACAGCGAAGCGTCCTCTGAGGTAGTCGCTGGTCTAGAGTCTACACAAGTACCTACACTAGCAACAGGCAACTCAGCAAGACTAGCACCTAAGCTAACAACACCAGAGTAAACAGAGTCAGAAACACTAGAGTCAACAACAGCATACATAGCATGAGGAGCACTAATCAGATCAACTAACTGCTCAGCAGACATGCCCCACAGAGCGGAGCCGTAGCGCTGAACCAGAGGAAGCCAGTCAGGAGCAGGACCGCCAACCCCGTAGGTCAACCGGACCGTGTCAGTGAGCTGAGCAAAGCACTGACCAGGGGGGTGAAAGCGGCCACAAGGGTGGCCCCGACGAGGACCTGTCTGAACCTGGTAGGGGCAGGGAGGGTAAGCAGCACCGCGCTGGGGCTGACGCAGCCCCGACCCCGGAGCCAGCTGCTGACGCTGCTGCTGCTGAGGCTGCTGGGAGGAAAGGGGCTGCTGCTGCTGCTGAAGGTGCTGCTGACGCTGAGCCTGGTACCACGCCGCTGCTCCACCTAGCGGGGCCGACAGTACAGGAGGCGACTGACGAGCTCGAGGGTCGCTGCCACCAGCAGGTGCAGTGGAGTCACCGGCCGCTGCACGAGGGGTCTCTCCAGACGCTGCACTCCCACCACCGCCAGTCGCAACAGCACCCCCACTACCTCCGCTACCTCCGCCTCCACCTCCACCGGAACCACCTTTCTTGCCCCCCCTGCCGCGGGACCGCGACGCAGTCGTAACAGCAGCCGCAGTCGCGTCAGTAGCGGCAGTGGCAAGAGAGGCAGTGAAGGTGGGTAACTGCGGGACTGTGCACCCGTGGAAGAGTGGGGGGGATACAGTACCAGAGGCGGCAGCTACCGAACGAAGGTTGCTCTCGACATCCTTGAGTGCAGACTCAAGGACCTCGATAGTCAGCTCACTAGGGTGCTTCAGCAGAAGCGCGTCACGAACGGAGGCAAGGCGGTCAGGGAGGCTAGTGGCGATGAAATAGACAGTAATCGCCATGGGGGGAGGAAGCAGTGCAAGCTGTGCCTCAGTGCAAGCAGCGCGGTAACTAGCGTCAAGCGAGCGGAGGTGAGCGATCAAGTCAGCAGAGCGCTCAAACGAGGCAAGATCAGGAAACAGGAACGGGAGGAAAAGACGGCCGAGAGAGACAGTAGCGGGAGTAGAGTAGCGGGCCTTAATCGCAGTGAGGTACGCAGCAGCGGTGCGAACCTGAGTAAAGTGGACCTCCTCGGACTCAGGGAGGAGGCTGCTGAGTGCGATGCAGGCCGCAGCGTCACGCGACGTCCAAGCCGTCCGGTCAGCGCGCTGACGGGCAAAGCGAGCCGTAGCAGCATCGTCAGGAGCAGGGCCTAAAGCTGTAGGCTCGGGGGGCTCGGGGAGGTCACCAGTAGCGTGTGACCAGAGGGTCTCGCCCCCCTGGACCTGACTCTCTAACAGACGACGAGCGCGAAGAAGCCAGACGGAAAAGTCAAGGGGTCTACCGTCGGCGTCGAAACGAAGAACTCGCGGAGTCGCCATAGTGAGAACGAACAGGCGAGTAACAACCGGGGGGGGAAGAGGACTCAGTCGCAGCGGAAGAGTGGGCTAGGACGACGGGCCAAGACGTAGGGTAGGGCAACGGGCCAGGGCCTAGGGTAGGGCGACGGGCCAGGGCCTAGGAAGGGCGACAGGCCAGGGCCTAGGGAGGGCGACGCGACGGGGGAAAGGTCAGGGCGACGCGACGGGGCAGGGCGACGCGACGGGACAGGGCGACGCGACGGGGCAGGGCGGCGCGACGGAGCAGGGCGACGGGACAGGGCAGGGCGACGCGACGGGGTAGGGCGACGCGACGGGACAGGGCGACGGGACAGGGCAGGGCGACGCGACGGGACAGGGCAGGGCGACGCGACAGGACAGGGCGACGCGACGGGACAGGGCGACGGGACAGGGCGACGGGACAGGGCGACGCGACGGGACAGGGCGACGGGACGGGGGGGGGGTAACAGGCAGGCGCGACGCGACGGGGGGGAACGGGCGCGACGCGACGGGGGGGAACGGGCGCGACGCGACAGGGGGAACGGGCGCGACGCGACGGGGGGAACGGGCGCGACGCGACGGGGGGAACGGGCGCGACGTGACAGGGGGGAACGGGCGTGACGCGACGGGGGGGGAACAGGCGTGACGCGACGGGGGAGATGACGCTAGGCTCGGTACTAGGCGCGGTAACTACGAAACTGGTACGAACGAGAGGTAGGATCAGGCTCGGGAGGTACGAACGGAGAACGGAGGAACGGGATCCCACAGGATCCTAACCTAGCTGATACCATGTCAGAATGAGGAATGAGTGTTGCATTGATGTTGGTTGGGGTACATATGACAAACCCTAACTTCTGTACCCCCTAAGACAAACCTCACTACAGGCTACAACATTTGACACCCAGTTCCTGTCAGAAGCAAGCTGGGCGCCTCATTCACCGCACGGCTCACGCTTGTGCAGCTCCCTACAGCCATCACAGTCCACGGAATGGAACCAGTTCCTATCCTTCAACTGGGGAAGCAAGCCGGGGGGCGCACTCGGCTTCGTTTCCCCACACCCAGTCACCCGAATCCTCCTCAGTTCAGTGAAGGAGGAAAAGAAGGACGGCAGCGTTTGGAGGTTAGTCCAGTGGTGCAGAGTCAACTCAGTCAAAGCGGTGGCAGAGGCGAGGGAGTCAGGGAGGAAGGGCAGGTCGCACTTGGCGATTTGCAGCACTCGGAGGGACGCCGGGCAGGCAATCTCTGGCTTTAAGTGGATCACTTGAGTGTTGTTCTGGTAATAGGCCTCAAGGCCGTGGTCCCAGGCCCACCAAGGCACCTCGGTGCGACAAGTTAATGTCCACATGTCATTCCGGATCACGGACAGGCCGAGCGTGTGCAGCTGAGTCAGCGCTGACAGGGACGCGAGCATCTCCCTGCCGCCCAGCTGGCAACAATTGTCGACCACTAGCGAGTGGAGGCTCGGCAGGTGGGAGAAGAGATTACTCGAGCCTAGCTCCCCCCCGGGCTTCCCTTCCCAGTGGCAATCGGGAAGCGGCTGATACAAGTGCAAGTAGCGGAGGTTAGAGTACCATCCCTGGTCGATCCCATGCAGTCGCACGGACCAAAACACCGACAGGTGTGTGAGGCTTGGCAGGGGACCCATGTCTACCTCCATAGCACCCCCCCAGCACTTGGTCACAATCATCTCTCGGAGGTTCGGGAACAAGAACCGGTCTCCCTCGCCCCTCCACGCTGGGTCCCAGCGGTGTGGGGAAAGCGTGGGGACCAAGTCGCCGTACACGCACGAGTCCTGCCCCCCTGCCCCCACTGCTGTCACTTCCAGGTGCTCCACTGACTCGGCTGCCCGCCCTGCAGCGTGCAGCAGGCTGCACTGGTTGTAGCGCAGCTGTAGCCGGCGCAGAGACACGGGTAGAGGCGCGCCTGCGGTTATTCCGTCCGCCGTCATGGAGAGGACTTGCAGGTTGGGGAGGAGGGGGAGGGCGTCTGAGGTGTCTGGGAGGGCTTTGGGGGCGAGGAAGCGGGTGAGGTGGCGGAGGTGGCGGATGGATGGGGGAAGGCCGAGGGAGGAGCGGAGGGTGAGCGAGGAGAGGAGCGGCAACGAGGCCAGCCCTCGAATTGGCCCACCTGCTGCTGTTGCTGCTCCTACTCCTGCTGCTGTTACTCCGACTGCTGTTGCGGCTGGGGCATGTGCAAGTCCTTGCTGCTCCTCTCCCTCCTCCTCCGGGACCTCCTCTGTGAGTCCTAGATAATGGCTCCACACGCCACGCCCCTCCTCGAACTCCTCTTGGTCGTCGTCAAACGGCACTCTTAACGACGTCTCCAGCCCCTGCAGCTGCGACAGACGCCAGGCGGACCCGTGCATCACCATAACCACCTCGCTATAGTCACCATCCCCACGCTCCCCATTGCCACCATTGCCACTGCCGTCGCTATCGCCACTGCTGTAGGGAGTGTGCAGCAGAATCAGCTTCTGCAGCCGAGACTCGAGCCCGAGAAACAGATCAGGAGACAGGCGAGCCCCCCTCCCAGCCACCCTGAGCCTCAATTGCAGCTCTTTCAGAGATTTGAGTGCACTGAAGGGTGACCCAGACAGGAGGACAGCTGGCAGGCAGTTGCGGTTACCACTGTCACCGCTGTTACCATAGTTACCGCTGTTACCAGCACCGAGGGCGAGATTGAGGGAGGTGAGGCGGGGGAGGGAGAGGAGGGAGTGAGGGAGGTGCGAGAGAGGGAGGGAGAGGGATTGGATGCGGTGGCAGTGATCGAAGAACCAAGGAGAGAGGCTTAGGAACGAGGCCAAGCCGTCGCCTTGAAGATGCAGCGAATGTAGTCGCTTACACCTGGAGACCACACCTAAGAGCCCTGCTTTAATAGCGCGGCTCATTTCCGTCCGCCGCTGCTGCCGCTCCTGTTCTCTCCTCGCCTCCTTCCTCTCTCGCCTGATCTCTCTCCCACGCCTTGCCACCAGCTCTCTAGCTGCAACCTTTACAACTATACCATCCTCTTCAGCCCACCGCCTCTCCCACTCTCGTGCTATCTCTTTCTCTTTCTCCTCTTCCTCCTCCGTCTCCTCATCCCGCCGCCCACATCGCTCTTCCCGCTCCATCCATCCCGCCACGTCAGCCTGCACGTGGCAGCTCCTCAGCGCCCCCAGCCCCGCCACCGCGTCCAGCACCGTCCTGACGTCACCCGGGCCCAAATCCACGTCACCACGCAGTGGCACGCGCACAGACGCAAGATTCGGGAACTGCTGCAGAAGCTCAGTCACCTGCTGGACAGACGGCATATCAGCATGCCAGCAGTTTCCGTGCACATGCAGCCACTGGTCGTGCTCGACCATGCAGTGGTATCCCACCCGCAGCTCCTCTCTCGTCGGGTGGCACTCGTGGCCCTCATCCCGCTCCATCTGCAGCACCCGCCGCGCGAACCGCCGCCTGCTGGCGACTCTAGAAAGAAAAGAAGTACTAGAAGCAGAAATAGGAGAAGGAGGAGTGGTAGGAGGCGGCGCAGCAGGGTCGTCACACAACGGCGCGGAAATGCTCAATGGGGGGTCCGAGTCGGCCATTCCAAGCTGCCATGCGGACGGGTCGTCCAGCACCCAAAGCGCCGACGACCACGGATCCCACTCGCCGCTTTCGCTGCAGCAGCTGCTGCTGTTCGTCGGAATCGGATCCCACGCCTCGTTGGGTTCAGCCTCTCCGTTAGTTTGCCGTGCCGCATGACTGCGGCCGCCGAGCGTTCCGTCGACCCTGGCGCCGCTGCTCGCGGCGCCGTTGCTCTTAGGATCGTAAGCACCTTAGTCGGCAATAGTCTACTTTCTATCGCCTATTGTGTTCTCCACGATCTCCCGAATCCAATGATATGCGCAGCTCTGCTTGAAGTTGTCAATACACACTTCAGCAATTTTCAAAATCTGATTGGTATGATTTCCAGAATGAGTACAAGCAGTTTTATAGTCAGGCAAGACACAAAATGCGATTCGTAACTTCACTTGTTTCCCAAGTAACCGCGTGCGCCTCGTCTCACCCTGAGTCGCACACGCAACCGAACCGAATTCGGTGAATACTCCTCAAGACCGAATCTTGAACTTTCTCGAACACCCCTCGAGCTCGAACCACAATTTCCCCTTGCCAACTTCAATCTCGATGCTTCTTCCACCTTCTCACACATTCCTTCTCGATTTCTCTCTCCCTTCTCACGCCGTAGGCCGATTTCCACCGTTTCACACACGCGCTTCCATTTCGCCGTCGTAGATGCTTTCGCCTTAGGTTCCGTGGTTGGGCGAACCAACCCTAACAGTTGCTGGATCCGCCTGCGCGTTCGGCGCCGCGAAGCACGGGCCTCCAGCGGAGCTGGAGCGGGTCGAAAGCGAGGGAGAGATGCTGCACGGCGTGGCGGTAAGCGCGGCGCCATTCGCGGCACGCCTGGCCTGTGCGGCGGAGATGATCGGCGGAGATGGCGCGGTGGGAGAGAAGGGCGAGCGCGTGGGAAAGACAGTCCGGCGGGAGGGACGGCGGAAGGGACGGCGGGAGGGACGGTTTGAGTGCCGCGGCGGCGCTTTCTTGAAGGTCTCGATACCGAGCACGAGTCGCGTTCTTGCGAACAACTTTTGCTTTGCTGCGGTACGCTGCGGTTTCCGTCCTATTGCAGCAAGCGGCGGCGCCTTGCGTCGAATAAGTTATTCGCGCGGCGACGGACTGCTGCTGATTTCTCTTGCTGCTGCTGCGGGCTCCGTTTAGCAGGCTTCGTCAATCGCCGTTGCGGCTCTTTATCCGATCTCCGCCGCTGCTGCTTTCGTCGCGCCTGCTGCTCCGACCGCTCTTGCCGCGGCAGCGGCGATGCGTCTGTCGCTGGCGCCGCGCGTCGCGCTGGGCTCACGGTTTTCGCCCTTTTTTAACAGCTCCGACAGACACACCTTCACGTTCGTCAACTCTGAGGTGGATTTTTTCGTCGATAAGTGGACGTCGACGCTGCTGACACGTGTCTGACGAATCTTACTCGACACATCATGATTATAACATAATGTCATTGCTGATATCCCGTTACTACAATTCGAATCAGCAGCGCGTCGTTTTTCTCGCTCCGTGCCTCCTACTGCGGCTGATTCCCAGCGCTGCTGCCGGCATTGGCGCTGCATTTGCCGCAGGTTACGCCGTTGGGGGTTCCGCGTTGAGAAACCCATGATAATGCGCCGCGCTGAACGCGGTTACGGCTCGTCTAGTACGGGTGTCCGCCTCTGCTGCTATTGTCATGCGCCTAAGATATTCGATATAATCTAGCTTTCGAGGAGAAAGAAGTATTTGGCGCAAAAATGCGATCTCGTATTTGCGACGCTTGTGCTTCCTGGTGAGCACGCAAAACATGAGGCGGTGGTTTGGAAGGGACATCACAAAAAACCGGACCGGAAAACAGGCGGTTTAGGTTCGGTTTTCTGTCCAACCAATGGAAAACCGTCGAAAAACACTCAACTTGTTCCGACGGAATTCCACCGAGTGGCGCGCTGGTAGTGTCACTAGATTTTCCATCGGATTTCCATCTCGGAGGGATTCTATGACTTAAATCGGAAAGCAGAGATTGTTTCCGGCGGATTTCCACCACCATCGCGCTTCGGTCAAAACTGATTTCCCCAGCAATAAATTTGATAATTTTTACTGTACATATACTACACTGTGCAAAGGTGGTACACGGAAGAAAAGCAATTCCGATAAATGTTTACCAACAATTTTATATCAATAAAACCCTTTTCCCAGTCGATACTAATTTGCACCAAATATATTTCTGGAGTAAGTTTCAATGTTTCACATAATATGTATTATTATTGCAGTACATACAACAGAGAGTTAATGGGTCTTAACACAATACCTAATAAGATCTAAAAGTAAAGCACAGATAGGAAGCACATACTAGTACACAAAATACGGTAACCTGCAAACCTTGCTGCTGGTCTATGCACACTACAAGATCACATCAAGGCAAGGATAAGACCCATAACATGCTGCCTTTGCTGCTGCAGCAACAGCATGACAGAACGCCGTAGTAGCTGCTGCTCCTGCAGTAGCATAACAAAAGGGAAAACACTAAATCACGTTACTTCAAATAGAAAAAAGCTGCACAGTTACCACGGAAAGAAAGCTGTTTTTTTTTTTAACAGAATTGCGAACAGGCATCAACGCCACCATAAATCACATCTAGTCTCGGGTACTGCTTGAATTGATGGTCTGCGAAATCAGCACAGAAGACACAAGTCAGTCGAATGACTGAAATGCGAACCCATCACAAGTTTCAGGAAAGAAGAAACAGCAGAGAAGCGACGCTCGCGTCGGACGTGTTGCAGAGCTTGTCAGAATATTATCTTATTGTTCTAGCCTGTAGTGGGGTGCTCTATAGCGAGTACAACCCTTCTAGGGTTTGCTATTTGTATCCTCATTCTTGCTAGTTCAATTCTCTTTCTTCCTTCTAATTTTGACATGGTATCAGAGCAGGTCGATCCCCTTGGATCGATCCTGTGGGTGTGTCCCCACCTTGCTTCCGCTGCTACTTTTTCCTCCCGCCGTGCGCCCCGAGGCGCGCGGCGGTTTTCTGCCCGCCGTGCGCCCCGAGGCGCGCGGCGGTTCATTGCCCGCTGTGCGCCCCGTGGCGTGCGGCGGGCTTCTCCTCTACGTCGCGTCCCGTCGCCGCCCGTGCGCCCGCTCGACGCGGCCCGCCCTTCGTCGCGGACCCGCCCCGGCCCGTCGCCGCCCGTGCGCATGCCCGGCTCGGCCCCGCCCTTCGTCGCGGACCCGCCCCGGCCCGTCGCCGCCCGTGCGCGTGCCCGGCTCGGCCCCGCCCTTCGTCGCGGACCCGCCCCGGCCCGTCGCCGCCCGTGCGCCTGCCCGTCGCGGCCCCGCCCTACGTCGCGGCCCCGCCCTATGTCGCGGCCCCGCCCCTCGAAGCGGCCCCGCCTTACGTCGCGGCCCCGCCCCGCTCGTCGCGGCCCCGCCCCTTGTCGCGGCCCCGCCCTCCAACCAGGCTCGTGGTGGGCCCCTTTCACCACACCGCCTCCCCCCCCCCCCCCCCCCCCTGCCATTTCCCGTCGCCCGTCGCGGCTCCTTCGGGGGCCGCAAGCGGCCCCCTCAGGTCGCCACGACGGACGACGGGAGGGGCGAGCTGTGGGGTGGCGGGTATGGGGGTGGTCGGTGTGCCTTCCTCCCTTTCTCCTCCTCCTCCTTCGTCTCCCACTGCTGCAGCTGTCGCTGAGGGGGGTGGTTGTGTGGGAGACTGGGTTTAGGGTTTAAGGGGGGTGCGTGGGAGTAGAGCTAGTGGTGTAGCAGTGGGTGTGTATCAGGGGGGTGGGACTGTGTGCGGGAGGATGAGCGGAGGTTGCCAGTTTGTCGTCAGCAGCACCTGTAGTCCGGGGCGCTGTCCCGGTAGCCCAGTCGTAGCCAGCTGTGCCAGCCGCCCGTGGGTCCGTTGCCCGTCCGCCGCTATTTGAGCCGCGGGGCCTGTTACTCCTGTAGTCCGGGCGCTGTCCGGTAGCCGCTGAGCCAGTCTGCCTCCTGTTGCCCGTGTGTCTGCAGCTTCAGCCGTCGCCTCCTGTCTCCTCTCCCCTCACTCTCCCTCCTCCTCCTCACTTGCCCGTTGTGACTACCACTAGCTTTGCTTATAATTGTGAACTCTAAACTATTTCTTCTTGAACTTGTGCTCAGAATGTGTGGTGACATTGTGATCCACCCTGAGCTTGTTTTGCTTTGCCTGCTCTGCTGATTACACCCCACTTTGGCTATGGGGGTGTGTCAGAATATTATCTTATTGTTCTAGCCTGTAGTGGGGTGCTCTATAGCGAGTACAACCCTTCTAGGGTTTGCTATTTGTATCCTCATTCTTGCTAGTTCAATTCTCTTTCTTCCTTCTAATTTTGACAGAGCTTTCACGCATTAATCAGTTCTGCACCAGTAAAAACGAAGCGCCGAAGAGTGAAATAACATCGCTACTAGAAACCGATGACTTGAATTGAAACGATACTACGTACCTGTTAATCGACATTAAGCGTGGTGGAAAGCAGAGGAGAGAGACGAGTTACGAAGGCGAGGGAGGAAAGAAGATTGAAAAATGCGTGAAGTGATGGAAGGGGACGCTGAAAGAGGAAGAAGGGAAGGATTGCTGCGCAAGGTGCACCAGCTGCTGCTGCCGTTGCCCCGTCAGCAGAGCAGCTGCGCTTGCGCAGTCGCGCTGGCTGCTGCTTGTGCTGGGTGGGTTGAGCTGTTGCGGGGGGGAGGGGAAAGTTGCGCTTGCAGTGCTGCATGTCCCAGATGCGCTTGAGGCAGTTCCAGCAATTGCGCGCAGATGGCAGTTGCAGCAATTGCGCAGCTGCACTAGATCGTAGTCTAGCGCAATTGTGCAAGTTGTGCAGTTTAGCACCACGTAACTGAATACTTGACGGCGAGAAAGGACCAATCATAAGAATTCCTATCGCCAACAAGGTGGGTAAAAAATGAGTACACCAATGACAGAACACTTCAACGATGACGTGTTCGCGTTCTTGAGCAGGGGGCGTATTGAAATGACGTGTGCAGGATTGACCAAAGCGGTGGCCAGTCCAGGAGTCTACAGTATATGCAGTTATATTGACCAGACTCGTACTTTCCCATTTTTCTCCAAAATCCGATTTCTATTTCCCACAAAGTATCACAATCTGTAACAAATATACGCGGTTTTATCATTGTAAAGTATATTCCAGCCGAAACTTAACACTTAACACTTTCATTGCTATTATAATCTTCATATAATTACAAAGGCCTATCCTTGCACAATTTTCTCTAATTAGTTGTTTGTGACAAAGTTTGAAGAAAGAAAGAGGATTGAACTAGCAAGAATGAGGATACAAATAGCAAACCCTAGAAGGGTTCTACTCGCTATAGAGCACCCCACTACAGGCTAGAACAATAAGATAATATTCTGACAGTTTGAACCACCATATATTCCTACCACGAACTGCGAATGACACAAAATCTGCCAAACATGCCTGCAAGTCGAGTGTGTGAAAGAGAGAACGAGAAAATGGAATGACTATGAAAGAAGTGAGTACAAATAGGAAACCCTAATTGGGTTGTACCCCCTATGGGATACCCCACTATAGCCTACACAATAGTATAAGCTATATAGTTCTGACACACCCCCATAGGCAAAGTGGGGGAGAACAAGGGGTCACAAGACCAGTCAAGCAAAGCAAAGCAAAGCTCAGGGTGGATCACAAAGTCACCACACATTCCGAGCACAAGTTCAAGGCCACATGGCCAGTTCACATGCAAGATCATATATAGAGATATACAAGAGTCAAGTAAGCAAGAGCAAGAGTATATATAGGCGAAGGTACAAGCAAGGTCAAGAGGAGAGCAAGTGAGGCAAGACAGGCACAAGACCCAACTGCGTGCAACAACGCTGATGATCACAAGGCGCAAGTGCCTTGGTGAAGACATCAGCAGTGTTGGCCTCAGAGGCCACGTACGCAAGTCGCAACTGTCCACGCTGCTGTAGCTCACGAGCAAGAAAGTAGCGGAGAGCAATGTGCTTCGTTCTGTGCTCCAGTCTCTGCTCTCGACACAAGGCCAGCATGGCCTTGTTGTCTACGTACAGGACTGGAGGAGAACGAGGCTGCTCTCCAAGGTCGGTCAACAGGTAGGTGAGCCAGCGTAACTCCTGTGCAGCCATAGCCCCGGCGTAGATCTCAGCCTCACAACTGGAGCCGAGAACAGAAGACGAGCGGGTAGCCCGCCACGAAACAGAGCCGGAACCAAGGCTGAAGGTGTAACCCTGTGACGACCGCTGCGTAGCCTGGTCGTCAGCCCAAGAAGCGTCCGCGTGCCCAGTGAGGACCACTGGACTGCGCCCTCCAAGCACTAGCCCCATGCCCGACGTACTGCACAAGTAGCGCAACACCCTCTTCGCTGCAGCCATGTGCTCTGGTCGGTGTCTCCCAGGAGCAACATAGCGTGCGAGAATGCTAAGAGGGTATGCAAGGTCAGGTCGTGTGCAGGTCATCAGGTACATGAGGCAGCCAACAAGCTCTGCATACGGGCCACTCGAATCTACGGACTCATCCGAAGGCAGAGCTGAGAGCGAGTGGCGAGTAGGCAGAGGAGTGGCCTGAGGCGAGGAGTACGTGAAGCCGAAGCGCTGAAGGACCTGCTGCACCATGTGTGACTGAGTCAGGGTAATGGTGCGGCGTGCTCTGTCCCGGGTGATCTGCAAGCCAAGATAGCTGCGCAGTTCACCCAGGTCAGTGCACGTGTGTCTCTTCTGCAGCTCGGACTTCACGTAGGCGAGTCCAGCAGTGTCAGCTGTGGCAAAGACCAAGTCGTTGACGTACACGAGGATGTAGAACGGCGGCAGAGAGGTGTCGGTGCGCAGAAACAGCGACGGGTCGGCAGTAGAAGGAGCAAACCCAAGTGCCGCAAGCGTAGTCCTCAGTGTGTCGTGCCACTCACGTGGCGCCTGGCGGAGACCGTAGACTGGACGCCGGAGACTCCACTGGGTACCAGGAGGGAAAGACCCAATGAAGCCAGGTGGGCGACGCAGCCAGATCTCCTCGTGCAGGCTGCCCTGCAAGAAAGCTGTGCTGAAGTCGAGAGAGTGCAGCTCGTAGTCACGGTGAGCAGCAACGTGCAGCAGGACCCGAAGAGTGGTCATCTTCGGGGTGGGGGAGAAGGTCTGAAAGTAGTCAACCCCCTGCCGCTGACTGAAGCCACGAGCCACGTAACGCGCCTTGAAGACAGGCGGAGAACCCGGCGGCCGCTTCACCCTGAAAATCCACATGCCACTGACGATGTTCGCCCCAGGGGGGGGAACAGCGTCAACGTAGGTGCCTGTGGACTTCCAGGAAGCCATCTCTGCATCCATAGCTGCCTGCCACTGAGAGGAGTAGGGACCCTCTATCGCCTCCGCGTAAGAGCGCGGAGTCGGGATGTCTGGTGCATCCGGGTCTCCCTCAGGGGCTAGCAGTACAGACGCGAGACGAGGTGAAGCGGCGGCTAGACACTGGAACTCCTCCTGCCTGTCCTCAAGGACGTCCGTGCCAAGGGCACACTCACCCCCGACGGACGGAGGACAGGCGGACTCAGACTCAGTGACAAGACGGGCAGCGTAGTCTAGACGACAGCGCGCAGCAAAGTCGACAAGCTCAGTGACAAGGGCAGACGCAGCAGACGACTCGAAGGAAGGGTCAGTGACAGCTGTAGCAAGGAGACGCGTGACAGTAGGACTGGCAGCACGAAGAGAGTCCGACTCCGGGTCGGCAAGAGCAGGAAGAGAGGAAGCAGGAGGAGAAGGCAAAGGGGCACGCAGAGGAGCAGTGGACGGACGCAGTGACATCCGGTGCGTGCCAGGAACAGGAGGAGGACGCTGACGCGACCCGCGACCACTAGCGCGCTCAGTACGAACAGGCGACACAGGACGAGACGCAGGCTCACGACGCTCAGTAAGACCTCCAGTCGGACCAGTGTAGGGAGACGGAGCAGGCAAAGGGGAGGCAGGCTGTAGCTGTGGCTGTGACCGGACAGGCTGCGGACCCTCTAAGGGAGGAGGAGGAGGAGGCGGAAGACCAAGAACCTGCTGCAGGAGCGGAACGAAGTAAGGTCGGGGCTGCGCGGCGACACCAGAAACAGCAGGAACAGTACCAGCAGCCCCGGCAGGAGTACCCACTCCAGCAGCACCTCCAGCAGCACCACCAGAAGCTCCAGAACCTCCAGCAGCAGCACCAGGAGCACTGTCAGTCGGACCGCCAACGGCAGGCTCAGCGCCAACACCCTCAGTAGCACCAGCTCCAGGAGAACTCTCAGACCCAGCAGCTCCAGCACCCACAGTACGAGCACCGGCGGGACGCGAGGCAGCAGTACCCTCTGCAGCCGAAGAACCACCAGCACCAGCAGCACACCTCCAGCGCCTGGCAAACCACTCACGCAGCTCCTGCGGGGAGAGTGGCTCCCGGCGAGACGAAGCACCCCCAGGCACAGCACCCCCAGGCTCAGCACCCCCAGGCACAGCACCCCCAGGCTCGGCACCTCCAGGCTCAGCACCCCCAGACGCAGCACCCCCAGGCTCAGCACCCCTAGGCACAGCACCCCAAGGCTCAGCATCCCCAGGCTCAGCACCCCCAGGCTCAGCACCCCCAGGCTCAGCACCCCCAGGCTCAGCACCCCCAGGCTCAGCACCCCCAGGCTCAGCACCCCCAGGCTCAGCACCCCCAGACTCCGCACCCCCAGGCTCAGCTCCCGCAGCAGCACCAGAGTCACCAGTGACCTCGAAAGGCTCGACCGCGTCTACCTGGGACACACCTGAAGGGGCAGGACCCTGAGGGGGGAGGGGGACTACCGGGGGGGGACCTGGTACCAGGAAGAGCGGGGGTGGGGGGAGGGACGGAGTGCGGTAGGGGAAGAGGCGGTAGTAGGGTACCGACTCGTCGAACGTGACGTCCTGGGAGGACAGAACACGTCGAGAGGTGGGGTGGTAAAAGTGCCACCCAGGGGCGTCGGGGGGGAACCCCAGGAAGACGCAGGGAGAAGCACGAGGGGACAGCTTGTCCGCAGACAGGTCGCGAACAAACGCCCGAGATCCCCAGACCCGGAACGCCGACGCATCGCAAACCTTCCCCGTCCACATCAGGGCTGGGGAGGTCTCCGGTCGAGAGACCCTGGGGTGGAGGTTGATCTGGTGCGCAGCGTACCTGACCGCAAACGGCCACAGAAAATGGGGAGCAGCCGCATGCATCATGGACGTACGAGCGACGTCCATGACCATGCCAATGCGGCGCTCAGCAATCCCATTCTGCTGTGGTGAGTCCGGAAGCGTGAAGGTCTGACGGATGCCTCGTGCACGACAGTAGGCACTCAGGAGGCCAGAGGAGAACTCTCCGCCTCTGTCCGAGTGCAGACGCAAAACAGGGAAGTCAGAGCCAAAGCTCCTCCGAAGCTGGAGACGAGCTGCGCGGATCCAGTCGATCAACACCGCAGTGACCTCACCCTTGCTGCGCAAGGGGAAGACTGTGGTGTAACGCGAGTAGTTGTCAACCACCAGCAGGAAGTAGCGCTCCTAACCCTGTCCACGGACGCGGGCTGGGCCCCACACGTCCATGTGAAGCGTCTGCAACGGGGCCTCTGTCGGAGGAAACTGGGAGGAGTGAGGGGCAGCACGCTGGCGCCCCTCGACACAGGGGACACAGGTAGGGCCAGGGCCCGGAGGAAGGGGAGGGAGAGACCGGGGAAGACCAGACACAAGGACTCGCGAGGCCATGCCTCTGAGCCGAAGCAGAGAGGGGTGGCCAAGGCGGTGGTGCCAGAGGAGGGTCTCGTGAGACAGACGACGACACGAGCAAGGGGCAGACTCAGGACCAGACCTGGACGCTGCAGCAAACACCTGACCAGACGAAGGGACCCTACCAGACTCAGCACCTGGAGGAGAAGCAGTGGTCAGTGTGTACAGGCTCGACCCTGGCCGACGTGTAAACGTAGCCAGGTGGCGACCTGTATCCGCCTCCGTGCAGTGGGTCACCCGCTGACGAGCAGGGGTGAACTGGTGGACACCCGCATCCTGGAGGTCAGCACCACTCACCAAGTTCGTCGAGAACGAGGGGAGGTAGAGACCAGTCTGGGTGCCAGAGGGGGCCGCCGGACACGGGAGGACAGTGGAGAAGCGAGACAGGACAGGCCCCCCAGAGGGGTCAGCCAGGGACACCGCAACCGGCCGACTCAGCGGCGTGAGAGTGGTGCGGTCCCTAAAGAAGGAGCGAGACGCTCCAGAGTCAAGGGTGAAGGTGTGAGAGGCCGAAGCCGACACAGTACCTGAGAGGGCAGACTCACCAGCACCTGAGAGCACAGACGCACTGGCACCTAGAGCAGCAGCCTCACTAGTACCTGACGCGGCAGTACCAATGCCCGGGTCGGGCGGGAAACACCGGTAACAGTCATCCTCATCACTACCAGTCACAGCATACATAGCAGAGAGAATAGCATCAAAATCAAGATCATAAATAGCTACACCAGCCCTAGACAGCTCTCCCCAGCGGGGGATCTCAGCGGCCTCCGGAAACTGCTGACGCCAGGCGTCGGTCAGGCGGCCAAAGCAGCGGCGGGCTGTGTGGGCGCCTCCACACCTCTCCCCTGCACGGTCACCTGTGCGAAGAACGTAGGGGCAGGGACCAAGCGCACCACCACGCTGACGCTGCAAGTACCACTCACGGAGCTGCTGAGGGCCGGGGACGGTGCGAGAGCGCTGCTGCTGCTGTGGCTGCTGCTGCGGCTGCTGCTGTTGCTGCTGCTGCTGCTGGCGCTGACCACCCCCAGAGCTGCTCCGCTGGGACGAGCCACTCCGACCCCCGCCTCCACCGCCACCCCCGCCTCCACCGCCACCCCCGTCTCCACCGCCACCTCCCCCACCAGGACCGTCGCTCCCACCGCTCCCACCGCCTCCTCCGCTACCACCTCCGCCGCCACCTCCGCCTCCACCGCCGCCACCAGTACCTCCACTCCCGCCACCACCCCCACCGCCACCCCCACTCCCCCCGCCACCCCCACCGCCTCCTCCACCGCCCCCTCGAGCTCCACCCGCTCCCCTGCCCCCCTTGCTCTTGCCAGAGCGGCGTCTGCCGCTGGGGGCAGACGCCGCGCCGACCGACTCAAAACCAGTGAGGTCGGCCGCAGCGGCAGAGGCGACAGAGGGCAGCAGGGGGGAAGGACCACACCCCTCAAAGATGGGGGTGCGAGGGTCACCCCGAGAGGCCCCTACAGCGACAATACTCTTCTCAGCCGCTAGCAGGGACTCCTCAAGGAGGTCGACAGTGAGAGTGGTGGGACAGACAGAGAGAAACTGGTCCCTAACGACACGAAGGGACTCAGGGAGACGGGTGACGAGAAAGTAGAGGGTGATGTACATGGGAGGAGGGTTCGCAGCGCGGAACTCAGCAGGAAGGGCAGCGCGGTAGCGGGTGTCACTAGCACGGAGGTGGGTAACGAGGTCAGCGACAGTGGGAAAGGAAGCGAGGTCAGGGAAGAGAAACGGTAGCATGAGGCGGCTAAGGGTAGCGGAGGAAGGGGAGGAGTAGCGTGCAACTACAGCGTCGTACAAGGCCTGAGCGGACTTGCACTGACTAAAGTGGGCACGCTCAGAGGAAGGGAGGTGGCGACGCACAGCAAGACGTGCAGCAGCATCGCGGGTCGCCCACTTGGAGCGAACGGCAGAGTCAGCATCAGCAGGTGGGGCAGGAACAGCGCCAGAGACAAAGTCAAAAAGAGAGACCTCATCTATCGCATCACACAGTAAGTACAGCTGCAGGTCTTCAATCCAGACGGCAAAGTCAATGGCCCTCCCCTCAGCGTCAAAAGTAAGAACATTGGGGGTGGCCATGGCAGCAGCTGGAAGTCTCACCGGGCTGGGAGAGTCGGGTAGGTCAGCAGCAGAAGAACACAGCTCAGGAACAGCAGCACGGCGGCTCGGGCGGCTCGGGCGGCTCGGGCGGCTCGGGCGGTTCGGGCGGCTCGGGCGGCGGCTCGGTCGCAGCTCAGCGGCGGCTCGGGCGGCGGCGGCTCGGCGGCGGCTCGGCTGCTGCTGGGCGGCTGGGCGGCGGCTCGGGCGGCTCCGGCTCGGCGGCGCAGGCGGCGGCGGCTCGGCGGCGGCCCGGGCGGCGGCTCAGGCGGCGGCGGCTCGGCGGCGGCTCGGCTGCTGCTGGGCGGCTCGGCGGGGCCGCGGAGCAGAGGGCGGCGGTGCCGCGTAGGAGAGGGCGGCGGGGCCGCGTAGCAGAGGGCGGCGGGGCCGCGTAGCAGAGGGCGGCGGAGCCGCGTAGCAGAGGGCGGCGGGGCCGCGATCGAGGGGCGGCGGGGCCGCGTAGCAGAGGGCGGCAGGGCCGCGTAGCAGAAGGCGGCGGGGCCGCGTAGCTGAGGGCGGCAGGGCCGCGACGTAGGGCGGCGGGCGGGCCTTCGAAGTAGGGCGGCGGGCGGGCCGGGACGTAGGGCGGCGGGGCCGCGACGTAGGGCGGCGGGCGGGCCGTCGAAGTAGGGCGGCGGGCGGGCCGGGACGTAGGGCGGCGGGGCCGCGACGTAGGGCGGCGGGCGGGCCGTCGAAGTAGGGCGGCGGGCCACGACGTAGGGCGGCGGGGCCGTCGAAGTAGGGCGGCGGGCAGGCCGCGACTTAGGGCGGCGAGGCCGCGCGATAGGGCGGCGGGGCCGCAAGGTAGGGCGGCTCGACAGGCCGCTAGGGAGGGCGACCCGACGGGTCGCTAAAAAAAAGGACGCGCGCCTCGGGGCGCGCTTCGGTGGGCCCAAGAAACAGTCCCTAGTAGGGGACCTGCTCTGATTCCATGTGAAAGAGAGAACGAGAAAATGGAATGACTATGAAAGAAGTGAGTACAAATAGGAAACCCTAATTGGGTTGTACCCCCTATGGGATACCCCACTATAACCTACACAATAGTATAAGCTATATAGTTCTGACAGAGTGAATGTATTAATGATCGATATAATCATTGCTTAACGATACAGCACCACATCGTACACATGCCTATCATCGCACAGTTCTCGCTGCTCAATTGTTTGAAATCGTATATGTTCCTTCTACGTGGTGCGAACGGCACCAAATCTGTGCAGAAATGCTCGGAAATAGTAAAGATGTATGAGTGACCAAGATAAACATTGTTGGAACCGACAATCGGACGCCAATATGACACCATGTTGCACATATGTCTATCGTTACGCAGTTCTACCTGCTCAATGATTTAGAAACACCCTAGCTTTCTTCCTACCATGTGCTGCTAATGACACCAAAACTGACCAGCATGCCCGCAAATATAGTAAATCTATGAATGATAAATAGAGATATTGTTCAAAATGTGAAGAATGAGGAATGAATGAACTAGCAAGCAGGTGGGTACAAGTAGGAAAACTAAGAAATGCTATACCCCATATAGTCTACCCCACTACAGTCTGCATAGACTATAGCATATAAGTTTGACACACCCCCATAGGCAAAGTGGGGGAGAACAAGAGGTCACAAGACCAGTCAAGCAAAGCAAAGTAAGCTCACGGTGGATCACAACGTCACCATACAATCCGAGCACAAGAGCAAGGCCAAAAGGCCAGTTCATATGAAAGATTAAAAAAAAAAGGTAAACAAGCAAGTGCAGGTATAGAAAGAAGACAGTATAAGCAAGGTCAAGAAGTGAGCAAGTGAGGCAAAGTAGGCACAAGACCTAGCATCGTACAGAAGCGCTGATGATCACCAGGCGGAAGTGCCTTGGTAAAGATATCAGCAGTGTTGGCCTCAGAGGCCACGTAAGCAAGGCGCAGCTGACCACGCTACTGCAGCTCACGAGCAAGGAAGTAGCGAAGAGCAATGTGCTTCGTTCTGTGCTCCAGTCTGTGCTCCCGATACAAGACCAGCATGGCCTTGTTGTCTACGTACAGAACTGGAGGAGAACGAGGCCGCTCTCCTAGGTCAGTTAACAGGTAGGTGAGCGAGCGTAGCTCCTGTGCAGCCATGGCTCCCGCATAAATCTCGGCCTCACAGCTGGAGCCGAGAACAGAAGACGAGCGGATAGACCGCCACGAAACAGAGCCGGAGCCAAGGCTGAATATGTAACCCTGTGACGACCGCTGCGTAGCCTGGTCGTCAGCCCAAGAAGTGTCTGCGTGACCTGTGAGGACCATTCGACGTCGCCCTCCAAGCACTAGCCCCATGCCCGAGGTACTGCACAAGTAGTGTTAACGGGAATGGAGTGTTGGCCCCGCCCTCGCTTGGGCAACGCCGACAACTTGGTCGGATGTACGGAAGTAGCAGCCGACCGCTCACAGTGGGATATCTGCTCGACAGGTTACGTCGAGCTGCAGCGGACCGCTGTGGTGTTGCTGTCGACCAGGATGCTTGACAGCTGCACTTCACTGGCCTGGGCGACGGGTGAGCCGTCCGGGAGGTCGACGAAGCAGTCCGTCGACCTACAGTTCGACGGGGAGGTCTATGGAGCATCCCGTTGAAGTGTAGTTCGACCGGGAGGCCGACGGAGCAGTTCTGGTCGACGGAAGGGGTCCGTCGACCAAGGGGTAGCTTGACGGGAGGTGTGGTCAACCAGGAGCGCCCGGTGGTCGACCAGAGGGACCCAGTGGTCGACGGGAGGCACCTGGGAGTCGACCAGAGCACCAGGGGTCGACCAGGTCGACCGGGTAACCTGCTCGACGAGTTCTGCGGAGGCACGCGAACGTCGTCGAGACCGTGATGGCGCAGGCGACTTCGGGCTGGTATCCCGAAGTCGATGTGGCTCGTCAGGCGCAGACAACAGCCGACGGATGCCCAACGAGGCAAGTCGGGCCAATCGTCTGCGCACACCTGCGAGCGCGCGCACTGCTGTGTTCTACGGGGCACGCCGTCGACCTGCTTTGTTGGCAGGTCGCCCTTCTGCAATGCTGGCGCGGCTCCTCTACGCAGTGCTGGCAGGCGGTCGACCGAGCTGCGTTGGCGGTCAACCAGGCTAGCTGCAGGGTTGCTAGGTGCCTGATGTAGTCATTGATGTTATTGCTGCTTGCATCATCCTGGAATTCCAACTTTGTTAGGGGAAACTCTTGCCAAATTCTTCCGTGAATGTGCAAACACTAAGGAACTAAGCAAAGCTAAGATCACCTCTAGTAGTTCGTGCCAACCCCTGTAGTCTAGCTCACTACCGTTGTAGAGTTAATCTCCTCAAGTAGCGCAACACCCTCTTCGCTGTAGCCATGTGCTCTGGTCTGTGTCTCCCAGGAGCAACATAGCGTGCAAGAATGCTAAGAGGGTATGCAAGGTCAGGTCGTGTGCAGGTCATCACGTACATGAGGCAGCCAACAAGCTCTGGGTACGGGCCACTCGACTCTACGGACTCATCCGAAGGCAGAGCTGAGAGCGAGTGGCGAGTAGGCAGAGGACTGGCCTGAGGCGAGGAGTACGTGAAGCCGAAGTGCTGAAGGACCTGCTGCACCATGTGTGACAAAGTCAGGGTAATGGTGCGGCGTGCTCTGTCCCAGGTGATCTGCAAGCCAAGGTAGTTGCGCAGTTCACCCAGGTCTGTGCACGTGTGTCTCTTCAGCAGCTCGGACTTCACGTAGGCGAGTCCAGCAGTGTCAGCAGTGGCAAAGACCAAGTCGTCGACGTACACGAGGATGTAGAACGGCGGCAAAGAGGTGTCGGTGCGCAGAAACAGCGACGGGTCGGCAGTAGAAGGAGCAAACCCAAGAGCCGCAAGTGTAGTCCTCAGTGTGTCGTGCCACTCACGGGGCGCCTGGCGGAGACCGTAGACAGGCCGCCGGAGGCTCCACTGGGTACCAGGAGGAAATGACCCAGTGAAGCCAGGTGGGCGGCGCAACCAGATCTCCTCGTGGAGGCTGCCCTGCAGGAAAGCTGTGCTGGAGTCAAGAGAGTGGAGCTCGTAGTCGCGCTGAGCGGCTATGTGCAGCACCACCCGTAGAGTTGTCATCTTTGTTGGGAACAAATAGCCTGAAGCGCTTATGTCGTGTCGAAACATCAAGACACAAGCGAAGCAACTCAAATCGAAGTGTCAGAGTATTATAGCTGATGCATGTTTGTAGGCTATAGTGGGGTAGCACATATGGGGTACAGCTTTCTAGGGTTGTATTTGTACCCAACTCTGACTTAGTTATTCTCATTCCTGTTCACTTGTTTTCACATGGTATAGAGCGGGTCCTTCCTTAGGACCGTTTTTTTAGGGCCCACCGAAGCGCGCCCCGAGGCGCGCCTTTTTTTTAGCGACCCCTCGGGTCCCCATTTCCCTCGCGGCCCCGCTGTCCCTCAGACGCGGCCCCGCCACCCCTCCTGATCGCGGCCCCGCCGCCTGCTTGGCGCGGCCCCGCCGCCGGCTCTGACGCGGCCCTGCCGCCAGCTTCGTCGCGGCCCCGCCGCCTGCTTGACGCGGCCCCGCCGCCTTCACTGACGCGGCCCCGCTCCGCCGGCTCTGACGCGGCCCTGCCGCCCGCTTCGTCGCGGCCCCGCTGCCTGCTTGACGCGGCCCCGCCGCCTCCCCTGACGCGGCCCCACCGCCGGCTCCGCCGCTGCACCCTACGGCCCGCCGCTGCACCCTACGGCCCGCCGCCTCACCTGACGGCCCCGCCGCTGCACCTGCCGGCCCGCCGCTGCACCTGCCGGCCCGCCGTTGCACCTGCCGGCCCGCCGCTGCACCTGCCGGCCCGCCGCTGCACCCCACGGCCTGCCGCTGCACCCTACGGCCCGCCGCCCCACCTGGTCGGCCCGCCGCTGCACCCTACGGCCCCGCCACTGCACCTGCCGGCCCGCCGCTGCACCTGTCGGCCGAGCCGCCCCAGCAGCAGAGCCGCCCCAGCAGCCGAACCCCCCCCCGGAAGCCGAGCCGCCCAACGCCGAGCCGCCCGACACCCGAGCCGCCCTGCTGCCGAGCCGCCCGGGAGCCGAGCAGCCCGGGAGCTGAGCCGCCCTGCACCCGAGCCGCCCTGCCGCCGAGCCGCCCGGTAGCCGAGCCGCCCTGCGCCGAGCCGCCCAGGAGCCGAGCCGCTGTGCACCCGAGCCGCCCGGTCGCTGAGCCGCCTTTCTGCATAGCTGCGCGACCTGCCCTGCCTGGTGAGCATAGTCCCACTGACACTGCGAGCTCTTTCCCTACTGCTTGCACTGCGTCGTTGTCGTCGTCATGGCTACCCCTAGTGTCCTAGCTTTTGACGCTGAGGGTCGCGCCATTGATTTTGAGGTCTGGTTAGACGACCTGCAGCTGTTCTTACAGTGCGACAGGGCTGACGACCTTTCTCTCTTTGACCTCACCTCTGGCGCCTCTCCTGCTCCTGCTGCTGATGCTGATCCCACTGTCCGCTCTAAGTGGGCCACCCGCGATGCTGCTGCACGTCTTGCTGTGCGTCGCCACCTCCCTACCTCTGAGCGTGCGCACTTTAGTCAGTACAAGAGTGCTCAGACCTTGTACGACGCTGTAGTTGTGCGCTACTCCTCCCCTGCCACTGCTGCACTGAGCCGTCTCATGCTTCCCTACCTCTTTCCTGACCTCTCTGCCTTTCCCACTGTCGCTGACCTCATTACGCACCTCCGCACTAGTGACACTCGCTACCGCGCCGCCCTTCCTGCTGAGTTCTGCGCTAAGAACCCCCCCCCCATGTACATCGCTCTCTACTACGTAGTCGCGCGCCTCCCTGACTCCCTTCGCGTCGTCAGGGACCACTTTCTCGCAGTCTGTCCCACCACCCTCACCGTCGACCTCCTCGAGAAGGCCCTCCTCGCAGCGGAGAAGAGCATAGTCGCTGTAGGTGCTTCTCGTGGTGACCCTCGCACCCCCATCTTTGAGGGGTGCTCTCCTTCCCCCTTGCTGCCCTCTGTTGCCTCTGCTGCTGCTGCCGACCTGCTTGGTCTTGAGTCACTCGGCGCGGCGTCTGCCCCTAGTGGGAGACGTCGCTCCAGCAAGGGCAAGGGGGGCAAGGGCGCGGGTGGAGCTGGAGGGGGCGGTGGCGGTGGCGGCGGTGGCGGCGGAGGGAGTGGGGGTGGCGGCGGGACTAGTGGCGGGAGTGGTGGTGGTGGTGGCAGCAGCGGCGGAGACGGTGGTGGTGGTGCCAGCGGTGGTGGTGGAGGCAGCGGCGGAGGTGAAAGCGGCGGGGGTGGAGGCGGTGGAGGCGGCAGCGGAGGCGGCGGTGGTGGTGGAGGAGGTGGAGCTGGTCGAGGTGGTACCCTGCAGCGTAGCGGCGGTGGTGGTGGCCAGCGCTCGCAGCGGCAGCAGCAGCAGCGCTCTCGGGACATCCCTCCGCCTCAGCAGCTTCGTGAGTGGTACGCTGGGCGTCAGAGGGGTGGGGGTACTGGTCCCTGCACCTACGTTCTTCGTTCCGGCGACCGCGCGGGTGAGCAGTGTGGGGGTGCCCACGCCACCCAGCGCTGCTTTGGCCGCCTGACGGACGCTTGGCGTCAGCAGTTCCCTGGGGCTAGTGAGATCCCTCGCTGGGATGAGCTTCTACGGGCTGGTGTAGCGATCTTTGATCTTGATTTTGATGCTATCCTTGCTGCTATGTATGTTGTGGATTATAGTGAGGAGAATGAGGGTTACCGTTGTTTCCAGCCCGACCCGGGCATTGGTACTGCTGCGCTAGGTGCTTGTGAGGCTGCTGCTCTAGGTGCCAGTGCATCTGTGCTCTCAGGTACTGGTGAGACTGCGCTCTCAGGTACTGCGTCGTCCTCGTCCTCCCTCACTTTCACACTTGACTCCGGAGCTTCTCGCTCCTTCTTTCGAGACCGCACTACCCTTACGCCGCTCGGCCGGCCGGTTGCGGTCTCCCTTGCTGACCCCTCTGGGGGTCCTGTCCTGTCTCACTTCTCCACTGTCCTCCCGTGTCCGGCTGCCCCTTCGGGCACCCTGTCGGGTCTGTACCTTCCCTCGTTCTCTACGAACCTGGTGAGTGGAGCGGACCTGCAGGATGAGGGGGTTCACCAGTTCACTCCTGCGAGTCAGCGGGTGACCCACTGCACAGAGGCACGCACAGGCCGACACCTGGCCACGTTCTCGCGTCGGCCGGGGTCGAGTCTCTACACCCTGACCGTTGAGTCTCCTCCTGTCCCTGCGTCTGGTCAGGTGGCTGCGTCGGGTCAGGTGCTTGCTGCTGCGTCCCGGTCAGGTCCTGAGTCTGCCCCCTGTTCTTGTCGCCTCCTGTCTCACGAGACTCTCCTGTGGCACCACCGTCTTGGCCACCCCTCCTTGCCCCGTCTTCGGAGCATGGCTTCCCGTGTCCTTGTCTCTGGTCTTCCCCAGTCTCTCCCTCCTCTCCCCTCCGGACCAGGACCTTCCTGTGTCCCCTGTGTCGAGGGTCGCCTCCGGGCTACTCCTCACTCCTCCCACTTCCCCCCGACAGAGGCTCCCCTGCAGACGCTTCACCTGGATGTGTGGGGCCCAACCCCCGTCCGTGGGCAGGGTTACGAGCGCTACTTCCTGTTGGTGGTTGACGACTACTCGCGTTACACCACAGTCCTCCCCTTGCGCAGCAAGGGTGCGGTCACTGAGGTGCTGATCGACTGGATCCGCGAGGCTCGTCTCCAGCTCAGGAAGAGCTTCGGCTCGGACTTTCCTGTTCTGCGTCTGCACTCGGACAGAGGCGGAGAGTTCTCTTCTCGCCTTCTGCGGGACTACTGTCGTGCACGGGGGATCCGCCAGACCTTTACGCTTCCGGACTCACCACAGCAAAATGGGATTGCTGAGCGCCGCATTGGCATGGTCATGGATGTCGCTCGTACGTCCATGATGCATGCGGCTGCCCCCCATTTTCTGTGGCCGTTTGCGGTGAGGTACGCGGCGCATCAGCTCAACCTTCACCCCCGGGTCTCCCGGCCTGCGATGTCCCCAGCCTTGCTGTGGACGGGGAAGGTTGGCGATGCGTCTGTGTTCCGTGTCTGGGGATCTCGGGCGTTTGTCCGCGACTTGTCTGCGGACAAGCTGTCCCCTCGTGCTGCTCCCTGTGTCTTCCTTGGCTTCCCCACTGACGCCCCAGGGTGGCAGTTTTACCACCCCTCCTCTCGTCGTGTTCTGTCCTCCCAGGACGTCACGTTCGACGAGTCAGTCCCCTTCTACCGTCTCTTCCCCTACCGCACTCCTTCCCTCCCCCCTCCCCCGGACTCCTTGTGCCGGTTCCCCCCCCGGTAGACCCCCTCCCCCCTCAGGTTCCTGCCCCCTCAGGTGTGTCCCAGGTAGACGCCGTTGACCCGGTCGAGGTTACTGGTGACTCTGGTGCTGCTGCGGGTGCTGAGCCTGGGGGTGCTGACTCTGGGGGTGCTGTGCGCGGGGGTGCTGAGCCTGGGGGTGCTACTGCTGGGGGTGCTGGGCCTAAGGGTGCTACTGCGGAGGGTGCGGAGCCTGGGGGTGCTGAGCCGGGGGGTGCTGTGCCTGGAGGTGCTGGGTCTGGGGGTGCTGGGTCGGGAGCTGCTGAGCCTGGGGGTGCTGAGCTGGGAGCTGCTGAGCCTGGGGGTGCTGCGTCTAGAGCTGCTGAGCCTAGGGTTTCTCCTGCTGCTGCGTCTCGCCGGGAGCCCCTCTCTCCACAGGATCTGCGCGAGTGGTTCGCTCGCCGCTGGAAGCGTGCTGCTGAGTCTGGAGGTGCTGCTGGAGCTGGAGCTGGAGCTTCTTCGACCGTCGAGGGTGCGGGTGCTGCCGGTCCCGGAGCTGCTGGACCTGCGGGTCCTCCTGGAGCTGGAGCTGCTGAGACCGTTGGTGCTGAGCCTACTGCTGTTGGTCCTGCCGCTTGAGGTGTGGGTGGCGCTGGTGCTGTCGCTAAGGGTGCTGGTGCTGTCCCTGCCGCGTCTGGAGCTGCCGCGCGGCCTCGGCCATACTTCGTTCCGCTCCTGCAGCAGGTTCTTGGTCTTTCTCCTCTAGTAGAGGGTCCACCGCCTGTCCACTCGTAGTCCCTGCTGGAGCCTTCCTCTCCACTGCCTGCTCCCTCTCCTTACACTGGTCCTACTGGAGGTCTTGCTGAGCGTCGTGAGCCTGCGTCTCGTCCCGCGTCGCCTGTTCGTGCTGCTCGCGCTAGTGGTCGCAGTTCGCGTCAGCGTCCTCCTCCTGTCCCTGGCACGCACCGGATGTCTTTGCGTCCGTCCACTGCTCCTCTGCGTGCCCCTTTGCCTTCTCCTCCTGAGTCCTCTCTTCCTGCGCTTGCCGACCCTGAGTCGGACTCTCTTCGTGCTGCCAGTCCTACTGTCACGCGTCTGCTTGCTACTGTCGTCACTGACCCCTCTTTTGAGTCCACTGCTGCGTCTGCTCTAGTCGTTGAGCTCGTCGACTTTGCTGCTCGATGTCGTCTCGACTACGCTGCTAGTCTTGTTGCTGAGTCTGCGTCTGTCTCTCTTCCGTCCGTTAGGGGTGAGAGTGCTCTTGGCACGGACGTCCTAGAGGACAGGCAGGAGGAGTGACAGTGTCTAGCGGCTGCTTCACCTCATCTCGCGTCTGTACTGCTTGCCCCTGAGGGAGACCCGGATGCACTAGACATCCCGACTCCGCGTTCTTACGCGGAGGCCGTAGAGGGTCCCTACTCCTCTCAGTGGCAGGCAGCTATGGATGCAGAGATGGCTTCCTGGAAGTCCACAGGCACCTACGTTGACGCGGTTCCCCCTCCTGGGGCGAACATCGTAAGTGGCATGTGGATCTTCAGGGTGAAGCGGCCGCCGGGCTCTCCACCTGTCTTCAAGGCACGGTACGTTGCTCGTGGCTTCAGTCAGCGGCAGGGAGTTGACTACTTTCAGACCTTCTTTCCCACCCCGAAGATGACTATTCTTCGGGTGCTGCTGCACATAGCCGCTCAGCGCGACTACGAGCTTCACTCCCTCGACTTAAGCACTGCGTTCTTGCAGGGTAGCCTGCACGAGGAGATCTGGCTTCGCCGTCCACCTGGCTTCACTGGGACTTTCCCTCCTGGCACCCAGTGGAGCCTCCGACGGCCAGTCTACGGTCTCCGCCAGGCACCGCGTGAGTGGCACGACACACTGAGGACTACGCTTGCGGCTCTTGGGTTTGCTCCTTCTACTGCTGACCCGTCGCTGTTTCTTCGCACCGACACTTCCCTGCCGCCGTTCTACATCCTCGTGTACGTCGACGACTTGGTCTTTGCCACAGCGGACACTGCTGGACTCGCCTACGTGAAGTCCGAGCTGCTGAAGAGACACACGTGCACAGACCTGGGTGAACTGCGCAGCTACCTTGGCTTGCAGATCACTCGGGACAGAGCACGCCGCACCATTACCTTGACTCAGTCACACATGGTGCAGCAGGTCCTTCAGCGCTTCGGCTTCACGTACTCCTCGCCTCAGGCCACTCCTCTGCCTACTCGCCACTCACTCTCAGCTCTGCCTTCGGATGAGTCCGTAGAGTCGAGTGGTCCGTATGCAGAGCTTGTTGGCTGCCTCATGTACCTGATGACCTGCACACGACCTGACCTTGCATACCCTCTGAGCATTCTTGCACGCTATGTTGCTCCTGGGAGACACAGACCGGAGCACATGGCTGCAGCGAAGAGGGTATTGCGCTACCTGTGCAGTACGTCGGGCATGGGGCTAGTGCTTGGAGGGCGGAGTCCAGTGGTCCTTACCGGCCACGCGGACGCTTCTTGGGCTGACGACCAGGCTACGCAGCGGTCGTCACAGGGTTACACCTTCAGCCTTGGTTCCGGCTCTGTCTCGTGGCGGTCTACTCGCTCGTCTTCGGTTCTCGGCTCCAGTTGTGAGGCTGAGATCTACGCCGGGGCCATGGCTGCACAGGAGCTTCGCTGGCTCACCTACCTGCTGACTGACCTTGGAGAGCCGCCTCGTTCTCCTCCAGTGCTGTACGTAGACAACAAGGCCATGCTGGCCTTGTGTCGAGAGCAGCGCTTGGAGCACAGAACGAAGCACATTGCTCTCCGCTACTTCCTTGCTCGTGAGCTGCAGCAACGTGGTCAGTTGCGACTTGCGTACGTGGCCTCTGAGGCCAACACTGCTGATGTGTTCACCAAGGCACTCGCGCCTTGTGACCATCAGCGCTTTTGCACCCAGCTGGGTCTTGTACCTGTCTTGCCTCACTTGCTCTCCTCTTGACTTCACTTGTACTGTGACATATATATATACCTGCTCTTGCTTGTCTAGTTTTATATATATGTCTGTACTCCTGCATGTGAACTGGCCTCTGGCACTGCTCTTGTGCTCGGACTGTGTGGTGACTTTGTGATCCACCCTGAGCTTGCTTTGCTTTGCTTTGCTTGACTGGTCTTGTGACCCCTTGTTCTCCCCCACTTAGCCTATGGGGGTGTGTCAGAGTATTATAGCTGATGCATGTTTGTAGGCTATAGTGGGGTAGCACATATGGGGTACAGCTTTCTGGGGTTGTATTTGTACCCAACTCTGACTTAGTTATTCTCATTCCTGTTCACTTGTTTTCACACGAAGCACCTCGAGTCAACCCTCGGAGGTTAACGTAACCGCTGGAGGTTACGAGAAAGTCAAAGGTCAGCGACCTTTGACCTGACAAATGCAGCGCGAGAGCAAAGACATACAACTGACGCGACATTGAGCAGTTGCCCGAGTCGCACTGTATTGAACCGCAACAGTAAAGTAGTTATTATAATGTCTCCTCATATTCTCTGTACTCATATATATTCCTGTGTATCTTTGCTTTAATTAACTTACTTTGCCCTCACATACTAGCGCAAGGTGGTTCAAGGACTTTATTCAACGCTTCCGCTATTACGTCACTTACTGAGACTTTAGCTTTACAAAAGATCCCATGGCGTTTGAGCCCAACAATCTTTCGGGTGGGAGAGAAGGTCTGAAAGCAGTCAACTCACTGCCGCTGACTGAAGCCTCGAGCCACGTAACGCGCCTTGAAGACAAGCGGAGAACCTGGCGACCGCTTCACCCTGAAAATCCACATGCCACTGACAATATTCGCCCCAGGTGGGGGAACCTCGTCGACGTAGGTGCTTGTGGACTTCCAGGAAGCCATCTCTGCGTCTATGGCTGACTGCCATTGAGAGGAGTAGGGACCCTCGATCGCCTCAGCGTATGATCGAGGAGTCGGGATGTCTGGTGCATCCGGGTCTCCCTCAGGGGCAATCAGCGTGGACACAAGATGAGGCAAAGAAGCAGCAAAACAGTGGAACTCCTCCTGCGTGTCCTCAAGGACGTCCGTGCTAAGAGCACACTAGGAAAGAATGAACTATCAAGCAGGTGGGTACAAGTAGGAAAACCTAGAAATGTTGTACCCGATATAGTCAACCACACTACAGCCTACACAGACTATAGCATATAAGTTTGACACAAAATGACAAACGGACGTCGATACAGCAAGTTGACACGACACGACATATTCGTGGTGCAACATTATGCACACGTTTATTATCGGACGTCGCGAAACAATATATTGATACTAAATCTAATACTGTGTAGCATCACATTTTTGTGTACCATGAGTTAAATAGTGTCGCTTTTGATTAATGAATTTAAATTGAAATCTTCCAGAACAAGCAAATTCATGATTCACACAACTATTGACATGAATTAAAAATGAAATGTTAGCATGTCTATGATCTTCTAATCTACTCACACAACGCAGTTTTAACATGTGTGATATATAAGCTCAGAGGTGAAGTGTTCGTCTTGGGTGATGCGAAAACTGGACGCATTTCAAATATTCAGTTTTGCCTATATTATGGTCTCGTCGCCCCCCATCTCATTCCCGCCCGAAATTCACTGGAAATCAAGAGGCACCGAGTGGCGCTTGACGCGACTCGGTCGCCACTGCATTTCTCGGCAAAACCCAACTTTGACCAGTGACTTCCGCCGGTTCTCAGTCGGAAATCGAGCGGAAAGTTGCGCCTGGCAATTTTTGTCAAATGCCACCCTCGAAACCACCAAACCCACCTCCAACCTGAACCCGGTTTTTTGTGATGGATGGGGTGGAGTGAAGTGTGTGTTTGCGCTGGAGCTTCTTGGAATGTTTGAAATTTGAATTGAATGAAATGAAGGGCGTGGGAGGGAGGGAGGGAGGGAGGGAGGAGGGAGAACAGCAGCGAAACTGGTGTGGTGGGGAGGAGAGGCGAGGAGGGAGAACAGCAGCGAAACTGGTATGGTGGGGAGGAGAGGCGAGGAGGGAGGCATATTCCCAAAAAGTGTGAGGGAGTGCTCAGTGATTCCCAAGTCATTCTTCTTCCCGCACTATTCACTTGCCAGATTTCTGATAGGGTTTCCCGCCCCTGGTGACTGTTGGAATTAAGGTTAATTCGGGTTGCTCCAATAAACATATGTAGTGGTACATCTACACTATGATAGTGTAGAATACATTGGTTGGGTTGGGAGAACTTGTGGTGTACACTCTTTAGAGTGGACCACCTCCCAAACCCTATAGGTTAGGGTTCTCTCTTGTTGGTATTTCACTTTTGGAAACCACTTTGGTTCTAGCATGGTTCATGCCCAAGTGGGCTCCTAGGATTCCTAGGCTTTAGGAGGAGGTTCTAAGACTACTAAAGCTTCCGCTAGTATCTTAGTCCATTCTAATAGTGACAGGCAGGTTCTGGAATCCGAAATGACTTCTGGTACAGTTGTGGCATCTTTCTTGGGGGCGAACAGGGTTGCTCGAGCCGCACCCTCCAGGCGAAAACGGCGAGTGATGGTTGGAGGGGGTAACGTGTGGCGCAAAGTGTGCAGTTATTCCATGGGGTTGATGGTTTTGGCGAGGTTGACTGAGTTGCACTCCTTTGACTTTAGGTAAACTGTACGAACTCGCTGATGCTACACGAGTTTAGGTAGAATACAAAGCTTCAGGAGAAAATCTCCTTATAGAGGTGACACATACGGTACATAACAAAATATGACATCATGAACAGCCCAATGTTGCTCCCCATGTTGTGACATCAGCCCAACCTTGAGATAGGCGCTTTCCTAAAGCGTGCTGTAAAGCATCTTAACAACAAAGTACTTTACATAATATTGTACTTATTACGTTCCAGCCAGCCCTAGGCTTATTCTGAATCTGCTCACTTATGCTACTAGGGAGGGAGTGACTGCCCAGCAGCAGAAATAGCTTCAGCAAACTCAGAATTAAATCAGAGGGGCCTGACCTGATACCATAATCGCCTCAGAGCAGGAATGGCTTGGCCGGAGGGAAGGCTTGGGCGAAGTCAGCGGAGAGCGAGGGCTCGAGTGCCACAACCTGACAACCCAGAGCTGTCCGTTGATTTGAAGTCTCAAAGAAGGAATGGCTTGGCTGGAGGGAAGGCCTCGGCAAAGTTGGAGGAGAGCGATGGCTTGAGTGCCACGACCTGGCGACCCAGAGCCGCCCAGTGCTGCTGCAGACACGCCCTGATGCCCGCCTGCTCGTCCTGCAGCCCTGTGAGGCCTGGTGGAGGAGGGAGGGTGGTTGAAGGGGAGAGTGATGGGGTGAAAGTAAGCACGTGCAAAGCAAGGGAGGACCTGAGCTGCTGCAGACACGCCCTGATGCCCGCCTGCTCGTCCTGCAACCCCGTGAGGCCTGCAGCAATAAGGACGGGTGAACGGGAGAGCGAGGGCTTGAGTGCGATGACCTGGCGACCCAGCACAGCCCAGTGCTGCTGCAGACACGCCCTGATGCCCGCTTGCTCGTCCTGTAGCCCTGTGAGGCCTGGCATGGGAGTGAGGGAGGGTGAAGTGTTGAGTGATGAGCTCAAAGGGCAACGCGGTAGCAGCGAAAGAGTGCGCCCATAAGCGAGAGCAGCAACGTTGATGTTACTCTTGAGAATTCTCAAACGTAGCAGCGAAAGAGTGTGCTCACAAGCGAAAGAGTGTGCTCACAAGCGAAAGAGAGTGCTCACAAGCGAAAGAGCAGCAACGTGCTACTGCACGCACGCCGTCACTTCTGCCTGCTCCTTTGTACCCAGCTGTGTGAGCTTGGTGAGGGCATGACGTGGAGGGTTGTGGGATACATCACGCTGAGGTGTGCAGGTACCCTTTCCCTTGGAAGGTGCTCAGGTGCGGACGTTGACTGCTTCCATCATTGGAAGGTGCTCAGGTGCGGACGTTGACTGCTTCCATCATTGGAAGGTGCTCAGGTGCGGACCTTGACTGCTTCCATCATTGGAAGGTGCTCAAGTGCGGACGTTGACTGCTTCCATCATTGGAAGGTGCTCAGGTGTGGACGTTGACTGCTTCCATCATTGGAAGGTGCTCAGGTGTGGACGTTGACTGCTTCCATCATTGGAAGGTGCTCAGGTGTGGACGTTGACTGCTTCCATCATTGGAAGGTGCTCAGGTGTGGACGTTGACTGCTTCCATCATTGGAAGGTGCTCAGGTGTGGACGTTGACTGCTTCCATCATTGGAAGGTGCTCAGGTGTGGACGTTGACTGCTTCCATCATTGGAAGGTGCTAAGGTGTGGACGTTGACTGCTTCCATCATTGGAAGGTGCTCAGGTGTGGACGTTGACTGCTTCCATCATTGGAAGGTGCTCAGGTGTGGACGTTGACTGCTTCCATCATTGGAAGGTGCTCAGGTGTGGACGTTGACTGCTTCCATCATTGGAAGGTGCTCAGGTGTGGACGTTGACTGCTTCCATCATTGGAAGGTGCTCAGGTGTGGACGTTGACTGCTTCCATCATTGGAAGGTGCTCAGGTGTGGACGTTGACTGCTTCCATCATTGGAAGGTGCTCAGGTGTGGACGTTGACTGCTTCCATCATTGGAAGGTGCTCAGGTGTGGACGTTGACTGCTTCCATCATTGGAAGGTGCTCAAGTGCGGACGTTGACTGCTTCCATCATTGGAAGGTGCTCAGGTGTGGTGTGGACGTTGACTGCTTCCATCATTGGAAGGTGCTCAGGTGTGGACGTTGACTGCTTCCATCATTGGAAGGTGCTCAGGTGCGGACGTTGACTGCTTCCATCATTGGAATGTGCTCAGGTGTGGACGTTGACTGCTTCCATCATTGGAAGGTGCTCAGGTGTGGATGTTGACTGCTTCCATCATTGGAAGGTGCTAATCCTCCACGTCAGCCTCGTCCTCTTCTTGACTGCCGCTCTATTCCCTCTCCCCCACACCCAGCCCGGCACTCCCTTCTAACATCAACCACTGCCCTTGAACATCAGCATATATTCCTCACCTAGCTCCAGCTCAACCCCGTATTCATCCTCCACGTCAGCCTCGTCCTCCTCCAGGGAGCCAATCATCGTCGCCGCCTCCGCGTATCGCCTCATCAGCGCCGCCTCCAGCTCAGCATCGTCGAGATCCTCGTCCAACGCGGGCTGGATGGCGCCAGAAAAGGGGAAATGAGAGGAGAAACGAAGCGTGCAGAGAAAAAGGGAGATGGCTGTTGAGGCGAATAAAAGAGACCTTTATTTGAAGGGGATAAGGAAGGAGTAGACGAAAGAAATCGACCAGGAGATTGGATCCAGACAAAGAGTTTGTGAGATGCGACGAGGGAAGACGAAGAGCACGGACGATGAAGAAACAAGTTTCAACTCTCGCAGGTGGTTTTTGAAATTTCTCAAAACCCACTTGAGAATTCTAAAAAACTACCTGGACCTTCTCTTCCGCCTCTTCCAGAGTATTAGAACAATTTAAACCGCGGCAAGTTCTTGTTTCCCCTCCACCTCTCCTTCTCTCCTCCTCTTCCTCACCCTCCTCATTCCCTTCCATGCTGCTCCCCTCCTCCTTCACCTCCTTCAGCCGCACCATCGCTGCCATCGCTGCTGCCAGCACGGCAGCTGGCACAACTGCAAAGCACACAGCACACATGACACCACTGCACCACTGCCCTTGCAAAATCGCTGCCATTGCTGCTACAGCTACTGCCAGCACTGCTGTTGGCAGGACTGCAAAGCACTCAGCACTCAGCTCACATGACACAACTGCACCACTGCCTTCGATCTTACCTCCTCATCGTCCTCATCCTCCTCTTCCTCGTCCTCCTCGTCCTCCTCCCCCTCCTCGCTCCCTTCCATGCTGCTTGTCTCCTCCTTCACCTCCTTCAGCCGCACCATTGCTGCCATTGCTGCTGCCAGCACTGCTGCTGGCAGGTCTGACCCTGTCACTGCTGCTGCTGCTGCTGACTGTTGCACCAAGCACGTGAGCGCGAGCACTGTGAGAGGCAATGGGGGTCGTGGGGAGAATGAGGGTAGGGGGAGCGGAGAGAGGGGAAAGTAGGAGGAGTGTTGATGAAAATGGGGGAGAGTTAAGCTCGCCTCCTCCTTCACCTCTTTCAGTCGCACCATCGCTGCTGCCAGCACTGCAGCTGGCAGGTCTGACCCTGTCACTGCTGCTGCTGACTGCTGCACCAGGCACGTGAAGGCGAGCACTGCCACAGGGGGATAAAGGCAGAGGAGGGAAGGGAGAACTTGGAGGGAGAATTTCTAACTTGCTTCACCTCTTTCAGTCGCACCATCGCTGCTGCCAGCATGGCGGGTGGGAGGTCTGACCCTGTCACTGCTGCTGCTGCTGACTGCTGCACGAGGCACGTGAGGGCGAGAACTGCCGTTGAAAGTGGGGAAGGGGAGGGGAGAGGGTTGGAGGAGGACAGGAGAAGGCACGGGAGTGTCTCAGCTCCCCTCCTCCTTCATCTCCTTCAGCCGCACCATTGCTTCCATTGCTGCTGCCAGCACTGCGGCTGGTCCTTTTCTCTGCTGCTGTTGCTGCTGCTGCTGACTGCTGCACCAGGTACTTCAGAGCGAGAAGTGCGACGAGCAAGGGCAGCAAGGCAGTGCAGGGCAAAGGGGGTTTTGAGACATCTCAAGACTGCTGCACCAGGCACGTCAGGGCAAGAACTGTGAGGGGCGAAGGGGACATTAGATGGCAAAGGGGGAGCGGTAAGGTTGGAGGGGAGCGTTTTCAGTCGACTTACAAGTATACTCTAGTCCTGTGGCTTTCTACAGCCTCAGATCCCGGGAATTTGCCTCATACCAGTATGACCTGCTTTCCGGAACCACCCACCCACACACCCACTTGCACACCCACCCACCCACCCACCCACGCAGCCACTCACCGTCCCAGCTACCCACTCACCCACCCACTCACCCACACACCCACCTACTCACCCACCCATCTACTCAACCACCCACCTAGCCACCCACTCAAGCGGCCAGCCCACCCACTTGTGAGCTTGAGCTCTGACTCGAGAACCAGCCCTGGCTCCGCATGCAGCGCCAGCAAGCTGACTTTTGAGTCGACTCAAGAGTCAACCCGCCCAGCCCATCCGTCCGCCCACCAACGTGTGAGCTTGAGCTCTGACTCACCAACCAGCCCCGGCTCCGCATGCAGCCACCCACCATCCACTCATCTACTCACCCACCCAACCAACTGTCACAACTTAGGCTTAGAACTGATGCATTGGTAATGAGCTTGAAGCTCTTTAAGTACATCCAAGAAGGGTAGGGAATGGATGGGGAAAGGAATCGGGGGTAATCCCTAGGGATTGGGAGTAATCCCAAGGCAATCTCCAATTGGTGGGTTGGAGACTGCTTGGAGATTACATTTGGGTTTGGTTGGGATGTAGGTGTACACCCAACCAAACACAAAGTGCAAACTACACTACTCTAGGATATAGAAAATATAAAGTACAAAGTGTGAGATTGAGGGCTAACACTAACACCAACCAGCCCAGCCCATCCCACCCACCCACCTGTGAGCTTCAGCTCTGACTCGAGAACCAACCCTGGTTCCGCATGCAGCGCCAGCAAGCTCTCTACACCGCGCACAACCACTCCCAACCTCAACCCTCCTTCCTTCTCTCCTTCTCCTTCCCCTTCCTCTTGCCCGGCCTCCCCCTTCCCCTTGTCGCCAGCAGGTGCGGGGGAGAGGAGGAGGGGGAAGACGGAGGAGGGGGAGGCGAGGAGGGAGGAGAAGAGGGCGAGGAGAAGAGGCTTGGTGATGTAACGGATGGAGGAGAGGGAGGGGGCGGTGGAGAGGCGAGTGAGAGAGGCCTGGAAGGGGGTTGAGAAAGGGGGAAAATGAGGGGGAGTTTTGTAAATTGCACAACATGTGGACGTGGGGCAGGGGCAAGAGGGGGAGGAGCAGAGGCTTGGTGATGTAAGGAATGGAGGAGAGGGAGGGCGTGGAGGCGAGGCGAGTGAGAGAGGCCTGAGGGAGGGGGTTGGGAAAGGGTGAAAGGGGGAAAGGCGGAACAAATGGTTAGTTGAGAGACACGTGGACAGGGGCAAGAGGGAGAGGAGGGAGGAGAAGAGGGCGAGGAGCAGAGGCTTGGTGATGTAGCGGATGGAGGAGAGGGAGGGGGCGGTGGAGAGGCGAGTGAGAGAGGCCTGAGAGAAGGGGGTGAGAATGGGGGAAAAGGGGGGAAAGGTGGAACAAATGGTTGCTTGCGAAACATGTGGACACCACACCCACCCACTCAGAGACACCACAGCCCCCCTCCCCCCCACCACACCCACCCACTCAGAGACACCACAGCCCCCCTCCCCCCCACCACACCCACCCACTCAGAGCAGGCAGCCACAGCGCCCCCCTACCCTCTCCCATCCCATCCTCTCGGAGCAACCAAAGCGTGTCCCTACTCAACCCCCCCCGCCGCCCTCCTCCCCCATTCCCTGTCCCTTCCTCAATGCCTCACCTCGGCAAACCGTCCAGCCAGGGCAGCAGCAGCAGCAGGGGCCCCATGGAGTGGCACAGCAGCAATGTTCAGCAGCGCGTTCTACCACATCTCTTCCACGCCCACTTCCCCACCCCTTCCTTTGCCTCACCTCGGCAAACCCCCCAGCCAGAGCAGCAGCAGCAGCAGTAGCAGCAAGCCCTCTGTTGAGAGCCACAGCAGCAGCGTTCAGCAGCGCGTTTCGAGACATTTCGACTTCCTTTCCTCCTCCCATCCCCCCCTCCTTCCCCCTCAGCCCCCCGCTCTTTCCCGTTGCCTCACCTCGGCAAACCGCGCAGCCAGAACAGCGGCAGCAGGCCCCCCCCCCCTTTGAGCGTCATGGCAGCAGCGTTCAGCAGTGTGTGTTGACATGACACACCTCAGAAACCCACTTTCCCACCCCTTCCATTTCCCGTTGCCTCACCTCGGCAAACCGAGCAGCCAGAGCAGCGGCAGCAGGCCCTCCGTTGAGCGCCACAGCAGCAGCGTTTAGGAGCGTGTGCGAGTGCCTGGATGCTCGCCACGTGGCAGCAGGAGAGCCGTCAGATAGCGCGGATGAGACGAAGCACGCGACGCCTTCGAGGATGGAGCGTGCCGGCACGGGCGGCAGGGGAGGCGGTGGAGTGGCTCTGGATATGAAATCCGGTACTGGCGTCCTCCCCTGGAAGGCAATTGGGTTGGGAGTGTGAGGGAAATCCATTCAAGTGTGGCGTCCTCCCCTGGACGGCATCGACAGGAGGTGAGGGGGCTCCGTGGCAGGGGAGGCAGCGGAAAGGCAATGGATGTGAAATCCGGTACTGGAGTGGGCTCAAAACTCGTCCCATGTCGTAGAGAATTGGGTCTGTGTACCCAGGATAGGGACGGCGAAAAGGAGACAGCATGTGCAGGTGAGGGGGCAGGGTACGCAGGGTGAGGGGATAGCAGAGAATAGCAGCTTCCTCCCATGCCGAGTTGACTTTTGAGTCGACTCAAAAGTAATTTTGAGTCGACTCAAAATAGCATCTTCCTCCCATGCCCTCCACTCTACTATCAGCTCCACCCACTTGTGCAGCAACGCCACCACCCCCCACTGCGTCACCAGCTCTCAACACACTCACCTCCCATGCACTCACTCACCTGCAGCAGCAGCACCACCTACAGAAGTGCTCACCTGCAGCAGCAACAAGGAGTCGATGGTCTGAAACACCGCCTCGTCCTCATCCTCCTCCCATGCCGTCCACTCCGCCACCAGCTCCACCCACTTGTGCAGCAACGGCACCACCCCCCACTGCGCCACCAGCGCTGCTGCATCCCCGCCTGTAGCAGCAGAGGTGGAGGAAGGTGAAGCTGGGGCGTTGGCAGCGGCTTTGAGGACGAAGGAGAGCAGCAGAGAGGCATCGAACCATGACGTGGGGGGCGGCTCCTTGTCCTCCTCGCCTTCTAGAGTGGCTGCTGCCTGTGGCTTCACGAGAGATGGGTCCACCTGAAGAGGTGGGGGGGGGGGGGGGGGGTGAGTGAAGAGAGGGGGGGCGGAGGGCATAGGGACCAGGGAGGCTGTAAGGACGAAGGGGAGCAGAAGAGGGGCGTCGAACCACAAGGTGGGGGGCGGCTCCTTGTCCTCCTCGCCCTCTAGGCCGGCTGCTGGCTGTGGCTTCACGAGGGACGGATCCACCTGACGAAGAAAGGCGGGTGGGGGTGGAGGGAGGGTGAGAGGGGGATCGTAGAGTACAGGGACCAGGGAGGTTTTGAGGACGAAGGAGAGCAGCAGAGAGGCGTCGATCCACGAGGTGGGGGGCGGCTCCTTGTCGTCCTTCTCGCCCTCCTGAATTGACACTTGTGGCTTCACTATGGATGGATCCACCTGACAAGAGGTGGGGGAGAGAAGGGCGGGGAAAGGAATTGGTGGTGGGGGGGGAAGTGGGGGTGGGGGGGCGGAGAGCACAGGGATTCGGGGGGGTTTGGAGGACGAAGGAGAGCAGCAAAGGGGGGTCGATTTTTGAGTCGACTAAGAAGAGAAGGAAAGGGACGCCGTTTCCTTGGGGCACTCAAGCCACAGGGGGGTCGGCTCCTTGTCCTCCTGGCGCCACTTGGGGCACTCAAAGCCACAGATGCGTTTGACTCAGAAGTTCGAGTTGACTCAGAAAGAATTCACGGGTTCATTCAGCCAGGCAGGCAGGCAGGCCACTCGCAGCACACACGCGGGCCACACACCTACCACCTCCTAAGAGAAAGAAAGAACAGGGAAGCAAAGGGTGGTGCTCTGGGCTGCGTTGACTTTTGAGTCGACTCAAAAAGCGAAGGGTGGTGCTCTGGGCTGCGTTGACTTTTGAGTCGACTCAAAAGTCAACAGGGAAGCGAAGGGTGGTGCTCTGGGCTGCACTGCAAGAGGGCAAGAGGGCGAGTTAATAACTCACAGGTTCGTTCAGCCAGGCCACTCGCAGCACGCGAGCCACAGACGCAGCCACCTCCACTGCCCGGCGACTCCTCTCCTCCGCCCCTGCTGCCTCCTTCCCATCCCTCTCCTCCCCTTCCTCCTCCTCGTCATCGTCCCCTGGCAGGTCATCATCAGCCCATGACTCGACCAGCGAGGCGAGTGCAGAGAAGAGCGCCCACACACGCTGGGAGAGGGTGGGGTGGAAAGGAGGAAAGGGAAGGTGGATAGAATGAACGAGCACTCTTTCTCTGGCGGGTCATCGTCGGCCCATGACTCGACGAGAGAGGCGAGCGCAGAGAAGAGCGCCCACACACGCTGTTGGGGAGAGAGGGTGGGGAAAGGAGGGCGGATCAGTCAACAACAGACATCCGTTTCCCCCCTGGAGCCTGGCAGGTCATCGTCGGCCCATGACTCGCAAGAGAGGCAAGCGCAGAGAAGAGCGCCCACACACGCTGGCATGAGGAGGGGGACGAGGAATGGAGGAGCGGAAAGGGAGGGGGGACGAGGAATGGAGGAGCGGAAAGGGAGGGGGGACGAGGGATGGAGGAGCGGAAAGGGAGGGGGGATCAGTCAAAGGACAGCTGTTCCCCCCTGGCAGCTCGTCATTGGCCCATCACTTGATCAGAGAGGCGAGCGCAGAGAAGAGCGCCCAGCCCACACACGGTGCCATGAGAAGGGAGGGCGGGTAAAGAAGGAAGGAGCAATGACAAGCACAACCCCCCTGGCAGCTCGTCATCAGCCCACGACTCGACCAGAGGGGCGAGCGCAGAGAAGAGCGCCCAGCCCACACACGGTGCCATGAGGGGAAATTGCTCCGAAGACATGTCAAAACAAGAACCTTTGAAGTGCACCTGTAATCTTTCCCTTGTGAACCGGTATTGGGCTCACCCAATGCTACAGCAGCATGCAGGTGCGAAAATCCTAACAGCTGCTGCCTCCATACCTATGCCTGGCTGGCCTGGCCCCACACACATTCCACCAACAGAACCCCCACCTAAGACCAGGCAGGGCTGGTCTGGGGGAGGAAGAGCTGCGCAGGCGTCAGCTGCAACAGCAGCGATGATTGCGGGGAGAATTTTGAGTCGACTCAAAAGTCAACAGCTGCAACAGCAGCGATGATTGTGGGGAGGTGGGCGTGCACGCCGTCTCCGCCCTCACTGTGCCTCTCTCCTCCCCCACTGCGCCTCTCTCCTCCCCCACTGTGCCTCTCTCCTCCCCCACTGCGCCTCTCTCCTCCCTCACTGTGCCTCTCTCCTCCTCCGCCCTTGTGTTGGATGATCTTATGTTCATACAGCACTAATACAGCGGGAGGGCAGGGTTTTCATACAGCGAGAACCCGCTCAGCTACTAATATTGGACTCACCCACCCAATGTACGCGCACCGTTGGGGGACGCGGGTATTCATACGTGTGCAAGCAGCACAGCCCATACCTGCGACCAGGGCTGATCCGGGGGAGGCAGAGCTGCACAGGTGTCATCTGCAACAGCGGATATGATGGCGGGCAGGTGGGCGTGCACGCCCTCGCAGCCTTCCACTGCCACTGACTCCAGCAGGTCTAGCGCCCTCACTGATACTGGGTTTTCCCACTCTACACCTAGTGCTGGAACATGCAGTGCAACAGAAGGCATACCTGCGACCAGGGCTGATCCGGGGGAGGCAGAGCTGCGCAGGTGTCATTTGCAACAGCAGCAATGATGGCGGGCAGGTGGGCGTGCACCCCCTCGCCCCCTTCCACTGCCACAGACTCCAGCAGGTCTAGCGCCCTCACCGCCTCCCTCTCCTCCCCCGCTCTTGTTGCTGCCACCACTGCTTGCAGAAACGCCAGCCAATCAGATGGCTCCACTTCATTCTGGATAGGGAGTGGGTGGAGGAATGGAAAAGGGATGCGAGATGTGGTTTGATGTGATGTGATATATGTTACCATGGATGTACAGAGGTCATTTGACGCTGTTTTTTAGTCGGCTCATTCGATGCGCCTCAAAAGGTTTGGTAAGCACAAGTAGAGAGAAGATCAAACTTGCATCCACTGTACCACGTGCATCCACTATACCACGTGCATCCAGTGCACCACGTGCATCCACTGTACCACGTGCATCCACTGTACCACGTGCATCCACTGTACCACGTGCATCCAGTGCACCACGTGCATCCAGTGCAACAAGAGCACACCTGGATGAGGTAGGAGATGCAGTGCGCACAGCCGCCCATGTGTGCGGCCGCATGTGCCACGTGCAGTGAACAAAGAGCACTAAGAGCACCAAGAGCACACCTGGATGAGGTAAGAGATGCAGTGCGACGCAGCAGTGCGCACAGCCGCCCAGGACTGCCCATCCACGTCCCCTGCTGCCATGGCCTTCATGCTCGCCTCGTACACATTGTTGTGTAGGGACTGATGGGGCGACAGATTGGGGGAGAAATAGGGTTGGAGGTGGAATTGGAAGGCGAAAAGTGTGTGAGCTCACGCACCCACGTCCACGTCCCCTGCTGCCATGGCCTTCATGCTCGCCTCGTACACAGGGTTGTGCATTTTGGAGGAGGCCAGTTTTTGAGTCGAATAAAAAATCGCCTCATCACACGGAGGCGGCCAGCTGTATAGTAGTTGCAGGGAACAGCTCCATCACACATGACTTTTGAGTCGACTCAGAATTTGACTTCTTGAGTTTTGAGTCGACTCAAAAGTCAGCTCCATCACACATGAAATGGTTGCACACGAATCTGCCAGCAGCAAGCACCTTTTTTTTTTTTAGGCGCCTCAAAAGACGATGTTTGAGGCGCCTAAAGAAAGGTCGACTTTTGGGGCGCCTAAAATTTTTTGCACAACAACAGGCCCAACCAACAGCTCCATTACACTGGAAAAGGCTGTCAGCATGATGGCTGGCTAGACTGCTTTGCTTTCTGAGGCGCCTCACATGTCCTATTAATCAGCTGGTTGATCAACAGCGCCATTCACAGTGGCCTCACATAAGAAGCAGACTGGAGGCAATGGGGAGCTAGTCTACGTCTATCACTGCACACAGTGCACAGCACACAGTGCACAGTGAAAAGTGTTCGAGTTGCCTTTGAGAGATTTTCAAAAGTGCACACTGCACAGCTGTCAGTTGCTGGTCACCTCGGGCAGGGCGGTGGAGAGCTCTCCCAGCAGCCACGTGGCAGAGGCCAACAGGACCGCGCTGACGTGGCGCTGCGAGAAGAGGGGCAGCACGTGAGCTGGCAGCAGCTGCTCCAGGTGGGCTGGCTGGCGCTCAAAGTACTGGGGGGGTGTAAAAGGGAAGGGGGAGTGGGGGGAGAGGGAGGGTGTGGGTGGGCAGATAGGAAGCAGAGGAAGGACGCAGAGGGGTAGGCAGCAGCTGTTCCAGGTGGGCCGGCTGGCGCTCTAAGTACTGTGGGGGTGGAAGGGCGGGAACAGCAGAGCAAGATAGGATGCAGAGCAAGAGGAGGAAGGGGAGGGGAAGGGGGCGAAGTGGAGATACGTGAGGGTGAGAGGGAGCAGGTTTTTCTTTGTTGAAGAAAGCATCACTGTCACTGCCAGGCTGCCAGTTGTGGCGATCCTAATGAACTAAGCTGGCAGCGCTTCTTCCACTCCAAGTGACTTTTGAGTCGACTCAAAAGTCACCTTGTGGCGATCCTCAAGAACTAAGCTGGCAGCGCTTCTTCCACTCCAAGTGCGCCAAAGGCCGTTGGGGTCGGATTAGTTTGTGTGCAATTCGCAGAGGGACAAGAGGGGTTCAGGATGAGGGCATTCGAGGGGATTGAGGGTACTGTGCTGATGGTGATTGTGAGTGTGAGTGAATGGAATGATAGGAAGCCAGCTTATATGCCAAGGAACGCACTCTCTCCTACCCATGTATGTGCATGTGTACCATGGAACCCATCTTTCATGGAACCCATTTTTCATGGAACCCATTTTTCATGGAACCCATCTTTCATGAAACCCATCTTTCATGGAACCCATCTTTCGTGAATGGTCGCATAGTCTATCTTTGGGCTGCCTACCTTTGGGCTGCCTAAAACATGGAACCCATCTTTTAGGTCGACTCTTGACATGGAACCCATCTTTTAGGTCGACTCTTGACATGGAACCCATCTTTTAGGTCGACTCTTGACATGGAACCCATCTTTTACGACGAACGCAATTGCTAGCTACCCCGTAAGCTTGTACCCACGTAAGTGTGTGTGTGTGTGTGTGTGTGTGTGTGTGTGTGTGTGTGTGTGTGTGTGTGTGTGTGTGTGTGTGTGTGTACCTCTTTCATGGCTGCATAGGCTTGCAGAACGCCGAAGTAGCTGCGATGCGCGGGTGATGGGTGATGGGTGATGGGTGATGGGCGATGGGTGATGGGCGATGGGTGATGGGATGGGGTGAAAATATTGGGGCAAACGGAGGGAATGACAAGCAGCAAAGAGAGAGGCGGTGGGAAGTGTGGGGGGGGAGAGGAGGAAGGAGGAGGGAAAGAGGGGGCCATAGAAAACAGCAGAAAACGGAAATAGCAGCTGCACTAGCAGAATTTCGGGCAGCAGACTAGTTGATGAGAGGAGGAAAGGCGGGAGAGAAGGAGATGGGAGGAGGGAGGGAGGGAGGGAGGGAGGGAGGGAGGGAGGGAGGGAGGGAGGGAGGGAGGGAGGGAGGGAGGGAGGGAGGGAGGGAGGGAGGGAGAGGGAGGGAGGGAGGGAGGGAGGGAGAGAGGGAGGGAGGGAGGGGGAGGGAGGGAGGGAGGGAGGGAAGCCGGGAGGGAGGGAAGCCGGGAGGGAGGGAAGCCGGGAGGGAGGGAGGGAAGCCGGGAGGGAGGGAGGGAAGCCGGGAGGGAGGGAGCAGGGAGCAAAGAAAGGAAAGGGAATCGAGCCTCACTGGACAACAGCAGCACTGGCAGGGTTGGCAGGAGCCTGGCCTCCCCCTGCCCCCGCCACAAACATGCCTTCCATTGGCACGGCAGCATCAGCTGGGAGAGGGAACCTGGAGAGGACGGGGCACGGCAGGGCAGGGCAGGGAGCACGTTTTCAAGGCACATCAGAAGCAGAAGTGGCAGCATTTGCACGACAGGAGCCTGCCCCACCCCTGCTCCCGCGACAAACATGCCATTCATTGGCACAGCAGCATCTGCTGGGAAAGGGAACCTGGAGACGGCAGAAAAGGGAGCTTTATGGTGTTGTTTTATTTATCATGATAACATCTTCATAGGCGCTTGAATTCCCCTCGAATTTGCCACAACTATGCCATGCCTTCCCGTCCACTCCACTGGCACATGGCAACATCAGCGAGAAAGAGGGAACCTGGAAAGGAGAGGGCAGGACAAAGAGCACCTGAGTGGATGCAGGAGAGGGTAGATCAAACAGGATTAGAGTAGGAGACAGAAAAATAACAGTGCCACTCCTATTCTCCTCCTTCACTTTGTTTCAGCATGTTGGAATGCAACAGAGAAACCATAAATGCATACATACCACACATGCACGCACGCTCGCTCCCACACACCAGGAGAGGACTTTTGAGTCGACTCAAAAAAGCATACGTACACACATTTACGCACGCACCTGGAGAGGAACGGAAGCACCACTGTAGCTGCTGCTGCGTCAGTGTCCTTGGTAGCGGCCGGCCTTCGTTGTCTCCTTCTGCCCGCTGCTGGCGACGTGGATTTGCCAGCTGCTGCTCCTGCTGCGCCCGGCTTACCCTTGGCGGGGCTTCCCTGCTTTGTCAGAGGGGATGGGTGAGTGTGGGGGGAGTTGAGTCTGAAGAGTAAGCGTGGACGGTCTCGTCTCCACCTGCTGCTGCTCCTGCTGCGCCCGGCTTACCCTTGGCGGGGCTTCCCTGTGTTGTGCATGTGGGAGAGGAGCGAGCGACACGGATGAAACAATCACACAGAGGAAGAACGAGCAAGTGTGGGGCGAGTCGAGTTTGCGGAGGGCCGTCTATGACTCGTCCTGCCAGCTGCTGCTGTTGTTGCTGCTGCTGTTGTTGCTGCTGCTGTTGTTGCTGCTGCTGCGCCCGGCTTACCCTTGGCTGGGCTGGGCTTCCCTGCTTACCATGCACAGGAGGAGAGGCAAACGGGATGAGCGAGTGTGGGGAGAGTTGATTTTGAAGAGGGGCGTCGCTGTCTCGCCCTGCCTTCTGCTTGAGCAGTTGAAAGCAAGGAGCCAGGAGAACCGAACGAGGAACTAGGAAGGCTTGACACATAGGAAGGAGTGTGTTGGTAAGAAGAGGTGTGCGCATGTGGGAGGTTTAGCATGCGTGTGCATGCTCATATGATGTGTACATATGTGTGCACGCATGCATGTATGCATGCATGAATGTGTGTATGCATGCATGTTGCATGTATGTATAGTGTAGGCATGCAGGCACGGATGGATGGATGGAAGGATGCTTCCATGCATGTATCAGCACCATGGTGATGGTACACCACACCACACCATACCATACCACACCATACACTACCATGGACGAGGCAAAGAGCGCCAGCAGGTGAGCAACACACTGCAGCAGGTCATGTATGATGCATGACGGATGCATGTACGTGTACATGTATTTATCAGGCGCTTGGCGATGGTACACCTAACAGCACCCACACATTACCTTGGACGTGGCAATGAGCGCCAGCAGGTGAGCAGCACACTGCAGCAGGTCATGTATGATGCATGACGGATGCATGTACGTGTACATGTATTTATCAGAAGCTTGGTGACGGTACACCCAACAGCACCCACACATTACCTTGGACGTGGCGATGAGCGCCAGCAGGTGAGCAGCACACTGCCGCGGGTCATAGCTCTCCATCTCATCCATGTCATCCTGGCCACAGAACAGAATGGTAAAGAACAGGGAGAGAGAAGGAAAGATGCCACTTTCTGAGGCGCCTCAACAGCACACTGCTGTGGGTCATAGCTTTCGATCTCATCCATGTCATCCTGGCCACAAGAAAAGGTCAACCATGAGGTAGGGGGGAATGAGAGGTGTGTCAGATTCTGAGGCGCCTCAAGAATACTAGCAAACCCCTTCTCCAGCCCATCGTAGGTCAAACTGTTACAACTTAGGCTTAGAACTGATACATTAGTAATGAACTTGAAGCTCTTTAAGTACATCCAAGAAGGGTAGGGAATGGATGGGGAAGAGAATCGGGGGCAATCCCTAGGAATTGGGGGTAATCCCAAGGCAATCTCCAATTGGTGGGTTGGAGATTGCTTGGAGATTACATTTGGGTTTGGTTGGGATGTAGGTGTACACCCAACCAAACACAAAGTGCAAACTACACTACTCTAGGATATAGAAAATATAAAGTACAAAGTGTGAGATTGAGGGCTAACACTAACACAAAACTCTCTATCTCATCAATGCCACCCTGGCAACAGAAACACAGAAAAACGTGTAGAGGGGGAAGAAAGAGAAGTGTCGGTTTCTGAGATGCTCCAAAGAAAAGGCTGCCCTGGATGATCATAGCTCTTGATCTCAACCTAATCATATTCAAGGTACAATAATCACCGATTTTCTCAGCGCGTGAAAAATACACGAGAGCAGTAACTAGAAATAAAATTAAAATTGGGAAAACACCAACAGCCGCCACTCACTAGATCCGTGGGTAGGTTCCGTCGCACGTACTCCTCCTCGTCCTCTTCCCAGAGTTCCAAATCCTGCCGCCCAAAAAGAAGCACAGAAAGGGCGCCCCATAATCTTAGTGTCGTTGACCAGAACGAGCAAAGACTGATGAAAGCAAGTTGGAGAGGGACCCCCCCAGATGAAACAGTCAGGCAGGCAAGGCAGTAATTTGATTGAGACTATGGAGAAACCTTTGAGGCCCCTCACCACTTGTATCACTTCACGCGAATGCAATGCAACATGCAAGGAATAAGAAGTTTATTCAATACATGTGCGAGTGGAATTGTTGAGTGCACAGATACAGTTCAATCGACGTGCCTTCACCGCGATAACAAGGAGGCGCACTCATGTGGGGGTGCAAGCAGTAAGCGTTAATAAAAAAAGAGAAAGAGAATCAGGGGGGGGTGGGGGAGGGGAGGTGGGGAGGGTGCGGAGAAAAGGGGGGAAAGGGGGGGAGCGGGAGAGGGGTGCTCACCTGGGGGTGCAGGCAGAGAGCGGGGAAGATGGCGGCCTCTAGCAGGTGGGCGAACTGCGGAGCCACCACCTTCCAGCCCTGTGGGCACATAGACATGGGGGGCGTGGTGGGAGCATGGATGGGGGAATTGGGGGGATTCAGCAGGGGGGTTGCTGTTTGGGGAAGATGGCGGCCTCTAGCAGGTGGGCGAATGCGAATTGGGGAGCCACCACCTTCCAGCCCTGCAGGCATGGGGCAAGATTGGGGAGGGAGTGGGGCACGGCACGGGCGGGGGAGCGGCAGTGGAATGAGTTTCCAGAAGAGTGAACCCTATGAGACTGAGGCGTTGCCTCTCCAGTTGGCCTCTGCTTTTGAGTCGACTCAAAAGCTTCCAGAAGAGTGAACCCTATCAGACTGAGGCGTTGCCTCTCCAGTCCAGTTGGCCTCTGCCAGATGGGCGAATTAGGGAGCCACCGCCTTTCAGCCCTGCAGGCATAAGGGCATGGAGCGTGGGGGAAAGGGGTATGGGGTGGAAGTGGAATAAAGTCTTATTAGAGTGAACCCTATCAGACTGAGGCGTTGGCTCTCCAGTTGGCCTCTGCCAGATGGGCGAATTAGGGAGCCACCGCCTTTCAGCCCTGCAGGCATAAGGGCATGGAGCGTGGGGAAAGGGGTATGGGGTGGAAGTGGAATAAAGTCTTATTAGAGTGAACCCTATCAGACTGAGGCGTTGGCTCTCCAGTTGGCCTCTGGCAGATGGGCGAATTAGGGAGCCACCGCCTTTCAGCCCTGCAGGCATAAGGGCATGGAGCGTGGGGAAAGGGGTATGGGGTGGAAGTGGAATAAAGTCTTATTAGAGTGAACCCTATCAGACTGAGGCGTTGGCTCTCCAGTTGGCCTCTGGAAGATGGGCGAATTAGGGAGCCACCGCCTTTCAGCCCTGCAGGCATAAGGGCATGGAGCGTGGGGAAAGGGGTATGGGGTGGAAGTGGAATAAAGTCTTATTAGAGTGAACCCTATCAGACTGAGGCGTTGGCTCTCCAGTTGGCCTCTGGCAGATGGGCGAATTAGGGAGCCACCGCCTTCCAGCCATGCAAGCATGGGGGGCATGGAGCGTGCGTGGGGGGACGAGGGCGCAGGGAGGAGATGAGGGCATGAGGAGATGACTCGGGTGCACAAGAACACCAGTGCAGTGCGGTGCAGTGCGGCATTAGTCACTGAGCTACTTCAGTTCAAGTCGTCCTCACATGCTCGTGCAAGCAAGTCGGCACTGACAGGGGCAGGCAGAGTGAAGCACTTGAGAGAGATGGCAGTGAGTGCAATGCAAACCCCTGCTACAAGGCAATAGATTAGATTTTGCCCCCAGTAAATGCAAACACTGCCATCTCTCAAGTGGCAAAATCAGTGATGTCGGACTACTCCCTTATCCTTACCATCACTGTGTGATTACCTACTCTGCTCTCACCCCATCCTCCTCTTATCCCTTTTCCTTCCGTCCGTGATTGCCCTTGCTCGTCCCTTCCCGGCATTAGCACCACCTCCACTGGAGTCTTTGTGCACGGCAACCACTTAGGTTCGCCTCCCTCCGCAGTCATAACCAGCATCCCCCGCTTTATGTGCTGCCCTTGTCCGGTCAGTCCCAGCTTCTGTGCTAGCCGCTTCCCCAGCATCACGCTCTGTGCCCCTGTATCTAGGATCGCAGTCTTTGCTATCTCCCCTCCCACAGTCACTGTCCCTGCTTCTGCCACCAGTACCGTTGCCTGGCTGGCTAGTCGGTCCTTGGGATGCCTGGCTGACTCCTCATCCTCTTTACTCTCTTCTTCCGTTTTCTGTTTCGGTCTTCCTCGTTCCTTCACTATGTGTTCCTTCCTCCCGTCTTTGCCCCCGCTCCTCAGACCCATCTCTTCTCGGCAGCGCATTGCTAAAAAGGTGTGTTCTGGCAACCGTTCTTCTTCCTCCCTTTCCTCCTCTTCCTCCTCTCTTGCATACAAGCCCGCTTCCTTCTCCTTCTTGCCTCCCATCGCCTGCAACCGCGCTTGCAGCTTCTCGATCTGGTTTGCTATGTCCTCTTGTGACCTTCTCGGTCCACCCGTCTTCTGATAGCAGTCTTTCTGCTGATGCCCCCTTTTTCCGCACACTTCACAGATAGGCGCATCAGGGCACTCCCGCCGGCGGTGGCCTGGTTTGCCACATGTGTCACAGTTCTTGCAGTTCATCTTCACGTGCCCTGGCTGTCCACACCTGTAGCACGTCCTAGTATCTGTCCTCCTCTCCTGCCGCTGCTCCTCTCCGCTTCCTGCCCCTGGTATCATCGCGGCTGCCCAGGTGGGTCGTTTCTTCTCTACTGCTTTGGGCAGGTATGCCTCATAGCGCCTCTGTGCCAGCTCCACCTTTTCTGCCAGCTCAAATACTTCTTCCAGCGTTGCCTCCACCCCTAACTCGTAGACCCTCATCCTCAGCCCTCCTGCTAACCCATCATCCAGCCCCGCCAGGAACTTGCTGATCAGCATACTGGTGTCCGTGCACACCACATCTTCGGCCAGGTTCATGAGTCGCCCATAGTATGTTAACAATGACTCGTCTTTCTTGCGTCTGAAGTCTTGAAACTCCCTGATCCGGTCCGCTGTATGCCCGGGAAACTGTTTGCGTAGCCGCGCCAGAAACAAGGCTGTCGGGTCATCTCCATCTTCCTCCGCCCTTCTCAGCCACTCTTGCATTTTCATGCGATACAAAGTCTCTGCTTCCCCTCCCAATGTGTTGGGCAGACTGAGGAAGAAGTCGATGGGGTCCATCCCCCCACGATCACACCGATACTTGACATTCCCAATCTGCATCAGATAATTCTTCAGGTTAGTGCCCGTCCCTTCATTTCCCGTGAAGCGCACTGGCACCTCCACCCTAGGCGGCGCCTGCGTGCCCCATCTCCCTATGTCCCAGGTCCCTGTCACTCCACGCTCCATATGGCTACCTTCTCTTCTGCGCTCCCTCATTCCTCCGCTGCCTGCGCTAGCTCCGTACAACACCCTCTCTATTCCCTCCCTTGCGGCTCTAGCCCCACTGGATCCCTCTCCTGTCTGCCATGGCCTCCTTGAGCTCCTTGGATTCGGACTCCCTCTCGGCTCCCCCTCCCATGCCTCCTTCCACTTGCCTTCTTCCCCCCTCCTCCTCTCCTTCTTCTCAGGCGAGAATTCCTGACCTCGCCTATCTCGCTCTACCTTGTCCTGCCGCTGCTGGTCTTCTCGCTCCCTCTCTTCTGCCCCCGCCGCATGTAGTGATCCTCGCCTATCCTCCTTGCGGTACCCCTCTTTGTGCTCTCTTCCCTTCCGCGTAGAGTCCCGCCCCTCTTCTTCACCATCGCTACGCTCTCCCTCCCTCGGCAGCCCCAAGCCTCGCCAGTCACCCCTCGCCATGCGCCGCCTGCGCTCATACTTCTCCCTCGGCTCGGGCGAGCGGAATGCTCCAGTGGGCGCATGACGACTCTTATCTCTTCCTAGAGGCTCTCTGATCTGACGTTCGCCTCTCCCACTCCTGTCGTGCTTCAACTCATGTTCATACTGCCCTGCAGGCGTACGCTCGTCCTTCCTCCGCGTCGTTGGGAACGCTTCGTCTTTGGCGTCGTTGCGCCTCCCGCTGCCCCGCGCAGTGGGGGGTCCCTCGTCTTTGGAGCCATCGCGCGTTCCGCCTTTCCGCACAGTGGGGGGTCCCTCGCCTTCGACGTCGTCGCGCGTTCCGCCTCCCCGCGCAGTGGGGGGTCCCTCGCCTTCGGCGTCGTCACGAGTTCCGCCTCCCCGCGCAGTGGGGGGTCCCTCGTCTTCGGCGTCGTCGCGCGTTCCGCCTCCCCGCGCAGTGGGGGGTCCCTCGCCTTCGGCGCCGTCGCGAGTTCCGCCTCCCCGCGCAGTGGGGGGTCCCTCGCCTTCGGCGCCGCCGCGCCTTCCGCCTCCCCGCGCAGTGGGGGATTCTTCGCCTACGTCACCGTCGTACGTTCCGCCTCCCCGCGCAGTAGGGGATTCGCTTCCGTCACCGTCGCGCGTTCCGCCTCCCCGCGCAGTGGGGGATTCTTCGCCTTCAGTCTCTTTTCGATTGCCGCTGGCCCGCGCGACGGGGGATTCTTCAATTTCTTCCTCCCTATCATCATCGCTCGCCGAGTCCATCTCCACGTCGTCGTCGCGACGCCTTCCATCCATTCCGCGCCGGCATCCTGCCAGATCCCACGGATCGCTGGTCGCGGGCCGCCTCCCGGGCTCCGATCTGACGTGCAGATCCGCTCCGCGTCCTCCAGCGCGCACGCCCACTGGCGTCACCAGATCTGCGCGATACGCCGCCCTCCTTGGCGAGCGCGTCGGCGACCTCCCTCGCTCCCTTGAGCACCTTCCCCGCGACGGAGAACGTTCCTGCCGCGAATACGTTCGCTGCATGCGCAGCTCATGGCGATCCATGTCGCCGGCTTCTTCTCTCGTTTGTGAGAAGTCCTGCCTCCTCCACAATGGCTACCCCGTGTGGCCTTGTCACCTAGCAGCAGTAGCTTAGAACGGCAACTTGTATCCACTATAACAGGTAGACAAACGAGAGAACAAGGTTGACTCTGCTAGGCTAGACTACTAGTACTCTCTTTCCCTGTCGCGAATTATTCCGGGGATGGGCTTGCACTGGCGTCGCCTGGGCTCTGGTTGGCCCTCGCCGATTTCCTGTCTCCCTAGGCCTCGAATTCTCCCAACATGCGCTTCGCAATCTTCTGAGTCACCAACTTCGCGTGATTCCCCAAGTCTTCAACTACCACTCCAATACCCTGCATACCAACTTGTACACCACCTACACCCCACATAGCTCTGAACGAAATATGCTGCAAGTTACCAATATGTTTCGTGACAGTGATGGCAGTAGATGGCAGTGAATGCAAACTCCTGCTACAAGGCAATAAAGCAAACATGCTTGAGCACTAATTTTCCCCCCATGCATGGGCAAAACACTTTTAAGAATACCCAAAATTCAATCCAAATTGGGCATGCAAGCAAGGCAAGGAAAACACTGACTGGAGCGGAGTCGAGCACTTGAGAACCGGCAGAGCGTGAACGCCACTGCAATAACACGAGGGGTTTCGACTCACCTCAAAAGCTTTGCGGTGCCTGCCTTTGAAGGACTCACCGGAGCGGAGTCGAGCACTTGAGAGATGGCGGTGAACGCCACTGCGATCACACGACGCGCTGCTAATGGGAGCTGGCGGGAGGGAGAGGGATGAACAGGGTGGCGGAGGAGACGGAGGGGGAAAGGAGGAGTGGATGACGGGGGGAGAAGAAGGTGGAGGAAGGAGGAAGGGGGGGGGGGGGGGCAGGGAAAGGGCGGGTGGGGAGAAGAGGTTGGGGTTAAACGAGGGGCGGGTTAATCAAGGGGGGGAGAAGGGGTAGGGAATAACTGACAATCAAGGTGAAGCAGTTGTGTTAGATTGGACCATCAACAGATCAGCAACAACACACTAGAGTGGGTAGCAGCAACAGCAACCAGCCCCATGTGGCACAGAAAGGAAGCCCCTGCCACGTGTCTGCACCTTATTGGTCCACAGTGAGTTGCAGACGATGCCTGTGATGCCGTCCACCATGGCAGGAAAGTGCCTGGAAGGCGCACACGGTGGGTGGGACAGGCAACGGGAGGGGAAAAGGAAAGGGACGGGAAGATGGAGAGGGAATGGAGCAGGGTCTGTTATTTTTAGAATTCTAAAAAAAAAAAATTGAGAATTCTCAAAAAACAGAAGGGGGTCCAAAGAGCCGAGGAGGTGCGGTAGTGGGGAGGGGAGGAAAGAGTGACCTGCAGAAGGGAACCAAGCAGAGAACATTACTGAGGTGCATGTGAATGTGAACATACTTTCATTTAAAGAGGCACTTAATTCAAGCATGCTTGCCTTTCACCAGTGCGAGCAAGGCGTTACTCACTCACTCGTTCATCAGCAGCTTCTGGTGTCGGCTGGCCAGCCAGAGCATGGCAGGCCTGCTGATATTTGAGTCGACTCAAAAGGCGTTACTCACTCACTCGTTCATCAGCAGCTTCAGGGGGTGTCGGCCAGCCAGAGCATGGCAGGCCTGCAGCACCCACTTGCATCCCATTTGCATCTGTGGATTACCATTGCTTGCATGTTAGCCCTCTAAAACACCACTAGCTCAGCCACCCATTATCTCTGATGGTTCCTTTGACGTATCCATATCAATGCAATGACCGCTTGAGATACAAGCTAACACTGGAAACCAAGTCACTCACTTGTTGGTCAGCTTCTGGTGGCAGCTGGCCAGAGCATGGCTGATCTGCAGCGCTCACTTGCACCCCTTCAGCCGCACCTCCCACATGAGAATCCTTGCATTTGTGAGACGAGACACGAGTTACCAAGTAACACTGGAAGCAGAGAGCCACTCACTTGTTGGTCAGCTTCTGGTGGCGACTGGCCAGTGACGACACACGAGTTACGGAGTAACACTAGAGGCAAGCACTGGCACTCACTTGTTTGTCAGCTTCTGGTGCCGGCTGGCCAGAGCATGGCAGATCTGCAGCGCTCGCTTGCACCCCTTCAGCCGCACCTCCCACACTGCTGCTGCACCTCCCCCCTCTGCCCCCCCTTCCCCATCCATCACTTCCCCCTCCTCCTGCCCTGCTGCTGCTACCGCTGCTGCGAGGGTGGGCGGGCAGTGTGAGAGCAGCAGCAGCAGCTCTGGGACAATGCTGTCTACGTGCTTGCGGATGGCTGATGGCATGTGGCTCTGAACCTGTGGCACGAAGATAAGAGCAAGGGGAGATTCAGCATGAGAGCAGCGGCAGCAGCAGCAGCAGCAGCAGCTCTGGAACAATACTGTCGATGTGCTTGCGGATGGCTGATGGCATGTGGCTCTGAACCTGTGGGGGAGGGGGCAAACCAGGGTGTTAGACAGCGTTGGATTGGATGGGCTAACGAGAGAGATGAACATTGCAACTTTGCAGGACAGCATTGGGGTTTGAGAATTCTCAAAAACCAGAGAATTCTCAAAAACCCGATGGCATGTGGCTCTGAACCTGAGGGGGAGGGGGCAAATCAGGGTGTTAGACGGCGTTGGATGGGCAAACGAGAGAGAAGAACAGAACGTTGCAACTTTGCAGGACAGCGTTGGGGTTTGAGCTGCTGCAAAGCGAAGTGAACGGTAGCTCAACCCCATCGGTAGCTCAACCCCATCGGTAGCTCAACCCCATCATTAAAAGATGCAGAGGCGATTTGAAGCGCCTCAAGGAGACAGCTGAAGGGTTCATAGACTGAACGATGGAGGTGCATGCAGGCAGACAGGTAGGCATGTATGTGCACTCACAGAGAGGCGCACTCACAGAGAGGCGCACTCACAGCTAAGTGGAGAAAGACGCACGCGTCCTGCTGCGTCCTGCGTCTGGACGCAGCGTCCAGACGCAGAGACGCAGGACGCACCCCGTTTTTTTTTCGGGCTGACCGGAAAAATAAATCTGCCTCAGCGCGAAATTGACTTTAACGATTTAGACGCGACTGTCAATTTCACGTCATGTCGAACCCCCCTAACCCATTTCGACCATCAAAAACACCCTACAGGGTTTACCAAGACAATTCTCCTTCGTAAACCCTAAACCCTGGAAATTTGAAGGGGACGATTTTGCCTCAAATGTGTGCATAGTCGTGCCCCTCCCCCTTCCCATACCCTATAACATCATTTTTCGCCTGCCCGGGGGTTTTTTTTGCCCTGCCCGGGCATGCGTCTTTTCATACGTCCTAAAGGCCCTCCTCTAGCGTCCTGCGTATAAGACGCTGCGTCTGGACGCAAGCGTCCTAGACGCAGGACGCATCTTTCTCCACTTAGACTCACAGAGAGGCGCACTCACAGAGAAGTGCACTCACAGAGAAGTGCACTCACTGAGAAGTGCACTCACATAGAGATGCACTCACAGAGAAGTGCACTCACAGAGAAGTGCACTCACATAGAGATGCACTCACAGAGAAGTGCACTCACAGAGAAGTGCACTCACATAGAGATGCACTCACAGAGAAGTGCACTCACATAGAGATGCACTCACAGAGAGGTGGAGAGTCTTGAGAATAAGCAGCAGCGCTTCATCATGCGCAGATGGTGCTCGGGGGCTTGACTGTTGTGCCTGTGGAGTGGGTACAGGGCGAGGGGAGGGAGGGGCATGCAGGCGAGACACAAAGAGGATGGATTCGAGGAGAGGCATGAGACAGCAACAGGTCGAAGGAGGCAGATGGTTCGAGCATGATCATGCCATGCGATGTGATGTGATGCCATGCCATGCCATGCCATGCCATGCCATGCCATGCCATGCCATGCCATGCTCCATGCGTATCGCACACATCACCTTGTCCAGCAGTCAAACACGCCTGAGCCGCAATGAGGTGGTGTATGAGTGGCGTGGCATGATGGACAGCAGAGCAGCAGGTCAAATGCAATCGCTTCCAGCACTATCATGCCATGTAATCCTTTGTCATTCCATGCCATGCCATGTCATGCTCTGCCATGCTATCGACACGCCATGCCATGCCATGCCATGCCATTCAAGCAGTCACATACACCTGAGCGGCAATGAGTGGTAGCAGCACAGTACCATGCCATGCCATGCCATGCCATGCCATGCATTGCACTGCACTGCACTGCACTGCACTGCACTTCACTGTCCTATGATGAAAACACACATCTCCTGTCCTACAGTCACACCTGGGCCGCAATGAGGTGGTGCATGAGGGGCATGAACATGAGTGGCAGCAGCAGCAAGTCTGCGTTAGTCGCTTCCAGAACTATAATGCCATGCCATGCCATGCCATGCCATGCCGTTCAAGCAGGCAGTCACACACACACCTGGGCCGCAATGAGGTGGTGCATGAGGGGCATGAACATGAGTGGCAGCAGCAGCAAGTCTGCGTTAGTCGCTTCCAGAACTATAATGCCATGCCATGCCATGCCGTTCAAGCAGGCAGTCACACACACACCTGGGCCGCAATGAGGTGGTGCATGAGGGGCATGAGCGGCAGCAGCAGGTCCGACGCAATGGCTTCCAACACTATCATGTCATGCCATGCCATGCCGTTCAAGCAGGCAGTCACACACACACCTGGGCCGCAATGAGGTGGTGCATGAGGGGCATGAGCGGCAGCAGCAGGTCCGACGCAATGGCTTCCAACACTATCATGTCATGCCATGCCATGCCGTTCAAGCAGGCAGTCACACACACACCTGAGCCGCAATGAGGTGGTGCATGAGTGGCATGAGCGGCAGCAGCAGGTCCGATGCGATTGCTTCCAGCACAGGCGGCACCGGCTCCTTGTCGTTGGTAGGATCCAGGAAGTACTGTGGGGGGGAGTGGAAAAATAGTCAAAGAGGTTGAGGAGGACGAAGAGACAGGGAGGAAGATGAGTGGCAGCAGCAGGTCCGATGCGATTGCTTCCAGCACTGGCAGCACCGGCTCCTTGTCGTTGGTAGGGTCCAGGAAGTACTGTGGTGGGGGGAGGAGGGAGTTGAACACAGAGAGGAGCATGAGTGGCAGCAGAGCTTCCAACACAGGCGGCACCAGCTCCTTGTCGTTGGTGGGGTCCAGGAAGTACTGTGGTGGAGGGGAGTGAGGAGTCGAAGAATAAAGAGAGAAAGAGGAGAACATGAGTAGTCGTTGCTTCCAGCACAGGCGGCACCGGCTCCTTGTCGTTGGTGGGGTCGAGAAAGTACTGTGGTGGAAGGGGGGAGTGGAAAAGTGTTGTCTTTTGAGGCGCCTCAGAAGTCAATTGCTACCAGGCTACCGGCTCTGGGGGCACCGGCTGGACTGGAGACACGTGATTGAAGAAATGTTTTGAGACGTCTCAAACCATTTCTTCAATCAATTGCTACCAGGCTATCGGCTCTGGGGGCACCGGCTGGAGGAAGTGTTGTCAAAGGGGGAAAAGGGCGTGGATTGGGAGGAGAGGTGGAAGGAAGAAGAGGCAGAGAGAAAGCCGAGGAACATCAGCCATAGAGATTACTCTCCCCTCCAAGCCTTTGTTCCTTCACAAAAGGAAGTGGACTTCATAGAAACCACAATGAAGCCCCTTGTGAAATATCTCAAAAGAGATTCTAACATAGTTGAGGCGCTTCGAAAATAGATCTCTGATAACTTGAGAGACCACTCGGAAAGAAGTGGTATAACCATAATCACCTCTGAACTGAAGGACAGTGATCAGCCGCAAGCCCACTCAGAAGGGCATACCCTGTATGGCTTCGTGACAGCACGAAGGACTGTGAGCACAGTGACTGTAGAGAATGTCGCTGCAGCAGAGGCGGGATCCGACGGCCCAGGAGCAGCGGCGGAGGCGGAACCGATGGCTCGGATGAGATCGCTGGAGAGCAGCGCTGCTTTGAGGCCTGGAAGCAGCTGCGGCCAGCCCGACGGGGAAGCCAACTCGGTGCGCACAACGGCAGAGAACTGATGGGGTGGGAATTGGGAGAGGAAAGGGGAGGGGAGGAAAGGGAGGGCGAGGAAAGCAGAGCGGCTTTGAGGCCCGGTAGCAGCTGGGGCCAGCCAGAGGGGGGAGCCAACTTGGTGCGCACGACGGCAGAGAACTGATGGGGTGGGAGGGGAGAGGAGGGGAGGGAAAAGGGGGGAAAGGGTGAGGGGACTGAAGAGTTTCGAATGAGATGAAATCACTGGAGAGCAGAGTGGCTTTGAGATTCACTCACTCACATCCTCTCAGAATCCAGAGACACTGCCACAGGCACTTCCCCTCCCATCCCCTGCGATCACGTACCACTTCAATAAGCACGCTCAAGATCTTCCCCTGTCCGCACGCACCGCAGTAGCACCTCCACCAGTTGCACCCGCACTGTATCCTGCTCCTCCTTTTGCAGGGAGTTTCACCCCTGTTACAACTACCCACAAGAACAAGCCACTATCTCTATACAGCCACATACCGCTTCAATAAGAACGCTCAGAATCTTCCCGCGGGTGCACCACAGTAGCACCTCCACCAGTTGCACCTGCACCGCCTCCTGCTCCCTGTGGCTGGTGGTAGAGGCACTGATGTTCCCTCTGAATCTACCTACACGCACATTTCCTCCCATAGAACCACTCATACCGCCTCAATAAGAACGCTCAGAATCTTCCCCTGCCCAGACCGCAGTAGCACCTCCACCAGTTGCACCCGCACTGCCTCCTGCTCCTCCCTTTAGAGTCACTCATATCCCCTCTGAGACTACCTTCAGGCTAATTCATTCCCCTAGAATCACATACCGCTTCCATGAGCACGCTGAGAATCTTCCCCTGGGTGCACCGCAGTAGCACCTCCACCAGTTGCACCCCTCCTGCTCCCTGTGTGAGTGTCACACCTCCTTTGGAACTACCCACAAGAGCAAGCCCTCCCCACCCCCTTTACAGTCACATACCGCTTCAATAAGCACGCTCAGAATCTTCCCCTGCCCAGACCGCAATAACACCTCCACCAGTTGCACCCGCACTGCCTCCTGCTCCTCCTTCCCCCCGGGCAGCTGCACCCGCCCCTTGCTGCCCGCGCCCCTCCACTTCGCCACCGCCACGTTCTTGAAATACAGGGCCGCGGGGAGGGCTGCTGGAGAGTTGGGAACTGGGGGGAGGGAGAGAGGAGGAGGGGGAGACACGGGAGGGTGTGGAAGGGAATTGAGAGGTGGCCATGCTGCCTGCGCCCCTCCACTTCGCCAACCGCCACGTTCTTGAAATACAGGGCCGCGGGGAGGGCTGCTGGGGAGTTGGGCACTGGGGGAGGAACGGGGGGGAAGGAGGGGAGGAATGGGAGGGAAGGGGTGAGGGTATGGGCGGCTGCACCCGCCACTTGCTGCCCGCGCCCCTCCGCTTCGCCACTGCTACGTTCTTGAAATACAGGGCTGCTGGGGAGTTGGGCACTGGGGAAGAGGGGAAGGGGGGGAAGGGGGAAGCCGGGGGGAGGGTAAAATGGGGGGGGGCCACTGTGAGAGCCATGGGGGATCCGGGGACTGGGCGGAGAGGCGACGTGGAAGGAGGACAGTAGAGTTCGGGTTTTGGTATGAAGTGTTGAGTCCAATTGCCGAGTGCCACCCGCAATGCGATTGCACGGAGAATGTACGGTCGAAATCTCAATGGCACGGCTGAGATCGCATCGTACGGCCGAGATCGGCTCGAAAGGGAAAGAAGGACAACTCTTCCCGCACGAGGTGGCAACCGCACGGCGAGAGTCAGAATGAGAATGGGGACGAGGAGAAGCAGGGGGGACGAGGAGAATCAGGGGACGAGGAGAAGCAGGGGGGCGAGGAGAAGCAGGGGGGCGAGGAGAAGCAGGGGGGCGAGGAGAAGCAGGGGGGCGAGGAGGACGAGAACTATGTGAACGAATCTTCACCTGCTCCGAAAATGCGTCCGCCTTTGAGTCGACTCAAAAGCGAGGTGTCAACCGCACGGCGAGAATCAGAATGAGAATGAGGACGAGGAGGACCAGAACAAGTGGAACGAATCTCGACCTACTCCGAAAATGAGGTCGTTTTTGAGGCGCCTCAAAAACGACCTCAATGAGGACGAGGAGGGCCAGAACAAGTGGAACGAATCTCGACCTACTCCTCCGAAAATGCGGGAGACCGAAGCTCGTCTCCAGAATCCTAAGCGAAGTAAACGGCGACCTCGCGAGGTGCGCGAAGGGAGCGATCCGGGGGAAAGAAGAGTGGGGGAAGGGCGGCGGCAAACTATGAGCACCTGCTGCGACGGACAACACGTGGCCCAGGAATCCCGGGTGCTTGGAAGCTTCCTCCAACGCTGAGCTGGCGGATCGCACGGCCGCCTCGTCCGCGCTCGTCGTCTGCAGCAGCCACGCGCACACCGCGTCCGCGCTCACCGCCGCCATGCCGCCCGCTATAGTCACGCGGGGGTGAATAGATAGAAAAACTTTCTAGGATGCGTGAGTTGCGGAGACTAGAGGCGTGCTGCGCCGATTGCTGCCAGATCTGGTATGGAGGTGTTTCCGAATTCGGGATTCGGGAAAGGGTTGAGGGTATGGGTTTGTGGTCTGCGTGAAAAAGGGATGATCGATCCGTTCCAATCTAAACCCGCTACGAATTCCTCCGTTATCAGAATGGTATACGACTGAGGGTCTACCAAGGGTTATTGTTTTCTGAAGGTTCAACCCCAACCCAAGGAGACCTCTATAAAAGTCCCATCATTGTAGCAATGCGATCGGATCAGACCGTAATGCGTTGCCTCTTAAAACCCGCGTCCCAAATTGCAGGCCGCGAGGGTCAAGTTTTTAAATTTGACGAAGTTGAGTGTCCAAGCTTTTGAAAGTCACGCACTTGCAATTTGGGACTTCCGAAGACAGATTCACTCACCAGGGGGAAAACCGAGGGTTGGCTGGGTCTCGCGAAAAAAACGAACCTAGACGAAATCGGAAACTCTCGCCAAAGCCCACACCAGAAAACTCCCTCTGGTCAACTTCTAAAGAGAGATTTTCTCCAGACCCGGAAACGGTGATTTGCCGTTGCACACGTAGGCTCAATTTGCTACCGTAGTCGGACAATTTGATGATAATTGCTCGAGTGGTCTTGCCAGAGGTTTCCTCTGGCTTTTTTTTTATCCGGCACATTACCCAAAACCGGTTTTTAGCCCTGCTTTTCTCACGTCGTTCGTAACTCTTCCCGCAAAAACGTGGCGTGTGTTTTTCCGCCCGATTTTTTCGGCTGGGTGACGTGCGCGAGAGCGGCCACGTCATCGTTCGAATACACGACAATAATCAACACGATCATGTTCGGCGAACAGTCGCGCTCATTTTCGGTCCAATGATTGACCAATCCGCGCATAGAGATATGAATCCCCGATCATATACTCAATTGCACGACTGTCCACACGCGCGACCAATTACAGAGCGCGTGTGATTGGTCGACTCTATGCGTAAAGTACTTTTTTACCTTGCGCGTCCAATCAGGCGCGGTCATGTAAGATCGCGCTCATATAAAACCGCGCATTTACCTATATGAGCGCGCATATGTGGTGCTCGAATGTGTGTGCGATCTGTTTTATTAGTAAACAACTATATTAATAGAATCGGGAGACGTTCACTACCGGTGTTTTGCCATTGTATCTTTATAACACTGTGCGGTCCGTTCATTTAGCAATCATAGGGTTTATTGTATCTGTAGGCATGTCGACCTCTACGCATGGCTACAATGATATTACGTAGATTTGATGTGTACTGAGCACGCAATGTCATTGTTGACCATACGTCTCATCAGTTATTGTGCAGAAAGGCATCGATGATGTCGTCCGCCGCCCCTGCACAGGTTTAGCAAACAAGTTCATTAGATTAATGCAGAGTTTAGTGAAACTACAGCATATGAATAAGCACTAATATGACACAACCACACATCTCACCTGTTGCTGGCTCGCTTGCCAGTGCGGAGCCGTGGGACGTTGGGTTGGGATTGTTGGGAGAAGTCGACTGTGAATATGTCAGGCCATGTACCCTGACCTGTCCAGTTTGCCCTGCGGGTCGGACTGGTTGGGTTTGTGGGTCAGATACTGGATGTGCCGTACTGGGTGCAACGGATGGTGGTGTTGGTAGGACATGCGGATGGGGTGCTGTGTTCTGTGAAGCGGCATGGCCTGCAGGGTTGGGAGCAATGGGTAATGAAGGGGTTGGGTGTACGGGGATAGGGGCTTGCACCTGGCTGAATGGATGGTTTGGGATTTGGTTGAAAGCAAACTGCTGGGATGGAAAATGGAGGTTGGGAGGAGGGCGGTTCTGATTGTACGGCTGCCATGCACCAGGGTTAAGGGCTGCACCGGCGTGTCCCGCGAAGGCGGCGGCTGGCGGGTGGTAGTTGCCAAACGTGGCTCCAGGGTGCTGGTGGGAAAAGGGGGGTGGAGCCTGTGTGTGTACTCCTGCTGGCGTTGGGATGGAAGGCTCAGGGAGGCTGCCGAGCACTTCTCGCCAGTTCCTCCACTCTGCCCACCGCTTGGCCTCCACTATCCTTGCAACCCCTTGCGTCGTCAGTCCCTCCAAGCACCGCCTCTCCTCCACGCTCAACTCCACCATCGTTGAGCTGGAGAGGGACGGTCGGCAAATGTGGGCGGCTGCGGCATATGCTTTTGCGGCATCCAAGATCTCCGTATACCGTCCAAGCACTAAAAACTTACTCTTTGCGCTATCTACGCACAGTCGTGCCGCCCACCTACCTTCCCGTTTGGTTACGCCAGTATAGCCAGAGCTAGGAGCTCGACCACGCGCAGTGTTGCGACTCGTTGTCTCTGTCCCTGTGCTGTGGGCGGACACTAAATCCACATCCGCGTTCGAGGCTGTCACACCATGCCCAGCACCCACGGCCTCTCTTGCACCTCTGTTACCATCCGTAGTACCCAACAACCCTTTGGCACCTTCATCACGCAACCCCAGTTCCTCATTGTCCCTCCTCGCACCGTCCGCCATATCACCATCTCCATCTTTTTCAAGCTTACTGTTAATCCCACCTACACCCGCCTCAACGTCAGCCTCAGGACCCTCGCCATGTGCACCTCTCATGCTGTCATGTGTGCCAGCGTTGATCCCTCCCACATCCCCATGTCCCTCCCCTACAGCATCCCCTCCCGCATCCCCATGTCCCTGCCCTGTAGCTACCTGTCCCACATCAACATGTCCCTCTCCTGCAACGTCCCCTCCCACATCACCATGTCCCTCCCCTATATCCACACCGCCAATGCCCGGCTGTGGAGTACGGGACAGCATCAGCTCACGCAGTTGCCTCTCGAGCTTGGCAATAGCCACTGCCTGACTCTCATTTCGAACCTCCAGCCTATGCATCCGCTCTGCCATCTCCGCTCTCCACTCCCTATCCTCCACCTCATCGCCAATCACCTCAAACTCAGGTGGTTTCCTAATCTCATTGCCAGGAGGGATCTCATGCCCAGCTGCTATGAGCTCCCCGATCAGCCGTCCTTCTGCCAGGGCGCACACATCCTCCCGTATAACACGCCGGTATGCCAGTGGGCTCATGCTGAACCGGACCCCATGCTCAGCACCTTCGAAGCATGCCTCCACTAGCGCTTGAATGTACTGGCATACAAAGATGCCGCAGTCATATTCATTCTGCTGCAGAGGCATTTGCCACGCCTGCTAAACACCAATGCCACATGCAGCATAAATGAGAACAATAGAGTACACGAGCATCATTTGACAAGGGGTGGCATGTAGAATCATTTGACAACGGGATGTTGTAGCATGGTTGACGAGCGTTATTCAAGTCAACTCACCTCCATGACGTGTGGCTTGAAGCGCCCAAGCCTCGCCTTCATCTCTTCTACCGTGCGGTTGCCATGCTCCTTCTCGAAGGCCATGCCAAGCAAGCTGTCACCCGGTCGAATTTGTGATATAAAAAAGGCGGATTAGTGTGTGGTTTAGTGAGACATAAGCTAGCAGAGCTATGTTGGAGTGCTTGTGTGGGAATGGTCGTACGCACCCAAAAAAAAAACTTACTTGGTCATGTTCTTGAAAGCATTGCCCCCCACAGCATGCATCCCGAAAGAGTCGTATAGCAGCAACCACGCAGGCTCTGTGGTGCTGTCCTCGTCGAGCGGGAGAGTCACAACTTCAGGGTTGACGACAATCATGACACTGAAATGAAACCTGCATCGTTCGTTAATCCACAATATTTGTCAGTGCTTAGGCATTACAACGGCAGAAGACGTTAGAGAGTTGGAGAGACTAGCGAATCGTGATACTGCAACTTACCCGCCATAGATTGGCATGGCCAGATAGTCGTAGCTGAAGATCGACGGTCCCGTGACACATTCGGCTATCTTGCCTCGAGAGCAGAAGTAGTCGTAACTCTGACTGTCCAACGCGAGCCACGTCTTGCCGTTGCTCAACTTGGGCTGGCGGATGTTCAGCACTCTGCGTTTACACAGCCATTAAATAGGTCAAAAGCAATAGGGAGTCGTTTGCGTTAGAATCAGAAGATGTGGGTATGGCAACAAGACCGGCCATCGTGATAATGGCCCCACAACTGCAGCAAATGATACAGCATGTCCGCGGTGTGACACTCACATGTTATGAAAATCTATCAACGGCTGCGTGATCGGCTGGTTGTCGGTGATGTGGAGAGCATCGGCCAACGAAATAATTGCCGTCATTCCGTGATGATCACGAATCGCATTGGTGGGAAACAATGGATGCTTTAACTTGGCCGCAATAGTGCTAGTCTCCTCATGAGTATCTAGAAACGGGATTTGAACATCTGCCGTGATTTTTGCGATAAGGTCGTCCGGCGGAGAGTGTACCAACGGTGAGTCAAACGGGGGCTCCAGGCCGTAATCGTGAGGGGCTACCTTATTCAATACCACCGGCTCAAGATTCGTGGCGCCCTGCTCTTTAGTAGACGAGTAGTGTGCATGCGCCAACTTCAGCCTATCGCTTCGACGACGCCCGTCATCCTCGCCAGACTCTACGTCGGGTTGTGACGCATTTTCCCGTTTTCGAGAGAGTTTCCCAGCCGGTGTGTCATCACGGGTGTTTTTCGCGGCCTTCCTACCTCTAGCGGCGCGACCTGTCATAGTAACGATATGCAACGCGCCGTCCGCAGCTGTGATATGTAATTACGAGGTGATGCTACGTGGAGCTGTCCCGGACTAAGACCTAGAAGCTATAGTAGCGTGACTACAACGACAACCCTAATTTTCTGTGCTGTGTGACTCAGAGATAAGAACACGATCGGCTTGAAATTGATCGGGTGAAACACCGTGATTCAGGTTAGCTAAATGGATGCGGATCATTTCTGTAGCTCGCGATTGAATCGATGGTAACTCGATTTCGTGAGCGAAACTACTTTGTACGAACGTGTTATTTTAAACTCGCGAAACCACACGAGGCACGAAACTCATGGTTGCGCTGTTACGTGCGAGCCCAATTGTCACACTGTCGGACCCCGGCACAGAGTGAACACGCATCTCTTCATAATTCCATACGAGGGTTGGATTGCCAACCATTTCCGACAGTATCTTCGACCAATGGAAATTCACCCAGTAATTGATCGGGCAATTAGACGTGCCATTCAACCTGTGCAATGCGCGTTCCTCTATGACCGGTCTTATGCACGTCTTATATGGCCGGTCATAAAGCGCCATACGCTATTTAAAAAGGCGCGTCAGCGCGCCTTAAAAGGCCTGATAACGATACATAATTCTGTATGTACAATACATGTAACCCCAAAAATTTGCAGTTGATCTAGCACAACGGCAATGTTCTAGAAGCATACAACCCTAGTTTCCAAATGCGCAACATCCACGCAATGTGTGTGAAAATTACAAAACAATGAGTGGTTGAACTAACAAGGAGATGGGTACACGTATGAAACTCCAAGTCGAACATTAGGTCGACAGAATGCTCCGAAGACCTCCTGGTCGAGCTGTAGGTCCTGGTCGACGCCCCACCCGTCGCCCAGACCAGTCAGTTGCAGCTGTCGAGCTCCCTGGTCGATAGCAACACCACAGCGGTCCCCTGCAGCTCGACGAATCCTGTCGAGCAGCTCTCCACTGTGAACGGTCGGTTGCTACTCCCGTACATCCGACCAAGTCGCCGGCGTTGCCCAAGCGAGGGCAGGGCCAACACTCCATTCCTGGTAACATGGATATGGCCAAAAAAAAAGTCTGGATACGTGAACGGTATCGTCGTATGATATATTTTTACATGAGGGTTGTTATATGGGGTATAGCAGTATGGGTTAGGTTTACGCACCCCAACCAACCTTAATCGAACCACCATTCCGTTCTTGAGAGTATAGTGGCTAAGGGATGTAATATTACCCATGAGTGTGTTGCATGGGCTGTACCGGGTGGTAGTATGTTTAGCGTTGTTGTGTATTGATGTGATGGACACGAGATTAAGGACTATCAGGTCCTTCTAACATTTCGCTACTTACACTCCACTCAAAATATGTTTCATCTATGTATACAATATGTCTATTCCGGTGCACATATATGCAATTTCCTAATTGTCGTGAACCCTAATTTCGCGATACAAAATCACATGATGGAAAGTAGACCTCAAAACGCATCCGTCCTTGGCACGTAACGTCAGGCTCGCGTGGTAACATTGTACCCATCCGGTCATTGGTGAGGTAATATGCTCGTCCGTTAATGACCGGTCATATGCGCGTGCACATATGACCGGTCATATGTGCGTCTGCATTTGCCTCGTCATTTGCACGTGTGAATACAGCGCGTGGATTGCGCCTGTGCGTACTAATGGTCAGGGGCAGTAATGTTTATGGCCGGTCATATGGAGTTTCATATATCTTCAAGTCATGGCAATTCGTTGCTCTTTTTCTCCTAGTAGTAAAGTGCATGCAACGTACCACATTCCCTAACATTCATATGCAGTAGTTAATATTCAACAATCAAACTATCACCGTACTGTGAAAATAGGAAAACAGGAATGAATGAACTATGAATGAAAGCAGTACAAATATGAAACCCTAACTGGGTTGTACCCCCTATGGGATACCCCACTACAGCCTACACAGCAGTATAAGCTATAGATATGTTCTGACACACCCCCATAGGCAAAGTGGGGGAGAACAAGGGGTCACAAGACCAGTCAAGCAAGACAAAGCAAAGCTCAGGGTGGATCACAAAGTCACCACACAGTCCGAGCACAAGAGCAAGGCCAAAGGCCAGTTCACAAGCAAGAGTACAGACATATATATAAAGCTAGACAAGCAAGAGCAGGTATATATATATGTCACAGTACAAGTGAAGTCAAGAGGAGAGCAAGTGAGGCAAGACAGGCACAAGACCCAGCTGGGTGCAGAAGCGCTGATGGTCACAAGGCGCAAGTGCCTTGGTGAACACATCAGCAGTGTTGGCCTCAGAGGCCACGTACGCAAGTTGCAACTGACCACGCTGCTGCAGCTCACGAGCAAGGAAGTAGCGGAGAGCAATGTGCTTCGTTCTGTGCTCCAAGCGCTGCTCTCGACACAAGGCCAGCATAGCCTTGTTGTCTACGTACAGCACTGGAGGAGAACGAGGCGGCTCTCCAAGGTCAGTCAGCAGGTAGGTGAGCCAGCGAAGCTCCTGTGCAGCCATGGCCCCGGCGTAGATCTCAGCCTCACAACTGGAGCCGAGAACCGAAGACGAGCGAGTAGACCGCCACGAGACAGAGCCGGAACCAAGGCTGAAGGTGTAACCCTGTGACGACCGCTGCGTAGCCTGGTCGTCAGCCCAAGAAGCGTCCGCGTGGCCGGTAAGGACCACTGGACTCCGCCCTCCAAGCACTAGCCCCATGCCTGACGTACTGCACAGGTAGCGCAATACCCTCTTCGCTGCAGCCATGTGCTCCGGTCTGTGTCTCCCAGGAGCAACATAGTGTGCAAGAATGCTCAGAGGGTATGCAAGGTCAGGTCGTGTGCAGGTCATCAGGTACATGAGGCAGCCAACAAGCTCCGCATACGGACCACTCGACTCTACGGACTCATCCGAAGGCAGAGCTGAGAGTGAGTGGCGAGTAGGCAGAGGAGTGGCCTGAGGCGAGGAGTACGTGAAGCCGAAGCGCTGAAGGACCTGCTGCACCATGTGTGACTGAGTCAAGGTAATGGTGCGGCGTGCTCTGTCCCGAGTGATCTGCAAGCCAAGGTAGCTGCGCAGTTCACCCAGGTCTGTGCACGTGTGTCTCTTCAACAGCTCGGACTTCACGTAGGCGAGTCCAGCAGTGTCCGCTGTGGCAAAGACCAGGTCGTCGACGTACACGAGGATGTAGAACGGCGGCAGGGAAGTGTCGGTGCGAAGAAACAGCGACGGGTCAGCAGTAGAAGGAGCAAACCCAAGAGCCGCAAGCGTAGTCCTCAGTGTGTCGTGCCACTCACGCGGTGCCTGGCGGAGACCGTAGACTGGCCGTCGGAGGCTCCACTGGGTGCCAGGAGGGAAAGTCCCAGTGAAGCCAGGTGGACGGCGAAGCCAGATCTCCTCGTGCAGGCTACCCTGCAAGAACGCAGTGCTGAAGTCGAGAGAGTGAAGCTCGTAGTCGCGCTGAGCGGCTATGTGCAGCAGCACCCGAAGAGTAGTCATCTTCGGGGTGGGAGAGAAGGTCTGAAAGTAGTCAACTCCCTGCCGCTGACTGAAGCCACGAGCAACGTACCGTGCCTTGAAGACAGGTGGAGAGCCCGGCGGCCGCTTCACCCTGAAGATCCACATGCCACTGACGATGTTCGCCCCAGGAGGGGGAACCGCGTCAACGTAGGTGCCTGTGGACTTCCAGGAAGCCATCTCTGCATCCATAGCTGCCTGCCACTGAGAGGAGTAGGGACCCTCTACGGCCTCCGCGTAAGAACGCGGAGTCGGGATGTCTAGTGCATCCGGGTCTCCCTCAGGGGCAAGCAGTACAGACGCGAGATGAGGTGAAGCAGCCGCTAGACACTGTAACTCCTCCTGCCTGTCCTCTAGGACGTCCGTGCCAAGAGCACACTCACCCCCGACGGACGGAGGACAGACAGACGCAGACCCAGCAACAAGACTAGCAGCGTAGTCGAGACGACAGCGAGCAGCAAAGTCGACGAGCTCAGCGACTAGAGCAGACGCAGCAGTGGACTCAAAAGAGGGGTCAGTGACGACAGTAGCAAGCAGACGCGTGACAGTGGGACTGGCAGCACGAAGAGAGTCCGACTCAGGGTCCGCAAGCGCAGGAAGAGAGGACTCAGGAGGAGAAGGCAAAGGGGCACGCAGAGGAGCAGTGGACGGACGTAAAGACATCCGGTGCGTGCCACGGACAGGAGGAGGACGCTGACGCGAACTGCGACCACTAGCGCGAGCAGCACGAACAGGCGACGCGGGACGAGACGCAGGCTCACGACGCTCAGCAAGACCTCCAGTAGGACCAGTGTAAGGAGAGGGAGCAGGCAGTGGAGAGGAAGGCTCCAGTAGGGGCTGCGACTGGACAGGCGGTGGACCCTCTAGTGGAGGAGAAAGACCAAGAACCTGCTGAAGGAGCGGAACGAAGTACGGCCGAGGCCGCGCGGCAGCTCCAGACTCAGCAAGGACAGCACCAGCACCCTCAGCGACAGCACCAGCGCCACCCACACCTCCAGCGGCAGGACCAACAGCAGTAGGCTCAGCACGAACGCCCTCAGCAGCTCCAGCTCCAGGAGGACCTGCAGGGCCAGCAGCTCCGGGACCGGCTGCACCCGCACCCTCGACGGTCGAAGAAGCTCCAGCTCCAGCTCCAGCAGCACCTCCAGACTCAGCAGCACGCCTCCAGCGGCGAGCAAACCACTCGCGCAGCTCCTGTGGAGAGAGGGGCTCCCGGCGAGACGCAGCAGCAGGAGAAACCCCAGGCTCAGCAGCTCCAGACGCAGCACCCCCAGGCTCAGCAGCTCCCAGCTCAGCACCCCCAGGCTCAGCAGCTCCCGACCCAGCACCCCCAGACCCAGCACCTCCAGGCACAGCACCCCCCGGCTCAGCACCCCCAGGCTCCGCACCCTCCGCAGTAGCACCCTCAGGCCCAGCACCCCCAGCCGTAGCACCCCCAGGCTCAGCACCCCCGCGCACAGCACCCCCAGAGTCAGCACCCCCAGGCTCAGCACCCGCAGCAGCACCAGAGTCACCAGTAACCTCGACCGGGTCAACGGCGTCTACCTGGGACACACCTGAGGGGGCAGGAACCTGAGGGGGGAGGGGGTCTACCGGGGGGGGAACCGGCACAAGGAAGTCCGGGGGAGGGGGGAGGGAAGGAGTGCGGTAGGGGAAGAGACGGTAGAAGGGGACTGACTCGTCGAACGTGACGTCCTGGGAGGACAGAACACGACGAGAGGAGGGGTGGTAAAACTGCCACCCTGGGGCGTCAGTGGGGAAGCCAAGGAAGACACAGGGAGCAGCACGAGGGGACAGCTTGTCCGCAGACAAGTCGCGGACAAACGCCCGAGATCCCCAGACACGGAACACAGACGCATCGCCAACCTTCCCCGTCCACAGCAAGGCTGGGGACATCGCTGGCCGAGAGACCCGGGGGTGAAGGTTGAGCTGATGCGCCGCGTACCTCACCGCAAACGGCCACAGAAAATGGGGGGCAGCCGCATGCATCATGGACGTACGAGCGACATCCATGACCATGCCAATGCGGCGCTCAGCAATCCCATTTTGCTGTGGTGAGTCCGGAAGCGTGAAGGTCTGGCGGATCCCCCGTGCACGACAGTAGTCTCGCAGAAGGCGAGAAGAGAACTCTCCGCCTCTGTCAGAGTGCAGACGCAGAACAGGAAAGTCCGAGCCGAAGCTCTTCCTGAGCTGGAGACGAGCCTCGCGGATCCAGTCGATCAGCACCTCAGTGACCGCACCCTTGCTGCGCAAGGGGAGGACTGTGGTGTAACGCGAGTAGTCGTCAACCACCAACAGGAAGTAGCTCTCGTAACCCTGCCCACGGACGGGGGCTGGGCCCCACACATCCATGTGAAGCGTCTGCAGGGGAGCCTCTGTCGGGGGGAAGTGGGAGGAGTGAGGAGTAGCCCGGAGGCGACCCTCGACACAGGGGACACAGGAAGGTCCTGGCCCGGAGGGGAGAGGAGGGAGAGACTGGGGAAGACCAGAGACAAGGACACGGGAAGCCATGCTCCGAAGACGGGGCAAGGAGGGGTGGCCAAGACGGTGGTGCCACAGGAGAGTCTCGTGAGACAGGAGGCGACAAGAACAGGGGGCAGACTCAGGACCTGACTGGGACGCAGCAGCAAGTACCTGACCCGACGCAGCTACCTGACCAGACGCAGGGACAGGAGGAGACTCAACGGTCAGGGTGTAGAGACTCGACCCCGGCCGACGTGAGAACGTGGCCAGGTGTCGGCCTGTGCGAGCCTCCGTGCAGTGGGTCACCCTCTGACGCGCAGGAGTGAACTGGTGAACACCCCCATCCTGCAGGTCCGCTCCACTCACCAAGTTCGTAGAGAACGAGGGAAGGTACAGACCCGACAGGGTGCCCGAAGGGGCAGCCGGACACGGGAGGACAGTGGAGAAGTGAGACAGGACAGGACCCCCAGAGGGGTCAGCAAGGGAGACCGCAACCGGCCTGGCGAGCGGCGAAAGGGTAGTGCGGTCTCGAAAGAAGGAGCGAGAAGCTCCGGAGTCAAGTGTGAAAGTGAGGGAGGACGAGGACGACTCAGTACCTGAGAGCGCAGTCTCACCAGTACCTGAGAGCGCAGACGCACTGGCACCTAGAGCAGCAGCCTCACAAGCACCTAGCGCAGCAGTACCAATGCCCGGGTCGGGCTGAAAACACCGGTAACCCTCATTCTCCTCACTATAATCCACAACATACATAGCAGTAAGGATAGCATCAAAATCAAGATCAAAGATCGCTACACCAGCCCTGAGAAGCTCATCCCAGCGAGGGATCTCACTAGCCCCAGGGAACTGCTGACGCCAAGCGTCCGTCAGGCGGCCAAAGCAGCGCTGGGTGGCGTGGGCACCCCCACACTGCTCACCCGCGCGGTCGCCGGAACGAAGAACGTAGGTGCAGGGACCAGTACCCCCACCCCTCTGACGCCCAGCGTACCACTCACGAAGCTGCTGAGGCGAAGGGATGTCCCGCGAGCGCTGCTGCTGCTGCCGGTGCGAGCGCTGGCCACCACCACCGCCGCTACGCTGCTGGGTACCACCCCGACCAGCTCCACCTCCTCCACCACTACTGCCTCCTCCGCTGCCGCCTCCACTGCCTCCACCTCCGCCGCCTCCACCTCCGCCGCTGCCTCCACCACCACCGCTGGCACCACCACCACCGTCTCCGCCGCTGCTGCCGCCACCACCACCACCACCCCCGCCACTAGCCCCGCCGCCACCCCCACTCCCTCCGCCGCCACCGCCGCCACCGCCACCGCCCCCTCCAGCTCCACCCGCGCCCTTGCCCCCCTTGCCCTTGCTGGAGCGACGTCTCCCACTAGGGGCAGACGCCGCGCCGACCGACTCAAGACCAAGCAGGTCGGCAGCAGCAGCAGAGGCAACAGAGGGCAGCAAGGGGGAAGGAGAGCACCCCTCAAAGATGGGGGTGCGAGGGTCACCACGAGAAGCACCTACAGCGACTATGCTCTTCTCCGCTGCAAGGAGGGCCTTCTCGAGGAGGTCGACGGTGAGAGTGGTGGGACAGACTGCGAGAAAGTGGTCCCTGACTACGCGAAGGGAGTCAGGGAGGCGTGCGACTACGTAGTAGAGAGCGATGTACATGGGGGGGGGGTTCTTAGCGCAGAACTCAGCAGGAAGGGCGGCGCGGTAGCGAGTGTCACTAGTGCGGAGGTGCGTAATGAGGTCAGCGACAGTGGGAAAGGCAGAGAGGTCAGAAAAGAGGTAGGGAAGCATGAGACGGCTCAGTGCAGCAGTGGCAGGGGAGGAGTAGCGCGCAACTACAGCGTCGTACAAGGTCTGAGCACTCTTGTACTGACTAAAGTGCGCACGCTCAGAGGTAGGGAGGTGGCGACGCACAGCAAGACGTGCAGCAGCATCGCGGGTGGCCCACTTAGAGCGGACAGCGGGATCAGCATCAGCAGCAGGGGCAGGAGAGGCGCCAGAGGTGAGGTCAAAGAGAGAAAGGTCGTCAGCCCTGTCGCACTGTAAGAACAGCTGCAGGTCGTCTAACCAGACCTCAAAATCAATGGCGCGACCCTCAGCGTCAAAAGCTAGGACACTAGGGGTAGCCATGGTGACGACAGCGACGCAGGGCAAGCAGTGGGGAAAGAGCTCGCAGTGTCAGTGGGACAGTGCTCACCAGGCAGGGCAGGTCGTGCAGTCAGCAGAAAGGCGGCTCAGCGACCGGGCGGCTCGGGTGCACAGCTGCTCGGCTCCCGGGCGGCTCGGCGGCTGGGCGGCTCGGGCGCAGGGCGGCTCGGGCGCAGGGCGGCTCGGCTCCCGGGCGGCTCGGCGGCTTGGCGGCTCGGGTGCAGGGCGGCTCGGCTCCCGGGCGGCTCGGCGGCAGGGCGGCTCGGGTCCCGGGCGGCTCGGCTGCTGGGGCGGCTCGGCCGGGAGATGCAGCGTCGGGCCGGCAGGTGCAGCGTCGGGCCGGCAGGTGCAGCGGCGGGCCGGCAGGTGCAGCGGCGGGCCGGCAGGAGCAGCGGCGGGCCGGCAGGGTGCAGCGGCGGGCCGGCAGGAGCAGCGACGGGCCGGCAGGGTGCAGCGGCGGGCCGTAGAGTGCAGCGGCGGGGCCGTCGGCAGCAGAGGCGGGGCCGCGTCAGAGGAGGCGGCGTGGCCGCGTCAGGGGAGGCGGCTGGGCCTCGTCAGGGGAGGCGGCGGGGCCGCGTCAGGGGAGGCTGCGGGGCCGCGTCAAGGGAGGCGGCGAGGCCGCGTCAAGGGAGGCGGCAGGGCCGCGTCAGGGGAGGCGGCGGGGCCGCGTCAGGGGAGGCGGCGAGGCCGCGTCAAGGGAGGCGGCGGGGCAGCGTCAAGGGAGGCGGCGGGGCCGCGTTAAAAGAGGCGGCGGGGCCGCGTCAAGGGAGGCGGCTGGGCCGCGTCAGGGGAGGCGGCAAAGCCGCGTCAGAGGAGGCGGCGGGGCCGCGAGTGAAAAGGCGACCCGAGGGGTCGCTAAAAGAAAGGCGCGCCTCGGGGCGCGCGTCGGTGGGCCCAAACAACGGTCCTAAGGTAGGACCCGCTCTATACCATGTGAAAATAGGAAAACAGGAATGAATGAACTATGAATGAAAGCAGTACAAATATGAAACCCTAACTGGGTTGTACCCCCTATGGGATACCCCACTACAGCCTACACAGCAGTATAAGCTATAGATATGTTCTGACACGTACCACTAGCTTGCTACGTGATACACACCTGACCCCCCATATTTCCCCTTACATTTCTTCCGGGTATGCTCCGTCGAGCCACAGTCACCGCACTTGTATCTCCGTTTAGGGGCTTCACGCCTTCGGTTTGATTGTGGCCGCCCTGCTCCTCTCTGCACAAAAATAGGAGGATCACAAACTCCCTCCTCAACTGGCTCGTTTTCAGCAATAACCGTGTCTACACACGAATACGGAATGAGAGACCCATAAGTCTTTTTCCAGTTGTCGGCCTTCCAATACCTGGAAATAAAGGGTATAGGATCCATTCCCCTCTCCCGTAAGTGTGCAAATGCATGTGAGCATGGGAACCGATACTCCTGCCAGTTTTTGCATTCGCACGATCTCTCTCCGACATCATTGTTGAAGGATAGAGGACGTGGATCCAGCAGGGAGCCCTTGTTTCGAACCTCTGCATTGCTTGGACCATTGCGTGTGACCCTGTAGCCACGGCTTCGGTTCTTTTTCAGCTCAAACCGCTTCTCACCCTCGACCGTCAACGTATGCTGCCAGTTTAAAGATCTACGCTGTCCATCCGAGTAGATATGTGCCATCCAGTCCCACATGCCCGCCATTACGTACGTCACGGGCAGAATACGGATCTTCTTGATAGCGTTGTTTATGGACTCCACCATTTGGCTGCTGTAGATACCAAAGCGACAAGTGGGGGCATAACACCGTGCCCATTGCTTGATGAAGACTGTAATCTTCTTTTTCCTCTTGTACCTGGGGCCATCCTGTCCCGTGCGAACGATTATACCTGCACCTTCCTCCATCTGGTCCCCAGCCCCTTGCTGAGCATCCGCATTGCCCAATCCACCCAACCCCGTCTCAGGACCGCCGGTTACGTCCGCACTTCGTCCTGCTTCGTTCCGTCGACCCATGGGGGGGGGAACACGGTGCTGAAGTGTTGGATGACGTTGTGTTTGGCTCTCTTGCGTTGGCAAATGAGGGTCGGTTGTTGCCCTGTTGTCGAAGACACTGGTCCTTCCAACCCTTGCATCCCGTTTCCCTCTAAGGATCTCCTTCCGCCTTTGCCGCATCTTGGCCGCTTGTTGCGCAGCTGCGTTGGATAGCGTTGGATCAGTCAGCGTAGTGGTGGGATGTGAGCAGTGGCCATTATCTGTACTGTCCTCATCCCCGGAATCCTCCCCGCAGCTGATCTGACTCCCGTCCTCCACCTCGAACTGGTCATTGAACACTTCTGGTGTGGCATCTGTTTCCGGTTGAATATCGTCCAAAGGTGCCGGCTCGTGTCCTTGGTTATCGCCTGCAAACGAAGGGAGCACAGATGTTGGTGTGGTCTCTTGAGCCGATGAATCAACAATGTCGGCAGCCAGCGAATGGGGCATGGAGGGAAAGGTGTGGTTAGCGGTATCATCAGCCGCCATTGTTTGCTGCTGCTCTCCCCTGCTTTGACGTCGTCTTTGCCGCCGCAACTCTATCCTCGCCTTTCTTGCCTGTTTTGCGGCACTATTCATGCCCCTTAACTCATCTCCTGACTCTGGCACGCTAGCTCGTCGGTTGGTTTTGCGTCGGCCACCGGTCTGTTGCGCACGACCTTCTTCAACCCCGAAAAGATAGTTAGCCATTGCGGCGCACTGCTGCCGGCATCTCCTCACGAGTTTCCCAAACTTCGCCTTGGTGCGGCAGTTGGCGAGCTTCTTGAAGAGGTCCGAGGCGTTGGGCCCAAACTTTAGCACATTTTGCTCCAAATGCCAGCTGCAGAAGTAGTGGGGAAGCTGCAATGGGAACACTTCTTTAACAGCAGGAATCAACCCCTTGTCACGGTCACTAATAAGGGAGGCATTCTGTGTGGTTGGCCAAGATGGAATATGCTTCAACAAGTTCTCACAAAACCACTTCCAACTATCCTTATTCTCACTCTCGCATAGGCCGTACGCAAGTGGAACAAGCTGGTTATTGCCATCCTTAGCAGCTGCAACCAAGAGCGTAGCACGCTGTGCCCGAATGAGAAACGTGCCATCCATACCAATGACCGGTCGACAGAACCTTAGGGCAGTTTTTGATGCCGATGGGGCGGCAAAAGCACGGAAGAAAGCGTGATCCTTTGTCACAAGGTCGAGCGTTGCTTCAGGGTCAATCGCCCTGAAGCGTTCCAACAGGCGAGGGATGTAACGAAACGATGTTTTCCAATCTCCAAACCGCTCCTTCAACATCTTTTCCTTGAGCCTGCGATGATTGGTGATAACGTGCAAGACAGTATAGGCATGTAGCACGAACATGAGAGACATCGTGTGGGTAATCATGAACATTTCTTTATGGTACACGGATGAGATGGAAGGTTGGGAACCACAATACAATGCTATAATACTTACCTCCAAGATTGATGATAACTGATGTCAGGACCGCCGGTCGACGCAATCTGATCCTTGTAAGTCCCGGGAGGGTGATGTGGAGCGGCGTGGACAAGGTTCCCATGATGACGCTGTAGATACGGTACTTTATTTGTAGTGTGGTTGACGTAGCGGTCCCGATCAACGGGTGAGCAACAATGAGATGTTGGGGCGGACAGTTTATTAACACGCCAAAACCCACCCGCTCCGTCAGTTGAGTACTCACACCGCCACTTGCAAGCTGGTTTACGTCGCTCATGGTGACTCATGCATATAGCGCTGGCTCTGTTTGGCCTACTCTTTGAAACCCTAAAACCGAAGTTGTGGGCTACCGAATAATCTTCCAACGCCTCGTACAGAAATTTCTTCGAGGAGTACAGTTGACCTTCACACTGTCAAATTATATGATTTATATAATTTAGGTTTAGGTTTTGTAGGGGTGTTTCTTAGGGGGTACAACTTTTCTCTCGTCACTTTTGTACCCCATGCCCCAAACTAGTCGACATCATTCCTCTCTCACCATGACATGGTATAGAGCAGGAAGGTTCCTAGGAAGGGCCCACCACGTTTAAGAAATTTTTTTCTGCCCGGAGCGCGCTTTGCGTTTCCCCTAGTCGCGCCACGGGCGCTTTCTCCTCGACGGCCAGTTGCGGCCGTTTCTTTCTTCGTTTTTCCCGGCCCCTTTGTTGGCCCCGCGCGACTCTCTCACGGCCTCCCCCCCCTCCTTTTTTTTTTTTTCCACGGCCGTGTCGTGACTCTGTCGCGCCTTTTGCGGCGTCGCTGCCGCCCGGCCGCGGCCTCGTCGCCGCCGATTCGCGGCCTTGTTGCCGCCGGTTTGCGGCCTGGTCGCCACTGCAGCTGCAGCAGCAGCAGCCGCCGCGCCATCTGCAGCAGCCGCCGCTGCATCTCCAGCAGCAGCCGCAGCCACACCTTCTGCATCGGCCGCCACGTCATTTCCTGCAGCATCAACGGCCGCATTGTCTGCAGCAGCCGCCGCTGCATTTTCAGCAGCAGCAAACTGCCGCTTCTTCTGCAGCAACTGCCGCTGCATTTCCAGCAGCAGCAACTACTGCACCCTCTTCAGCGGCAACTGCCGCATCTTCAGCAGCAGCCGCCGCTGCATCTACAACAGCAGCAGCTGCTGCATCTTCTCCAGCGGCTCCTTCCGCATCTTCAGCAGCAGCCGCCGCAGCATCTCCTGCAGCAGCAGCTGCCGCATCTTCATCAGCAGCCGCCGCAGCATCTACTGCAGCAGCAGCTGCCGCATCTTCAGCAGCAGCCGCCGCAGCATCTACTGCAGCAGCAGCTGCCGCATCTTCAGCAGCAGCCGCCGCAGCATCTCCTGCAGCAGCAGCTGCCGCACCTTCTGCAGCAGCAGCCGCCGCCACCTCCTGCAGCAACAACTGCCGCATCTACTGTAGCAGCAGCCGCCGCCACATCCTACAGCGGCAACTGCCGCATCTTCACCAGCAGCCGCCGCAGCATCTACTGCAGCAGCAGCTGCCACATCTTCTGCAGCAGCAGCCGCCGCTATCTCCTGCAGCGGCCGCCGTAGCTACATCAGCATCAGCCGCCGCTGCCTCTGCAGCAGTGGCCGCCGCCGACCCAGCAACGACCGCCTCCGCATCTCCAGCAGCGGCAACAGCCGCACCTCCTGCAGCAGCTGCCGTCGCCGACTCAACTGCAGCAACTGCCGCAGCTGTCCCAACTGCTGCTGTTCCTGTTATCCTTCCATTTTCGACTGTTCCTCCTCCTGCTATCATGGCTAGCGCTCCTGTCCTAGCCTTCGATGCTGAGGGTCGCCCAGTGAAATTTGACACCTGGCTTGAGGATCTCCACCTCTTCCTACAGCTCACTGCCAAGGAAGACATCTCCCTGTATGATCATGCCCTCGGCCATGCTACTGCCCCTGACTCCTCTGCTGCCAGCACGCTACGCTCCCAGTGGCAGACCCGCGACGCGCATGCTCGCTTTGCTATCCGCAACTCGCTACCGCTAGATGAGCGCGAGCACTTCGGCCAGTGCAAGACTGCTCAGGACCTGTACACAGCCGTCGTTGCCCGCTACTCCTCGCCTGCGTCTGCCACCCTAGGCCGCCTCACCCTACCCTACCTCTTCCCTGACCTGGCCTCTTTTCAGACCGTTGCCGATCTCATTACTCACCTTAAGACCAGTGAGGCCCGCTTTCGCGCTGCTATGCCTGCCGAGTTCCTCGCCAGCAACCCCCCACCGCTCTAACTCACGCTCTACCACATTGTCACCCGCCTCCCTGACTCACTGCGCGCAGTCAGGGACTCTCTTCTTGCTCGCTCCCCTACTGAGCTCACCATCGCCATCCTTGAGAAGGATCTACTTGCAGCTGAGGCGAGCATCGTCGCCGTAGGTGCCTCTCGTGGCGAGCCCCGCCACCCCTTCTTTGAGGGGTGTTCCCCTTCCCCCCTTCTCCCCTCTGTCGCCACTGCTGCTGCTGTCGACCTCCTTGGTGCTGAGAAGGTCGGGGCTGCGTCTGCCTCGAGCGGGCGTCGCAAGAGCAGGGGGGGCAAGGGTGGGGGTGGAGGCGGGGGCGGTGGGGGTGGCGGCAGTGGGGGTGGCGGTGGGTCTGGAGACACTGGTGGTGGCAGTGGGGGTGGTGACAGCGGCGGCGGGAGTAGTGGCGGCAGCGGCGGTAGCAGCGGCGGCGGTGGTGGTCGTGGTCGCGGCAGGGGTGGAGGTGGCCGAGGCGGTGGCGGTGGCGGTGGTGGTCGTGGAGACGCTGGTGGTGGCCAGGGTCAGCAGCACGCCCCGACCCTCCAGGCCGCCCGTGAGTGGTACGCACAGCGTGGTTCCACTTGCACGTACGTCCACCGCACTGGTGACCGCAAGGGCCTGCCGTGTGGGAGGCCGCACCCCACGCAGCGCTGCTACCAGCGCCTTACTGACGCGTGGCGCGCCCAGTTTCCTGGGGGTGCTGAGCTGCCCCACTGGCCTGAGCTGGAAAAGAAGGGTGTTGATATTTGGGCTTTAGACTTTGATGCTATTCTCACTGCCATGTATGTGATGTCTATTACTGGAGAGAGTGCTCAGTACCTGCGTGTTCCGCCCGACCCGGGCATTGTGACTTGTCAGGCTCCCGCTCTCAGTACTTGTGAGACTGCTGCCCCAGGTCCTGGTGAGGCTGCTGCCCTAGGTACTACTGTGTCTGCTGCCCCAGGTCCTGGTGAGGCTGCTGCCCTAGGTGCTATAGCCCCAGTCGCCCCTGGTACTGAGCCGACCGCCGCACTCCACACCTTCACTCTTGACTCAGGTGCTTCCCGCTCCTTCTTTCGTGACCGCACTGTCCTTGAGCCTCTTGCTCGGCCGGTTGCAGTCTCGCTAGCTGACCCCACTGGGGGTCCAGTCGTTGCGACTCACTCCACTGTCCTCCCTTGTCCTGCAGTCCCGTCCGGCACGCTGTCGGGTCTCTACCTCCCCTCGTTCTCTACGAACTTGGTGGCACGATGTGAGCTACAGGATGGGGGTGTTCACCAGACCACCCCTGCCTACGAGCGAGTGACCCACTGCACGTGTGCCCGGACGGGTCGCCACCTGGCTACCTTTACTCGGGAGCCGGGGTCGGACCTGTACACACTGACCACTGAGTCCCCTCAGGTAGCTGCGTCCGCGTCTGCGTCGGCGTCAGGTCAGCTGTCCGCCCCCTGCTCGTGTCGCTCTCTGGCGCACGACACTGTCCTCTGGCACCACCGACTTGGCCACCCGTCTGTGCAGCGCCTTCGTGCCATGCACAAGCGGCAGCTTGTCTCTGGTCTCCCTCGGGTTCTCCCTCCCCTCCCCCCCTCACCTGCTCCCGACTGCATTCCCTGTGTTGAGGGGCGGCAGCGCGCCGCTCCCCACTCCTCCTCCTTCCCCCCGACGACTGCTCCTTTGCAGACGCTACACATGGACGTGTGGGGCCCAGCCCGCGTCCGTGGTCAGGGTCAGGAGCGGTACTTCCTGATAGTTGTCGACGACTACTCGCGCTACACCACGGTCTTCCCCTTGCGCAGCAAGGGTGACGTCCCTGATGTCTTGATCCCCTGGATCAGCCGAGCCCGTCTCCAGCTAGGCAAGCGCTTTCGCTCGGACTTTCCAGTCCTACGCTTGCACTCTGACAGAGGTGGTGAGTTCGCCTCCGACCTCTTGGCAGCCTACTGTGCTGAGCACGGCATCGAGCAGTCGTTCACGCTTCCGGCCTCTCCACAGCAGAATGGGGTCGCTGAGCGCCGCATTGGCTTGGTCATGGAGGTCGCTCGTACCTCCTTGACCCATGCGGCTGCTCCCCACTTTCTGTGGCCGTTTGCGGTCCGTTACGCAACGCATCAGCTCAACCTCTGGCCCCGTGTCTCCTTCCCGGAGACTTCCCCGACTCTGCGGTGGACGGGAGAGATTGGTGATGCGTCGCGTTTCCGGGTGTGGGGATCCCGAGCCTTTGTCCGCGATACGTCTGCGGACAAGATCTCGCGTCGCGCTGTTCCCTGTGTCTTTCTTGGCTTTGTCCCCGACGCGCCTGGCTGGCAGTTTTACCACGTCGCCTCGCGCCGGGTTCTGGCCTCTCAGGACGTCACTTTTGACGAGTCTGTCCCCTTCTACCGCCTCTTCCCCTACCGCACTGCCCCACTCCCCCCACCGCCGCTCTTCCTCGCACCAGGTGCTGCTGTGGTAGACCCCCTCCCCCCTCAGGGTGCCGCTCCCTCAGGTGTGTCCCAGGTAGACCCGGTTGACCCTGTTGAGGTAGCTGTCGAGTCCCGCCCTGCCAGAGGTGCTGAGCCTGAGAGTGCGGAGCCTGACAGTCCCGAGCCTGGGGGTGCGGAGCCTGGGGGTACTGAGCCTGGGGGTGCGGAGCCTGGGGGTGTGGCGACTGGGGGTGCTGCGTCTGGGGGTGTTGAGCCTGAGCGCACTACGTCTGGAGGAGCTCTCTCCTCCCAGCAGCTGCAGGAGAGGTACCTACAGTACTGCCGCCTCCGGAGCGGAGCTTCTGGAGCTCGTCCCAGTACTTCCCCTCCTGCCCAGGAGCTCCCCCCCATTCAGCAGATCCGAGAGTGGTACGCGCGGCGCTGCAGTCTCCGGAGTGGTGCCCCTGGTGCTGAGGACCTGGACGTTGGCGTTGTCGCTGGTGCTGAGGACCCGGGCGTTGGAGCTGCTGCTGGTGCTGCGGACCCGGACGCTGGTGTTGTCACTGGTGCTGCGGACCCGGGCGTTGGAGCTGCTGCTGGTGCTGCGGACCCGGACACTGGCGTTGTCGCTGGTGCTGAGGACCCGGACGTTGGCGTTGTCGCTGGTGCTGAGGACCCGGGCGTTGGAGCTGCTGCTGGTGCTGAGGACCCGGACGTTGGCGTTGTCGCTGGTGCTGAGGACCCGGGCGTTGGAGCTGCTGATGGTGCTGCGGACCCGGACGTTGGCGTTGTCGCTGGTGCTGAGGACCCCGCCGCTGCTGTCTCTACTGGTTCTGGAGCCGCTACGCGGCCGCGACCCTACTTTGTCCCGCTCCTTCAGCAGGTTCTTGGTCTCACGCCAGTCCACTCGCAGTCACAGTTACCGCCCGCCTCCCCTCTCCCTGGTCCCTCTCCCTACACTGGTCCCACGGGAGGCCTTACTGAGCGTCGTGCGCCTGAGTCACGTCCAGCGTCGCCTGTCCGTACTGCGCGCACCGGTCGTCGTGCCCCGCGTGAGCGTCCTCCTCCTGTCCCGGGCACTCACTACATGACTCTGCGTCCCTCCACTGCTCCGCAGCGTGTCCCGCTGCCGTCTCCTCCTGAGTCTTCGCTGCCTACTTTTCCTGATCCGGAGTCTGACTCCCGTCGTGCTGCCAGTCCCACTGTCACGCGTTTTCTCGCTACTGTCGTCACTGACCCGTCTTTTGAGTCCGCTGCTGCGTCTGCTCTGGTCGCTGAGCTGGTTGACTTTGCTTCTCGCTGTCGCCTGGACTACGCTGCTAGCCTAGTTGCTGAGTCTGAGTCTGCCTGTCCTCCGTCCGTCGGGGGTGAGTGTGCTCTTGGCACGGACGTCCTTGAGGACAGACAGGAGGAGTTTCACTGCTTTGCTGCTGCTGTGCCTCATCTCGTGTCCATGCTTGTTGCCCCTGAGGGAGACCCGGATGCACCAGACATCCCGACCCCGCGCTCCTACACTGAGGCGATGGCGGGTCCCTACTCCTCTCAGTGGCAGACAGCCATGGACGCAGAGATGGCTTCCTGGAAGTCCACTGGCACTTACGTCGACGAGGTTCCCCCTCCTGGGGCGAACATCGTCAGTGGCATGTGATTTTTCAGGGTGAAGCGACCGCCGGGTTCTCCGCCTGTCTTCAAGGCGCGCTACGTGGCTAGGGGCTTCAGTCAGCGAGAGGGAGTCGACTTCTTTCAGACCTTCTCCCCCACCCCGAAGATGACTACTCTTCGGGTGCTGCTGCACATAGCCGCTCAGCGCGACTACGAGCTTCACTCTCTTGACTTCAGCACAGCTTTCTTGCAGGGCAGCCTGCACGAGGAGATCTGGCTGCGCCGCCCTCCTGGCTTCACTGGGTCGGTTCCCCCTGGCACCCAGTGGAGGCTTCAGCGGCCGGTCTACGGTCTCCGCCAGGCACCGCGTGAGTGGCACGACACACTGAGCACGACACTTGCGGCTCTTGGGTTTGCTCCCTCTACTGCTGACCCGTCGCTGTTTCTACGCACCGACACCTCGCTGCCGCCGTTCTACATCCTCGTGTACGTCGACGACTTGGTCTTTGCCACAGCGGACAGAGCTGGTCTCGCCCACGTGAAGTTGGAGCTGCAGAAGAGACACACGTGCACAGACCTGGGTGAACTGACAAGCTACCTTGGCTTGCGGATCACCCGGGACAGAGCACGGCGCACCATCACCCTGACTCAGTCACACATGGTGCAGCAGGTCCTTCAGCGCTTCCGCTTCACGTACTCCTCGCCTCAGCCCACTCCTTTGCCTACGGGACACTCGCTCTCAGCTCTGCCTTCGGATGAGTCCGTAGAGCCGAGTGGCCCGTATCCAGAGCTTGTGGGTTGCCTCATGTACCTGATGACCTGCACACGACCTGACCTTGCATACCTTCTTAGCATCCTTGCACGCTATGTCGCTCCCGGCCGTCACCGGAAGGAGCACATGGATGCAGCTAAGAGGGTGTTGCGCTACTTGTGCAGTACGTCGGGCATGGGGCTAGTGCTTGGAGGGCGAGACCGGCCTGTTCTCACAGGGCACTCAGACGCTTCTTGGGCAGACGACCAGGCTACTCAGCGGTCGTCACAGGGTTACACCTTCAGCCTTGGCTCAGGCTCAGTTTCCTGGCGTTCTACACGCTCTTCTTCTGTTCTCAGCTCCAGTTGTGAGGCTGACATCTACGCCACAGCCATGGCTGCCCAGGAGCTACGCTGGCTGACCTACCTGCTGACCGACCTTGGAGAGCGGCCTGGTTCTCCTCCAGTGCTGTACGTCGACAACAAGGTTGCTATTGCCTTGTGTCAGGAGCACAGACTGGAGCACAGAACGAAGCACATTGCTCTGCGGTACTTTCTTGCTCGAGAGCTGCAGCAGCGTGGTCAGCTTTGTCTGCGTTACGTGGCCACTGAGGCCAACACTGCTGATGTGTTCACCAAGGCGCTTCCGCCTGTTGACCATCAGCGCTTTTGCACTCTGCTAGGCCTTGTGCCTACTGGACCTCACTTGCTTACTTCTTGACCCTGCTTGTACTGTGATCACTATATATATATATATGCCTGCATGTTTACTTTTGCTAGGATGTGATCACTGTATCTCTTGCTGTGTTATAAACCTGCATGTGAACTGGTCTTGTGACCCCTGTTAGGTTTGGCTATCCCCCTACTTCACCTATGGGGGTGTGTCAAATTATATGATTTATATAATTTAGGTTTAGGTTTTGTAGGGGTGTTTCTTAGGGGGTACAACTTTTCTCTCGTCACTTTTGTACCCCATGCCCCAAACTAGTCGACATCATTCCTCTCTCACCATGACACACACAACGGGGCTCGATCGTTTATCACTAATGGTGGCGAGTGATTATCTTCATCCGTCATATTTCGGAGCAATGCACGGTACATATCACTCTGCTTGGGCTCTCCAGTGCCAACAAAACAAAACTCCGTATCTTCGTCGCCTGAGTCGTACTCTGTGTTAGTAGTATTAGATGACGAACCCATTGCGGCTAGTAGAAACGTTCCAACTGAATTACCTCCTAGAAGAGATACGGGAACAAAGTAGGATGTCAACCCTAAAACGACGAGAGAATAGGGTGTGTGAGGTGTGTTGCATCACTTAAAAAAAAAAAAGCGCGGGATATTGACTTAGCGTTTCAATTTGACTCTTATTGGCCAGAGGTTTTGTTTCGGCGTGTGTACCTTTTGTAGCATTGGTGAGTTTAAACATATATTCCATTTCCAGTAGCGCGATCTCATATGGGCGTGACCCTATATGAGCGCGCCTGATTGGACGCGCAAGATCAGAAAAGGGCCCGCGCATAGAGTCGACCAATCACACGCGCTCTTTAATTGGTCGCGCGTGTGGACAGTCGTGCAATTGAGTATATGATCGGGGATTCATATCTCTATGCGCGGATTGGTCAATCATTGGACCGAAAATGAGCGCGACTGTTCGCCGAACATGATCGTGTTGATTATTGTCGTGTATTCGAACGATGACGTGGCCGCTCTCGCGCACGTCACCCAGCCGAAAAAATCGGGCGGAAAAACACACGCCACGTTTTTGCGGGAAGAGTTACGAACGACGTGAGAAAAGCAGGGCTAAAAACCGGTTTTGGGTAATGTGCCGGATAAAAAAAAAGCCAGAGGAAACCTCTGGCAAGACCACTCGAGCAATTATCATCAAATTGTCCGACTACGGTAGCGAATTGAGCCTACGTGTGCAACGGCAAATCACCGTTTCCGGGTCTGGAGAAAATCTCTCACTTCTAAAAGCATGAACAATTTGGGCCGCCGGCATTAACGACTACAGGAAATTGAGGCTCAATAAGCGCTTGGGAATTGTCTTTCTTCAATCCGTTGAATGGGGGACGAGGCGCGTTCAGGCACTCAACAACCAGTAGCCGCGTCAGCACCTGCCGGCCAGCCACGGCAGCGATGCGAGGCTCTGGTGGAACTGCCTGGCCAATCGCGATCTGCCGCACGTGGCATCGGTGCAGTGTCGCCGAATCTCCGGCTGCCAGCTGGCGAGCTCCGATTGCACCGCCGCGGGATCGCCGCGCGGCGGCGCGCAATGGGTATCGCACGGCGGCAGCGAGACCTGCCTATGATGCGTTGACTCAGTCAAATCAGTCAGATCAGTTGACTCAGTTGACTCAGTTGACTCAGTTGACCCAGTTTACCCAATTGACTCAATCATCAACCAAATCCTCTCTCCCGCATTATATACAGTCGCTTCGGCTGCTGTCGCCAGTCTCCCCTATTCTTGGCGCGCAATTTCCTCCATTCCCGCGCGGGCGTTATGACGCGCAAGCCGCAATCTTTCCGCTGATCGCCCCCAAAGTCTTCTCCCCGCGTGGGCTGGCCAGCGGAGGGAGATTCGCTGTGGCGGAGGATTTGCGGGAGCGATCCGCAGCTGCAGAGGCTGCGGGGGGAAGGGGAGGAGGCGGAAGATGGGGAGGGGGGAATTCAGGCGGCTGGCGGAAAAAGGGTGCCGAAAAGGCGGCAGAGCATGTGGACGGGTGGGGAAGAAGAAACACCGGCGCGCGGAAAGGGGGGAGTTTGAGCGGGGGCGGAAGGTGGGAAGGGCTCGCAGGGGCACAGTCGACGGGGGGAGAGCAGGGCGCGCGGGGGAAAGAACGTAGCGGGTCCGCTGGAGGGAAGAGTGGGGAGGGCGCGGAGAAGCTTTCCCCCTCCGCTGGGCGGGAGATGGAGAGGTTGCGCGACAATCTGGCGCGGATGCGGCGGGAGGCGCTGGGGAGGGCGCTGGAGAGGGCGGGGCGGGAGGGGCGCGTGGGGTGGGCAGAGGCGCAGTGGCTGGTGGAGGGTATGATGAACAAGGGGGATGGCATTCGCGCTTACAGGGTGAGGACGGAGTGTTATGCTCTGTTGATTGACATTTATCTGGCCATTTTCCATTGAATTCAGACGTAGAAATCGGCACAGCACCTGCATCATGCGCCCTTGCATGCATGTATGCATGTAGGGAGCAACGTCAATTCAGCCCACCCCCTCTTTCTCCCTCGTCTCCCTCAACCTCCCAACTCCCCCTCTCCCGTCCCTCCGGTTCTTCCCTCCAGATACTCCAATGGGCGCAGCAGCAGCCCTTCTACTCGAAACCACTTTTGAAAATTGGCGAAACCACTTTTCACAATTCTCGAAAGTGATTTCAATACATCCAGCAGCAGTCCTTCTACTCGCCCGCCCACAGGCAGGGAGGGCGCAATCTCATCTCAATGCAATGCATGCCACACCTCTCTCACATTTCCTCCCATCTCTCCCGTTCCCTCCCTCTCACCTCCCCCCTCCCCCCGGCCCCCACCCGCCCCACCCCTCCAGATCCTCCAGTGGGCGCAGCAGCAGCCATTCTACTCGCCCTCCCCACCGCTCCTCTCCTCACTCCTCCTCCTCCTAGCGCGCACGCACCGCATTCCACCCATGCTCGCCCTTCTCGACCACTGCCTCTCCCTCCACCCCCACGCACCGCCAGAGGCACAGGGCAGTGTAGGGCCCTCTTCCCAGGCGCTCGTGCCTTGTGTGTCCCCTGAGTCGACTGAAACGGCACCTCTCCACCACACAGCAGTGCCAATGGGGTCGGCTGTGCCGGCGGGGCCAGTGGGACCGGTGGGACCGGTGGGTCCGGTGGGGTCGGCTGTGTCGGCGGGGCCGGTGGGGCCAGTGGGACCGGTGGGGCCGGTGGGTTCGGTGGGGTCGGCTGTGCCGCTGCGCGTGGTGCAGACATGCATGGGCGCGCTGCTGAAGTCGGCGCATGATGAGATGGAGCGCGTGTGGGAGCTGTATGGCATGGGGGAGAGAGAGGGGGGCAGGGGCAGCACACCCGACTGGCTTGTCAATCAGATGTTCGAGGTGCGTGGATGGGTTGTGTGAGTGGGTGAGTTGGTGAGTGGGTGAGTGGATCAGTGGTAGAGAATGGAGGTAGAAGTGAGTGGGTTGTATTGCTACGCATGCTGCTGAAATCGGCGCATGATGAGATGGAGCGCGTGTGGCAGCTGTATGGCATGGGGGAGAGGGAGGGGGGCAAGGGGCAGCACTCCTGACTGGCTTGTGCAGCAGATGTTTAAGGTGCGTGACAATGAGTGCAAGGGGTTGAAAGAAAAGGGGGAGAGGCAGGGGCAGCACGCCTCACTGGCATGTGCAGCAGATGTTTGAGGTGCGTGGGTCGGTGGGTGAGTGAGTGAATGGGTGGGTGGGTGGGTGGGTGGGTGGGTGTGAGTGGGTGTGAGTGGGTGGGTGAGTGAGTGGGTGTGAGTGAGTGGGTGACAACGTGCATTGCCCCTTGTGCTTTGTCCCCACCTCTTCCGCTCCCCACCCCACACCACAACCTATCCCGCCACCCTCTCCTCCCCCTTCGTCCTCCAGGCCTTTTCCAGCCCCAAGTGGCGAGGATGGTACATGCACAAGGCAGAGGCGCTTCTACAAACGCCCCCTCACTCTCCTTACTCCCACTGCCCCCCACCTCCCTCCCCTGCTCCACTTCCATCCCCTTCCCTCCCCCTTCCTCTCTGCAGGCCTTTTCCAGCCCCAAGTGCACAAGGCAGAGGCGCCACATGCACAAGGCAGAGGCGCTTCTGAAAGAGATGAGGGAGAAGAGGGAAGCAAAAAACCATTTTCACCACTTTCTACCACTTGCCACCGTTTCCTCCAGGCCTTTTCCAGCCCCAAGTGGCGAGGCCGCCACATGCACAAGGCAGAATCACTCCTAAGAGAGACGAGGGAGAGGAGGGGGGAAGGGAAGAATCAGCAGCGCAGCTCGGCCCCTCTGCTGCACATGTACGCGTCTCTGGTGCGGCATCACGCCAGGGAGGGCCACGTCAGCAAGGTGGTAACCCTGTTACAGCAGATGCGGGACGACCTGGCGGCATCGGGACGAACGGTGCCGCCCCAGGCAGTCGAAGCGGTGGTGTTTGCATGCGCCCGGGCGGTGTATCTGAGCAAAAAGAGGAAAGAGAAAGGGGGAGTGGTGGGGTCGCAGAAAGATATGGGTAGAGGAGGTAGGGGATACAGCAGAGGAGGCACAGGGGGAGGAGAGGAGGAAGGGGAGTTGGCCGCTGCAGCACTGGCTGATCATGTGTCTGCTGCCATGAGGGAATTACACGAGGCTGTGAGGGCTCGAGGAGGGGAAGGAAAGGGGGATCGAGACAGGAAGAGAGAGGAGGAGGGTGGAGAGAAGGGATATGAGGTGGGTGAGAGGGTGTGGGCGGCATATATGGAAACTCTGAACCATGCAGGGCGGTATGAAGCGAGCATTGCTGCATGGCCGCATGTCATGGCGATCAAGAGAGTGGCGGCAGAGTGGCAGGAAAGAGAGGAGGATGATCTGATGGGCGATGCGAGCAGAGGGAGGGTGGGCGAGTGGGAGCGTGCAGCGCGGGGCATGCGTATGGGAAGCAGAGAAGCAGCAGCAGATGCATACGGAGGGGAGAGTCTTTGTCTTCCCGGGCTGCGCGCGTGCAATGCTTATCTTGCAGCACTGGCAGGAGCAGCGGTGGCGAGCGGGGTAATGGGGAGCACAAGGGAGGCGGAGAGGTGGGGGGAGGAGGCGGAGGGGTTTTTTAGGGCCATGCTGCGGGCAGAGAGAGGGCCGCTCACTGCTGCTGTGAACGCGCTGCTGCACATGTACCTCCACCAGTCACGCCTCAACGACCTGGAGAGACGGTTCCAAGGGATGAAGGAGGTGCGTCGCATCTTGGGTTGGTATATTTTGGTTCACTTTGCTGGTCCCCATGTACCTCCACCAGTCACGCCTCAATGACCTTGAGAGACGGTTCCAAGGCATAAAGAAGATGCGTTGTGGGTTGGTATATTTGGTTATGCTGCTGCTGCTGTTTCTACTGGGCGCGCTGCTGCACATATACCTCCACCAGTCGCGCCTAAACGACTGCAGTGGTTTCAAGGCATGAAAGAGGTGGGCTCTTCTTGGTTGTAGAAGTGTTTTTGTGAATGCTAAAAACAAACGTGCTGCTGAAGATGTACCTTCCCCTTGTGACGCCTTCCACAGGTGGGCGTGGGGTGTCTCATTTTTGTGCACATGTTTTTCCTGTTCCCATTCTCGTTCTTCCCATCCTTCCACAGGTGCGGGCGGTGCCTTCTTGACCGCACCTGCTACCACTCTTGCTCCTCGGAGGACGATCGAACGTCCACAGGAGCACACGTCCAGTCCTCCTCTCCCTGCTCATCCCACACCTGTCTCATCCCACACCTGTCTCATCCCACACCTGTCTCATCCCACACCTGTCTCATCCCACACCTGTCTCATCCCACACCTGTCTCATCCCACACCTGTCTCATCCTTCCTTGGTTGATTTTCGTGCCTAACTCGCAGGTGGGGTGCCTCCCTGACCTACCTGACTGCACATGGCATGGCAGCGCCCAAGCCCCCGCTCCCCGCTCACCCCACGCGTGTTCCCTCCTTCCGTCTCTCAACCCCGTGCTTCTCCCGCAGGTGGGGTGCCTTCCTGATTGCACATCCTACCACCTGCGACTGGCAGCGCACACCAAAGCCGGCAATCTAGGCATGGCGAAGAAAATCTTCCTCGAAATGAACTCCAACCAGGACGTAGGCGTTGACGCTCACACCTACAACCTCATCATAGCTGCATGCGGCGCAGCAGGCGACACCAGAACGGTCCGTTCACTGTATCTGGACATGGTTGGGAATCGGAAGGACCGGGGGCGGAAACCCGGTATGGTGCTGGTGGGACCAGCGAGGGAAGCGGCGGAAGCTGTGGTGGGGAAGTTGAGGGTTGAGAGGGATGAGACGCGGAGCATGAAGCTGAGTAAGGAGCAGCGGCAGGTGTTGGCAGGGGTGCTGCTGGGTGGCGCGAGGATCGCGGCCCAGGACAACGAACGGACGTACGAGATTCATTTCGAGCAGCCGTTGGACAATCCTGGCCGTGTAGAGCTGCTGGAGGGGCTGTACAGGGCGTTTGGGTCGTGGGCGAGTGCCCCGCCCAGAAACATGCTCCTGCTCATGCCGCCCGCCCCAGACGCTCCTCCCGATGTTGCCGCAGCAGCCGCCGCCGCTGCTAATGCCGCTGCCGCATCCGTTTCTGTTTCTGCTGCTGCTGCTGCTGCTGCCGCGACTGCAACTGCTGCAGCTTCTTCCTCTGCCCCACCCGCTGACGTCTTAGCAGCGGCGGGGGTTCGTCCCATCCGCGTGCGTCACTTTGCCACCATCCCCCACACGGCCCTCCGGTACCACGCACAGCGCTACCACCCGCAGGGCCCGCGGGTCATTCCGAAGCTCATACAGCGCTGGCTCACCCCTAAGACGCTCGCGCACTGGTACATGTACAGTGGGCGGCGGTGTGAGGAGACTGGGGGGATGATTCTGCATGCAAAGCAGTACTCAAGTCGAGATTTGAGGAGGATTGCGCGGGCGCTGTGCGTGTCGGTGCGGGATTGTAGCGTGAAGATGAGGTATAGGCGGCCGGGGCAGAGGGTGTTGGAGAAAGGAGGGAGGAAGGCGGGGAAGAGGACGAGGAAGGTGGCGAGGAGTGGGGAGGCGGAGGAGGGTGGAGGAGGGAGTGATAGGTTGAGGTGGAAAGCGCAGATGGGGAGGGTGGCGTTGGAGAGTCCGTGGGATTCCCCGAACCTGATTCGGTTCGGCGGATCCACGGCGACGAGGCTGTGGAAGTTCATGGAGGCGCATGTGCTGCCAAGCCTGCGGGATGAGCTTCGACCAGGCGTAAGGATGAGGGTCGGGGGAGGTGGTTTGGAGGGAGGTGGTTTGCTTTCAGAGAGTGGGGTGAGGAAGAGGGAGGATGGGTGGGAGGAGGAGAACAGGGAAATGATGGTAGGGGATGGAGGGATGGGTAGGGAGGGCAGAAAGGGGGAAGGGATGGGAGGGGAAGGGAAAGAGGGTGGAGAGGTTTGGTCTGATGATGCATGGGGCTCAGATGGGCAGGATGACAGGGGAAGAGATGAGGATGAGGAGGAGGATGAGGAGGAGGAAGAAGAGGAGGATGAGGAGGATGAGGATGGGGATGAGGAGGACGAGAAGGGGGATGACGATGATGAGAATTGGGACGACGGGGAGGATGAGATGGAAGACGAGGAGTGGGAAAAAGGGGAAGAAGTGGAGCATGGCAGGGAGGAGGAGGACAGTGTGAGGCGTCGCTTCAGCCCACGAGGAGATGAGAGGGTGCATTGGGAAGGGCAGCAACGGTTCAAAGTGGAGGATGATGATGATGCTGGAGAAGGGCCGAGCGATGAGAGAGAAGAGCGAGACATTGGCAGGGCAGGGCTTGTGCAGCAAGAGGAGCAAGAGGCGCGAGAGGGACAAGAGGAAGTGGGCAAGTTTGAGAGGAGGAGATTCAGTCGGGGCCGGTTTAGGGAGAGGGAGAGGGAGAAGGACACACGGGAGGAGATTGGGCTGAACAAGTGGATGCCTCTGGAGCAGGCGCTGTACATGGAGAAGGTGCAGACCCCCGTGTTCAAGAAGAAACCCAAGAAGCGATGATAGTGTTTGTGCTTGTGCGTACAGAAGAGTTGCCGTGTAGGGTTTAGGGCTTACAGGGTTCTATGAATCCGAGGGTGCAGACTGTCAGAGGTCCACTGGTGATCTCCGATTGATCCTAGGGAAGGGTTACAGGCACGTTGGCCTGGGGGGTTATGGGCGCACTGACCCGCTACTTAAACAAGCCCTTTTATCCCAATGGCCTAGTGGTTGGGATTCTGACATGGTGTCAGAGCGAAGGTCTCGGGTTCGAAGTCTGGTGTATGCAATTCGGGCATCCCAGTGCGGGGGGGTGTAAGAGGTCCACTGGTGATCCCAGATTGATCCTAGGGAACGGTTACAGGCACGTTGGCCTGGGAATTAATGGGCGCACTGACCCACTTTACCGTATGGCCCCGGATATAGGCGCCGTCCGATTAAAGGCGCCGGCGCCTCTATCTGGAGCATGGCGCTTATGGCCGTTCCTCGATTATAAGCGCCCCCCTTAGAAAACTTTAACATATTATAAGCGCACGTGTAAATTTAATATAATTTCTTGCTTGAAACGGTAACGAAATACATTTTTGCAACGAGTCAGATTTCAATTTCGCTTCGTTTGACTCGCGAAGACCTTGTGAAAGTTAGAAGAGAGAAGAAGAGAAGAGGGTTGCACTAGCAAGAATGGGGATACAAATAGCAAACCCTAAAAGGGTTGTACTCGCTATAGAGCACCCCACTACAGGATAGAGCATAAGATAACATTCTCACACACCCCCATAGCCAAAGTGGGGTGTAATAAGCAGAGCAAGCAAAGGAGTACAAGCTCAGGATGGATCACAACGTCACCACACATTCCGAGCACAAGTTCAAGAAGCAATAGTTTAAAGTTCACAATTATGAGCAAAGCTAGTAGTAGTCACAACGGGCAAGTAAGGAGGAGAGAGAGTGAGAGGATAGGAGATAGGAGGCGACGGCTGAAGCTGCAGACACACGGGCAATAGGAGGCACACTGGCACAGCGGCTACCGGAACAACGCTCCGGAATACTGGAGTTACTGGCCCCGCGGCTAAAGTAGCAGCAGACGAGCAACAGACCCACGGGCGGCTTGCACAGCTGGCTACGACTGGGCTACCGGAGCAACTCCCCGGAATACAGGCGCTGCTGGCGACACGACGGCAACCTCCATGCAGCTTCCCCAAACTATCCCACTCCCCCTGGCACACACCCGCTGCTACACCGCTAGCTCCACTCCCACGCACCCCCCTTAAACCCTAAACCCCAGTCTCCCACTCATCCACCCCCCTCAGCGATAGCTGCAGTAGTGGGAGACGGAGGAGGAGGAGGAGCAGGGGACCGCGCATACCCGCCACCCCCATACTCGTCACCCCCATACCCTGAGTGTGCGGTAAGCAAGCTCAGGTGTGCGCGAAACGTGCACAAGCGTGCGGGAAGCAAACTCGGGTGTGCGGTAAGCAAACGCAGGTGTGCGGGAAGGGGGGGCCGCAGGGTGACACGCGGGTCGACGGGGACGGGCGCACGGGTCGTCAAGGGCGGCGCGCGGGTCAACGGGGCCGCCGTGAAGGGCGACGGGGAACCGCGCGCGGGTTGACGGGGCCGCCGCGAAGGGCGACGGGGAGCCGCGCGCAGGTCGACGGGGACGGGCGCGCGGGTCGACGGAATGCGAAACCGCCGCGTGCGCCCAGGGTGCGCGGTGGGCAGGAAACCGCCACGCGTCCCGAGCGCATGGCGGGCATAAAACCGCCGCGCGAAGCAGGAAAGCCGCCGCGCGCCTCCCGAGGGCGACGCGCCGAGGGACGGGGCAGAAGCCCGCCGCGCGCCTCGGGGCGCACAGCGGGCAGAGAACCGCCGCGCGCCTCAGGGCGCACGGCAGGCAGAAAACCGCCACGCGCCTCGGGGCGCGCGGCGGGAAGAAAAACTGCCGCACGCCACGGGGCGTGCGGCACAGAGAGTAGTAGAGGCAGTTGCAGCGGAAGCAACGAGGTGGTGAGCCCACCCACAGGATCGATCCAAGGGGATCGACCTGCTCTGATAGCATGTGAAAGTTAGAAGAGAGAAGAAGAGAAGAGGGTTGCACTAGCAAGAATGGGGATACAAACAACAAACCCTAGAAGGGTTGTGCTCGCTATGGAGCACCCCACTACAGGCTAGAGCATAAGATAATATTCTGACAGACCTGACTGGCTTCGCGTCCAGTCAGGATGTGCTGGCATGACGTGTCTTCGCCTTTGTGTGAACCCAGAATGTCGCTTGCGCGAGATTCTGCTTTGCGACGCTATAACATTTCGACTCGGTTGAAATGGCAAGAAGAAAATGAACAATTTGGTGCTCTAAATATACAATTTCTTATCTTTGATTATATAAGCGCCGGCGCTTATGGCCGTTACTCAATTACCAGCGCCCCCCCTAAAAAAAATTATTTCTTTATAAGCGCATATGCGCTACCATCCGGGGCCATACGGTATTGTCAGAACATATAGCTTACTTATTTGTGTAGGCTATAGTGGGGTATCCCATAGGGGGTACAACCCAGTTAGGGTTTCCTATTTGTATTCACTTCGTTCATAATCATTCCATTCTCGTTCTTTCTTTTCACATGGAATCAGAGCAGGTTCCCCCCTAGGGACTGCTTCTAGGGCCCATCGAAGCGCGCCCCGAGGCGCGTTTTCCTTTTTTTTAGCGACCCGTTGTGTCGCCCCCAGCGGCCCGTCGCGCCGCCCTTCCCTTAGCGGCCCCGCCGCCCTTCGATCGCGGCTCCGCCGCCCTTCCTTAGCGGCCCCGCCGCCCTTCGATCGCGGCCCCGGCGCCCTATGCTAAGCAGCCCCGCCGCCCTCTGCTAAGCGGCCCCGCCGCCTTGCTCACACGGCCCCGCCGCCCTCTGCCACGCGGCCCCGCCGCCCTCTGCTAAGCGGCCCCGCCGCCCTCTGCTAAGCGGCCCCGCTGCCCTCTGCTACGCGGCCTCGCCGCCGCGTCGCCAGTGCACCTGCCCGTGCACCCGCCCGTGCACCTACGCGTGCGGCCGCCCGTGCAGCCGCCCGTGAGCAGCCTCCGAGCCGCCCCCGCCGCCCGTGCAGCCGCCCGTGCATCGCCCGTGAGCCGCCCCAACCGCCCGTGCAGCCGCCCGCGAGTCGTCCCAGCCGCCCGTGCGGCCGCCCGTGAGTCGCCCGCGAGACGCCTGCGCCGCCCAAGCCGCCCGAGCCGCCCGCGAGACGCCTGCGCCGCCCGAGCCGCCCGAGCCGCCCGAGCCGCCCGAGCCACCCGAGCCGCCCGAGCCGCCCGAGCCGCCCGAGCCGCCCGAGCCGCCCGAGCCGCTCGAGCCGCCCGAGCCGCCCGAGGAACCGATCTTCTGCTCCTGTGGGGCTCCTACTGCTCCTGGGCCGGCGCAGCTACTGTGCTGCCGTGTTGCTGTGTCGCTGTGCTACCCGACTCTTCCTGCCCGGTGAGACTGTCAGCTGCTACAATGGCCACCCCCAGTGTCCTGACTTTTGACGCTGAGGGTCGCGCCATTGACTTTGCAGTCAGGATTGAGGACCTGCAGCTGTACTTACTGTGCGATGCGATCGATGAGGTTTCTCTCTTTGACTTTGTCTCTGGCGCTGTCCCTGCCCCTCCTGCTGATGCTGACCCCACTGTTCGCTCCAAGTGGGCCACACGCGATGCTGCTGCACGTCTTGCTGTGCGTCGCCACCTCCCTTCCTTCGAGCGTGCACACTTTAGTCAGTGCAAGACCGCTCAGGCCTTGTACGACGCTGTAGTTGCGCGCTACTCCTCCCCTTCCACTGCTACACTGAGCCGCCTCATGCTATCGTACCTCTTCCCTGACCTTGCTGCCTTTCCCACAGTCACTGACCTCTTTACCCACCTTCGCGCTAGTGACACTCGCTACCGAGCTGCGCTTCCTGCTGCCTTCCTCGCTGAAAACCCCCCTCCCATGTACATCACCCTCTACTTTCTAGTCACCCGTCTCCCTAAGTCCCTTCGTGCTCTTAGGGACCAGTTTCTCTCTGTCTGTCCCACCACCCTCACTGTCGACCTCCTCGAGAAGTCCCTGCTAGCGGCCGAGAAGAGCATAGTCGCTGTAGGGGCCTCTCGTGGTGACCCGCGCACCCCCATCTATGAGGGGTGTTCTCCTTCCCCCCTGTTACCCTCTGTCGCCTCTGCTGCTGCGCCCGACCTCGTTGGTTTAGAGTCGGTCAGTGCGGCGTCTGCCCCCAGCGGTAGGCACCACTCTGGCAGGAGCAAGGGGGGTAAGGGAGCGGGTGGAGCTAGCGGGGGCGGTGGCGGAGGAGGTGGGGGCGGCGGGGGGAGTGGGGGTGGCGGTGGGGGTGGAGGCGGGAGTGGAGGTACTGGTGGCGGCAGTGGAGGCGGAGGTGGCGGCGGAGGTGGTGGTGGAGGTGGCAGTGGGAGCGGTGGGGGCGAGGGTAGCGGTGGCGGCGGTGGCGGCGGAGGCGGAGGTGGCGGTGGTGGAGGTGGTCGGAGTGGCTTGTCCAAGCGGAGCAGCACTGGGGTGGTCAGCGCCAGCAGCAACAGCAGCAGCAGCAGCAGCAGCGCTCTCGCGACGTCCCCGCCCCTCAGCAGCTCCGTGAGTGGTACTCGCAGCGTCAGCGTGGTGGGGCGTTCGGTCCCTGCACCTACGTCCTTCGCACCGGCGACCGCGCGGGTGAGCAGTGTGGGGGCACCCACACCGCTCGTAGCTGCTTTGCCCGCTTGACCGACGCTTGGCGCCAGCAGTTTCCGGAGGCCTTTGAGATCCCCCGCTGGGGAGAGCTGTCTAGGGCTGGTGTAGCTGTTTTTGATCTTGACTTTGATGCTATCCTTGCTGCCATGTATGCTGTGACTGTTAGTAACGATGGTGACTGTTACCGATGTTTCCCGCCCGACCCGGGCTTTGGTACTGCTGCGTGAGGTGCCAGTGAGGCTGCTGCTCTAGGTGCCAGTGCGTCTGTGCTCTCAGGTACTAGTGAGTCTGCCCTCTCAGTTACTGTGTCGACTTCTGCCTCTCACACCTTTACCCTTGACTCTGGGGCGTCTCGCTCCTTCTTTCGGGACCGCACCACTCTCACGCCGCTTAGTCGGCCTGTTGCGGTATCCCTGGCTGACCCCTCTGGGGGTCCTGTCCTGTCTCGTTTCTCCACAGTCCTCCCGTGTCCGGCGGCTCCCTCTGGCCCCCTGACTGGTCTTTACCTCCCCTCGTTCTCTACGAACCTGGTGAGTTGTGCTGACCTACAGGATGCGGGTGTCCACCAGTTCACTCCTGCTCGTCAGCGGGTGACGCACTGCACAGAGGCTAGCAAAGGTCGTCACCTGGCTACGTTTACACGTCAGCCAGGGTCGAGCCTGTACACACTGACCACTGCTTCTCCTCCAGGTGCTGAGTCTCGTAGAGTCCCTTCGTCTAGTCAGGTGTATGCTGCAGCGTCCAGATGTGGTCCTGAGTCTGCCCCCTGTTCGTATCGCCGTCTGTCTCACGAGACCCTCCTCTGGCACCACCGCCTTGGCCACCCCTCTCTGCTTCGGCTCAGAGGCATGGCCTCCCGTCTTCTTGTGTCTGGTCTCCCCCGGTCCCTCCCTCCCCTTCCTCAGGGCCCTGGCCCTGCCTGTGTCCCCTATGTCGAGGGGCGCCAGCGTGCTGCCCCTCACTCCTCCCAGTTTCCTGCGACAGAGGCTCCGTTGCAGACGCTTCACATGGACGTGTGGGGCCCTGCCCGCGTCCGTGGACTCGGTCACGAGCGCTACTTCCTGTTGGTGGTTGACGACTACTCGCGATACACCACAGTCTTCCCCTTGCGCAGCAAGGGTGATGTCACTGAGGTGCTGATCGACTGGATCCGCGCAGCTCGTCTCCAGCTCAGGCAGAGCTTTGGCTCGGACTTTCCTGTGTTGCGTCTGCACTCGGTCAGAGGCGGAGAGTTCTCCTCTGGCCTTCTGCGTGCCTACTGTCGTGCGCGAGGCATCCGCCAGACCTTCACGCTTCCGGACTCACCGCAGCAAAATGGGATTGCAGAGCGCCGCATTGGCATGGTCATGGACGTCGCTCGTACGTCTATGATGCATGTGGCTGCCCCCCATTTTCTGTGGCCGTTTGCGGTCAGGTACGCGGCGCATCAGATCAACCTCCACCCCAGGGTCTCCAGGCCGGAGACCTCCCCAGCCCTGCTGTGGACGGGGAAGGTTGGCGACGCGTCGGCGTTCCGGGTCTGGGGATCTCGGGCGTTTGTCCGCGACTTGTCTGCGGACAAGCTGTCCCCTCGCGCTGCTCCCTGCGTCTTACTGGGGTTCCCCCCCGACGCCCCTGGGTGGCAGTTCTACCACCCCACCTCTCGACGTGTTCTATCCTCCCAAGACGGCACGTTCGACGAGTTGGTACCCTACTACCGCCTCTTCCCCTACCGCACTCCGTCCCTCCCCCCGCCCCCGCTCTTCTTGGTACCAGGCCCCCCCCCGGTAGACCCCCTCCCCCCTCAGGGTCCTGCCCCTTCAGGTGTGTCCCAGGTAGACGCGGTCGAGCCTGTCGAGGTCACTGGTGACTCTGGTGCTGCTGCGGGAGCTGAGCCTGGGGGTGCTGGGACTTGAGGTGCTACGCCTGGGGGTACTGAGCCTGGGGGTGCTCGGCCTGGGGGTGCTGAGCCTGGGGGTGCTGGGCCTGGGGGTGCTGAGCTTGGGGGTGCTGAGACTGGGGGTGCTCCGCCTGGAGGTGCTTCGCCTGAGGGTGCTGAGCCTGGAGGTTCTTCGCCTGGGGGTTCTCCGCCTGGAGGTGCTTCGTCTCGCCGAGAGCCACTCTCCCCACAGGAGCTACGTGAGTGGTTTGCCCGGCGCTAGAGGCGTGCTGCAGGTGCTGGAGGTTCTTCGGCTGCAGAGGGTGCTGCTGCCGAGCGTCCCGGAGGTGCTCGTGCTGTGGGTGCTGGAGCTGCTGGGCCTGCGGGTTCTCCTGGAGCTGGTGCTGCTGAGGGTATTGGCGCTGAGACGACCGCTGGCGGTCTGGCTGGCGTCGCTTCTGGTGCTGCTGGGGGTTCCGGATTTACTGGAGGTGCTGCTGGAGGTTCTGGTGCTGCTGGAGGTGCTGCTGGAGCGGGTACTCCTGCTGGGGGTACTGGTGCTGTCCCTGCTGTTTCTGGTGTCGCCACGCGGCCCCGACCGTACGTCGTTCCGCTCCTACAGTAGGTTCTTGGTCTTACACTTTCTCCTGGTCCTCCTCCTACTCCCTTAGAGGGTCCACAGTCTGTCCCGTCACAGTCACAGCTACAACCTGCCTCCCCTTTGCATGCTCCTTCTCCCTACGCTGGTCGGACTGGAGGTCTTACTGAGCGTCGTGAGCCTGCGTCTCGTCCTGCGTTGCCTGTTCGTCCTGCGCGCACTAGTGGTCGCGGTTCGCGTCAGCGTCCTCCTACTGTCCCGGGCACGCACCGGATGTCACTGCGTCCGTCCACTGCTCCTCTGCGTGCCCCTTTGCCTTTTCCTCATGCTTCCTCTCTTCCAGCTCTTGCCGACCCGGAGTCAGACTCTCTTCGTGCTGCCATTCCTACTATCACGCGTCTCCTTGCTACTACTGTCACTGACCCTTCTTTCGAGTCTTCTGCTGCGTCTGCCCTTGTCACTGAGCTCGTCGACTTTGCTGCACACTGTCGTCTAGACTACACTGCTAGTCTTGTCGCTGAGTCTGAGTCTGCCTGTCCTCCGTCCGTCGGGGGTGAGTGTGCCCTTGGCACGAACGTCCTTGAGGACAGGCAGGAGGAGTTCCAGTGTCTGGCCGCCGCTTCACCTCATCTCGCGTCTGTACTGCTAGCCTCTGAGGGAGACCCAGATGCACTTGACATCCCGACTCCGCGCTCGTACGCGGAGGCGATAGAGGGTCCCTACTCCTCTCAGTGGCAGGCAGCTATGGATGCAGAGATGGCTTCGTGGAAGTCCACAGGTACCTACGTTGACGCTGTTCCCCCTCCTAGGGCGAACATCGTCAGTGGCATGTGGATCTTCAAGGTGAAGCGGCCGCCAGGTTCTCCGCCTGTCTTCAAGGCGCGTTACATGGCTCGTGGTTTCAGTCAGCGGCAGGGAGTTGACTTCTTTCAGACCTTCTCCCCTACCCCGAAGGTGACCACTCTTCGGGCACTACTGCACGTCGCTGCTCCCCGTTACTACGAGCTGCACTCTCTCGACTTCAGCACTGCTTTCTTGCAGGGCAGCCTGCACGAGGAGATCTGGCTGCGTCGCCCTCCTGGCTTCACTGGGTCTTTCCCTCCTGGTACCCAGTGGAGTCTCCGGCGTCCAGTCTACGGTCTCCGCTAGGCGCCACGTGAGTGGCACGACACACTGAGGACTACGCTGGCGGCACTTGGGTTTGCTCCTTCTACTGCCGACCCGTCGCTGTTTCTGCGCACCGACACCTCTGTGCCGCCGTTCTACATCCTCGTGTACGTCGACGACTTGGTCTTTGCCACAGCTGACACTGCTGGACTCGCCTACGTGAAGTCTGAGCTGCAGAAGAGACACACGTGCACTGATCAGGGTGAGCTGCGCAGCTACCTTGGCTTGCAGATCACCCGGGACAAAGCACGCCGCACCATCACCCTGACTCAGTCACACATGGTGCAGCAGGTCCTTCAGCGCTTCGGCTTCACGTACTCCTCGCCTCAGGCCACTCCTCTGCCTACTCGCCACTCGCTCTCAGCTCTGCCTTCGGATGAGTTCGTAGAGTCGAGTGGCCCGTATCCAGAGCTTGTCGACTGCCTCATGTACTTGATGACCTGCACACGACCTGACCTTGCATACCCTCTTAGCATTCTTGCACGCTATGTTGCTCCTGGGAGACACCGACCAGAGCACATGGCTCCAGCGAAGAGGGTGTTGCGCTACTTGCGCAGTACGTCGGGCATGGGGCTAGTGCTTGGAGGGCGCAGTCCAGTGGTCCTCACTGGGCACGCGGACGCTTCTTGGGCTGACGACCAGGCTACGCAGCGGTCGTCACAGGGTTACACCTTCAGTCTTGGTTCCGGCTCTGTTTCGTGGTGGGCCACCCGCTCGTCTTCTGTTCTCAGCTCCAGTTGTGAGGCTGAGATCTACGCCGGGGCTATGGCTGCACAGGAGCTTCGCTGGCTCACCTACCTGCTTACCGACCTGGGAGAGCCGCCTCGTTCTCCTCCAGTCCTGTACGTAGACAACAAGGCCATGCTGGCCTTGTGTCGAGAGCAGCGACTGGAGCACATGACAAAGCACATTGCTCTCCGCTACTTTCTTGCGCGTGAGCTGCAGCAGCGTGGACAGTTGCGGCTTGCGTACGTGGCCTCTGAGGCCAACACCGCTGATGTCTTCACCAAGGCACTTGCGCCTTGTGATCTTCAGCGCTTCTGCACTCAGTTGGGACTTGTACCTGTCTTACCTGACTTGCTTACTTCTTGACCTTGCCTGTACTGTCACATATATATACTCTTGCTCTTGCTTGTCTAGCCTCTTGTATACCTATATATGTGCTCTTGCATGTGAACTGGCCTTTTGGCCTTTGAACTTGTGCTCGGAATGTGTGGTGACTTTGTGATCCACCCTGAGCTTTGCCTTGCTTTGCTTGACTGGTCTTGTGACCCCTTGTTCTCCCCCACTTTGCCTATGGGGGTGTGTCAGAACATATAGCTTACTTATTTGTGTAGGCTATAGTGGGGTATCCCATAGGGGGTACAACCCAGTTAGGGTTTCCTATTTGTATTCACTTCGTTCATAGTCATTCCATTCTCGTTCTTTCTTTTCACAGGTATCCCTATGGTATAGTGGTTGGGATTCTGACACAGACACCCCTGCTGCTTGAAGAAGCCGAAGAAGCAGAGGTGATGCAAAATATGGTATAAAGATTTGAGGGGTAGGGCCAGGGTCTCAGATGTCATGAATTTTACCCTGAATTCTTGAAGTTTGACCCCCGTTTTTTATCATGACCCTGATGCATCAGCCTTTTTTTTTCAACGACCCTGATGTTACAGTGTTTTTAAAATTCGAACTCTGGTTTTCCAGTGTTTTGTGTTTGAGGACACCGACGAGCCGGTGTTGTATCGGGGTCTACCCTGAAACCGAAAACTCCTTGTTTTGGCGCGCCGTCACTGTGCACCGTGCACCAAGGGGATTTCTGGCGAAAAATGCTCTGACAGGGCGAATCTGTTGTGTGAGGGGCGAATCTGCTGCTGTGTCAGGGCAAATCTGCTGTGATTGGGCGAATTTGCTGTGCTGCGACATCGCGTAACGATTGTGCGAGGTCGAATTTGCCGTCAGGGCGAATATGCTGTGACGAACCAAGTCCGAATCATCAGTCAAGTACACAACCAGAGATCAGAAACAATTTTTAACAATTGTCCTATTCGATTGGTCAGACAAGATTTCTGACCAATCAGACCCGGAAATAGCAGAATCCTGGCCGAATTTGGGAATTGTAAGGTGAGGGCAGTCTGATTCGCTGTGTTATGACAGCATACCAGTATAAGCAACTATTCTGATCAGTGTTGAAGTTGTAGAAACCCTGATTGATCAGCGTTTTATTTCTAACAACCCTGTAAATTCAGTGTTTCACACTAGACGACACTGAAAATCAGTGTTACCCGCCTAGGGACACTGAGTGCTCAGGGTACACAAAAACCAATCTGAGGCCCTGGGTAGGACCAAGGGGTCTTCGACTTGGTACATGGAGAACGAGCAGACGCCATATGTTCAAGAAGAAACTCGAGATTCCAAGAAGAATGGAGTCACCTTCCTTCTCTTGCAATGATTAACAACACCAAACAAGAGTGCATTCAATATTGGGTAGATTGTCCATATGTGGGTTAGTTTCAAGCAAGGCTAAATTTTGGTTTTGAGCAACCCTTATGATCAGTATTGCACCTGTGCAAAAACCTGATTATCAGTGTGACCCCTTAGGAAAATTGTTTTGCATCAGGGTTTAGGCTAGGTTTGAAAAATTTACCCTGAGCCATCAGTGTTAAGACTTTTTAAAACCCTGCTCAGTTGTTGTTACAATGCATTTAGTCCGACTTGAGTCATTGGCGTTGTGCAGAACTAAACTGTAATTCTGGCCAAAACTGGCCCACTTCCTGCCAACACATCTACGGTTGTGGCGCAAATTCGGGTTTTGACGGTTGGCCACCGGAAAGCCTTGATTACGGGAAAGGGGAGGGGTGGGGGTGTGGTACGGTACTTGTCAGAGGTCCACTGGTGATCCCCGATCGATCCTAGGGAAGGATAACAGGTACGTTGGCCTGGGGGGTTATGGGCGCACTCACCCGCTACACAAACAAGCCCTTTTTCCCAATGGTCTAAGTGGTTGGGATTCTGATATGGTATCAGAATGAAGGTCTCGGGTTCGAATCCCAATTTGTGCACTTCGTGCATCCCAGTGCGGGGGGGTGTCAGAGGTCCACTGGTGATCCCCCGTTGATCCTAGGGAAGGGTTACAGGCACATTGGCCTAGGAGATTATGGGCGCACTCACCCGCTACACAAACAAGCCATTTTATCCCAATGGTCCAAGTGGTTGGGATTCTGACAGTACTAGCTTTAGGGTAAAACTCGCTAAGAAGAACGACTACCCTGGTGCATCAATGTGCCTTTAACGTAAACCCTGGCTTCTCGGGAAAATCACAGCTAAAAAATAAATTACCCTACGGCATCAGTGTGACTACCAAAAACCACCCTAATAATCATGGTATGAGGGTGATTTACACTAATAAAATTAGGCCTGATTTCAAGTGACATTTCAAGCAACAATAATCTACGGTACGCAAATGCAAGGAGGTGGGCTGATGAGTCGAGATAGACAAGCAATGAAGTTCGTATGGAAGACTCTTACGGTACCCATCTAAGATCGCTATTTGGCGAGGTTGAAAAAGACTAATGAGTTTTAGTACGGTCCCTACCCTAAACTATTTGTTTTCCCAAATTAACCCCACTATAAACCGATCCAGCATAGGATAGGTTTTGGGATTGAACATACGGTAGGTGACGCGTCATAGAAATGCACACTTTGACATACTGTTACGAGTGCAATGGAACGAAGTTGCGAGGATTGCACTAGGGTGTCAAAAGAGTACAAAGTATGAGCGAAGGCATGAGCGAATACTTATGCGCGAACCATGCAAACGATAACGCGGTGCGTGCGACCTGTCTAGTGCTACACTGGCAGCGAGGTTCGGGCTAGGCCAACTCGGTTGGGCAAGTAGTGCGAGGTTTGGTGAAACAGTGCGTGCGTAGTTGGCAAAGCCCTGTCAGCAGCAACGGGCAAACAACGGCTGCTGGTGTACGCGACGTTGATGGTCGCAGTAAGGAATGTCAAGAAAGTTCCTTGTACTACCCTCCCCCCCCCCCCCCCCCCCCCCCCCCCCCCCCCCCCCCCCCTCAAGAAGCCCCGTCCACTACGCGAGTGCGTGTATATCGCGGAAACCCCGGCTCCTCAGGTACACTTGCAGGGCAGGGTGGTTTTCGATGTTGGCCAGTGGCACCCAGCTATCCTCAGTTGGCGTTCGGTCCTTCCAGCGAACGAGGTTCTCAATCCTCTTGATGCCTGTGGGGTGTCGAATTTGATGGCTCGGGATTTTTTTGGGCTCGATGATCGGCTACGATGCAAGGCGAGTCATGGATGGTGGTCGATGACGAGGCAATTGGCTCGTGGCTGGGATGTAAGGGTGAAGCAGGCTGACGTGGAACAATAGGTTGATGTACCAGTCTGTCGGCAACAGTAAACGGGCGGTAAGTGTGCTGATCCTATGGCTGATTTGGAACTGTCCACAGTATCTGGGTTGAAGTTTCGGTACGACGGGCAGTCTTAAGTTCTGTGTGTCAAGCAGTACGTAGTCCCCTCACTTGTACGTGACTGGGCGGTGGTGGCGGTCAGCATTTCGTTTTGCGATGACGTTGGCTTTCTTAATTCCTTCTTCGGCTCTAGTGCGGGCAGCTTGAAGAATCTCGAAAAATTGCTGTGCACGTGGCGTTGGGTTGTCCGGAATCGGCGTCATGGGCACTGTTGGGTTTTGCCAGTAGTTCAGGTAAAACGGGGACTACTGCGTCGATGACGTGGCATTGCTGTACGCGAACTCAATAAGCGGCAACTGCTGCTCCCATATTGTCGAGTCGTTGCACGTGGCGCGGATCAGCTGCTCCATGGTCTGATTGGTCCGCTCCGTTTGACCGTCAGTCTTGGGATGGTACGACGAGCTGAACTGTAGCCTGGTCTCGAACTGCTCCCAGAGGTTTCCAGAAGTTGCTCGTAAACTTCGTGTTGCGGTCGCTGATGAATGCGGCTGGTATCCCGTGCAGTCGAACGACGGTTGCGATGAAAAGGCGAGCGGTTTCTTCGGCTGAGATCGATTTCTTGCACGCAGCAAAGTGAGCCATTTTTGTTAATCTGTCAATGACGACCATTACCGCATCGTTACCCCTAGAGTTCGAGGGCCGCGTCATGACGAAATCCATGGTAACCTGCTGCCAGGCGCGCTCGAGCGTTGGAATCAGCTGCAATTGACCCGCCTTTCTTTTTCGCGAACCCACGTGGTGCTGTACGTCAGACAACAGCTCTGGCTAGTAGTAATACCGCTGTAGCTACTGTCGCGCTTTTTCTACCCCGGAGTGACCCAAGGTAGCCCCGTCGTGTGCCTTCTCCAGTAACATTTCCCTCAGCAGTGAGTACGCGGGTACCCAAATGCTGTTGGTGCCTGTCTTTATGTAATAGACTCCCTTAGCTTCTGCAAGTTGCTGTGAATTTCTGGTCGTGAAAAATGGGTCGGTGCGATATCCGTGGGTGAATAGGACAGTTAAAAGTGAGTTGGTCTGGGCGAGTAGGATGGCGTGAAGTTGGACGGTAGGGTGGGTGAGTGCGTCGGCGACATTTGATGCGCCTTTTTTGTACGTGACGGTGTAGTGGAAGTTGGACTCCAGATAGTCCAACCAGCGGATCTGACGCGGAATGAGATTCGGTTGGGCGCGGAGGTATTGTAGTGACCGTACTCTCACATCGGCTCCGAGGAGGTAGCATTGCCACACTTTGAACGCGTGCACGATCGCCAGCATTCCGCGGTCGTGTATCGGGTGGTTGCGTTCGGGCGGGTGAAGCTTGCGGGAATCGTACGCGATTCGTTGAAGGCCGTTCCCGAAGTCCTGCAACAGTACTGCTCCCACGGCAATGTCACTTGCGTCGGTGACGAGCTCGAACGAGCGGTGCGGATCTGCGATGTGAGGCACGAACGGTGGGCACAAAATTTTCTCGAAGGCAACTTGCTCTTTCTCCCCCCATAAGTACTCAACCCTCTTCCTTAGCAGGTAGGTCAACGGAGCAGTCAACTTAGCGATGCCGGGGACGAATCGGCGCACGTAATTGATGAACCCCAAAAAGCTCTGCAGCTCAGTCAAATTTGTTGGCGCGTGCCATGCGTGAATCGTCGCAATTTTCTTCGGGTCTATTTCCACTCCGTCAGTTGAAATAATGTGCCCAAAAAACTCTAGTCGATTCTATAGAAACTCGCACTTAGAGGACTTCGTCAGTAGTCTGTTCTCACTCAGTATCTTAAAAACTGCTTCGATGTTCTGTAGGTGCTGTGCGCGGTCTTGGCTGTGAATCAGTTTGTCGTCTAAGTAAACGATGATGCACTTATCAGTCCGAATGGCATGACGGTGTATTCGTAGGATCCGTAGCGTGTTCGGTAAGCTACTTTCGGGCGGTCGGGTAGGTTGACGCGAATCTGGTGGTAACCTCCTCGAAGGTCGATTTTCAAGAAAACATGGGTTGTGCATAGTTGGTCGATCAGTTCGTCAGCTCGCGAGATGGGGTAACGGGACTTGATGGTAACTCTGTCCAGTGCGCGGTAATCGATGCACATGCAAAATCCCCCGTCTTTTGTCGGTGTGAACAGTATCGGTGCTGCATAGGGTGACGAACTCAGGCGAATGAACTTCTTTTCGAGAAGGTAATCCCGCTGCTTCCTCAATTCGCCCAGTTTGGGTTTGGTCAGTCGGAACTGTCGCTGTACTATCAGCTCTGCCCCCGGTTCTAACTCTATTCTGTGGTCTTGCGGTCGCTGGGGAGGCAATCCTGCCGGCAGGTCATCCGGGAAAATCCCACTGTACCGCTTCAGGAGTGCTGCCAGATCATACGGTAGGTCGGCTAGTAGTTTCTGTAAATCACTCCCTTTGTCTGTTGCCTCGGCTTCCCGAATGTCAACCACATACACGTCAGCCCCTGCCGCTACGGCGCGTTTCATCGTGATTGCGTTGACACGCACCGACGAAGACCCAGGCGAGCCCCCGCGAGGTAAGGCGATATTGTTACCGATCATTCGCGCGGCACAGTCACCCATCGTCCAGTCGATTCGTGGATTGTGCCGTTGAAGCCAATCACGACCGAGTAGAATGCCGGTTGCGTCGAGGGTTGTCGCGAGCATTTCGTGGCTAAACGTGAAGTTACCCCCACATCGAATCCGAACTCGATCCACTCGTTCACGTATCGCCAGTGACGTGCCGTCAACCAATCTTGTGTCGATCTCAAGTAAGCATCTGTCTAGTGGCAGTTTTAGTTTTCGTGCTGTATTAGTGTTGATGTGGCTGTGGCTGGCTTCCGCGTCTACGAAGATTTTAACTAAATCTGTCCTTATTTTACCACTAAGCAATATGGGGCTATCTACCGCGGTACCCTCTTTATTCGGCTGAGTGTGGTCTATTGCGTGAATCGGCACAATCACTCGGTGAGGGTCGGTTGGGTCGGGCGAGCGGCGTGACCTGTCAGTAGAGGGCCCGTCTACTACTGACTCCTGGTGTTTCCTTGCTACTTGGTCTATTTCTGCTGCTCAGCTTCCCCCTTTCCCTTAGTGTTTTCCGAGCATTCGCTTTTGCGGTCTCCTGGCCAATTGCGCGCGAGGCAACGCCCTTTAAACGGTGTGAAAGCGGCATTCGCGGCGATGCCTGGTATCGTAGCGCCTTCATTCGTCCCACAAGACCGATGTCCCCATTTGCTGCTACTCGGCGGAAAAAATCGAGCTTCTCCGCCATAGCGAGTGTTGAAGGAAATCGGCCCCGCCCTCGCATGGGCAAAACGAACTTCGTGGTTGGGTGTGCGGGAGGTGCAACTGACCTTCTGCAGGAGTACAAGGGTTGCCTGTACACGAGGTGTATAGGGAATCCATGCAAGAGTAGCTAAAGCATCCGCGAGTGCATCACAGATGTCCCGTACACATGTACAAGTGGCGCAGCGGGTGCGGAGGTTCGCGGGTGTTCATCTGCGCAGGGTCGCGTCTGACACTGCGCACCGCTGCGACTGCACTGGCAATTTTTGGCCAGATTTTCGAATGTGCCCTAATTTCGACCAATGAGGAGCTGGCATTTTGAAATGTCGACCGAGGTGTTCGACAAAGGTGGTCGACGAAGGTCGTCGACCCGCAACGACGAAGGTCGTCGATGAGAAGAAACGAGAATGAATGAACTATGAATGAAGTGTGTGCAAGTACTAACCCTAATTGGGTTGTACCCCCTATGGGATACCCCACTACAGCCTACACAAAAGCATAGGCTATAATGTTCTGACACACACCCATAGGCAAAGTGGGGGAGAACAGGGGGTCACAAGACCAGTCAACCAAAGCAAAGCAAAGCTTAGGGTGGATCACAAAGTCACCACACATTTCGAGCACAAGTTCAAGGCCACAAGGCCAGTTCACATGCAGGAGTACATATATATATAAGGCTAGACAAGCAAGAGCAAGTGTATATATATATATATATGTATATGTAACAGTGCAAGTAAGGTCAAGAGGTGAGCAAGTGAGGCAAGACAGGGACAAGACCCAGCTGAGTGCAGAAGCGCTGATGATCACAAGGCGGAAGTGCCTTGGTGAAAACATCAGCAGTGTTGGCCTCAGAGGCCACGTACGCAAGCCGCAACTGTCCACGCTGCTATAGCTCACGAGCAAGGAAGTAGCGGAGAGCAATGTGCTTTGTTATTTTCTCCAGTCGCTGCTCTTGACACAAGGCCAGCATGGCCTTGTTGTCTACGTACAGAACTGGAGGAGAACGAGGCGGCTCTCCGAGGTCAGTCAACAGGTAGGTGAGCCAGCAAAGCTCCTGTGCAGCCATGGCCCCAGCGTAGATCTCAGCCTCACAACTGGAGCCGAGAACAGAAGACGAGCGAGTAGCCCGCCACAAGACAGAGCCGGAACCAAGGCTCAAGGTGTAACCCTGTGACGACCGCTGCGTAGCCTGGTCGTCAGCCCAAGAAGCGTCTGCGTGCCCAGTGAGGACCACTGGACTCCGCCCTCCAAGCACTAGCCCCATGCCCGACGTACTGCACAAGTAGCGCAACACCCTCTTTGCTGCAGCCATGTGCTCTGGTCGGTGTCTCCCAGGAGCAACATAGCGTGCGAGAATGCTAAGAGGGTATGCAAGGTCAGGTCGTATGCAGGTCATTAGGAACATGAGGCAGCCAACAAGCTCTAGATACGGGCCACTCGACTCTACGGACTCATCCGAAGGCAGAGCTGAGAGTGAGTGGCGAGTAGGCAGAGGAGTGGCCTGAGGCGAGGAGTACGTGAAGCCGAAGCGCTGAAGGACCTGCTGCACCATGTGTGCCTATGTCAGGGTAATGGTGCGGCGTGCTCTGTCCCGGGTGATCTGCAAGCCAAGGTAGATGCGCAGTTCACCCAGGTCTGTGCACGTGTGTCTCTTCTGCAGCTCGGACTTCACGTAGGCGAGTCCAGCAATGTCAGCTGTGGCAAATACCAAGTCGTCGACATACACGAGGATGTAGAACGGCGGCAGAGAGGTGTCGGTGCGCAGAAACAGCGACGGGTCGGTAGTACAAGGAGCAAACCCAAGAGCCGCAAGCATAGTCCTCAGTGTGTCGTGCCACTCACATGGCGCCTGGTGGAGACCATAGACTGGACGCCGCAAACTCCACTGGGTACCAGGAGGGAGCGACCCAGTGAAGCCAGGTGGGCGACGCAGCCAGATCTCCTCGTGCAGGCTGCCCTGCAAGAAAGCTGTGCTGAAGTCGAGAGAGTGCAGCTCGTAGTCACGGTGAGCAGCAACGTGCAGCAGTACCCGAAGAGTGGTCATACTCGAGGTGGGAGAGAAGGTCTGAAAGTAGTCAACTCCCTGCCGCTGACTAAAGCCAAAAGCCACGTACCGTGCCTTGAAGACAAGCGGAGAACCCGGCGGTCGCTTCACCCTGAAAATCCACATGCCATTGACGATGTTCGCCCCAGGCAGGGGAACCTCGTCAACGTAGGTGCCTGTGGACTTCCAGGAAGCCATCTCTTTGTCCATAGCTGCCTGCCATTGAGAAAAGTAGAAACCCTCTATCGCCTCCGCGTAAGAGCGCGGAGTCGGGATGTCAAGTGCATCCGGGTCTCCCTCAGGGGTAAGCAGTACAGACACGAGATGAGGTGAAGCAGCTGCGAGACACTGGAACTCCTCCTGCCTGTCCTCAAGGACCTCCGTGCCAAGGGCACACTCACCCCCGACAGACGGAGGACAGACAGACGCAGACTCAGCGAGAAGACTAGCAGCGTAGTCTAGGCGACAGCGAGCGGCAAAGTTGATGAGCTCAGCAACTAGGGCATACGCAGCAGTGGACTCAAAGGAAGGGCCAGTGACGACAGTAGCAAGGAGACGCGTGACAGTAGGACTGGCAGCACGAAGAGAGTCCGACTCCGGGTCGGCAAGAGCAAAAAGAGAGGAAGCAGGAGGAGAAGGCAAAGAGGCACGTAGAGGAGCAGTGGAAGGACGCAGAGACATCCGGTGCGTGCCAGGGACAGGAGGAGGACGCTGTTGCAAACCACGACCACTAGTGCGAGCAGCACGGACAGGTGACGCAGGGCGAGACGCAGGCTCACGACGCTCAGCAAGACCTCCAGTAGGACCAGTGTAGGGAGAAGGAGCAGGCAAAGGGGAGGTAGGCTGTAACTGTTACTGTGACGAGACAGGCTGTGGACACTCTAAAGAAGGAGGAGGACCATGAGAAGGCGGAAGACCAAGAACCTATTGCAGGAGTGGAACGAAGTACGGTCGAGGCCGCGCGGCGACGCCAGACACAGCAGGGACAGCACAAGTACCCCCAGAAGGAGCACCCGCTCCAGCAGCACCTCCAGCAGCTCCAGAACCTCCAGCAGCACCAGGAGTACCCCCAGCAGGACCGCGAGTAGTAGTCTCAGCGCCAACACCCTCAGCAGCACCAGCTCCAGTCGAACCCGCAGGCCCAGCAGCACCAGTCTCCCAGTACGAGCACCTCCAGGACCCGCGACACCAGCACCCTCAGCAGCCGAAGAACCTCCAGCTCCATTAGCACGGCTCCAGCGCCAGGCAAACCACTCGCGAAGCTCCTGTGGAGAGAGTGGCTCCCGCCAAGACGAAGCATCCGGAGAACCTCCAGACGCCACACGAACAGGTCCAGCTCCCTCAGGCTCCACACCTCCAGGTGTAGCACTCCCTGGCACAGCACCCCCAGGCTCAGCACCCTCAAGCACAGCACCCCCAAGCTCAGTACCCCCAGGCTCAGCACCCCCAGTCGCAGCACCCCCAGGCTCAGCAACCCCAAGCTCAACACCCCCAGGCTCAGCACCCCCAGACGCAGCAACCCCAGGTTCAGCACCCCCAAGCTCAGCACCCCCAGGCTCAGCACCCTCTGCAGCACCAGAGTCACCAGTAACCTCGACAAGCTCGACCGCGTCTACCTGGGACACACCTGAAGGGGCAGGACCCTGAGGGGGGAGGGGGTCTACCGGGGGGGGGGGGGGCCTGGTACAAGGAAGAGCGGGGGTGGGGGGAGGGATGGAGTGCGGTAGGGGAAGAGGCGGTAGTAGGGGACCGACTCGTCAAACGTGACGTCCTGAGAGGACAGAACACGGCGAGAGGTGGGGTGGTAGAACTGCCACCCAGGCGCGTCAGGGGGGAACCCCAGGAAGACGCAAGGAGCAGCACGAAGGGACAGCTTGTCCGCAGACAAGTCGCGGACAAACGCCCGAGATCCCCAGACACGGAACGCCGACGCATCGCTAACCTTCCCCGTCCACAGCAAGGCTGGGGAAGTCTCCGACAAGGAGACCCTGGGCTGAAGGTTGATGTGATGTGCCGCGTACCGAACCGCAAACGACCACAGAAAATGGGGGGCAGCCGCATGCATCATGGACGTACGAGCAACGTCCATGACCATGCCAATGCGGCGCTCAGCAATCCCATTTTGGTGTTGTGAGTCCGGAAGCGTGAAGGTCTGGTGGATGCCTTATGCGTGACAGTAGGCTCTCAGAAGGCCAGAGGAAAACTCTCCGCCTCTGTCCGAGTGCAGACGCAGAACAGGAAAGTCCGAGCCAAAGCTCTGCCTGAGCTAGAGACGAGCTGCGCGGATCCAGTCGATCAGCACCTCAGTGACATCACCCTTGCTACGCAAGGGGAAGACTGTGGTGTAACGCGAGTAGTCGTCAACCACCAACAAGAAATAGCGCTCGTGACCCTGTCCACGGACGCGGGCTGGGCCCCACACGTCCATGTGAAGCGTCTGCAGCGGGGCCTCTGTCGGAGGAAACTGGGAGGAGTGAGGGGCAGCCCGCTGGCGCCTCTGACACAAGGGACACAGGTAGGGCCAGGCCCCTGAGGAAGGGGAGGGAGGGACCGGGGGAGACCAGAATCAAGAAGACGGGAGGCCATGCCTCTGAGACGAAGCAGAGAGGGGTGACCAAGGCGGTGGTGCCAGAGGAGAGTCTCGTGAGACAGGAGACGACACGAACAGGGGGCAGACTCAGGACCAGACCTGGACGCTGCAGCAAACACCTGACCCGACGCAGCTACCCTACCAGACTCAGCAACTGGAGGAGACGTAGTGGTCAGTGTGTACAGGCTCGACCCCGGCTGACGTGTAAACATAGCCAAGTGTCGGCCTGTCCGAGCCTTTTTGTAGTGCGTCACTCGCTGACGCGCAGGAGTGAACTGGTGCACTCCCCCATCTTGTAGGTCAGCACCACTCACCAAGTTCGTAGAGAACGAGGGGAGGTAGAGACCAGACAGGGTGCCAAAGGGAGCCGCCGGACACGGGAGGACTGTGGAGAGGTGAGACAGGACAAGACCCCCAGAGGGGTCAGCCAGAGACACCGCAACCGGCCGACTAAGCGGTGTGAGTGTGGTGCGGTCCCGAAAGAAGGAGCGAGAAGCCCTAGAGTCAAGGGTGAAGGTGAGGGAGGCCGAAGCCGACGCAGTACCTGAGAGAGCAGACGCACTAGTACGTGAGGACGCAGACGCACCAGCACCTAGAGTAGCAGCGGCGCAAGCACCTAGGGCAGCAGCCTCACCAGTACCTAGAGCAGCAGTCTCGATGCCCGGATCGGGTGGGAAACACCGGTAACAGTCACCCTCATCACTGATAGTCACAGCATACATGGCAGAAAGAATAGCATCAAAATCAAGATCATAGATGGCAACTCCCGCCCTAGACAGCTCGCCCCAGCGAGGGATCTCTGAGGCCTCAGGGAACTGGTGACGCCACGCGTCCGTCAGGCGGCCAAAGAAGCGCTGGGTGGGGTGCGCACCCCCACACTGCTCACCCGCACGGTCGCTTGTGCGCAGGACGTAGGTGTACGGACCAAAACCCCCACCCCGCTGGCGAGCAGTGTACCACTCACGGAGCTGCTGAGGGGACAGGGTCTCACGACCACGCTGCTGCTGCTGGCGCGGACCACCACCGGAGCCACTCCTTTGCGTAGACCCGCGACCAGCTCCTCCGCTCCCTCCGCCACCGCCGCCGCCGCCGCCTCCACTGCTGCCACCGGTACCCCCACTCCCTCCACTACTCCCACCACCACCCCTACTCCCTCCGCCGCCTCCACCACCGCCTCCACCGTCCCCGCTAGCTCCTCCATCGCCCTTGCCCCCCTTGCCCTTGCCTATGCGGCGCTTCCCCGGAGGGGCAGACGTAGCACCGACCGACTCAAAACCAATGAGGTCGGCCGCAACAGCAGAAGCAACAGAGGGCAAGAGGGGGGAGGGAGAACACCCCTCAAAGTCAGGGGTGCGGGGGTCACCACGAGAGGCTCCTACAGCGACTATGCTCTTCTCCGTCGCTAGGAGAGCCTTCTCGAGGAGGTCAACGGTGAGAGTGGTGGGGCACACTGCGAGGAAGTGGTCCCTGACTACGCGAAGGGAGTCAGGGAGTCGGGTGACTATGTAGTAGAGGGTGATGTACATGGGGGGGGGGGGGGGGGGGGGGGGGGGGGGTTCTTGGCGCAGAAGTCAGCAGGAAGAACAGCGCGGTAGCGAGTGTCACTAGTGCGGAGGTGCGTAATGAGGTCAGGTACTGTGGGAAAGGCAGCAAGGTCAGGGAAGAGGTACGGTAGCATGAGGCGGCTCAGTGCAGCAGTGGCAGGGGAGGAGTAGCGTGCAACTACAGCGTCGTACAAGGTCTGAGCATTCTTGTACTGACTAAAGTGTGTACGCTCAGAGGTAGGGAGGTGGCGACGCACAGCAAGACGTGCAGCAGCGTCGCGCGTGGCCCACTGGTAGCGAACAGTGGCGTCTGCATCAGCAGCATGGGCAGGAGAGGCGCCAGAGGTGAGGTCAAAGAGAGAGAGAGACCGTCTGCCCTATTGCACTGTAAGAACAGCTGCAGGTCATCTACCCAAACGTCAAAGTCAATGGCTCGACCCTCAGCGTCAAAAGCGAGGACACTAGGGGTAGCCATGACCACAGTAGACTAGCAGCGCAAATAGTAGGATGAGGGCAGTGCAGTGAAAGAGGCTCTGTGCTTACCGGACGGGGCAGCTCGGGCGGCTCGGCGGTAGGGCGGCTCGGCGGCTCGGCTACTGGGCGGCTGGGCGGCTCGGCTGCAGTGCTACTGGGCGGTAGTGCAGCTCGGCTGCCTGGCGGCTTGGCTGTATGGCGGCTCGGCTGCTGGGCGGCTCGGGTGCAGGGCGGCTCGGCTGCTCGGCTGCTGGGCGGCTCGGCGGCTCGGCTGTACGGCTGCTCGGTTGCCCGGGCGGCTCGGCGTTTCTGCTGCAGGGCGGCGCGGCGGTCGGCTGCTCAGCTGGGTGAGGCGGCTCGGGCAGCTCGGCTGGCGGGCGGCGCTGCAGTCGGCGACGGGGCCGCTGGTAAGGACGGCGGGGCCGGAAGTGAAAGCGGCGGGGCCGCAGGTGAGAGCGGCGGGCCGCATGTGAGAGCGACGGGGCCGCAGGTGAGAGCGGCGGGGCCGCAGGGAAGGGTGACGGGGCCGCAGTTGAGGGCGGCGGGGCCGCAGTTGAGGGCGGCGGGGCCGCAGGTAAGGGCGGCGGGGCCGCAGGTAAGGGCGGCGGGGCCGCTGTTAAGGGCAGCGAGGCTGCTAGTAAGGGCGGCTGGGCCGCTAGGAGACGGCGGCGGGGCCGCAGGGAAGAGCGACGGGCCGCAGGAAGGGTGGCGGGCCGCAGGTGAGGGCGGCGGGGCCTTTTAAAGGGACGGCGGGGCCGCTAAGAAGGGCGGCGACGGGCTGCTGCAAGGGCGGCGACGGGCCGCTGCAAGGGCGGCAACGAGGCCGCTGGTGAAAGGGCGGCGGATCGGGGCCGCGAGAGGCCGCTAGGGCGGCGCGACGCGGCCGTTAGGGCGGCGCGACGCAAACGTAGGGCAGCGCGACGGGGCCGCGAAGGGGCCTAAGGGGCCGCAAGGGTCGGCGCGACAGGCCGTGAGGAGGCCGCTAAGGGCGACGCGACAGTAAGGTGAGCACACAGGGCGCGACTCGGGCTTCAAAGGAGCGCACTCCGGGCAGGGAAAAAAAAAATCGTAGTTGTGGGCCCTAGGAATCGTTCCTGTTAGGGAACCTGCTTGATACCATGAGAAGAAACGAGAATGAATGAACTATGAATGAAGTGGGTACAAGTACTAACCCTAATTGGGTTGTACCCCCTATGGGATACCCCACTACAGCCTACACAAAAGCATAAGCTATAATGTTCTGACAGTCGACCCGCGACGATGAAGGTCGTCTACTGGTAATGACGAAGGTTATCATCCTGTAGGGTTATCAAAGACTTTACCTGGTTGACCAAGTTACCTGCTCGACAAGGTTCTGCGGAGATGCGCGAACGTCGTCGAGGCTGCTGTGGCGAAGTTGACCAACGTGGCAGCACGTGGTCGACGTGGCTCGTCAGGTGCAACCGTCAGCATGTGGCTGACAACCTGCGCAATGTGTGCAACAGTGTACGTCGTGCATAACTGTTTACAAGCACCTGCGAAGTAGGTGCTTGCACATGCGCTTACAATCACCTACGGTTGCAATGTTGGCAGGCCGTACAGATGCAATGTTGGCAAGCCAAGCGGGTGCAGCGTTGGCAAGTCGCACACAAGCTGCGTGTCAGAACATCATAGCTTACTTGTTTGTGTAGGCTATAGTGTGGTATCCCATAGGGGGTACAACCCAGTTAGGGTTTCCTATTTGTACTCACTTCGTTCATAGTCATTCCATTCTCGTTCATATTTTCTCATGGAATCAGAGCACGTCCCTTCCTAGGGACTGTTCCTAGGGCCCACCGAAGCGCGCCCCGAGGCGCGCGTTTTTTTTTTTAGCGACCCTCAGTGTCGCCCTTACCGCCGTGCTCCCGCTTAGGCCCCTCGTCGGCCCCGCTTAGGCCCCTCGTCGGCCCCGCTTAGGCCTCTCGTCGGCCCCGCTTAGGCCCCTCGTCGGCCCCGCTTAGGCCCCTAATCGGCCCCACCTAGGCCTCGTCGGCCCCGCGTAGGCCCCGTCGGCCCCGCTACGGCCTCGAGTCGGCCCCGCTTAGGCCCAGTCGGCCCCGCTTAGGCCCCGCTACGGCCCCTCGTCGGCCCCGATTAGGCCTCGTCGGCCCCGCTAAGGCCCCGCTACGGCCCCGCGTCGGCCCCGCTTAGGCCCCGTCGGCCCGCCTAGGCCCCGCTACGGTCCCTAGTCGGCCCCGCCTAGACCCCGTCGGCCCGCCGTCGCCCCCGCTACAGCCCGCCGTCGCCCTCGCTACAGCCCGCCGTCGGCCCCGCTACAGCCCGCCGTCGGCCCCGCTACAGCCCGCCGCCGGCCCTGCTACTGCCAGCCGTCGGCCCCGCTACAGCCCGCCGCCGGCCCTGCTACAGCCCGCCGTCGGCCCGCCGCCGGCCCCGCTACAGCCCGCTGTCGGCCCCGCTACAGCCCGCCGTCGGCCCCGCTACAGCCCGCAGTCGGCCCCGCTACGGCCCGCCGTCAGCCCCGCTACAGCCCCGCTACAGCCCCGCTACGACACGCCGTCTGCCCTGCCGCTCGTGCTGCAGCCCGCCGTGCCACCGTGCAGCCGCCCGTGCAGCCGCCCACCGTGCCGCCCGTGAGCAGCTCCAGCCGCCCGTGCGCCGCCCGTGCAGCCGCCCGCGCCGCCCGTAAGCCCCTGCGTCACCCGAGCCGCGCGAGCCGCGTGAGCCGCCCGAGCCGCCCGAGCTGCCCGAGCCGCCCGAGCCGCCAGAGCCGCCCGAGCCGCCCGAGCCGCCCGAGCCGCCAGAGGAGCCGCGCTCAGAGGAGCCGCGCTCCTGGGCTGTGTTACTGTGCCGCTGACCTACCCGACTTTTTCCTGCCCGGTGAGACTGTCAGCTGCTGTCATGGCCACCCCCACGGTCCTAGCTTTTGACGCTGAGGGTAGAGCCATTGACTTTGCAGTCTGGATTGAGGACCTGCAGCTGTACTTACTGTGTGATGCGATAGATGAGGTCTCTCTCTTTGACTTTGTCTCTGGCGCTGTCCCTGCCCCTCTTGCTGATGCTGACCCCGCCGTTCGCTCCAAGTGGGCGACCCGCGATGCTGCTGCACGTCTTGCTGTGCGTCGCCACCTCCCTTCCTCCGAGCGTGCCCACTTTAGTCAGTGCAAGACCGCTCAGGCCTTGTACGACGCTGTAGTTGCACGCTACTCCTCCCCTTCCTCCGCTACCCTTAGCCGCCTCATGCTGCCGTTTCTCTTCCCTGACCTCGCTGCCTTTCCCACTGTCGCTGACCTCGTTACCCACCTCCGCGCTAGTGACGCTCGCTACCGCGCTGCCCTTCCTGCTGAGTTCCGCGCCGCAAACCCTCCTCCCATGTACATCACTCTCTACTTTCTCGTCACCCGTCTCCCTAAGTCCCTTCGTGTCGTTCGGGACCAGTTTCTCTCTGTCTGTCCCACCACCCTCACTGTCGACCTCCTTGAGGAGTCCCTGCTAGCGGCTGAGAAGAGCATCGTCGCTGTTGGGGCCTCTCGGGGTGACCCTCGCACCCCCATTTTTGAGGGGTGTTCTCCTTCCCCCCTGCTGCCCTCTGTCGCCTCTGCCGCTGCGGCCGACCTCGCTGGTTTTGAGTCGGTCGGTGCGGCGTCTGCCCCCAGCGGTAGACGCCGCACTGGCAAGGGCAAGGGGGGCAAGGGAGCGGGTGGAGCTAGAGGGGGCGGTGGCGGGGGAGGTGGGGGTGGCGGGGGGAGTGGGGGTGGCGGTGGGGGTGGTGGCGGGAGTGGAGGTACTGGTGGAGGCGGTGGAGGCGGAGGTGGCGGCAGAGGAGGTAGCGGAGGAGGCGGGGGTGAGGGTGCCGGTGGGGGCGGTGGCGGTGGAGACGGGGGTGGCGGTGGAGGCGGGGGTGGCGGTGGCGGCTGGGGGTCGGAGTGGCTCGTCTCAGCGGAGCAGCTCTGGGGGTGGTCAGCGCCAGCAGCAGCAGCAGCAGCCACAGCAGCAGCAGCGCTCTCGCACCGTCCCCGCCCCTCAGCGGCTCCGTGAGTGGTACTTGCAGCGTCAGCGTGGTGGTGCGTTTGGTCCCTGCCCCTACGTTCTTCGCACTGGCGACCGTGCGGGCGAGAGGTGTGGAGGCACCCACACAGCCCGCCGCTGCTTTGGCCGCCTGACCGACGCCTGGTGTCAGCAGTTTCCGGAGGCCGCTGAGATCCCCCGCTGGGGGGAGCTGTCTAGGGCTGGTGTAGCCATTTATGATCTTGACTTTGATGCTATTCTTTCTGCTATGTATGCTGTGACTGGTAGTGATGAGGATGACTGTTACCGGTGTTTCCCGCCCGACCCGGGCATTGGTACTGCTGCGTCAGGTACTAGTGAGGCTGCTGCTCTAGGTGCCAGTGCGTCTGTGCTCTCAGGTACTGGTGAGTCTGCCCTCTCAGGTACTGTGTCGGCTTCGGCCTCTCACACCTTCACCCTTGACTCTGGAGCGTCTCGCTCCTTCTTTCGGGACCGCACTACTCTCACGCCGCTGAGTCGGCTAGTTGGGGTGTCCCTGGCTGACCCCTCGGGGGGGCCTGTCCTGTCTCGCTTCTCCACGGTCCTTCCGTGTCCGCGGCCCCCTCTGGCACCCTGTCTGGTCTCTACCTCCCCTCGTTCTCGACGAACCTGGTGAGTGGTGCTGACCTACAGGATGCGGGTGTCCACCAGTTCACTCCTGCTCGTCAGCGGGTGACCCACTGCACGGAGGCTAGCACGGGACGCCACCTGGCTACATTTACACGTCGGCAAGGGTCGAGCCTGTACACACTGACCACTGCTTCTCCTCCAGGTGCTGAGTCTGGTAGGGTCCCTTCGTCTGGTCAGGTGTTTGCCGCAGCGTCCAGGTCAGGTCCTGAGTCTTCCCCCTGTTCGTGTCGTCGTCTGTCTCACGAGACTCTCCTCTGGCACCACCGCCTTGGCCACCCCCCTCTGCTTCGGCTCAGAGGCATGGCCTCTCGTCTTCTTGTGTCTGGTCTCCCCCGGTCTCTACCTCCCCTTCCTCAGGGCCCTGGCCCTGCCTGTGTCCCCTGTGTCGAGGGGCGCCAGCGTGCTGCCCCTCACTCCTCCCAGTTTCCTCCGTAAGAGGCCCCGTTGCAGACGCTTCACATGGACGTGTGAGGCCCAGCCCGCGTCCGTGGACAGGGTCAGGAGCGCTACTTCCTGCTCGTTGTTGACGACTACTCGCGTTACACCACAGTCTTCCCCTTGCGCAGCAAGGGTGAGGTTACTGAGGTGGTGATCGACTGGATCCGCGCAGCTCGTCTTCAGCTCAGGCAGAGTTTTGGCTCCGACTTTCCTGTGTTGCGTCTGCACTCGGACAGAGGCGGAGAGTTCTCCTCTGGCCTTCTACGTGCCTACTGTCGGGCGCGAGGCATCTGCCAGTCCTTCACGCTTCCGGACTCCCCGCAGCAAAATGGGATTGCTGAGCGCTGCATTGGCATGGTCATGGACGTCGCCCGTACGTCCATGATGCATGCGGCTGCCCCCCATTTTCTGTGGCCGTTTGCGGTCAGGTACGCGGCGCATCAGATCAACCTCCACCCCAGGGTCTCCAGGCCAGAGACCTCCCCAGCCCTGCTGTGGACGGGGAAGGTTGGCGATGCGTCGGCGTTCCGGGTCTGGGGTTCTCGGGCGTTTGTCCGCGACTTGTCTGCGGACAAGCTGTCCCCTCGCGCTGCTCCCTGCGTCTTCCTGGGGTTTCCCCCCGACGCCCCTGGGTGGCTGTTCTACCACCCCACCTCTCGACGTGTTCTGTCCTCCCAGGACGTCACGTTCGACGAGTCGGTACCCTACTACCGCCTCTTCCCCTACCGCACTCCGTCCCTCCCCCCACCCCCGCTCTTCTTGGTACCAGGTCCCCCCCCGGTAGACCCCCTCCCCCCTCAGGGTCCTGCCCGTTCAGGTGTGTCCCAGGTAGACGCGGCTGAGCCTGTCGAGGTCACTGATGACTCTGGTGCTGCTGCGGGAGCTGAGCCTGGGGGTGCGGAGTCTGGGGGTGCTGAGCCTGGGGGTGCTGAGCCTGGGGGTGCTGATCCTGGGGGTGCTGAGCCTGGGGGTGCTGAGCCTGGGGGTGCTGTGCCTGGGGGTGCTGTGCCTGGGGGTGCTGTGCCTGGGGGTGCTGTGCCTGGGGGTGCTGTGCCTGGGGGTGCTCTACGTGGAGGTGCTTCGTCTTGCCGAGAGCCACTCTCCCCACAGGAGCTGCGTGAGTGGTTTGCCAGGCGCTGGAGGCGTGCTGCTGGTGCTGGAGGTTCTTTGGCTGCAGAGGGTACTGCTGCCGCGCGTCCCGGAGGTGCTCGTACTGTGGGTGCTGGAGCTGCTGGGTCTGAGGGTTCTCCTGGAGCTGGTGCTGCTGAGGGTGTTGGCGCTGAGACTGCGGCTGGCGGTCCGACTGTTAGTGCTCCTGGTGCTACTGCTGGGGGTTCTGGAGCTACTGGTGGTGCTGCTGGAGGTGCTGCTGGAGGTGCTGCTGGAGTGGGTGCTCCTACTGGGGGTTCTGTTGCTGTTCCTGCTGTTTCTGGAGTCGTCGCGCGGCCCCGACCGTACTTCGTTCCACTCGTGCAGCAGGTTCTTGGTCTTACACCTCCTCCTCCCTTAGAGGGTCCACCGCCTGTCCAGTCACAGCCAAAGCTACAGCCTGCCTCTCCTTTGCCTGCTCCTTCTCCCTACGCTGGTCCGACTCGAGGTCTTACTGAGCGTCGTGAGCCTGCGTCTCGTCCTGCGTCGCCTGTTCGCGCTGAGCGCGCTAGTGGTCGCGGGTCGCGTCAGCGTCCCTGGCACGCACCAGATGTCACTGCGTCCGTCCACTGCTCCTCTGCGTGCCCCTTTGCCTTCTCCTCCTGCTTCCTCTCTTCCTGCTCTTGCCGACCCCGAGTCGGACTCTCTTCGTGCTGTCAGTCCTACTGTCACGCGTCTCCTTGCTACTGCTGTCACTGACCCTTCCTTCGAGTCGTCTGCTGCGTCTGCCCTTGTCACTGAGCTTGTCGACTTTGCTGCGCGCTGTCGTCTAGACTACGCTGCCAGTCTTGTCGCTGAGTCAGAGTCTGCCTGTCCTCCGTCCGTCGGGGGTGAGTGTGCCCTTGGCACGGACGTCCTTGAGGACAGGCAGGAGGAGGTCCAGTGTCTGGCCGCCGCTTCACCTCATCTCGCGTCTGTACTGCTAGCCCCTGAGGGAGACCCGGATGCACCAGACATCCCGACTCCGCGCTCTTACGCGGAGGCGATAGAGGGTCCCTACTCCTCTCAGTGGCAGGCAGCTATGGATGCAGAGATGGCTTCCTGGAAGTCCACAGGCACCTACGTCGACGCTGTTCCCCCTCCTGGGGCGAACATCGTCAGTGGCATGTGGATTTTCAGGGTGAAGCGGCCGCCGGGTTCTCCGCCTGTCTTCAAGGCGCGTTACGTAGCTCGTGGCTTCAGTCAGCGGCAGGGGGTTGACTACTTTCAGACCTTCTCCCCCACCCCGAAGATGACCACTCTTCGGGTTCTGCTGCACGTTGCTGCTCACCGTAACTACGAGCTGCACTCTCTCGACTTCAGCACAGCTTTCTTGCAGGGCAGCCTGCACGAGGAGATCTGGCTGCGTCGCCCACCTGGCTTCACTGGGTCTTTCCCTCCTGGTACCCAGTGGAGTCTTCGGCGTCCAGTCTACGGTCTCCGCCAGGCGCCACGTGAGTGGCACGACACACTGAGGACTACGCTCGCGGCACTCGGGTTTGCTCCTTCTACTGCCGACCCGTCGCTGTTTCTGCGCACCGACACCTCTCTGCCGCCGTTCTACATCCTCGTGTACGTCGACGACTTGGTCTTTGCCACAGCTGACACTGCTGGACTCGCCTACGTGAAGTCCGAGCTGCAGAAGAGACACACGTGCACTGACCTGGGTGAACTGCGTAGCTACCTTGGCTTGCAGATCACCCGGGACAGAGCACGCCGCACCATTACCCTGACTCAGTCACACATGGTGCAGCAGGTCCTTCAGCGCTTCGGCTTCACGTACTCCTCGCCTCAGGCCACTCCTTTGCCTACTCGCCACTCGCTCTCAGCTCTGCCTTCGGATGAGTCCGTAGAGTCGAGTGGCCCGTATCCAGAGCTTGTCGGCTGCCTCATGTACCTGATGACCTGCACACGACCTGACCTTGCATACCCTCTTAGCATTCTTGCACGCTATGTTGCTCCTGGGAGACACCGACCAGAGCACATGGCTGCAGCGAAGAGGGTGTTGCGCTACTTGTGCAGTACGTCGGGCATGGGGCTAGTGCTTGGAGGGCGCAGTCCAGTGGTCCTCACTGGGCATGCAGATGCTCCTTGGGCTGACGACCAGGCTACGCAGCGGTCGTCACAGGGTTACACCTTCAGCCTTGGTTCCGGCTCTGTTTCGTGGCGGGCTACCCGCTCGTCTTCTGTTCTCGGCTCCAGTTGTGAGGCTGAGATCTACGCTGGGGCTATGGCTGCACAGGAGTAACGCTGGCTCACCTACCTGCTGACCGACCTTGGAGAGCAGCCTCGTTCTCCTCCAGTCCTGTACGTAGACAACAAGGCCATGCTGGCCTTGTGTCGAGAGCAGCGTCTGGAGCACAGGACGAAGCACATTGCCCTCCGCTACTTTCTTGCTCGTGAGCTGCAGCAGCGTGGACAGTTGCGACTTGCGTACGTGGCCTCTGAGGCCAACACTGCTGATGTCTTCACTAAGGCACTTGCGCCGATATTTTCTCACTGCGTTGGCGGGCCGCAGACTTGCTACGTTGGCAGGTTGATGACTTTGTCATGCTGGCGATCGACCTGCCTGAGCACTAGCAAACCTTGCATGTGATGTAGTCAATCTTTGCCATTGCTTGTTATCATTATGAACTCTGTATTCTCATCTTTCCTTAGTAAAACTCTTGCTGTTTTGCCCTTTGAAAACACAAGTCCTGGAGAACACAGACAGAGCTACGATCACTCATACAACTCGTGCCAACCCCATAGTCTAGCTCCCACCGTTGAAGAGTTAATCTCCTCATGGTGCGCTGAGCGTGGACGGCCCCGCAACCTTGCATTCGTCGCTTCGGGGTATGCCGTGCTGTGGTCGTCGTCTACGTCGTTGCGGACGACACCATCACTGGCCGCGCTCGCAGGTTGCCCCACACTTCCGTGTTGTGATGCTTGTTTTGCGGGTTGTCCCGGTGTGCCTTGTGCTTGCAATTGTACTTGTTGTTCTCATGCGACATCATTCTGCAGGGACGTGCATACTGCCGTCAGCACTGCGATTTCTTTAGAGCTTTTGCGGTGTTGCTGCAGAAGTGCGTCCAGACGCTCCTCGTGAGGTCGTGACGTCAATGTGCTCGGCCATGTCAAAGGGCGTCGGCTCGGCTTAGGGCGCGTGTCTTTTGGTGTAGAGGTTCAAAAAAGAGGCCGACCTTTTACTGGTTAACCGTTTCGTCAAATTCGTTTACGACTGTTTGCGATAATTGTGTGTCCAAGTTCAAAGATTGATGAAACTGAAGGACAGTGAACTGGGGTCGATTGTTCACGTGCCCGTTTAGTCAAACGTGTGTTCTTCTCACGCACATTGATTTTGCGACGTTTGATATGTTAACGTTAGACACCGTATCCGTTCAGAAGCTATGTCGTCAAAGTAGGAAACCTATAAAATTAGGGCGCGGCTCGGGTTTTACTGTATAAAGTCCAACTTCTAAAGTCAAACTTTATTGTGCCATGTGATTTTCAAGAGAAAAAATCACGATTCGGGACCCATCAGTTGCGATAATAGAGTACAGGTCGGCCTAGGTTCAAACGTAAAAAATCGACTTAAAATCATGAACATTGCTGTAAAATTCAAAGACACGCGCCCTTAGTCTAGGCGCAGTCATGGCGGCACGCGTTTACGAGAGAACGCGAGGACAGTGGCTCCTACGTGTTAAGGGGCGTGGGTCCCTTCGTGAGAGCTGGCGGGGCGATTGCGTGGCAGTTGGCTTGTGGATGGTATGTAGGGGCGAAGCAGGCTGACGTGGAAGGATGGGCTGACGTACCAGTCAGCGGGGAGGAGGAGATGGGCAGTGACAAGTGTAATCATGTGGCTGATGCGGAATGGTCCACGGTATCGGGGGCGAAGTTTTGGGGTGATGGGCAGGCGAAGGTTCTGGGTGTCAAGTAAAACTAGGTAGTCGGGCTGGTAAGTGACAGGTCGGCGGTGGCGGTCTGCGTTGCGTTTAGCGATGCTGTTCGATTTTTTAATTGCGTCTGCTACCCGGGTCAGTGCTGCTTGTAAAATTTCGGCAAACTGTTGTGCTCGTGGCACCGGGTTGTTGGGATTCGGAGTCATGGGTACTGTCGGGTCTTGTCCGTAGTTCAGGTAAAACGGTGACTGTTGGGTCGTGGCGAAAGGTGAGTTGTTGTAGGCGAACTCGATGAGTGGCAGCTGCTGTTCCCAAGTGGTTGGGTCATCGCACGTGGCTCGAAGGAGTTGTTCCATGGTCTGATTTGTCCTCTCTGTCGGTCTCGGGGTGGTACAAATAACTGAACTGTAGTCGTGTGCCGAACTGCTGCCATAGGTTCCACCAGAAGTTGCTGGTGAATTTCGCATCTCGGTCGCTGATGATCGATGCTGGTATCCCGTGAAGTCGAACGATGGTGGAGATGAAGGAGCGTGCTGCTTCTTCGATTGTGATTGATTTTTTGCAAGCTATGAAGTGTGCCATTTTTGTCAGTCGATAGATGACGACCAGGATCGCGTCGTTCCCAATTGCCCCGGCCGGTAACCCCGAGACGAAATCCATCGTCACCTGCTGCCAAGCACGCTCTGGGGGTGGTATCGGCTGCAACTGTCCTGCTGGCCGCTTCCGTGATGATTTCATGAGCTGGCAAGTGGGACATGATGCCACGTGTCGCTGTACGTCGGTCAACTAATAGAGAATGAATGTGTGAATTGAAAGAGAAGTGAGTACAAGTACCTAAACCTAGAATTGTGTACCCCCTAAAGGCTAACCCACTGTAGCCTAAACAACTACAACATATATAATGTTTGACACACCCACATAGGCGAAGTGGGGGAGAGCAAGGGCTCACAAGACCAGTCAAAGCAAAGCAAGGCAAAACAAGCTCCGCGTGGATCTCAAGGATACCACACAAATTCCGAGCACAAGCAAGCGGTCACAAGACCAGTTCACATGCAGTTTGATACTATAACAAGAGATTTAGTTATCACAACCTAACAAGTGTAAGCATGCAGGTATATATATAGAGATCACAGTACAAGCAGGGTCATGAAGTGAGCAAGTGAGGGAAAGTAGGCACAAGGCCTAGAACAGTACAGAAACGCTGATGGTCACAAGGCCGAAGCGCCTTGGTGAACACATCAGCAGTGTTGGCCCGAGTGGCCACGTAACGCAGACGAAGCTGACCACGCTGCTGCAGCTCTCGAGCAAGGAAGTACCGCAGAGCGATATGCTTCGTTCTGTGCTCCAGTCTGTGCTCCTCACACAAGGCAATGGTAGCCTTGTTGTCGACGAGCAGCACAGGAGGAGAACTAGGCCGCTCTCCCAGGTCAGGCAGCAGGTAGGTGAGCCAGCGTAACTCCTGTGCAGCCATGGCTGTGGCGTAGATCTCAGCCTCTCAATTGGAGCTGAGAACAGAAGAAGAACGAGTAGAACGTCAAGAAACTGAACCAGAGCCAAGGCTGAAGGTGTAACCCTGAGACGACCGCTGAGTAGCCTGGTCGTCAGCCCAAGAAGCGTCTGAGTGCCCAGTGAGTACAACTCGGTCTCATCCTCCATGCACTAGCCCCATGCCCGACGTACTGCACAGGTAGCGCAACACCCTCTTAGCAGCATCCATGTGCTCCTTTCGGTGACGGTCAGGAGCTACATAGCGTGCAAGGATGCTAAGAGAGTATGCGAGGTCAGGTCGAGTGCATGTCATCAGGTAGATGAGGCAGCCCACAAGCTCTGGATACGGGCCACTTGGCTCTACGGACTCATCCGAAGGCGGAGCTGAGAGCGAGTGACCTGTAGGTAGAGGAGTGGGCTGAGGCGAGGAGTACGTGAAGCCAAAGCGCTGAAGGACCTGCTGCACCATGTGTGACTGAGTCAAGGTGATGGTGCGCCGTGCTCTGTCCCGGGTGATCCGCAAGCCAAGATAGCTTGTCAGTTCACCCAGGTCTGCGCACGTGTGTCTCTTCTATAGCTCCGACTTTACGTAGGCGAGTGCCGCAGATTCAGCAGTGGCTAAGACCAAGTCGTCGACGTACACGAGGATGTAGAACGGCGGTAGTGAAGTGTCGGTGCGTAGAAACAACGACGGGTCAGCAGTAGAAGGAGTGAACCCAAGAGCCGCAAGTGTAGTCCTCAGTGTGTCGTGCCACTCACGTGACGCCTGTCAGAGACCGTAGACTGGCTGCCAGAGGCTCCACTGGGTACCAGGAGGGAACGACCCAGTAAAGCCAGGTGGGCGGCGCAGCCAGATCTCCTCGTGCAGGCTGCCCTGTAGGAAAGCAGTGCTGAAGTCAAGAGAGTGGAGCTCGTAGTCACGCTGAGCGGCGACGTGCAGCAGGACCCAAAGAGTGGTCATCTTAGGAGTTGGGGAGAAGGTCTGGAAGAAGTCCACTCCCTCTCGGTGACTGAAGCCTCGTACAACGTAACGCACCTTGAAGACAGACGGAGAACCCGGCGGTCGCTTCACCCTGAAAATCCACATACCACTGACGATGTTCGCCCCAGGTGCGGGAACCTAGTCAACGTAGGTGCCTGTGGACTTCCAGGAAGCCATCTCTGCGTCCATGGCTGACTGCCACTGAGAGGAGTAGGGACTCTCGATCGCCTCAGCATACGATTGAGGAGTCAGGATGTTGGTGCATCCGGGTCTCCCTCAGGGGCAACTAGCATGGACACGAGATGAGGTAAAGCAGCGGCGAAGCACTCAAACTCCTCCTGCCTGTCCTCAAGAACGTCCGTGCCAAGACCACACTCACCCCCGACGGACGGAGGACAGACAGACTCAGACTCAGCAACTAGGCTAGCAGTGTAGTCTAGACGACAAGTGGCAGCAAAGTCGACAAGCTCAGCAACTTAGGCAGACGCAGCAGCGGACTCAAAGGAAGGGTCAGTGACAACAGTAGCAAGGAGACGCGTGACAGTAGGACTGGTGGCGCGAAGGGAGTCAGACTCTGAGTCAGCAAGATCAGGAAGAGAGGACACAGGAGGAGATGGGAGAGGGACATGCTGGGGAGCAGTGGAAGGACGCAGAGTCATATAGTGTGTGCCGGGGACAGCAGGAGGACGCTCACGCGGAACACGGCTATCAGTGCGAGGCAGGCGGCAGCTGTGACTGCGACTGGACAGACGGAGGACACTCTAAGGAGGGAGGAGGATGACGAGGAGGAGGCTGACCAAGAACCTGCTGAAGGAGCGGAACGAAGTACGGTCGTGGCCGTGAAGTGTCTCCAGAGCCAGGAGAGACACCAGTGCCATGTTGTGTGATGCAACCATATGCATTCACATCTGTCTGCCTCCCATTATGTGTTTGTGCGTTGCATGCGTGGTGTGAGCGTGTGCAAGAATTTGTGTTTGATGTGGTTTGGTTTTTCAGAGTGAGTGTATGTTATTTGGCTTGAGCATATATCTGAAGTGATTCCTCTACTCAAGAGCTTTCCGACGAACCAAGAATCGTCGCGATCGGAGCACAACCAAGAAAGTTACGAACATTGGAGTTCGTATGCTTATATATTTTGGTTGCAGCTACTTTGGGAAGTTGTGGCATTGACTCAATATGGGGTACAGACTTGTGGGGGTTGGGAAATTCGAACCCATCACTGTAGATGCTGCCAAGAGGTTGGGTGAAGCCAAACCAGGTTGGTAAGTGTGGCCAAGTTAAGGTGAGGTGGATGGCATGGGTTGGAAAGTGACAAAGGTCAAAGTTTGTTGCCTATGGGGAAGGGAATTGTGTGGCATGGGGTTTCCTTGGTTGGGGACTCTCTCTTGGGACCTTCCCTCTCGTCTTCCTCTTCCCCTTCTACCAGGTCTAGTGCTACTCTAATGTTCTTTGTGGCACTTGTGAGTTAATTGTGATTGAGTTAAATTTCTGTGGCAGCATACCCCCTAGTGCGCCGAAAAGCATAACTCAAGATATGCTTCATATTTTGATACGATTTTAATTGGAAAATGTAGACATGGTCTAAGGCTACAACATATTCAAATTTCGTGGGATTCAAACAGTGCAACTTTTGTCGACAACAATTCTTGTGAAGTCGACGTTTCTGTCCAGAAATTGAGACCAACGATTTTGAGAAATGTGGGCACCTAATCTTCGTAGACTCCGTCCTTAGTCTCTAACAAGTGGTATCAGAGCCGATTAAGGACTTTGTGGAGAGTGTACTGAAGTGTGAAGACCCTCCTAGACCCACCATGGCTTGTGGGCGTGCCTAAGTGGAGTTCTAGAGGTTGCACGTGACTTCCGCTAAGGGGAAACTCTGTCGAAATTTCGTTGGCGCCGACACTTGTGAAGATTGTGTGGATCTACATTGTGACCGGCAAAGGGGGGAAGCTGAAACCTCTGATTGGGAGCAGAGGAGATGAGTCAAGGGAGTGGAGAAGGAGCTGAGAAGAAGAGTGAGCCGCCACCATCCAAGATTGAGGCATTGGATGGCTCCAACTATGAAGAATGGAGTGGGCGGATGAGGAGCGCCTTCAAGCGCTACAAGCTGCTGAAAATTGCAATGGGAGAGGAGAAGATGCCGGGGGAAGGAGATGCCCGCAATCGGTGGATTGAGAAGAGCGCGGTGCTGTACGACCTCATCCTTCAATCGGTCAACAACGACATGTTCCAGCACATCAAGGATTTGGTGGAGTTGGATGATTCCGGACCGAAGGCGTGGAAGCTGCTACGCGACGTGGTTCAACCCAACACGCTGCCGATGGTGATCGTATTGGAGAAGGATCTGGCTGCCCTCTCCATGCGGCCGGGAGATGATCTGAAGCCGGCTCTTGACAAGATCAAGGACACCTATGCGAGGATGGCAGCGGCGGGCAGCAAGGTGTCGGAAATGCAGCAGTGCACAAAAATCATCTCGGTGCTTGACAACTCGTGGGACAACCTTATCCCCACCCTCAACGCACAGCAGGACAAGTGGACGCCTGAGTGGCTACGGCAGCAGATCCTGCAGGAGGACTTCCGCAGGCGCCACACGGGAGGTGGTTGTCAGTAGAGCTACACTGTGAGATCCCCGATCGATCCTAGGGGGGGTTACAGGCGCGTTTGCCTGGGGGGTTATGGGCGCACTGACCCGCTACTGAAACAAGCCCTTTTATCCTAATGGTCTAGTGGTTGGGATTCTGAGAGTGGTGCTGCCAACAAAACTGCTGAGGGGTATGGAGCTGTAGGATGAAGCCGCCAAGTGGTGAACGTGCACGAGGTGGTGCTGTGCAAGGTTCAGGTGCACAAGGTGATGGTGCACAAGGTAAAGCCGACCCTGGGATGATCCTCATGGTTGAGGATGTGCAAGGGAGTGGGGGTGATGTGGGTTCAGTTGGGAAGGTTGTGATGCACCCCCTCACTCATTGGGTGATCGATTCAGGTTGCACGAGTCACATGACTCTACGGGCAGATTTGCTTGATGAGGTGAAGCCCCCTGGGAAGATAAAGTTTGTGGCTGCCGCTTCAGGTGCCTTGCTCCCTGTGATTGGTGTTGGGAATGCCAAGGTTATGGGAGCTAATGGGGGGCTTGTGGGGCTGGGAAATGTGTTGTTGGTTGAAGGTTTATCCGCTAACCTCCTCTCTGTGTGCCGGCTACAGAAAAGCAAGGCCAAAGTTACGTTCGGCCCAACCAGCTGCCGTGCAAAGCTTGGGAAGTTGCTGCTGTGGGATTTGGAGGAGAAGAGCAGCTGCATCAAGGACATGTGGCAGCTGCCCATCATCCCTTGGAATGGGAAACCTCCAGCAACAGCAAAGGCAGCGGCAGCGGCTAAGGCAACTACGGGAGGAGAGGAGACTGCACCAACTGCTGGGGCCCTGGATGCAGTCAAGAAGGTGCAGCAGCCACAGAAATCACATGGTGAGGTGCTTGCTGGTGTGGATGCAATGGTTGCATGGGCAAAGGCTTCGTCTGGGAGTGGTGAGGCCGATTGGGAGACGTGGCATGAGAGGCTGTGCCACATCAACATTCCTATGCTGCAGAATTTGGTGAAGGATGGGAGCTTGAAGGGATTGGAGGTGAAGGGGGCTGTGAAGGAGATTGGGAGCTGCCCTACATGCCTTGAGACAAAGTTCACCAAGTTCCCTTTCAGCAGCAGCACGGGACCAGCCAAGGTTCCACCCGCGCTTGTGCACATGGATGTGGTGGGCCCCACAAGGGCCCCTTCTCTCTCGGGCAGCCGCTACTTCTTGACGATTGTGGACGACCACACGCGTGCGGTGTGGGTGTACCCTCTCAAGACTAAGGGGGAGGTGGCAGCGGCTGTTCTTAAGGAGTGGATGCCGAGAGCAGAAAAGGAAAGCGGACACAAGGTGAAGGTGATCCGCACTGACAACGGAGGAGAGTTCATCAGCGCTGATTTTGAGAAGGAGCTAAAGCGGAAGGGGATCCAGCATCAGCTCACAGTGCCTTACAACCCTCAGCAGAATGGCGTGGCTGAGCGGTTCAACCGGACCCTGCAGAAAGGTGCTCGCACTCTCCTTGGGCGTGCAGGGCTGCCGGATCCGTTTTGGGTGACAGCACTGCGGCAGGTCGCTGTTGTGAAGAACCGGGTGCTGGCGACAGTGGGGGACAAGCAGTGGGTCCCCTACACCAAGTGGTATGGGAGTGCACCAACGGTGAACATGCTGAGAGCCTACGGGTGCATGGTGGTTTTTCATGTACCTAAGGAGAAGAGGGGAAAACTGGAAGCCTCTGGGAGATGGGGTGTGCACTTGGGGCTTGCTAAGGATCACAAGGGATGGCTGATTTGGGATTTGACCAGCCAGCAGCTGACTGTGTCGAGGGATGTGAAGTTCCTTGAGTCCTTGTACTACAAGGAGTGGAAGTAGCAGCAGCAGAAGCTTCCCACTACACCGCTGATCATTGAGGCTGATGAGGTGCAGCGGCCTTCAAGGCAAGTGCATGTCACTGTCTTAGAGGAGGAGATTTTTGGGGTGACTGAGGATGGGGGAGAACCTGACGTGGAGGAGCAGAAGCAGCAGCAGCAGCAGCAAGATGCTCCACAAGGTGCCGCACGTCCGGCTGACCGTCCTAGGAGGGATGTGCGCCCTCCTAACCGGCTGACCTATGCGAGCCGTGGCACGCCAAGTGTGGTACCGGCTAGAAGTGTGGCTGAACAGATGGATGAGGATGAGATAGCGTATTGCTGTGGAGCTGCAATGAGATGTTTTGGTGGATAGTGTTTTGAAACAAACGCTGCAGAGGGTGCTACAGATTTGAGCAAAGAGGAGATGTTGGAAGTGGGATGTTGGAAGGAGATGATTGTCCATTGGGATGAGTGTTGGAAGTGAATGAAGCTTGCGGGAATGAGTGTGCATTGAGGGTGCATGCTTGAGTTATGGCATGTGGGATGATGGCTGGCAGCCAGAGGGGGAGTTTGTGTGAAAAGAAAGAACGAGAATGGAATGACTATGAACGAAGTGAGTACAAATAGGAAACCCTAACAGGGTTGTACCCCCTATGGGATACCCCACTATAGCCTACACAAATAAGTAAGCTATATGTTCTGACACACCCCCATAGGCAAAGTGGGGGAGAATAAGGGGTCACAAGACCAGTCAAGCAAAGTAAGGCAAAGCTCAGGGTGGATCACAAAGTCACCACACATTCCAAGCACAAGTTCAAAGGCCAAAAGGCCAGTTCACATGCAAGAGCACATATATAGGTATACAAGAGGCTAGACAAGCAAGAGCAAGAGTAAATATATGTGACAGTACAGGCAAGGTCAAGAAGTAAGCAAGTGAGGTAAGACAGGTACAAGTCCCAACTGAGTGCAGAAGTGCTGATGATCACAACGCGCAAGTGCCTTGGTGAAGACATCAGCGGTGTTGGCCTCAGAGGCCACGTATGCAAGCCGCAACTGTCCACGCTGCTGCAGCTCACGCGCAAGAAAGTAGCGGAGAGCAATGTGCTTTGTCCTGTGCTCCAGTCGCTGCTCTCGACACAAGGCCAGCATGGCCTTGTTGTCTACGTACAGGACTGGAGGAGAACGAGGCGGCTCTCCCAGGTCGGTAAGCAGGTAGGTGAGCCAGCGAAGCTCCTGTGCAGCCATAGCCCCGGCGTAGATCTCAGCCTCACAACTGGAGCCGAGAACAGAAGACGAGCGGGTGGCCCGCCACGAAACAGAGCCGGAACCAAGACTGAAGGTGTAACCCTGTGACGACCGCTGCGTAGCCTGGTCGTCAGCCCAAGAAGCGTTCGCGTGCCCAGTGAGGACCACTGGACTGCGCCCTCCAAGCACTAGCCCCATGCCCGACGTACTGCACAAGTAGCGCAACACCCTCTTCGCTGCAGCCATGTGCTCTGGTCGGTGTCTCCCAGGAGCAACATAGCGTGCAAGAATGCTAAGAGGGTATGCAAGGTCAGGTCGTGTGCAGGTCATCAGGTACATGAGGCAGCCGACAAGCTCTGGATACGGGCCACTCGACTCTACAGACTCATCCGAAGGCAGAGCTGAGAGCGAGTGGCGAGTAGGCAAAGGAGTGGCCTGAGGCGAGGAGTACGTGAAGCCGAAGCGCTGAAGGACCTGCTGCACCATGTGTGACTGAGTCAGGGTAATGGTGCGGCGTGCTCTGTCCCGGGTGATCTGCAAGCCAAGGTAGCTACGCAGTTCACCCAGGTCAGTGCACGTGTGTCTCTTCTGCAGCTCGGACTTCACGTAGGCGAGTCCAGCAGTGTCAGCTGTGGCAAAGACCAAGTCGTCGACGTACACGAGGATGTAGAACGGCGGCAGAGAGGTGTCGGTGCGCAGAAACAGCGACGGGTCGGCAGTAGAAGGAGCAAATTCAAGTGCCGCCAGCGTAGTCCTCAGTGTGTCGTGCCACTCACGTGGCGCCTGGCGGAGACCGTAGACTGGACGCCGGAGACTCCACTAGGTACCAGGAGGGAAAGACCCAATGAAGCCAGGAGGGCGACGCAGCCAGATCTCCTCGTGCAGGCTGCCCTGCAAGAAAGCAGTGCTGAAGTCGAGAGAGTGCAGCTCGTAGTCACGGTGAGCAGCGACGTGCAGTAGTACCCGAAGAGTGGTCATCTTCGGGGTCGGGGAGAAAGTCTGAAAGAAGTCAACTCCCTGCGGCTGACTGAAACCACGAGCCACGTAACGCGCCTTGAAGACAGGCGGAGAACACGGCGGCCGCTTCACCCTGAAGATCCACATGCCACTGACGATGTTCGCCCCAGGAGGGGGAACAGCGTCAACGTAGGTGCCTATGGACTTCCAGGAAGCCATCTCTGCATCCATAGTTGCCTGCCACTGAGAGGAGTAGGGACCCTCTATCGCCTCCGCGTACGATCGCGGAGTCGGGATGTCAAGTGCATCCGGGTCTCCCTTAGGGGCTAGCAGTACCGACGCGAGATGAGGTGAAGCGGCGGCCAGACACTGGAACTCCTCCTGCCTGTCCTCAAGGTCGTCCGTGCCAAGGGCACACTCACCCCCGACGGACGGAGGACAAGCAGACTCAGACTCAGCGACAAGACTAGCAGCGTAGTCTAGACGACAGTGCGCAGCAAAGTCGACGAGCTCAGTGACAAGGGCAGACGCAGCAGAAGACTCGAAAGAAGGGTCAGTGACAGCAGTAGCAAGGAGACGCGTGACAGTAGGACTCGCAGCACGAAGAGAGTCCGACTCCGGGTCGGCAAGAGCAGGAAGAGAGGAAGCAGGAGGAGAAGGCAAAGGGGCACGCAGAGGAGCAGTGGACGGACGCAGTGACATCCGGTGCATGCCAGGTGTTAACGGGAATGGAGTGTTGGCCCCGCCCTCGCTTGGGCAACGCCGACGACTTGGTCGGATGCACGGGAGTAGCAGCCGACTGTTCACAGTGGGATAGATGCTCGACAGGTTACGTCGAGCGGCAGCGGACCGCTGTGGTGTTGCTGTCGACCAGGATGCTCGACAGCTGCAACTGACTGGCCTGGGCGACGGGCGAGCCGTCCAGGAGGTCGACGAAGTAGTCCGTTGACCTACAGTTCGACGGGGAAGTCTACGGAGCATTCCGTCGAACTGCAGTTCGACCGGGAGGTCGACGGAGCAGTTTCTGTCCAGTAATTGAGACCAACGATTTTGAGAAATTTGGGCACCTAATCTTCATAGACTCCGTCCTTAGTCTCTAACATGCCAGGGTCCACAGCACCAGCAGCAGCACCAACTCCCGGGTCCGCAGCATCAGCAGCAACTCCAACACCCGGGTCCTCAGCACCAGTAGTAGCTCCAACTCCAAGGTCAGTAGGCCCAGTAGCAGCTCCAACGCCCGGTTCCGCAGAACCAGCAGCAGCTCCAACGCCCGGGTCCGCAGCACCAGCTGCGGTCCCAACACCTGGGTCCTTAGCACCAACAGCAGCTCCAACGCCAGGGTCAGCAGCACCAGCAGCAGCGCCAACGCCCGGGTCCACAGCACTAGCAGCAGCTCCAACGCCTGGGTCCGCAGCACCAGCACCAGCTCCAACGCCCGGGTCCGCAGCACCAGCAGCAGCTCCACAGTCAGGGACGGCAGTACCAGCAGCAGCTCCAACGCCCGGGTCTTCAGCACCAGCAGCTCTAGTAGCTGGGTCCGTGACACGAGGAGCGCCACTCCTGAGAGTGCAGCGCCGTGCGTACCACTCGCGAAGCCGTCGGGGAGAGGGCAGCTCCCGCCTAGGTGGGGAAGCACGAGCACCAGCTCCAGCAGTACTCCGAGCTCCAGAATTACCTCTCCTGAGGCTGCAGTACTCTAAGTACCACTCACGCAGCTGCTGTGAGGAGAGAGCTCCTCAAGGTGTAGCACTCCTAGGCTTAGCACCTCCAGACTCAGCACCCCCAGGCTCAGCACCCGTAGGCTCCGCACCCCCAAGCTCAGCACTCGCAGGCTCCGCACCCTTAGGCTCAGCATTCGCAGGCTCCGCACCCTCAGACTCCGCAACCCCAGGCTCCGCACCCCCAAGCTCCGCACACTCAGGCTCATCACCGCAAGCAGGACGAGAGTCGACAGCTACCTCAACAGGCTCAACCAGGTCTACCTGGTGTCAGAATGTTATGCTCTAGCCTATAGTGGGGTGCTCTATAGCGAGTACAACCCTTCTAAGGTTTGCTATTTGTATCCTCATTCCTGCTAGTGAAAACCCCTCTTTCCCTAAACTCTTTGTGCCTAGCTAGGGCTTTTCTAGCTATGGCTCCTAAGACTACTCCTTACATTCACATGGAATCAGAGCACACATGCTCCTGGCCTGTGGGCCCCACTACTTCTTCCGCTGCCCTACATTGTGTCGCGCGCCCCGTGGCGTGCGACCTCTTATTTTTCATCCCCGAGTCGCGCGGCGGTTTTCTGCCCGCCGTGCGCCCCAAGGCGCGCGGCGGTTTTCTCCTCGTTGCAGCGCCCTGGGGGCCCGCGCGCAAGCCCCTCCCGTCGCCTCATCGCGGCGCTTTTGGGGCCCGTGCGCAGGCCCCTCCCGTCGCCTCGTCGCGGCGCTTTGGGGGCCCGCGAGCCGGCCCCTCTCGTCGCCTCGTCGCGGCGCTTTGGGGGCCCGCGCGCTGGCCCCTTACGTCGCCTCGACGCGGCGCTTTGGGGGCCCGCGCACCGGCCCCAACCGTCGCCTCGACGCGGCGCCTTGGGGGCCCGCGCACGGCCCCTCCCGTCGCCCGTTGAGCCGCCCCCTGCTTCTTTGTGGCGCCCTGGTTACCCCCCACCGCCTCCATTTCCTTTTGTGACCCACCCATCCTCCTTCCCCCACTCCTCCCTCTATTAGGGTTTGGGGTAAGGAGTGTGGGGGTGGCGGGTATGGGGGTGGCAGTTGTGCACTCCTCCCTTTGCTCCTCCTCCTCCTTCGTCTCCCACTGCTGCAGCTGTCGTTGAGGGGGGTGGTTGAGTGGGAGATTGGGGTTTAGGGATTAAGGGGGGTGCGTGGGAGTGAAGTTAGGGTTTGAGCAGTGAACGTGTGTCGAGAGTGTGGGGTAGTTGGGGGAAGTTGAGTGGAGGCAGCAGTCTTGTCGTCAGCAGCAGCAGCAGTCTAGAGGCTACAATCTCCGGTAGTCGTCAGTCGCCCGTGGGTCCGTTGCTCATCTGCCACTACTTTTAGCCGCGGGGCCAGTTACTCCAGTAGTCCGTAGCGCTGTTCCGGTAGCCACTGAGCCAGCAGCTCGTCTGTGTGTCTGCAGCGTCAGCAGTCGCCTCCCATCTTCTCTCCCCCACAGCTCCTCCTCCTCCTCACTTGTCCGCTGTGATTAGCTCTAGCTTTGCTTATCTGTGTAAACTCCTGCTCTATACCTGCTTTCTCATTGTGCTGATTACACCCCACTTTGGCTATGGGGGTGTGTCAGAATGTTATGCTCTGGCCTGTAGTGGGGTGCTCTATAGCGAGTACAACCCTTCTAGGGTTTGCTATTTGTATCCTCATTCCTGCTAGTGAAAACCCTTCTTTCCCTAAACTCTTTGTGCCTAGCTAGGGCTTTCCTAGCTATGGCTCCTAAGACTACTCCTTACTTTCACACCTGGGACACACCTGAGGGAGTGGCACCCTCAGGGGGGAGGGGGTCTACCACAACAGCACCTGGCGCGAGGAAGAGAGGCGGGGGGGGGGGGGGGGGAGCGGGGCAGTGCGGTAGGGGAAGAGGCGGTAGTAGGGCACAGACTCGTCAAAAGTGACGTCCTGAGAGGGCAGAACACGGCGCGAGGTGGGGTGGTAAAACTGCCAACCGGACGCGTCCGGGACAAAGCCAAGGAAGACGCAGGGAACAGCGCGAGAGGAGAGCTTGTCCGCGGACGTGTCGCGAACAAAAGCTCGAGATCCCAAGACCCGAAAACGCGACGCATCACCAACCTCTCCCGTCCAACGCAGTGTCGGGGAAGTCTCCGACAAGGAGACACGGGGCCAGAGGTTGAGCTGATGCGCAGCGTATCGGACTGCAAACGGCCACAGGAAATGGGGGGCGGCCGCATGGATCAAGGAGGTACAAGCGACCTCCATGACCAAGCCAATGCGGCGCTCAGGAACCCCATTCTGCTGTGGAGAGGCCAAAAGAGTAAACGACTGGCGGATAACGTGCTCCGCACAGTAGGCTGCCAAGAGGTCGGAGGAGAACTCACCACCTCTGTCAGAGTGCAAGTGCAGGACAGGAAAGTCCGAGTGGAAACGCTCGCTGAGCTGGAGACGAGAAGCGCGGATCCAAGGGATCAAAACATCAGGGACCTCACCCTTGGTGCGCAAGGGGAAGACCGTGGTGTAGCGCGAGTAGTCGTCAACAACTATCAGGAAGTACCTCTCATGACCCTGACCACAGACGCGGGCGGGGCCCCACACGTCCATGTGGAGCATCTACAGGGGAGCAATCGTCGGGGGAAACGAGGAGTGAGGAGCAGCGCGCTGCCGCCCCTTGACAGAGGGAAGACAGGGAGGAGCAGGCGAGGGTGGGAGGGGAGGGAGAACTCTGGGAAGACCAGAGACAAGGTACCGTTTGTGCAAGGCCCGAAGGCGTTGCACGGACGGGTGACCAAGTCGGTGGTGCCAGAAGACAGTCTCGTACGCCAGAGAGCGACACAAGCAAGGGGCCGACAGCTGACCTGACGCATACGCAGACGCAGCTACCCGAGGGGACTCAGTGGTCAGTGTGTACAGGTCGGACCCCGGCTGCCGTGTGAAGGTAGCCAGGTGACGGCCCGTCCGAGCACACGTGCAGTGTGTCACACGCTCGTAGGCAAGGGTGAACTGGTTGACACCCCCGTCCTGGAGCGCACTACCCACCACCAAGTTCGTAGAGAACGAGGGGAGGTAGAGACCTGACAGTGTGCCCGACGGGACCGCAGGACAGGGGAGGACAGTGGAGGAGGTCGCAAGGACCGGACCCCCTGAGGGGTCAGCGAGGGAGACTGCAACCGGCCGAGCAAGCTGCTCAAGGGCCGTGCGATCACGAAAGAAACAGCGAGAAGCACATGAGTCAAGTGTGAAGGTGTGCAGTGCCACAGTCGGCTCAGTACCAGGGGGCGCAGACTCACTAGTAGTTAGAGCGGTAGCCTCACCAGCACCTTGGGTAGCAGACACTCTAGCACCTAGAGCGGCAGCCTCACTGGTCCGAATGCCCGGGTCGGGCGGAACACGCAGGTACTGAGTACCCTCTCCACTAATAGACATCACATACATGGCAGTGAGAATAGTATCAAAGTCTAGTGCAAATATATCAATGTTTTTCTTCATCAGATCAGCCCAGCGGGGCAGCTCAGTGGCCTAAGGAAACTGAGTGCACCAAGCGTCGTCGAGGCGAGAGAAGCAGCGCTGCGTGGGGTGAGCCCTCCCACACGTCTGACCAGTGCGGTCACCAGTGCGGATAACGTACGTGCAGCTAAGGCCACCCCCCCCCCCCCCCCCCCCCCCCCCCCCCCGTGCTGAGAGTACCACTCACGGAGCTCCTGGGGCGACGAAGTGTCCTGCTGGCTCTGGCCACTGCCAGCGCCTCCACGACCACCACTGCCGCCGCCACCTCCTCGACCACCCCCTCCCCTGCCGGTGCCGCGTCCACCGCCGCCCCCACCGCCACCCCCGCCCCTGCCACCTCCCCCGCCGCTGCCACCACCACCCCCACCGCTGCCACTAGTCCCTCCAGCCCCACCACCACCCCCACCGCCGCCACCACCCCCACCACCGCCTCCCCCGCCGTCACCTCCGCCTCCCTTGCCCCCTTTGCCCTTGCCGCTGCGGCGCCAGCTCGAAGCAGACGCAGTCCCGACCTTCTCAGCACCAAGGGGGTCGACAGCAGAAGCAGAGGCTACAGAGGGAAGAAGGGGGGAAGGGGAATACCCCTCGAAGAAAGGGGTGTGGGGGTTGGCACGAGAGGCACCTACAGCGACTATGCTAGCCTCAGCTGCAAGTACTTCCTTCTCGAGGAGGGCAATGGTGAGCTCAGTGGATCAGCGAGCTAGGAAGTGGTCCCTGACGGCACGCAGAGAGTCAGGGAGGTGGGTGACTAGGTGGTAGAGAGTGAGCCAGAGCGGGGGGGGTTTGTGGCAAGAAACTCATCAGGCATAGCGGCACGGAAGCGGGCCTCACTAGTACGGAGGTGCGTGATGAGGTCAGCGACTGTGTGGAAGGAGGCGAGGTCGGGGAACAGGTAGGGGAGTGAGAGACGGCCTAGCACGGCAGAGGCAGGTGAGGAGTAGTGGGCAACGACAGCAGTGTACAGTGCCTGTGCAGTCTTGTGCTGGCCAAAGTGCTCGCGCTCATCTATCGGCAGGGAGTTGCGAATAGCAAAGCCAGCGTGGGCGTCACAAGTCTGCCACTGTGAGCGGGCAGTGCTGTCAGAAGTAGCAGTAGGGGCAGTGGCATGGCCCAGGGCGTGATCGTACAGTGAGATGTCCTCCTTGGCAGTGAGCTGTAGGAAGAGGTGCAGGTCATCTAGCCAGGTGTCAAACTTCACTGGGCGGCCCTCAGCATCGAAGGCTAGCACAAGAGGGCTAGCCATAGTAGCAGTAGGAGCAGCAGTGTAGTAGAAGGAGCAGTAGCAGTAGTAGCAGTAGGTGCACCCTAAAGCAGGAAGCAGCGCGACTCAGATAGGGTGGCTCGGTCCAGAAAGGCTGCTCAGTACGGGCGGCGCGGCTCGGTTCAGGTAGGGCGGCGCGGCTCGGTTCGGGCGGCGCGGCTCGGTTCGGGCTGGGCGGCTCGGTTCGGGCGGCTTGGTTCAGGCGACCTGGTTCTGGCGGGGCCGTGGCTGTCGCGTGCGGGGCGCTAAGGGGCGGCGCGTGGGGTCGACAGGGCCGCTAAGGGGTGGGCGCGCGGGGTCTATGGGGCTGACGAGGCCGCTAAGGGATGGCGCGCGGGGTCGACGGGGCCAGCGTGGCCTCTAGGCGGGGCGCACGTGGGGTCGACAGTGAGAAAGCATGAACGAGAGAATGAACTAGGTTTAACTAGGGCCTAGGCTTAGGAGTCTAGGCCCAACTAAGATGTCGAGTAAGTTGAGTATCGAGGGTGAGAGTTGAGAGAATTGGAAAAAGTGAGTTGCATTAGAAAGTTGCAAGACTTATACAAGGAAAGCAAATGGAATTGGTGCACCACCTACAAAGCACAATAACTACACTACAACTACAAGCAGTTATAAAATATGTGAATCATATTTCGACACGCCCCCATAAGTGCTTGTAGGTAGAAGTATAGTTACGCCCCCTAAGGGGGTACACCATGCAAAATAATAAACAAGCATTAGCAGGTACTGTAGGCGGGCTAACTCTGGCTGGTCACCCCCTCCATCTCCTCACCCTCCTCCTTCCCCCCCCCCACACTGCTGCAGGAGCAGCAGATAGGGGGGGAAGAGAGGAGAGGTGGAGGGACGGCTGCTGGTTGCCTCACACCTGCCACCCCGGTGCCACTCCCCCTGCTCCCCCACACCCTCACACCCTCCCCCCCAGCGGCAGCTGCAGCAGTGGAAACGAAAGGAGGAGGAGGGGAAGGGAAGTATACGACCCAACACTCCAACACCCGCCACCCCCATACCCTCCCCCCCACGGCTGCAGGGAGACAAAGGAGGAGGGGGTGGGCGGGAAGAAAGCCGCAGAGCGGCTACATAGTGTCGGCGCGGGTAGGTCAGGGGCGGCTGCAGGGAGAGCAGGTGCGGAGAGCACCGTCGCGTGCCACAGGGCGCAAGACGGTCAAGGTTAAGTTTAGGGCACCGTCGTGTGCCTCGAGGCGCACGACGAGCAGGGCACCGTCGCGTGCCACGGGGCGCGCGACGGGCAGAGAAGGAGTCACTCGCCAACCGGGGGCGGGACAAGACGAAAATCGCCACGCGCCCTAGGCGCGCGGCCGGAAAAAAAAATAGCAGCGGAAGCATATTGGCGGGCCCACAGGCCAGGACGTAACACGCTCTGATAGCATGAGAAAGCATGAACGAGAGAATGAACTAGGTTTAACTAAGGCCTAGGCTTAGGAGCCTAGGCCCAACTAAGATGTCGAGTGAGTTGAGTATCGAGGGTGAGAGTCGAGAGAATTGGAAAAAAATGAGTTGCATTAGAAATTTGCAAGACTTATACAAGGAAAGCAAATGGAATTGGTGCACCACCTACAAAGCACAATAACTACACTACAACTACAAGCAGTTATAAAATATGTAAATCATATTTCGACAGACAGGGCCAGCGGGGCCTCTAGGCGGGGCCGACGATGCCTCTAGGCGGGGCGTGCGCGGGGTCGACAGGCCGACGGGGCCTCTAGGTGGGTCCGTCGGGGCCTCTAGGTGGGGCGCACGGGCCGACGGGGCCTCTAGGTGGGGCCGAAGGGGCCTTTAGGTTGGGCGCGCTCGGGGTCGACGGGCCGACGGGGCCTTTAGGTTGGGCGCGCTCGGGGTCGACGGGCCGACAGGGCCTCTAGGTGGGGCCGACGGGGCCTCTAGGTGGGGCCGATATCACAAGACCAGTCAAGCAAAGCAAAACAAGCTCAGGGTGGATCACAAAGTCACCACACAGTCCGAGCACAAGAGCAGGGCCAGAGGCCAGTTCACATGCAGGAGTACAGACATATATATAAAACTAGACAAGCAAGTGCAGGTATATATATGTCAAAGTACAAGTAAAGTCAAGAAGAGAGCAAGTGAGGCAAGACTGGTACAAGACCCAGCTGGGTACAAAAGCGCTGGTGGTCACAAGGCGCAAGTGCCTTGGTGAACACATCAGCAGTGTTGGCCTCAGAGGCCACGTAAGCAAGTCGCAACTGACCACGCTGCTGCAGCTCACGAGCAAGGAAGTAGCGGAGAGCAATGTGCTTCGTTCTGTGCTCCAAGCGCTGCTCTCGACACAAGGCCAGCATGGCCTTGTTGTCTACGTACAGCACTGGAGGAGAACGAGGCGGCTCTCCAAGGTCAGTCAGCAGGTAGGTGAGCCAGCGAAGCTCCTGTGCAGCCATGGCTCCGGCGTAGATCTCAGCCTCACAACTGGAGCCGAGAACCGAAGACGAGCGAGTAGACCGCCACGAGACAGAGCCGGAACCAAGGCTGAAGGTGTAACCCTGTGACGACCGCTGCGTAGCCTGGTCGTCAGCCCAAGAAGCGTCCGCGTGCCCAGTGAGGACCACTGGACTCCGCCCTCCAAGCACTAGCCCCATGCCCGACGTACTGCACAGGTAGCGCAATACCCTCTTCGCTGCAGCCATGTGCTCTGGTCGGTGTCTCCCAGGAGCAACATAGCGTGCAAGGATGCTCAGAGGGTATGCAAGGTCAGGTCGTGTGCAGGTCATCAGGTACATGAGGCAGCCAACAAGCTCTGCATACGGACCACTCGACTCTACGGACTCATCCGAAGGCAGAGCTGAGAGTGAGTGGCGAGTAGGCAGAGGAGTGGCCTGAGGCGAGGAGTACGTGAAGCCGAAGCGCTGAAGGACCTGCTGCACCATGTGTGACTGAGTCAGGGTAATGGTGCGGCGTGCTCTGTCCCGAGTGATCTGCAAGCCAAGGTAGCTGCGCAGTTCACCCAGGTCTGTGCACGTGTGTCTCTTCAGCAGCTCGGACTTCACGTAGGCGAGTCCAGCAGTGTCCGCTGTGGCAAAGACCAAGTCGTCGACGTACACGAGGATGTAAAACGGCGGCAGGGAAGTGTCGGTGCGAAGAAACAGCGACGGGTGAGCAGTAGAAGGAGCAAACCCAAGAGCCGCAAGCGTAGTCCTCAGTGTGTCGTGCCACTCACGCGGTGCCTGGCGGAGACCGTAGACTGGCCGTCGGAGGCTCCACTGGGTGCCAGGAGGGAAAGTCCCAGTGAAGCCAGGCGGACGGCGCAGCCAGATCTCCTCGTGCAGGCTACCCTGCAGGAACGCAGTGCTGAAGTCGAGAGAGTGAAGCTCGTAGTCGCGCTGAGCGGCAATGTGCAGTAGCACCCGAAGAGTGGTCATCTTCGGGGTGGGAGAGAAGGTCTGAAAGTAGTCAACTCCCTGCCGCTGACTGAAGCCACGAGCCACGTAACGCGCCTTGAAGACAGGTGGGGAGCCCGGCGGCCGCTTCACCCTGAAGATCCACATGCCACTGACGATGTTCGCCCCAGGAGGGGGAACCGCGTCAACGTAGGTGCCTGTGGACTTCCAGGAAGCCATCTCTGCATCCATAGCTGCCTGCCACTGAGAGGAGTAGGGACCCTCTACGGCCTCCGCGTAAGAACGCGGAGTCGGGATGTCTAGTGCATCCGGGTCTCCCTCAGGGGCTAGCAGTACAGACGCGAGACGAGGTGAAGCAGCGGCTAGACACTGGAACTCCTCCTGCCTGTCCTCTAGGACGTCCGTGCCAAGGGCACACTCACCCCCGACGGACGGAGGACAGGCGGACTTTGACGCAGCGACAAGACGAGCAGCGAAGTCTAGACGACAGCGCGCAGCAAAGTCGACAAGCTCAGTGACAAGGGCAGACGCAGCAGACGACTCGAAGGAAGGGTCAGTGACAGCAGTAGCAAGGAGACGCGTGACAGTAGGACTGGCAGCGCGAAGAGTGTCCGACTCAGGGTCGGCAAGAGCAGGAAGAGAGGAAGCAGGAGGAGAAGGCAAAGGGGCACGCAGAGGAGCAGTGGACGGACGCAGTGACATCCGGTGCATGCCAGGGACAGGAGGAGGACGCTGACGCGACCCACGACCACTAGCGCGCTCAATACGAACAGGCGACGCAGGACGAGACGCAGGCTCACGACGCTCAGTAAGACCTCCAGTCGGACCAGTGTAGGGAGAAGGAGCAGGCAGAGGGGAGGCAGGCTGTAGCTGTGGCTGTGACGGAACAGGCCGCGGACCCTCTAAGGGAGCAGGAGGAGGTGTAAGACCAAGAACCTGCTGCAGGAGCGGAACGAAGTACGGTCGGGGCCGCGCGGCGACACCAGAAACAGCAGGAACAGCAGCAGCAGCCCCGTCCGGAGCACCCACTCCAGCAGCACCTCCAGCAGAACCACCAGAAGCTCCAGAACCTCCAGCAGCAGCACCAGGAGCACAGTCAGTCGGACCGCCAGCCGCAGGCTCAGCTCCAACACCCTCAGAAGGACCAGCTCCAGGAGAACTCGCAGACCCAGCAGCTCCAGCACCCACAGTACGAGCACCGCCAGGACGTGTGGTAGCAGTACCCTCGACAGCCGTAGAACCACCAGCACCAGCAGCACGTCTCCAGCGCCTGGCAAACCACTCACGCAGCTCCTGTGGGGGGAGTGGCTCCCGGCGAGACGAAGCACCCCTAGGCACAGCACCTCCAAGCTCAGCACCCCCAGGCTCAGGACCCCCAGGAACAGCGCCCCCAGGAACAGCACCCCCAGGCTCAGCACCCCCAGGCTCAGCACCCCCAGGCACAGCACCTCCAGGGACAGCACCCCCAGGCTCAGTACTCCCAGGCTCAGCACCCCCAGACTCAGCACCCCCAGGCTCAGCACCCCCAGACTCCGCACCCCCAGACTCCGCACCCCCAGGCTCAGCTCCCGCAGCAGCACCAGAGTCACCAGTGACCTCGACAGGCTCAACCGCGTCTACCTGGGACACACCTGACGGGGCAGGACCCTGAGGGGGGAGGGGGACTACCGGGGGGGGACCTGGTACCAAGAAGAGCGGGGGTGGGGGGAGGGACGGAGTGCGGTAGGGGAAGAGGCGGTAGTAGGGTACCGACTCGTCGAACGTGACGTCCTGGGAGGACAGAACACGTCGAGAGGTTGGGTGGTAGAACTGCCACCCAGGGGCGTCGGGGGGGAACCCCAGGAAGACGCAGGGCGAAGCACGAGGGGACAGCTTGTCCGCAGACAGGTCGCGAACAAACGCCCGAGATCCCCAGACCCGGAACGCCGACGCATCGCCAACCTTCCCCGTCCACAGCAGCGCTGGGGAGGTCTCCGGTCGAGAGACCCTGGGGTGGAGGTTGATCTGGTGCGCATCGTACCTGACCGCAAACGGCCACAGAAAATGGGGAGCAGCCGCATGCATCATGGACGTACGAGCGACGTCCATGACCATGCCAATGCGGCGCTCAGCAATCCCATTCTGCTGTGGTGAGTCCGGAAGCGTGAAGGTCTGACGGATGCCTCGCACACGACAGTAGGCACTCAGGAGGTTAGAGGAGAACTCTCCGCCTCTGTCCGAGTGCAGACGCAAAACAGGGAAGTCAGAGCCAAAGCTCTTCCGAAGCTGGAGACGAGCTGCGCGGATCCAGTCGATCAACACCTCAGTGACCTCACCCTTGCTGCGCAAGGGGAAGACTGTGGTGTAACGCGAGTAGTCGTCAACCACCAGCAGGAAGTAGCGCTCCTGACCCTGTCCACGGACGCGGGCTGGGCCCCACACGTCCATGTGAAGCGTCTGCAACGGGGCGTCTGTCGGAGGAAACTGGGAGGAGTGAGGGGCAGCACGCTGGCGCCCCTCGACACAGGGGACACAAGCAGGGCCAGGGCCCGGAGGAAGGGGAGGGAGGGACCGGGGAAGACGAGACACAAGGACCCGCGAGGCCATGCCTCTGAGCCGAAGCAGAGAGGGGTGGCCAAGGCGGTGGTGCCAGAGGAGGGTCTCGTGAGACAGACGACGACACGAACAGGGGGCAGACTCAGGACCAGACCTGGACGCTGCAGCAAACACCTGACCAGACGAAGGGACCCTACCAGACGCAGTACCTGGAGGAGAAGCAGTGGTCAGTGTGTACAGGCTCGACCCCGGCCGACGTGTAAACGTAGCCAGGTGGCGACCTGTGTCCGCCTCCGTACAGTGGGTCACCCGCTGACGAGCAGGGGTGAACTGGTGGACACCCGCATCCTGGAGGTCAGCACCACTCACCAAGTTCGTGGAGAACGAGGGGAGGTAGAGACCAGTCAGGGTGCCAGAGGGGGGCCGCCGGACACGGGAGGACAGTGGAGAAGCGAGACAGGACAGGCCCCCCAGAGGGGTCCGCCAGAGACACCGCAACAGGCCGACTCAGCGGCGTGAGTGTGGTGCGGTCCCTAAAGAAAGAGCGAGACGCTCCAGAGTCAAGGGTGAAGGTGTGAGAGGCCGAAGCCGGCACAGTACCTGAGAGGGCGGACTCACCAGTACCTGAGAGCACAGACGCACTGGCACCTAGAGCAGCAGCCTCACTAGTACCTGACTCGGCAGTACCAATGCCCGGGTCGGGCGGGAAACACCGGTAACAGTCGTCCTCATCACTACCAGTCACAGCATACATAGCAGAGAGAATAGCATCAAAGTCAAGGTCATAAATAGCTACACCAGCCCTAGACAGCTCTCCCCAGCGGGGGATCTCAGCGGCCTCCGGAAACTGCTGACGCCAGGCGTCGGTCAGGCGGCCAAAGCAGCGACGGGCTGTGTGGGCGCCTCCACACCTCTCCCCTGCACGGTCACCAGTGCGAAGAACGTAGGGGCAGGGACCAAGCGCACCACCGCGCTGACGCTGCAAGTACCACTCACGGAGCTGCTGAGGGCCGGGGACGGTGCGAGAGCGCTGCTGCTGCTGTGGCTGCTGCTGCGGCTGCTGCTGCTGCTGCTGCTGGCGCTGACCACCCCCAGAGCTGCTCCACTGGGACGAGCCACTCCGACCCCCGCCTCCACCGCCACCCCCGCCTCCACCGCCACCCCCGTCTCCACCGCCACCTCCCTCACCAGGACCGTCGCTCCCACCGCTCGCACCGCCTCCTCCGCTACCACCTCCGCCGCCACCTCCGCCTCCACCGCCGCCACTAGTACCTCCACTCCCGCCACCACCCCCACCGCCACCCCCACTCCCCCCTCCACCCCCACCGCCTCCTCCACCGCCCCCTCTGGCTCCACCCGCTCCCTTGCCCCCCTTGCCCTTGCCAGTGCGGTGTCTGCCGCTGGGGGCAGACGCCGCGCCGACCGACTCAAAACCAGCGAGGTCGGCCGCAGCGGCAGAGGCGACAGAGGGCAGAAGGGGGGAAGGACCACACCCCTCAAAGATGGGGGTGCGAGGGTCACCCCGAGAGGCCCCTACAGCGACAATACTCTTCTCAGCCGCTAGCAGGGACTCCTCAAGGAGGTCGACAGTGAGAGTGGTGGGACAGACAGAGAGAAACTGGTCCCGAACGACACGAAGGGACTCAGGGAGACGGGTGACGAGAAAGTAGAGAGTGATGTACATGGGAGGAGGGTTCGCAGCGCGGAACTCAGCAGGAAGGGCAGCGCGGTAGCGGGTGTCACTAGCGCGAAGGTGGGTAACGAGGTCAGCAACAGTGGGAAAGGAAGCGAGGTCAGGGAAGAGAAACGGTAGCATGAGGCGGCTAAGGGTAGCGGAGGAAGGGGAGGAGTAGCGCGCAACTACAGCGTCGTACAAGGCCTGAGCGGTCTTGCACTGACTAAAGTGGGCACGCTCAGAGGAAGGGAGGTGGCGACGCACAGCAAGACGTGCAGCAGCATCACGGGTCGCCCACTTGGAGCGAACGGCAGAGTCAGCATCAGCAGGTGGGGCAGGGACAGCGCCAGAGACAAAGTCAAAGAGGGAGACCTCATCTACCGCATCACACAGTAAGTACAGCTGCAGGTCCTCGATCCAGACGGCAAAGTCAATGGCCCTCCCCTCAGCGTCAAAAGTGAGAACATTGGGGGTGGCCATGGTAGCAGCTGAAAGTCTCACCGGGGTGGGAGAGTCGGGTAGGTCAGTAGCAGGCGGCTCGGGCGGCTCGGGCGGCTCGGGCGGCTCGGGCGGCTCGGGCAGCTCGGGCGGCTCGGGTACCGGGCGGCTCGGCTGCTGCTGGGCGGCTCGGCTGCTGCTGGGCGGCTCGGCTGCTGCTGGGCGGCTCGGCTACTGCTGGGCGGCTTGGCTGCTGCAGGGCGGCTCGGCTGCTGCTGGGCGGCTCGGCTGCTGCTGGGCGGGGCGACTGTAGCGGAGTGGCGGGGCCGGGACAAGGGACGGCGGGGCCGAGACAGGTGCAGCGGCGGGGCCGCAGGGTGCAGCGGCGGGGCCGGGACAGGTGCAGCGGCGGGCCAGGACAGGTGCAGTGGCGACGGGCCGGGACAGGTGCAGCGGCGGGGCCGGGACAGGTGCAGCGGCGGGCCGGGACAGGTGCAGCGGCGGGCCGGGACAGGTGGAGCGGCGGGGCCGGGACAGGTGCAGCGGCGGGCCAGGACAGGTGCAGCGGCGGCGGGCCGGGACAGGTGCAGCGGCGGGGCCGCAGGGTGCAGCGGCGGCGGCCGCGTCTTAGAGGGCGGCGGGGCCGCGGCTGAGCAGGCGGCGGCGGCCGCGTCGTAGAGGGCGGCGGGGCCGCGGCTGAGCAGGCGGCGGCGGCCGCGTCGTAGAGGGCGGCGGGGCCGCGTCTTAAAGGCGGGGCCGCGTATGGACGGCGGGGCCGCGAATGAAGGGCGGCGGGGCCGCAGGGGAAGGGCGACTCGGGGGGGGTCGCTAAAAAAAAGGATCGCGCGCCTAAGGGCGCGCTTCGGTGGGCCCTAGGCGAAGTTCCCACAGGGAACCCGCTCTATACCATGTGAAATGAATGAACAGGAATGGAATGACTAAGTCAGAAATTGGTACAAATAGCAAACCCTAGCAACCTGTACCCCATATGGGCTACCCCACTATAGCCTACAAACATGCATCAGCTATAATGTTCCGACACGATAGGTGGGGCGTGCTCGGGGTCGACAGGTCGCGGGGCCTTACAGGGCCGTTAAAAGAGGGGCGCACGAGGGCGCTGGGGGAGGCGCTCGAGGGCGCTCCGACAGTAAGGCGCACGAGGGCGCTAGTAGGCAGTCTACAGTGGTGGGCCCTAAGAGATCGGTCCTTGCGAAGGACCTGCTCTGTATACCATGTTAGAGAATGAATGTGTGAATTGAAAGAGAAGTGAGTACAAGGACCTAAACCTAGAATTGTGTACCCCCAAAAGGCTAACCCACTGTAGCCTAAACAACTACAACATATATAATGTTTGACATCAACGTCTCGGGCAGTAATAATACCGCTGCAGCTACTGCCGTGTTTTCTCTACCCCAAAATGCCCTGAGGTAACTCCGTCGTGTGCCTCCTGTAACAATAACTCCCGTAGTAGTGTGTACCTAGATGCAGTTGGTCCCGGCTTTTACGTAATAGACTCCCTTTGCTGCTGCGAACTACTAAGAACTTCCTCCTGTGAAGAATGGATCCGTTTGGTACCCGTGGGTAAATAGGCCTGTCAGTAGTGGACTGGTCTGGGCGAGTAGTATTGCGTGGATCTGGGCAGTGGGGCGGGTTAGTGCGTCGGCGATGTTTGATGCCCCCTTTTTGTAGGTGACTGTGTAGTGAAAGTTTGACTCGAGGAAATCGAGCCAGCGAATCTGTCGTGGGTTGAGGTGTGGCTGTACGCGGAGGTACTGTAGTGATTTCTGGTCTGTCCGTACTGTCACGTCTGCGCCGGTCAAGTAACAGCGCCACACTTCGAACGCGTGCACGATCGCAAGCATTTCGCGGCCGTGTATCGGTTACTTTTTCTCGGGCGGATGCAGATTTCATGACTCGTATGCGATGGGTTGTAGGCCGTTGCCGAAGTTGTGAGAGTACGACGGCTTATGCCAGCTATGCTTGCTTGCCTTTACTTTATTATGCTATTTCTAGCATAGGATAATTATATGCATGCATGAATTGCTTGATTTCCTAGGCTAGGTGCTTTCCTATATTTTATTATAGTTATAGCACCGAGCTAGGTTGCGTGCACCGAATTCTGGCTTTTCGGTTGCCACCGAATTGCCTTCTAACGAATTCGAGAAGGATCTGTTCGGGACGCTTCGCGACCCGCAGAACCTTCGCGTAACACCGATTACGAGGCCTTGTGTCGAGCCTATATATAGCCTCGTGTTGTACCCAAGTGATCATTCAATTCGATTCAATTACAATTCTCTTTTCTGAGCTAGATCCTAGATCCTCACACTTGGTAATCAGAGCCTGTTCGAAGCGAAGTTTTTCTACCGCTAAAACCTAGCTTTTAAAACCGCGGGGGCGACGACCGAAAGCGCCGATTGTCAGAGGTACCAGGTACCAGGTCCCCCCCCGGTAGACCCCCTCCCCCCTCAGGGTCCTGCCCCTTCAGGTGTGTCCCAGGTAGACGCGGTCGAGCCTGTCGAGGCCATTGGTGACTCTGGTGCTGCTGCAGGTGCTGAGCCTGGGGGTGCTGGGACTGGGGGTGCTGAGCCTGGGGGTGCTGACCCTGGGGGTACTGAGTCTGGGGGTGCTGAGCCTGGGGGTGCTGACCCTGGGGGTACTGAGCCTGGGGGTACTGAGTCTGGGGGTGCTGAGCCTGGGGGTGCTGAGCCTAGGGGTGCTGCGTCTGAGGGTGCTCCGCCTGGAGGTGCTTCGTCTCGCCGAGAGCTACTCTCCCCACAGGAGCTGCGTGAGTGGTTTGCCCGGCGCTGGAGGCGTGCTGCGGGTGCTGGAGGTTCTTCGGCTGCGGAGGGTGCTGCTGCCACGAGTCCCGGAGGTGCTAGTCCTGGTGGTCCTGGAGCTGCTGGACCTGAGGGTTCTTCTAAAGCTGGTACTGCAAAGGGTGTTGGCGCTGAGACTACCACTGGCAGTCCGGCAAGCGGTGCTCCTGGGGCTGCTGGGGGTTCTGGAGCTGCTAGAGGTGCTGCTGGAGGTACTGCTGGAGCGGGTTCTCCTGCTGGGGGTACTGGTGCTGTCCCTGCTGTTCCTGGCGTCGCCACGCGGCCCCGACCGTACTTCGTTCCCCTCCTGCAGCAGGTTCTTGGTCTTACACCTTCTCCTGGTCCTCCTCCTCCTCTCTTAGAGCGTCCACAGCCTGTCCAGTCACAGCTACAGCCTGCCTCCCCTTTGCCTGCTCCTTCTCCCTACGCTGGTCCGACTGGAGGTCTTACTGAGCGTCGTGAGCCTGCGTCTCGTCCTGCGTCACCTGTTCGTACTGCGCGCACTAGTGGTCGCAGTTCGCGTCAGCGTCCTCCTCCTGTCCCTGGCACGCACCGGATGCCTCTGCGTCCGTCCACTGCTCCTCTGCGTGCCCCTTTGCCTTCTCCTCCTGCTTCCTCTCTTCCTGCTCTTGCCGACCCGGAGTCGGACTCTCTTCGTGCTGCCAGTCCTACTGTCACGCGTCTTCTTGCTACTGCTGTCACTGACCCTTCTTTCGAGTCTTCTGCTGCGTCTGCCCTTGTTACTGAGCTCGTCGACTTTGCTGCGCGCTGTCGTCTAGACTACGCTGCTAGTCTTCTCGCTGAGTCTGAGTCTGCCTGTTCTCCGTCCGTCGGGGGTGAGTGTGCCCTTGGCACGGACGTCCTTGAGGATAGGCAGGAGAAGTTCCAGTGTCTGGCCGCTGCTTCACCTCATCTCGCGTCTGTACTGCTCGCCCCTGAGGGAGACCCGGATGCACTAGACATCCCGACTCCGCGCTCGTACGCGGAGGCGATAGAGGGTCCCTACTCCTCTCAGTGGCAGGCAGCTATGGATGCAGAGATGGCTTCCTGGAAGTCCACAGGCACCTACGTTGACGCTGTTCCCCCTCCTGGGGCGAACATAGTCAGTGGCATGTGGATCTTCAGGGTGAAGCGGCCGCCGGGTTCTCCGCCTGTCTTCAAGGCGCGTTACATGGCTCGTGGCTTCAGTCAGCGGCAGGGAGTTGACTACTTTCAGACCTTCTCCCCCACCCCGAAGATGACCACTCTTCGAGTACTGTTGCACGTTGCTGCTCACCGGGACTACGAGCTTCACTCTCTCGACTTCAGCACTGCTTTCTTGCAGGGCAGCCTGCACGAGGAGATCTGGCTGCGTCGCCCACCTAGCTTCACTGGGTCTTTCCCTCCTGGTACCCAGTGGAGTCTCCGGCGTCCAGTCTACGGTCTCCGCCAGGCGCTGCGTGAGTGGCACGACACACTGAGGACTACGCTGGCGGCACTCGGGTTTGCTCCTTCTACTGCCGACCCGTCGCTGTTTCTGCGCACCGACACCTCTCTGCCGCCGTTCTACATCCTCGTGTACGTCGACGACTTGGTCTTTGCCACTGCTGACACTGCTGGACTCGCCTACGTGAAGTCCGAGCTGAGAGGTGCTAAGAGGGTATGCAAGGTCAGGTCGTGTGCAGGTCATCAGGTACATGAGGCAGCCAACAAGCTCTGCATACGGGCCACTCGACTCTACGGACTCATCCGAAGGCAGAGCTGAGAGCGAGTGGCGAGTAGGCAGAGGAGTGGCCTGAGGCGAGGAGTACGTGAAGCCGAAGCGCTGAAGGACCTGCTGCACCATGTGTGACTGAGTCAGGGTAATGGTGCGGCGTGCTCTGTCCCGGGTGATCTGCAAGCCAAGGTAGCTGCGCAGTTCACCCAGGTCAGTGCACGTGTGTCTCTTCTGCAGCTCGGACTTCACGTAGGCGAGTCCAGCAGTGTCAGCTGTGGCAAAGACCAAGTCGTCGACGTACACGAGGATGTAGAACAGCGGCAGAGAGGTGTCGGTGCGCAGAAACAGCGACGGGTCGGCAGTAGAAGGAGCAAACCCAAGTGCCGCCAGCGTAGTCCTCAGTGTGTCGTGCCACTCACGTGGCGCCTGGCGGAGACCGTAGACTGGACGCCGGAGACTCCACTGGGTACCAGGAGGGAAAGACCCAGTGAAGCCAGGTGGGCGACGCAGCCAGATCTCCTCGTGCAGGCTGCCCTGCAAGAAAGCTGTGCTGAAGTCGAGAGAGTGCAGCTCGTAGTCACGGTGAGCAGCAACGTGCAGCAGTACCCGAAGAGTGGTCATCTTCGGGGTGGGAAAGAAGGTCTGAAAGTAGTCAACCCCCTGCCGCTGACTGAAGCCACGAGCCACGTAACGCGCCTTGAAGACAAGCGGAGAACCCGGTGGCCGCTTCACCCTGAAGATCCACATGCCACTGACTATGTTCGCCCCAGGAGGGGGAACAGCGTCAACGTAGGTGCCTGTGGACTTCCAGAAAGCCATCTCTGCATCCATAGCTGCCTGCCACTGAGAGGAGTAGGGACCCTCTATCGCCTCCGCGTAAGAGCGCGGAGTCGGGATGTCTGGTGCATCCGGTGTGAAAGAAGTGAACAGGAATGATGCACTATGGAAATGAAGTGAATACAAATAGGAAACCCTAATTGGGTTGTACCCCCTATGGGATACCCCACTATAGCCTACAAAAACAAGTAAGCTATATGTTCTGACACACCCCCATAGGCAAAGTGGGGGAGAACAAGGGGTCACAAGACCAGTCAAGCAAAGCAAAGCAAAGCTCAGGGTGGATCACAAAGTCACCACGCATTCCGAGCACAAGTTCAAAGGCCAGACGGCCAGTTCACATGCAAGATCATATATAGAGATATACAAGAGTCAAGCAAGCAAGAGCAAGAGTATATATAGGCGAAGGTACAAGCAAGGTCAAGAGGAGAGCAAGTGAGGCAAGACAGGTACAAGACCCAACTGCGTGCAACAACGCTGATGATCACAAGGCGCAAGTGCCTTGGTGAACACATCAGCAGTGTTGGCCTCAGAGGCCACGTACGCAAGTCGCAACTGTCCACGCTGCTGTAGCTCACGAGCAAGAAAGTAGCGGAGAGCAATGTGCTTCGTTCTGTGCTCCAGTCGCTGCTCTCGACACAAGGCCAGCATGGCCTTGTTGTCTAGGTACAGGACTGGAGGAGAACGAGGCTGCTCTCCAAGGTCGGTCAGCAGGTAGGTGAGCCAGCGTAACTCCTGCGCAGCCATAGCTCCAGCGTAGATCTCAGCCTCACAAGTGGAGCCGAGAACAGAAGACGAGCGGGTAGCCCGCCACGAGACAGAGCCGGAACCAAGGCTGAAGGTGTAACCCTGTGACGACCGCTGAGTAGCCTGGTCGTCAGCCCAAGAAGCGTCTGCGTGCCCAGTGAGGACCACTGGACTGCGCCCTCCAAGCACTAGCCCCATGCCCGACGTACTGCACAAGTAGCGCAACACCCTCTTCGCTGCAGCCATGTGCTCTGGTCGGTGTCTCCCAGGAGCAACAAAGCGTGCGAGAATGCTAAGAGGGTATGCGAGGTCAGGTCGTGTGCAGGTCATCAGGTACATGAGGCAGCCAACAAGCTCTGCAAACGGGCCACTCGACTCTACGGACTCATCCGAAGGCAGAGCTGAGAGCGAGTGGCGAGTAGGCAGAGGAGTGGCCTGAGGCGAGGAGTATGTGAAGCCGAAGCGCTGAAGGACCTGCTGCACCATGTGTGACTGAGTCAGGGTAATGGTGCGGCGTGCTCTGTCTCGGGTGATCTGCAAGCCAAGGTAGCTACGCAGTTCACCCAGGTCAGTGCACGTGTGTCTCTTCTGCAGCTCGGACTTCACGTAGGCGAGTCCAGCAGTGTCAGCTGTGGCAAAGACCAAGTCGTCGACGTACACGAGGATGTAGAACGGCGGCAGAGAGGTGTCGGTGCGCAGAAACAGCGACGGGTCGGCAGTAGAAGGAGCAAACCCAAGTGCCGCGAGCGTAGTCCTCAGTGTGTCTTGCCACTCACGTGGCGCCTGGCGGAGACCGTAGACTGGACGCCGGAGACTCCACTGGGTACCAGGAGGGAAAGACCCAGTGAAGCCAGGTGGGCGACGCAGCCAGATCTCCTCGTGCAGGCTGCCCTGCAAGAAAGCTGTGCTGAAGTCGAGAGAGTGCAGCTCGTAGTCACGGTGAGCAGCAACGTGCAGTAGAACCCGAAGAGTGGTCATCTTCGGGGTGGGGGAGAAGGTCTGAAAGTAGTCAACCCCCTGCCGCTGACTGAAGCCACGAGCCACGTAACGCGCCTTGAAGACAGGCGGAGAACCCGGCGGCCGCTTCACCCTGAAAATCCACATGCCACTGACGATGTTCGCCCCAGGAGGGGGAACAGCGTCAACGTAGGTGCCTGTGGACTTCCAGGAAGCCATCTCTGCATCCATAGCTGCCTGCCACTGAGAGGAGTAGGGACCCTCTATCGCCTCCGCGTAAGAGCGCGGAGTCGGGATGTCTGGTGCATCCGGGTCTCCCTCAGGGGCTAGCAGTACAGACGCGAGACGAGGTGAAGCAGCGGCTAGACACTGGAACTCCTCCTGCCTGTCCTCAAGGACGTCCGTGCCAAGGGCACACTCACCCCCGACGGACGGAGGACAGGCGGACTCAGACTCAGTGACAAGACGAGCAGCGTAGTCTAGACGACAGCGCGCAGCAAAGTCGACAAGCTCAGTGACAAGGGCAGACGCAGCAGACGACTCGAAGGAAGGGTCAGTGACAGCAGTAGCAAGGAGACGCGTGACAGTAGGACTGGCAGCACGAAGAGAGTCCGACTCCGGGTCGGCAAGAGCAGGAAGAGAGGAAGCAGGAGGAGAAGGCAAAGGAGCACGCAGAGGAGCAGTGGACGGACGCAGAGACATCCGGTGCGTGCCAGGGACAGGAGGAGGACGCTGACGCGACCCGCGACCACTAGCGCGCTCAGTACGAACAGGCGACACAGGACGAGACACAGGCTCACGACGCTCAGTAAGACCTCCAGTCGGGCCAACGTAGGGAGAAGGAGCAGGCAAAGGGGAGGCAGGCTGTAGCTGTGGCTGTGACTGGACAGGCTGCGGACCCTCTAAGGGAGGAGGAGGAGGTGCAAGACCAAGAACCTGCTGCAGGAGCGGAACGAAGTACGGTCGGGGCCGCGCGGCGACGCCAGAAACAGCAGGAACAGCACCAGCAGCCCTGTCAGGAGCACCCACTCCAGCAGCACCTCCAGCAGAACCACCAGAAGCTCCAGAACCTCCAGCAGCAGCACCAGGAGCACTGTCAGTCGGACCGCCAACCACAGGCTCAGCGCCAACACCCTCAGCAGTACCAGCTCCAGGAGAACTCTCAGACCCAGCAGCTCCAGCACCCACAGTACGAGCACCGCCAGGACGCGTGGCAGCAGTACCCTCTGCAGCCGAAGAACCACCAGCACCAGCAGCACGCCTCCAGCGCCTGGCAAACCACTCACGCAGCTCCTGTGGGGAGAGTGGCTCCCGGCGAGACGAAGCACCCCGAGGCTCAGCACCCCCAGGCTCGGCACCTCCAGGCTCAGCACCCCCAGGCACAGCACCCCCAGGCTCGGCACCTCCAGGCTCAGCACCCCCAGGCACAGCACCCCCAGGCTCGGCACCTCCAGGCTCAGCACCCCCAGGCACAGCACCCCCAGGCTCAGCACCCCCAGACTCCGCACCCCCAGACTCCGCACCCCCAGGCTCAGCTCCCGCAGCAGCACCAGAGTCACCAGTGACCTCGACAGGCTCGACCGCGTCTACCTGGGACACACCTGAAGGGGCAGGACCCTGAGGGGGGAGGGGGACTACCGGGGGGGGACCTGGTACCAAGAAGAGCAGGGGTGGGGGGAGGGACGGAGTGCGGTAGGGGAAGAGGCGGTAGTAGGGTACCGACTCGTCGAACGTGACGTCCTGGGAGGACAGAACACGTCGAGAGGTGGGGTGGTAAAACTGCCACCCAGGGGCGTCGGGGGGGAACCCCAGGAAGACGCAGGGAGAAGCACGAGGGGACAGCTTGTCCGCAGACAGGTCGCGAACAAACGCCCGAGATCCCCAGACCCGGAACGCCGACGCATCGCCAACCTTCCCCGTCCACAGCAGGGCTGGGGAGGTCTCCGGTCGAGAGACCCTGGGGTGGAGGTTGATCTGGTGCGCAGCGTACCTGACCGCAAACGGCCACAGAAAATGGGGAGCAGCCGCATGCATCATGAACGTACGAGCGACGTCCATGACCATGCCAATGCGGCGCTCAGCAATCCCATTCTGCTGTGGTGAGTCCGGAAGCGTGAAGGTCTGACGGATGCCTCGCACACGACAGTAGGCACACAGGAGGCCAGAAGAGAACTCTCCGCCTCTGTCCGAGTGCAGACGCAAAACAGGGAAGTCAGAGCCAAAGCTCCTACGAAGCTGGAGACGAGCTGCGCGGATCCAGTCGATCAACACCTCAGTGACCTCACCCTTGCTGCGCAAGGGGAAGACTGTGGTGTAACGCGAGTAGTCGTCAACCAGCAGCAGGAAGTAGCGCTCCTGACCCTGTCCACGGACGCGGGCTGGGCCCCACACGTCCATGTGAAGCGTCTGCAACGGGGCCTCTGTCGGAGGAAACTGGGAGGAGTGAGGGGCAGCACGCTGGCGCCCCTCGACACAGGGGACACAGGCAGGGCCACGGCCCGGAGGAAGGGGAGGGAGGGACCGGGGAAGACCAGACACAAGGACACGCGAGGCCATGCCTTTGAGCCGAAGCAGAGAGGGGTGGCCAAGGCGGTGGTGCCAGAGGAGGGTCTCGTGAGACAGACAACGACACGAACAGGGGGCAGACTCAGGACCAGACCTGGACGCTACAGCAAACACCTGACCAGACGAAGGGACCCTACCAGACGCAGTACCTGGAGGAGAAGCAGTGGTCAGTGTGTACAGGCTGGACCCTGGCCGACGTGTAAACGTAGCCAGGTGGCGACCTGTATCCGCCTCCGTGCAGTGGGTCACCCGCTGACGAGCAGGGGTGAACTGGTGGACACCCGCATCCTGGAGGTCAGCACCACTCACCAAGTTCGTCGAGAACGAGGGGAGGTAGAGACCAGTCAGGGTGCCAGAGGGGGCCGCCGGACACGGGAGGACAGTGGAGAAGCGAGACAGGACAGGCCCCCCAGAGGGGTCAGCCAGGGACACCGCAACCGGCCGACTCAGCGGCGTGAGAGTGGTGCGGTCCCTAAAGAAGGAGCGAGACGCTCCAGAGTCAAGGGTGAAGGTGTGAGAGGCCGAAGCCGACACAGTACCTGAGAGGGCGGACTCACCAGCACCTGAGAGCACAGACGCACTGGCACCTAGAGCAGCAGCCTCACTAGTACCTGACGCGGCAGTACCAATGCCCGGGTCGGGCGGGAAACACCGGTAACAGTCATCCTCATCACTACCAGTCACAGCATACATAGTAGAGAGAATAGCATCAAAATCAAGATCATAAATAGCTACACCAGCCCTAGACAGCTCTCCCCAGCGGGGGATCTCAGCGGCCTCCGGAAACTGCTGACGCCAGGCGTCGGTCAGGCGGCCAAAGCAGCGACGGGCTGTGTGGGCGCCTCCACACCTCTCCCCTGCACGGTCACCGGTGCGAAGAACGTAGGGGCAGGGACCAAGCGCACCACCGCGCTGACGCTGCAAGTACCACTCACGGAGCTGCTGAGGGGCAGGGACGGTGCGAGAGCGCTGCTGCTGCTGTGGCTGCTGCTGCGGCTGCTGCTGCTGCTGCTGCTGGCGCTGACCACCCCTAGAGCTGCTCCGCTGGGACGAGCCACTCCGACCCCCGCCTCCACCGCCACCCCCGCCTCCACCGCCACCCCCGTCTCCACCGCCACCTCCCCCACCAGGACCGTCGCTCCCACCGCTCCCACCGCCTCCTCCGCTACCACCTCCGCCGCCACCTCCGCCTCCACCGCCGCCACCAGTACCTCCACTCCCGCCACCACCCCCACCGCCACCCCCACTCCCCCCTCCACCCCCACCGCCTCCTCCACCGCCCCCTCTAGCTCCACCCGCTCCCTTGCCCCCCTTGCCCTTGCCAGAGCGGCGTCTGCCGCTGGGGGCAGACGCCGCGCCGACCGACTCAAAACCAGCGAGGTCGGCCGCAGCGGCAGAGGCGACAGAGGGCAGCAGGGGGGAAGGACCACACCCCTCAATGATGGGGGTGCGAGGGTCACCCCGAGAGTCCCCTACAGCGACAATACTCTTCTCAGCCGCTAGCAGGGACTCCTCAAGGAGGTCGATAGTGAGAGTGGTGGGACAGACAGAGAGAAACTGGTCCCTAACGACACGAAGGGACTCAGGGAGACGGGTGACGAGAAAGTAGAGAGTGATGTACATGGGAGGAGGGTTCGCAGCGCGGAACTCAGCAGGAAGGGCAGCGCGATAGCGGGTGTCACTAGCGCGGAGGTGGGTAACAAGGTCAGCAACAGTGGGAAAGGAAGCGAGGTCAGGGAAGAGAAACGGTAGCATGAGGCGGCTAAGGGTAGCGGAGGAAGGGGAGGAGTAGCGTGCAACTACAGCGTCGTACAAGGCCTGAGCGGTCTTGCACTGACTAAAGTGGGCACGCTCGGAGGAAGGGAGGTGGCGACGCACAGCAAGACGTGCAGCAGCATCGCGGGTCGCCCACTTGGAGCGAACGGCAGAGTCAGCATCAGCAGGCGGGGCAGGGACAGCGCCAGAGACAAAGTCAAAGAGAGAGACCTCATCTATCGCATCACACAGTAAGTACAGCTGCAGGTCTTCAATCCAGACGGCAAAGTCAATGGCCCTCCCCTCAGCGTCAAAAGTAAGAACATTGGGGGTGGCCATGGCAGCAGCTGAAAGTCTCACCGGGCTAGGAGAGTCGGGTAGGTCAGCAGCAGAGGAACACAGCTCAGGAACAGCAGCACGGCTCCTCAGGTGGCTCGGGCGGCTCGGGCTGGTGGGGCGGCTCGGGCGGCTCAGGCGGCTCGGGCGGCTCGGGCGGCTCGGGCGGCTCGACTGCTGGGCGGCTCGGGCGACTCGGCAGCTCGGGCGGCTCGGGCGGCACTGCAGTTGGGGCGGCTCGGCTGCTGGGGCGGCTCGGCTGCTGGGGCGGCTCGGCTGCTGGGGCGGCTCGGCAGCTGGGGCGGCTCGGCTGCTGGGAGATGCAGGTGCGGGGCCGTCAGGCGCAGCGGCGGGCCGGCAGGTGCAGTGACGGGGCCGTCAGGCGAAGCGGCGGGCCGCCGGGTGCAGGGGCGGGCCCTAGGGTGCAGCGGCGGGCCGGCAGGTGCAGCGGCGGGGCCGGCAGGTGTACCGGCGGGCCGCTGGGTGCAGCGGCGGGCCGTAGGGTGCAGTGGCGGGCCGGCAGGTGCAGCGGCGGGGCCGTAGGGTGCAGCGACGGGCCGTCAGGTGAGGCAGCGGGCCGTAGGGTGCAGCGGCAGGCCGCTGGGAGCAGCGGCGGGCCGTAGGGTGCAGCGGCGGGCCGGCAGGTGCAGTGGCGGGGCCGTAGGGTGCAGCGGCGGGCCGGCAGGTGCAGCGACGGGGCCGTCAGGTGCACGGCGGGCCGGTGGGTGCAACGGCAGGCCGGCAGGGCCGCGTCAGAGGTGGCGGCGGGGCCGCGTCAAGCAGGTGGCGGGGCCGCGTCAGGCAGGCGGCGGGGCCGCGACGAAGCGGGCGGCAGGGCCGCGTCACTGGAGGCGGCGGGGCCGCGTTAGTGGAGGCGGCGGGGCCGCGTCAGTGGAGGCGGCGGGGCCGCGTCAAGCAGGCGGCGGGGCCGCGATCAGGAGGGGTGGCGGGGCCGCGTCTGAGGGACAGCGGGGCCGCGAGGGAAAGGGCGACCCGAGGGGTCGCTAAAAAAAATGCGCGCCTCGGGGCGCGCTTCGGTGGGCCCTAAAAAAAACGGTCCTTAGGAAGGACCCGCTCTATACCATGTGAAAGAAGTGAACAGGAATGATGCACTATGGAAATGAAGTGAATACAAATAGGAAACCCTAATTGGGTTGTACCCCCTATGGGATACCCCACTATAGCCTACAGAAACAAGTAAGCTATATGTTCTGACATCCGGGTCTCCCTCAGGGGCTAGCAGTACAGACGCGAGATGAGGTGAAGCGGCGGCCAGACACTGGAACTCCTCCTGCCTGTCCTCAAGGACGTCCGTGCCAAGGGCACACTCACCCCCGACGGACGGAGGACAGGCAGACTCAGACTCAGCGAGAAGACTAGCAGCGTAGTCTAGACGACAGCGCGCAGCAAAGTCGACGAGCTCAGTGACAAGGGCAGACGCAGCAGACGACTCAAAGGAAGGGTCAGTGACAGCAGTAGCAAGGAGACACGTGGCAGTAGGACTGGCAGCACGAAGAGAGTCCGATCCCGGGTTGGCAAGAGCAGGAAGAGAGGAAGCAGGAGGAGAAGGCAAAGGGGCACGCAGAGGAGCAGTGGACGGACGCAGAGACATCCGGTGCGTGCCAGGGACAGGAGGAGGACGCTGACGCGAACCGCAACCACTAGTGCGTGCAGTACGAACAGGCGACGCAGGACGAGACGCAGGCTCACGACGCTCAGTAAGACCTCCAGTCGGACCAGCGTAGGGAGAAGGAGCAGGCAAAGGGGAGGCAGGCTGTAGCTGTGACCGTGACGAGACAGGTTGTGGACCCTCTAAGGGAGGAGGAGGAGGACCAAGAGAAGGTGTAAGACCAAGAACCTGCTGCAGGAGCGGAACAAAGTACGGTCAGGGCCGCGTGGCGACGCCAGAAACAGCAGGGACAGCACCAGTACCCCCAGCAGGAGTACCCGCTCCTGCAGCACCTCCAGCAGCTCCAGAACCTCCAGCAGCACCACCAGGAGCACTGCCAGTCGGACCGCCAGCGGTAGTCTCAGCGCCAACACCCTCAACAGCACCAGCTCCAGGAGAACCCTCAGACCCAGCAGCTCTTGCACCCACAGCACTAGCACCTCCGGGACGCTTGGCAGCAGCACCCTCTACAGCCGAAGAACCTCCAGCACCAGCAGCACGCCTCCAGCGCCGGGCAAACCACTCACGCAGCTCCTGTGGGGAGAATGGCTCTCGGCGAGACGAAGCACCGCCAGACGGAGCACCCCCAGCCTCAGCACCCCTAGGCTCAGCACCCCCAGGCCCAGCACCCCCAGGCTCAGCACCCCCAGACTCAGTACCCCCAGGCTCAGCACCCCCAGGCTCAGCACCCCCAGGCTCAGCACCTCCAGACTCCGCACCCCCAGGCTCAGCACCCCCAAGCGTAGTGCCTCCAGTCCCAGCACCCCCAGGCTCAGCTCCCGCAGCAGCACCAGAGTCACCAGTGACCTCGACAGGCTCGACCGCGTCTACCTGGGACACACCTGAAGGGGCAGGACCCTGAGGGGGGAGGGGGTCTACCGGGGGGGGACCTGGTACCAAGAAGAGCGGGGGCGGGGGGAGGGACGGAGTGCGGTAGGGGAAGAGGCGGTAGTAGGGTACCGACTCGTCGAACGTGACGTCCTGGGAGGACATAACACGTCGAGAGATGGGGTGGTAGAACTGCCACCCAGGGGCGTCAGGGGGGAACCCTAGGAAGACGCAGGGAGCAGCGCGAGGGGACAGCTTGTCCGCAGACAAGTCGAGGACAAACGCTCGAGATCCCCAGACCCGGAACGCCGACGCATCGCCAACCTTCCCCGTCCACAGCAAGGCTGGGGAGGTCTCCGGCCTGGAGACCCTGGGGTGGAGGTTGAATCTGATGCGCCGCGTACCTGACCGCAAACGGCTACAGAAAATGGGGGGCAGCCGCATGCATCATAGACGTACGAGCGACGTCCATGACCATGCCAATGCGGCGCTCTGCAATCCCATTTTGCTGCGGGGAGTCCGGAAGCGTGAAGGTCTGGCGGATGCCTTGCGCACGTCAGTAGGCACGCAGAAGGCCAGAGGAGAACTCTCCGCCTCTGTCCGAGTGCAGACGCAACATAGGAAAGTCCGAGCCAAAGCTCTGCCTGAGCTGGAGACGAGCTGCGCGGATCCAGTCGATCAGCACCTCAGTGACATCACCCTTGCTGCGCAAGGGGAAGACTGTGGTGTAACGCGAGTAGTCGTCAACCACCATCAGGAAGTAGCGCTCGTGACCGAGTCCACGGACGCGGGCAGGGCCCCACACGTCCATGTGAAGCGTCTGCAACGGAGCCTCTGTCGGAGGAAACTGGGAGGAGTGAGGGGCAGCACGCTGGCGCTCCTCAACACAGCTGACACAGGCAGGGCCAGGGCCCTGAGGAAGGGGAGGGAGGGACCGGGGGAGACCAGACACAAGAAGACGGGAAGCCATTCCTCTGAGCCGAAGCAGAGAGGGGTGGCCAAGGCGGTGGTGCCAGAGGAGGGTCTCGTGAGACAGACGGCGACACGAACAGGGGGCAGACTCAGGACCAGACCTGGACGCTGCAGCAAACACCTGACTAGACGAAGGGACTCTACCAGACTCAGCACCTGGAGGAGAAGCAGTGGTCAGTGTGTACAGGCTCGACCCTGGCTGACGTGTAAACGTAGCCAGGTGACGACCCGTGCTAGCCTCTGTGCAGTGCGTCACTCGCTGACGAGCAGGGGTGAACTGGTGGACTCCCGCATCCTGTAGGTCAGCACCACTCACCAAGTTCGTAGAGAACGAGGGGAGGTAGAGACCAGACAGGGTGCTAGAGGGAGCCGCCGGAAACGGGAGGACTGTGGAGAAGCGAGACAGGACAGGACCCCCAGAGGGGTCAGCCAGGGAAACCGCAACTGGCCGACTAAGCGGCGTGAGTGTGGTGCGGTCCCGAAAGAAAGAGCGAGACGCTCCAGAGTCAAGAGTGAAGGTGTGGGAGGCCGAAGCCGACGCAGTACCTGAGAGCGCAGACGCACTAGTACCTGAGAGAGCAGCCTCACCAGCAGCTGAGAGCACAGACGCACTGGCACCTAGAGCAGAAGCCTCACCGGCACCTGGAGCAGCAGTACCAATGCCCGGGTCGGGCGAGAAACTCCGGTAACAGTCACCCTCATCACTAATGGTCACAGCATACATGGCAGCAAGGATAGCATCAAAATCAAGATCAAAGATAGCTACACCAGCCCTAGACAGCTCTGCCCAGCGGGGGATCTCCACGGCCTCCGGGAACTGCTGGCGCCAAGCGTCCGTCAGGCGGCCAAAGCAGCGCTGGGGGGTGTGGGTGCCCCCACACTGCTCTCCAGCGCGGTCGCCAGTGCGGAGAACGTAGGTGCAGGGACCAAAACCCCCACCGCGCTGACGCTGCGTGTACCACTCACGGAGCTGCTGAGGGGTGGGGACGTCGCGAGAACGCTGCTGCTGCTGCTGCTGCTGCTGGCGCTGACCTCCCCCAGTGCTGCTCCGCTGTGAAGCTCCACTCCAACCACCTCCACCTCTGCCACCTCCGCCTCCGCCTCCACCACCCCTGCCTCCGCCTCCACCGCCGCCACCTCCGCCACCTCCGCTACCACCGCCACCGCCGCCGCCACCCCCGCCTCCACTGCCGCCACTAGCACCCCCACCCCCTCTACCACCTCCACCGCCACCCCCACTCCCTCCGCCGCCTCCACCTCCACCTCCACCGCCCCCACTGGCCCCACCCGCTCCCTTGCCCCCCTTGCCCTTGCCAGAGCGGCGTCTCCCGCTAGGGGCAGACGCCGCACCGACCGACTCAAGACCAACGAGGTCGGCCGCAGCGGCAGAGGCGACAGAGGGCAGGAGAGGGGAAGGAGAACACCCCTCAAAGATGGGGGCGCGGGGGTCACCTCGAGAGGCTCCTACAGCGACTATGCTCTTCTCTGCCGCAAGGAGGGCCTTCTCTAGGCTGTCGACTGTGAGGGTGGTGGGACAGACTGCGAGGAAGTGGTCCCGGACTACACGAAGGGAGTCAGGGAGGCGAGTGACTAAGAAGTAGAGAGTGATGTACATGGGGGGGGGGGGTTCTTGGCGCAGAAGTCAGCAGGAAGCACAGCGCGGTAGCGAGTGTCACTAGTGCGGAGGTGCGTGATGAGATCAGCGACAGTGGGAAAGGCGGCAAGGTTAGGGAAGAGGAAGGGGAGCATGAGGCGGCTCAGTGCAGCAGTGGCAGGGGAGGAGTAGCGGGCAAATACAGCGTCGTACAAGGTCTGGGCACTCTTGTACTGGCTAAAGTGCGCGCGCTCAGCGGTAGGCAAGTGGGGACGCACAGCAAGACGTGCAGCAGCATCGCGCGTGGCCCACTGTGAGCGAACAGTGGCGTCAGCATCAGCAGCAGGGGAAGGGACGGCGCCAGAGGTGAGGTCAAAGAGAGACAGACCGTTCGCCCTATCGCACTGTAAAAACAGCTGCAGGTCGTCGAGCAAGACCTCGAAGTCTATGGCTCGGCCCTCAGCGTCAAAAGCGAGGACACTAGGGGTAGCCATGACGACGACAGAGAAGCAGTGCAAGCACTAGGGGAAGGGCACGCAGTGATAGCGGTACAGTGCTCACCGGGCGGGGCAGGTCGGGCTGCTCGGTAGAAAGGCGGCTCGGCTACTCAGCGACTCGGCTCCCGGGCGGCTCGGCTCCCAGGCGGCTCGGCGGTAGGGCGGCTCGGGCGGGGCGGCTCGGCTGCTGCAGTTGGGCGGCGTGAGAGCAAGGGGCGGCGGGGCCGTGAGATCAGGGACGGCGAGGCCGTGTATCAGGGGCGGCGGGGCCGGGAGCGCTGGGGCGGCGGGGCCGCGTATCAGGGGCGGCGGGGCCGGGAGCGCTGGGGCGGCGGGCCCGCGAGATCAGGGGCGGCGGGGCCGGGAGTGCTGGGGCGGCGGGGCCGCGAGATCAGGGGCGGCGGGGCCGTGAGCGCTGGGGCGGGGCCGCCGCGAGATCAGGGGCGGCGGGGCCGGGAGTGCTGGGGCGGCTGGGCCGCGAGATCAGGGGCGGCGGGGCCGTGAGCGCTAGGGCGGCGGGGCCGTGAGATCAGGGACGGCGGGGCCGCGAGCGCTGGGGCGGCGGGGCCGAGAGATCAGGGGCGGCGGGGCCGTGAGCGCTGGGGCGGCGGGGCCGCGAGCGCTTGGGCGGCGGGGCCGCGAGATCAGGGGCGGCGAGGGCCGCGAGTTCAGGGGCGGCGGGGCCGCGAGATCAGGGGCGGCGGGGCCGCTGGAGCAGGGGCGATGGGGCCGCGAGATCAGGGGCGGCGGAGCCACGTGAGTAAGGGCGGCGAGGGCCACGAGAGCAGGGCGGGGAGGCCGCTAGAGAAGAGGCGGCGGGGCCGCGTTCACTGGGTGGCAGGGCCGCGAGGGTAAGGCCGGCCGCTAGGGCGGCTCGGGGGAGTGGCCCGAGGCGCGACTCGGGATGAGTGCGCTTCGGGCAGGAAAAAAGTTTCGAGTGGTGGGCCCTAGGCACAGTTCCCACAGGGGAACCTGCTCGATACCATGAGGAAAACTGAACGAGAATGAATGAACTATGAAATGAATTGAGTACAAATATGAAACCCTAATTGGGTTGTACCCCCTATGGGATACCCCACTATAGCCTATAGAAATGAGTAAGCTATAATGTTCTGACACTTTACTTGACTGGTTTTGTGACCCCTTGTTCTCCCCCACTTTGCGTATGGGGGTGTGTCAGAACATTATAGCTTACTTATTTATGTAGGCTATAGTGGGGTATCCCATAGGGGGTACAACCCAATTAGGGTTTCCTATTTGTACTCACTTCGTTCATAGTCATTTCATTCTCGTTCAAATCTTCTCACCGATTTCGGGTACGTAAACCAGTTCCGCGCTAGTTTCTAACGTCCCCCTCGAACCGGTTTTCGAACACTCCTCAGGTCCAGTGGCGAAAAAGTTGGAATTTCGACCGTCGGATCGATTCGAATCTCAACGGCCCTGAGAATTTCGACCAAAAGGGTTGGAATTTGGAGCGTCGGATCGAATTTCTTCTCAACGGCCGAGATCGGACGCGAATTTCAACTAAGGGAGAATTACGCGACCTACAGAATCAGCGCTCGTTAATTCTACAGTCGATTCGACTCACAGTAAGATGACCAGCGCCTAGAATTCATTTTTTTTTCGTCGCACATTTTCCTTTAAATCGCCAAATGGAGGAAAACGGTGATAATTCCGTACGAAAAATTACGGAATTACACACCGGCCTGGACCAGACGCGAGCGGCACTCCAGCGAATAGAGGAGCTTCTCGCGAACCAGTTGGTAGCCGCCACAGCAGCAGCGAACGTAGCAGCGAATGCAGCAGCGACGCCAGCAGCAGCAGCAGCGACACCGACACTTCACCCAGCAGCAGCGGCAGCAGCAACAGTGAATCTTGAGGCGGCACGTCTGAGGCTACCGGAGACATTCAATCCGAATGCTAGAGACACCGACGTCCGTCGATTCGTTGCGACCCTCGAAATTTACTTCGAGGCCGTTGGCTGTACGACCCCGACACACGATGCAATGCAGATTTGGCTCGCAGCGACACCGTTACGAGGCCCGGCGCTCGAGTGGATTTACAACAACAATAAGATCCGAGGCGAGGGGTCATGGACGCAGTTTCGGGAAGCTTTAATTCAACGTTTCGAACCAATCAACTCCAGCTACATGGCGCGGCAGCAGATTCATTGGCATAAACAGTTCGGCAGTGTAACACAGTACACGCAGCAGATGGAGAGCCTCTTCAACCGAATCACCGACCTGACCAAAGGGGAAAAAATCCAAGCGTATACTGAGGGGCTAAAGATGGAGGTCCACCGACAAGTGATTGCTGCGAACTACAACAATTACCGCGACTTGGTGTCTGCAGCAGAGAGATTCGATGCGCTGATACGATATGAACCCGAGACACGACGCCACGTGCCGAGCCGATCATTTGGCACGAAGCGATCGGCACCACCCACGACCGCCGACCCGATGGATATCGACAAGATCGACGCGAAGCAGCGGCCCACAAAATATGAGAAGTGTGAATTTTGCGGCGCAGCAGGACATCGACTCTTGGCGTGTTGGAAGTTGAAGATAGTACGAGCGGATCTGCAGGGCAACAACAGTGCAACATCCACGATGGCGAAAAAAGGAGGACACGATGGTGCGAATTTAAAACGCCACAACCGGCCGGCAACAGGGGAAATCGCCGAGACAAATGGAGGCTCCGCGAAACAAGACTCTGCACCGACCGGGAAACTCCAGCCGAACACCCCCGAGAGTAAGAATATTTTCTATCGAGGTTTTCAAGCCTTCAAAAAATTCAGGGGAGATTTCAAGGCCAAGAAAAAGCCTTCATACATTATTCAGGTACCTGAGAAGTTGGGCAAACCACTCCGGAGCGTTGAAAAGGGTCGTGCGTTCCAAGGAGTTACTATTTGAGAAAATATGAACGAGAATGAAATGACTATGAACGAAGTGAGTACAAATAGGAAACCCTAATTGGGTTGTACCCCCTATGGGATACCCCACTATAGCCTACACAATAGTATAAGCTATATAGTTCTGACACACCCCCATAGGCAAAGTGGGGGAGAACAAGGGGTCACAAGACCAGTCAAGCAAAGCAAAGCAAAGCTCAGGGTGGATCACAAAGTCACCACACATTCCGAGCACAAGTTCAAGGCCACAAGGCCACTTCACATGCAAGATCATATATAGAGATATACAAGAGTCAAGCAAGCAAGAGCAAGAGTATATATAGGCGAAGGTACAAGCAAGGTCAAGAGGAGAGCAAGTGAGGCAAGACAGGCACAAGACCCAACTGCGTGCAACAGCGCTGATGATCACAAGGCGCAAGTGCCTTGGTGAACACATCAGCAGTGTTGGCCTCAGAGGCCACGTACGCAAGTCGCAACTGTCCACGCTGCTGTAGCTCACGAGCAAGAAAGTAGCGGAGAGCAATGTGCTTCGTTCTGTGCTCCAGTCGTTGCTCTCGACACAAGGCCAGCATGGCCTTGTTGTCTACGTACAGGACTGGAGGAGAACGAGGCTGCTCTCCAAGGTCGGTCAGCAGGTAGGTGAGCCAGCGTAACTCCTGTGCAGCCATAGCCCCAGCGTAGATCTCAGCCTCACAACTGGAGCCGAGAACAGAAGACGAGCGGGTAGCCCGCCACGAAACAGAGCCGGAACCAAGGCTAAAGGTGTAACCCTGTGACGACCGCTGCGTAGCCTGGTCGTCAGCCCAAGAAGCGTCTGCGTGCCCAGTGAGGACCACTGGACTGCGCCCTCCAAGCACTAGCCCCATGCCCGACGTACTGCACAAGTAGCGCAACACCCTCTTCGCTGCAGCCATGTGCTCCGGTCTGTGTCTCCCAGGAGCAACATAGCGTGCGAGAATGCTAAGAGGGTATGCAAGGTCAGGTCGTGTGCAAGTCATCAGGTACATGAGGCAGCCAACAAGCTCTGCATACGGGCCACTCGACTCTACGGACTCATCCGAAGGCAGAGCTGAGAGCGAGTGGCGAGTAGGCAGAGGAGTGGCCTGAGGCGAGGAGTACGTGAAGCCGAAGCGCTGAAGGACCTGCTGCACCATGTGTGACTGAGTCAGGGTAATGGTGCGGCGTGCTCTGTCCCGGGTGATTTGCAAGCCAAGGTAGCTACGCAGTTCACCCAGGTCAGTGCACGTGTGTCTCTTCTGCAGCTCGGACTTCACGTAGGCGAGTCCAGCAGTGTCAGCTGTGGCAAAGACCAAGTCGTCAACGTACACGAGGATGTAGAACGGCGGCAGAGAGGTGTTGGTGCGCAGAAACAGCGACGGGTCGGCAGTAGAAGGAGCAAACCCAAGTGCCGCGAGCGTAGTCCTCAGTGTGTCGTGCCACTCACGTGGCGCCTGGCGGAGACCGTAGACTGGACGCCGGAGACTCCACTGGGTACCAGGAGGGAAAGACCCAGTGAAGCCAGGTGGGCGACGCAGCCAGATCTCCTCGTGCAGGCTGCCCTGCAAGAAAGCTGTGCTGAAGTCGAGAGAGTGCAGCTCGTAGTCACGGTGAGCAGCAACGTGCAGCAGAACCTGAAGAGTGGTCATCTTCGGGGTGGGGGAGAAGGTCTGAAAGTAGTCAACCCCCTGCCGCTGACTGAAGCCACGAGCCACGTAACGCGCCTTGAAGACAGGCGGAGAACCCGGCGGCCGCTTCACCCTGAAAATCCACATGCCACTGACGATGTTCGCCCCAGGAGGGGGAACAGCGTCGACGTAGGTGCCTGTGGACTTCCAGGAAGCCATCTCTGCATCCATAGCTGCCTGCCACTGAGAGGAGTAGGGACCCTCTATCGCCTCCGCGTAAGAGCGCGGAGTCGGGATGTCTGGTGCATCCGGGTCTCCCTCAGGGGCTAGCAGTACAGACGCGAGATGAGGTGAAGCGGCGGCCAGACACTGGAACTCCTCCTGCTTGTCCTCAAGGACGTCCGTGCCAAGGGCACACTCACCCCCGACGGACGGAGGACAGGCAGACTCAGACTCATCGACAAGACTGGCAGCGTAGTCTAGACGACAGCGCGCAGCAAAGTCGACAAGCTCAGTGACAAGGGCAAACGCAGCAGACGACTCGAAGGAAGGGGAAGTGACAGCAGTAGCAAGGAGACGCGTGACAGTAGGACTGGCAGCACGAAGAGAGTCCGACTCCGGGTCGGCAAGAGCAGGAAGAGAGGAAGCGGGAGGAGAAGGCAAAGGGGCACGCAGAGGAGCAGTGGACGGACGCAGTGACATCCGGTGCGTGCCAGGGACCGGAGGAGGACGCTGACGCGACCCGCTTCCACTAGCGCGTGCAGTACGAACAGGCGACGCAGACGAGACTCAGGCTCACGACGCTCAGTAAGACCTCCAGTCGGACCAGCGTAGGGAGAAGGAGCAGGCAAAGGGGAGGCAGGCTGTAGCTGTGGCTGTGACTAGACAGGCCGTGGACCCTCTAAGGGAGAAGGAGGAGGACCAGGAGAAGGTGTAAGACCAAGAACCTGCTGCAGGAGCGGAACGAAGTACGGTCGGGGCCGCGCGGCGACGCCAGAAACAGCAGCACCTCCAGTAGCTCCAGAACCTCCAGCAGCACCTCCAGCAGCACCTCTAGTAGCACCTCCAGAAGCTCCAGAACCTCCAGCAGCACCACCAGGAGCACTGCCAGGTAGACCGCCAGCGGCAGTCTCAGCGCCAACACCCTCAGCAGCACCAGCTCCAGGAGAACCCTCAGACCCAGCAACTCCAGTACTCCCAAGACGAGCACCTCCGGGACCCGCGGCAGTAGCGCCCTCTACAGTCGAAGAACCTCCAGCACTAGCAGCACGCCTATAGCGCCTGGCAAACCACTCACGCAGCTCCTGTGGGGAGAGTGGCTCACGGCGAGACGAAGCACCTCCAGGCACACCACCCCCAGGCTCAGCACCCCCGGGCTCAGCACCCCCAGGCTCAGCACCCCCAAGCTCAGCACCCCCAGGCTCAGCACCCCCAGGCTCAGCACCCCCAGACTCCGCACCCCCAGACTCAGCACCCCCAGGCTCAGCACCCCCAGGCTCAGCACCCCCAGGCTCAGCACCCCCAGGCTCAGCACCCGCAGTAGCACCAGAGTCACCAGTGACCTCGACAGGCTCGACCGCGTCTACCTGGGACACACCTGAAGGGGCAGGACCTTGAGGGGGGAGGGGGTCTACCGGGGGGGGACCTGGTACCAAGAAGAGCGGGGGTAGGAGGAGGGACGGAGTGCGGTAGGGGAAGAGGCGGTAGTAGGGTACCGACTCGTCGAACGTGACGTCCTGGGAGGACAGAACACGTCGAGAGGTGGGGTGGTAGAACTGCCACCCAGGGGCGTCGGGAGGGAACCCCAGGAAGACGCAGGGAGAAGCGCGAGGGGACAGCTTGTCCGCAGACAGGTCGCGGACAAACGCCCGAGATCCCCAGACCCGGAACGCCGACGCATCGCCAACCTTCCCCGTCCACAGCAGGGCTGGGGAGGTCTCCGGCCTGGAGACCCTGGGGTGGAGGTTGATCTGATGCGCTGCGTACCTGACCGCAAACGGCCACAGAAAATGGGGGGCAGCCGCATGCATCATGGACGTACGGGCAACGTCCATGACCATGCCAATGCGGCGCTCAGCAATCCCATTTTGCTGCGGAGAGTCCGGAAGCGTGAAGGACTGGCGGATGCCTTGCGCACGACAGTAGGCACGCAGAAGGCCAGAGGAGAACTCTCCGCCTCTGTCCGAGTGCAGACGCAACACAGGAAAGTCGGAGCCAAAGCTGTGCCTGAGCTGAAGACGAGCTGCGCGGATCCAGTCGATCAGCACCTCAGTGACCTCACCCTTGCTGCGCAAGGGGAAGACTGTGGTGTAACGCGAGTAGTCGTCAACAACGAGCAGGAAGTAGCGCTCCTGACCCTGTCCACGGACGCGGGCTGGGCCTCACACGTCCATGTGAAGCGTCTGCAACGCGGCCTCTGTCGGAGGAAACTGGGAGGAGTGAGGGGCAGCACGCTGGCGCCCCTCGACACAGGGGACACAGGCAGGGCCAGGGCCCTGAGGAAGGGGAGGGAGGGACCGGGGAAGACCAGACACAAGAAGACGGGAGGCCATGCCTCTGAGCCGAAGCAGAGAGGGGTGACCGAGGCGGTGGTGCCAGAGGAGGGTCTCGTGAGACAGACGACGACACGAACAGGGGGCAGACTCAGGGCCAGACCTGGACGCTGCAGCAAACACCTGACCAGACGAAGGGACCCTACCAGACTCAGTACCTGGAGTAGAAGCAGTTGTCAGTGTGTACCGGCTCGACCCCGGCCGACGTGTAAACGTAGCCAGGTGGCGACCTGTGCTAGCCTCCGTGTAGTGTGTCACCCGCTGACGAGCAGGAGTGAACTGGTGGACACCAGCATCCTGTAGGTCAGCACCACTCACCAGGTTCGTCGAGAACGAGGGGAGGTAGAGACCAGACAGGGTGCTAGAGGGGGCCGCCGGACACGGAAGGACCGTGGAGAAGCGAGACAGGACAGGCCCCCCAGAGGGGTCAGCCAGGGACACCGCAACCGGCCGACTCAGCGGCGTGAGAGTGGTGCGGTCCCGAAAGAAGGAGCGAGACGCTCTAGAGTCAAGGGTGAAGGTGTGAGAGGCCGAAGCCGACACAGTACCTGAGAGGGCAGACTCACCAGTACCCGAGAGCACAGACGCACTGGCACCTAGAGCAGCAGCCTCACAAGTACCTGACGCAGCAGTACCAATGCCCGGGTCGGGCGGGAAACACCGGTAACAGTCATCCTCATCACTACCAGTCACAGCATACATAGCAGAAAGAATAGCATCAAAGTCAAAATCATAAATAGCTACACCAGCCCTAGACAGCTCCCCCCAGCGGGGGATCTCAGCGGCCTCCGGAAACTGCTGACGCCAGGCGTCGGTCAGGCGGCCAAAGCAGCGGCGGGCTGTGTGGGTGCCTCCACACCTCTCCCCCGCACGGTCGCCGGTGCGAAGAACGTAGGGGCAGGGACCAAACGCACTACCACGCTGACGCTGCAAGTACCACTCACGGAGCTGCTGAGGGCCGGGGACGGTGCGAGAGCGCTGCTGCTGCTGTGGCTGCTGCTGCTGCTGCTGCTGCTGGCGCTGACCACCCCCAGACCTGCTCCGCTGAGACGAGCCACTCCGACCCCCGCCGCCACCGCCACCCCCGCCTCCACCGCCACCCCCGTCTCCACCGCCACCGCCCCCACCGGCACCCTCACCCCCGCCTCCTCCGCTACCTCCTCCGCCGCCACCTCCGCCTCCACCGCCTCCACCAGTACCTCCACTCCCGCCACCACCTCCACCGCCACCCCCACTCCCCCCGCCACCCCCACCTCCCCCGCCACCGCCCCCTCTAGCTCCACCCGCTCCCTTGCCCCCCTTGCCCTTGCCAGTGCGGCGTCTACCGCTGGGGGCAGACGCCGCACCGACCGACTCAAAACCAGCGAGGTCGGCCGCAGCGGCAGAGGCGACAGAGGGCAGCAGGGGGGGAGGAGAACACCCCTCAAAAATGGGGGTGCGAGGGTCACCCCGAGAGGCCCCAACAGCGACGATGCTCTTCTCAGCCGCTAGTAGGGACTCCTCAAGGAGGTCGACAGTGAGGGTGGTGGGACAGACAGAGAGAAACTGGTCCCTAACCACACGAAGGGACTCAGGGAGACGAGTGACGAGAAAGTAGAGAGTGATGTACATGGGAGGAGGGTTTGCGGCGCGGAACTCAGCAGGAAGGGCAGTGCGGTAGCGAGCGTCACTAGCGCGGAGGTGGGTAACGAGGTCAGCAACAGTGGGAAAGGCAGCGAGGTCAGGGAAGAGAAACGGTAGCATGAGGCGGCTAAGCGTAGCGGAGGAAGGGGAGGAGTAGCGTGCAACTACAGCGTCGTACAAGGCCTGAGCGGTCTTGCACTGACTAAAGTGGGCACGCTCGGAGGAAGGGAGGTGGCGACGCACAGCAAGACGTGCAGCAGCATCGCGGGTCGCCCACTTGGAGCGAACGGCGGGGTCAGCATCAGCAGGAGGGGCAGGGACAGCGCCAGAGACAAAGTCAAAGAGAGAGACCTCATCTATTGCTTCACACAGTAAGTACAGCTGCAGGTCTTCAATCCAGACTGCAAAGTCAATGGCTCTACCCTCAGCATCAAAAGCTAGGACAGTGGGGGTGGCCATGACAGCAGCTGACAGTCTCACCGGGCAGGAAAAAGTCGGGTAGGTCAGCGGCACAGGAACACAGCCCAGGAGCAGCAGTGGCCCCACAGGAGCAGGAGTGCGGCTCCTCTGGCGGCTCGAGCGGCTCGGGCGGCTCGGGCGGCTCGGGCGGCTCGGGTGGCTCGGGCGGCTCGCGCGGCTCGGGTGACGCAGGGGCTCACGGGCGGCGCGGGCGGCTGCACGGGCGGCTCACGGGCGGCTGGGGCTGCTCACGGGCGCCACGGTGGGCGGCTGCACGGGCGGCTGCACGGTGGCGCGGCGGGCTGCAGCACGGGCGGCGGGGCCGACGGCGGGCCGTAGCGGGGCTGTAGCGGGGCCGGCGGTAGCGGGGCTGTAGCAGGGCTGTAGCGGGGCCGACGGCGGGCTGTAGCGGGGCCGACGGCGGGCCGACGGCGGGCTGTAGCGGGGCCGGCGGCGGGCTGTAGCGGGGCCGACGGCGGGCTGTAGCGGGGCCGATAGCGGGCTGTAGCGGGGCCTGCGGCGGGCTGTAGCGGGGCCGATAGCGGGCTGTAGCGGGGCCTGCGGCGGGCTGTAGCGGGGCCGACGGCGGGCTGTAGCGGGGCCGACGGCGGGCTGTAGCGGGGCCGGCGGCGGGCTATAGCGGGGCCGACGGCGGGCTGGAGCGAGGCCTACGGCGGGCCGACGGGGTCTAGGCGGGGCCGACGAGGGGCCGTAGCGGGGCCTAGGCGGGCCGACGCGGCCTATGCGGGGCCGACGCGGGGCCGTAGCGGGGCCTAAGCGGGGCCGACGAGGCCTAAGCGGGGCCGACAGGGCCTAAGTGGGGCCGACGAGGGGCCGTAGCGGGGCCTAAGCGGGGCCGACGGGGCCTAAGCGGGGCCGACGCGGGGCCGTAGCGGGGCCTAACCGGGGTCGACGGGGCCTACGCGGGGCCGACGAGGCCTAAGTGGGGCCGACTAAGGGCCTAAGCGGGGCCGACGAGGGGCCTAAGCGGGGCCGACGAGGGGCCTAAGCGGGGCCGACGAGGGGCCTAAGCGGGGCCGACGAGGGGCCTAAGCGGGGCCGACGAGGGGCCTAAGCGGGAGCACGGCGGTAAGGGCGACACGGAGGGTCGCTTAAAAAAAAAACGCGCGCCTCGGGGCGCGCTTTGGTGGGCCCTAGGAACAGTCCCTAGGAAGGGACGTGCTCTGATTCCATGAGAAAATATGAACGAGAATGAAATGACTATGAACGAAGTGAGTACAAATAGGAAACCCTAATTGGGTTGTACCCCCTATGGGATACCCCACTATAGCCTACACAATAGTATAAGCTATATAGTTCTGACACTATTCTCTCCCCGCAGCATAGTGTTAAGGCTCCCAATTGCCCACAGGTGAAGCCTACACAGCTGCAAAGGCTTAAGAGAAGGTTCCAGGCCAAGACGAAGCTGAATCGGCCTCGGATAAATCCTTCTAACCCTGCTCAGCTGGAAACTGAAATGGAATCAGCAGCTTCGAGCGCAGGACCGAGGGATGATCAATTCGACGTACCCTACGATCCTATAAGCGAGACCATCTATGGTTTCTCGGAGCGGCAACAACCACTACTACTCGAGGTGATCCGCAACGGGCGACGCCTCCAGGCACTGGTGGACAGCGGTGCGTCTCACTCGGTGTGCGACCGCGGGGCGTTGGAGAAAATTGGAGAACCTTCGGAGAAGACCAATTTCACGGCAACGATGGTGGACGGTACGAAACTTCCCATCCACGGCAAAGCATTACTGCAGCTGCACATAGGGGCACTAAGGTGGAAGCCGACGTTGCCGATCACGAACATCAAGGGTTTAGATTTTTTCTTGGGGCGAGATTTCCTGAAGCGGTTCAACCCCGAGATCGATTGGGTTGACAGGAAGGCGCGCATCTACAACAACGGGAAACGAGTGGAGCTGCGAAGCTGGACGGATACAGGGAGCGTTCCTGAAACGACACTGGCACGGTTCGAACGGACTGTGAACGAGAATAACACGGGATACTTCGCACTGGTTATGGCAGCAGCAGAGGAGGAGAAGCCGAGTTCGGAGCTATCTGCAGCAGTGAAGGAGGTCTTGGAGCAGTACAAGGATCTAATGCCCGACGACCTACCCGCAGGCGTACCTCCAGCACGCACCCACGAGTACGAGATCATGGAGGAACCAGGTGCGAAACCCGTCTCACGTGCACCATACCGACTAAGTCCGACCGAACTGACAGACATGAAGAAACAGATAGAATATCTACTGGACAGACAACTGATCCGCCCATCCACCTCTCCCTACGGTGCACCAGTCCTCTTCACTCCAAAACCAGACGGCAGTCTAAGGATGTGCATCGATTACCGCGCACTGAACAAACAGACAGTCAAAAACAAATATCCCATACCGCGCATAGACGATCTACTGGATCAACTGCGTGGAGCAACAGTATTCTCGAAGCTGGACCTACGATCGGGTTACTGGCAGATCAAGATGGCAGATAACTCAGTCCACAAGACGGCGTTCCGTACCAGATACGGCTCCTACGAATACTTGGTGATGCCGTTCGGACTCTGCAACGCACCAGCAACGTTTCAGGCGGAGATGAATCACATCTTACGACCCCTACTGGACGAGTGCGTAGTGGTGTACCTGGACGACATTCTTATCTACTCCAAGAACATGAAGGAGCACGTGGAGCATCTGCGGAAGGTGTTCGAGATCCTGCGGAAAAACAAGTTCTACGTGAAGCTGTCGAACAGCGACTTCGCCCTCAAGAAAGTGCAGTTTCTCGGGCACATGGTGAGTGCCGAGGGCGTACACGTGGACCCGCGGAAAATCGAAGCCATCAAGAAATGGAAGAGCGACTTCGCCCTGAAGAAAGTGCAGTTTCTCGGGCACATGGTGAGTGCCGAGGGCGTACACGTGGACCCGCGGAAAATCGAAGCCATCAAGAAATGGAAAGTACCGGAGAACGTGAAGAAGTTGCAACAGTTCCTAGGCTTCGCCAACTACTACAACAGGTTCGTGCCGCAGTACGCTAAGATAGCAGCGCCACTGACCGACCTACTGAAAAAGGATACGTCCTACAAATGGGATATGCCTCATCAGCAAGCCATGGAGCAGCTACAGACAGCAGTGACTACAGCGCCAGTACTCATCCTACCAGATCCAGACAAGGACTACGTGGTGGAAGCAGACGCGAGTGACCAAGCAGTCGGAGCAGTACTGATGCAGGATCACGGACGCGGTTTGCAGCCCATCGCCTACCTCACTAAGAAGCTACATGGAGGAGAACTGAACTACCCCATCCATGACAAGGAAGCCTTAGCGATAGACATAGCCTTCAAGGCGTGGAGGTGTTACATAGAGGGAGCCAAGACTACAGTCTTTACTGACCACTGCAGTCTCAAATTCCTAAAGTCGCAGCCGACGCTCTCACGACGACAGGTGCGGTGGGTGGACTTCCTGGAAACTCACTTCCACTACGACATCGTCTACAAGCCCGGGCTACACAACAAGGCAGGCGCGTTGAGCCGCCCCGGACATGTAGCAGGCATCTAGCTCGACGGGATGAACCCTCTGCTCAAGGGTCTATTCCAACATGGGTACTCCGTGGACGCAGAAATCGCTACAGCACAGACCAAGAAGTTGTTACAGTGGGAGAAAGACTTAGCTGTAAGGAAGGGTTCAGGAAAGATTTGGGTACCGAATTACGCCCCGCTACGGCAGATCCTATTGGAGGAGTTTCACGACGTACCTTACGCGGGAAATTTTGGGAGCAACAAGACGTTAGCAGGGATAGCAAAGTATTACTACTGGCCCGGGATGGCAGCAGACGTGCAGCAGTTCGTCACCTCATGCGACACGTGCCAGCGGATGAAGAGCAGCAAGCAGAAAAAAGCAGGGTTACTTCAGCCTCTACCCGTACCGAAGCAGCCATGGCTGGTCGTTAGCCTCGACTTTATCACAGGACTTCCTTCGACCTCACGGGGGCACGATTCCATCCTCGTAGTCATCGATAAGTTCTCCAAAATGGGTCACTTCATACCGACCAACGCCACAGCTACAGCTGAAGCAACTGCTCGCCTCTTCTTTGACCGCGTCATCACCATCCACGGCATCCCCGCTACACTCATCTCAGACAAAGACCCAAAATTCACTAGTAAGTTCTGGAAGGATCTCATGGGACTGTTGGGGACAAAGCTTGCAATGTCTTCAGCATACCACCCCCAGACTGACGGACAGACTGAGCGACTCAATCAAGTCGTTGAACAGTTACTGCGCACAGCTTGCAAGGACGTACGTGATTGACGAACCCCAAAAAGCTTTGTAGTTCCGTTATATTCGTCGGGGGATGCCATGCTTTCACCGTGTCCAACTTCTTCGGGTCAATTTCGACCCCATCCTCCGAAATAACGTGCCCCAAAAACTCTAGCATATCCTGAAAAAACTTGCACTTGGATCCCTTTGTCAGTAGCTGATGCTCGTCTAAAATTTTAAAGACTGCTTCCAGATCTGCGAAGTGCTGCTGCTTGTCGCGACTGTAGACGAAGATGTCGTCGATGTAAACTATAACGCATTTATCTAAAAGTGGCCTAAACGCTTCGTTCATGGTCATCTGAAATGTTGCTGGTGCGTTGGTCAGCCTGAAGGGCATCACGGTGTACTCGAACGACCCGTACCTAGTCCGAAAAGCTGTTTTGGCGCAGTCCGATGGTTCGACTCTAATCTGATGGTAACCTCCCCGTAAATCTATTTTCGAAAAAACCCGTGCTGTTCGCAGTTGGTCTATCAGTTCGTCGGCGCGAGGAATGGGGTACCGCGATTTGACTGTTACCCTGTTGAGCGCTCGGTAATCGATGCACATGCAAAACCCTCTGTCTTTTTTGGCGTGAAAAGTATCAGTGCGGCGAACGGTGACGAGCTCGGTCGGATGAATTTCTTCTCTAACAAGTAATCTAACTGCTTCCTCAGTTCGTCGAGTTCGGGTTGTGTCAGTCTGAACTGGCGCTGTACAGTTGGTTGTGCCCTCGGTTCTAATTCTATTCGGTGGTCATGTGCTCACTGAGGTGGCAGTCCTTCCGGTAAGTCGTTGGGAAAAATCCCCGGGTATCGTTTCAACACTTCCTGTAGTTCGGGCGGTACCGCTACCAGCAGTTTCTTGAAATCACTCGGCTGCCTTGCTCCCTCTACCACTGCAATGTCTATTGCGTACACGTCAGCTCCAGCAACGACAGCCCATTTCATGGTGACGGCGTTGATGTGTACCTTTGAAGACTCGGGCGATTGCCAGCGAGGTAGTTCAACCCAGTTACCGCTACTTCACACAGTGCAGCTACCCGTCGTCCAGTCAATTCGCGGGTTATACCGTCGCAGCCAATCACGTCCCAGCAAAATGTCGTGCCCATCCAGTGTCGTTGCGAGCATTTCCTGTGTAAACCTGAAATTCCCCCCGCAGCGGACTTTGACTCTCTCCACCTTTTCCCGTATGGCCAGTGGCGTGCTGTCAACTAAGCGTGCATCCATCTCAGGTAAACAACGGCTAAGTGTCAGTTGCAGTTTCCGTGCGGTTGCGGTATTAAATAAACTGTCACTTGCTCCTCCGTCGATAAAAATCTTCACTGCTGCTCCCAGTATTTTCCCGTGGATCAGTATTGGGCGATTCGTCGCTGTACCCTCCTTATTCGTCCGAGCCCGATCGATAGCATGAATCGGTACTGTGATGTCAGAATCCCAACCACTAGACCATTAAGATAAAAGGGCTTGTTTTAGTAGCGGGTCAGTGCGCCCATAACCCCCCAGGCGAATGCGCCTGTAACCCTCTCCGAGATCAATCGGGCATCCACAGTGCAGATCTACCGACACCCCCCCACACTGGGAGGCCCAGGACTAAGCACAGTGGCAACGGCCTACATGTGCATACACCGGGAATCGAACCCGAGACCGCTCTCATACCATGTGAAAACTGAAACGAGAATAGATGAACTATGAAACAGTTGGGTACAAGTACTAACCCTAATTGGGTTGTACCCCTTGTGGGCTACCCCACTACAGCCTACACAACTGCATAAGCTATAATGTTGTGACATGTGACTCGGTGAGGGTCGGTGGGGTTGGGCGAGCAAGCAGTCTCGTCAGTAGTTGGCCCGATTCCTACTGACTGCTGGAGTTTATCTGCCTTCGAGACTCCCTACCCTGCTCTGCTCCGCGGCGCCTCAGCTCCTCTGGGCACTCACTCTTGCGATGGCCCGGCCTATTGCAAGCAAAGCAGCGCCCCTTAAACGAAGCGGCAGCTGCATTCGTCGCAACGGCATGTACGGTGGCGTGCTCGATCGGTCCCCGAGGGTGATGTCCGTAATAGGACCCCAGTCTCGGACGGCGCAAAATGTCGATTTTCTCGGCGAGCGCGAGAACCTTGTTGAAGTCCATGTAGCATGATTTCGTGCAAAATGTCCGGCTTCAGCCCTCCGACGTAATGGTCCACCCGCTCCGCTTCGTGCATGTAGCCGATGAAAAGAAACGAGAATGAATGAACTATGAAACAAGTGGGTACAAGTACTAACCCTAATTGGGTTGTACCCCCTATGGGATACCCCACTACAGCCTACACGATATGTATAAGCTACAATGTTCTTACACACCCCCATAGGCAAAGTGGGGGAGAACAGGGGGTCACAAGACAAGTCAAGCAAAGCAAAGCAAAGCAAGCTCAGGGTGGATCACAAAGTCACCACACATTCCGAGCACAAGTTCAAGGCCAGTTCACATACACGAGTACATATATATATATAAGGCTAGACAAGCAAGAGCAGGAATCTATATATGTAACAGTACAAGCAAGGTCAAGAGGTGAGCAAGTGAGGCAAGACAGGCACAAGACCCAGCTGCGTGCAGAAGCGCTGATGATCACAAGGCGCAAGTGCCTTGGTAAAGAAATCAGCAGTGTTGGCCTCAGAGGCCACGTACGCAAGCCGCAACTGACCACGCTGCTATAGCTCACGAGCAAGAAAGTAGTGGAGAGCAATGTGCTTTGTTCTGTGCTCTAGTCTCCGCTCTCGACACAAGGCGAGCATGGCCTTGTTGTGTCAGAATGTTATCTTATGCTCTAGCCTGTAGTGGGGTGCTCTATAGCAAGTACAACCCTTCTAGGGTTTGCTATTTGTATCCTCATTCTTGCTAGTGCAACCCTCTTCTCTCCTTCTCTCTTCTTCTCTCTTCTAACTTTCACATGTTGTCTACGTACAGAACTGGAGGAGAACGAGGCGGCTCTCCGAGGTCGGTCAGCATGTAGGTGAGCCAGCGAAGCTCTTGTGCAGCTATGGCCCCTGCGTAGATCTCAGCATCACAACTGGAGCCGAGAACAGAAGACGAGCGAGTAGCCCGCCACGAAACAGAGCCGGAACCAAGGCTGAAGGTGTAACCCTGTGATGACCGCTGCGTAGCCTGGTCGTCAGCCCAAGAAGCGTCTGCGTGCCCAGTGAGGACCACTGGACTCCGCCCTCTAAGCACTAGCCTCATGCCCGACGTACTGCACAAGTAGCGCAACACCCTCTTCGCTGCAGCCATGTGCTCTGGTCGGTGTCTCCTAGGAGCAACATAGCGTGCGAGAAAGCTAAGAGGGTATGCAAGGTCAGGTCGTGTGCAGGTCATCAAGTACATGAGGCAGCCAACAAGCTCTAGGTACGGGCCACTCGACTCTATGGACTCATCCGAAGGCAAAGCTGATAGCGAGTGGCAAGTATGCAGAGGAGTGGCCTGAGGCGAGGAGTACGTAAAGTCGAAGCGCTGAAGGACCTGCAGCACCATGTGTGACTGAGTCGGGGTAATGGTGTGGCGTGCTTTGTCCCAGGTGATCTGCAAGCCAAGGTAGTTGCGCAGTTCACCCAGGTGTGTGCATGTGTGTCTCTTCTGCAGCTCGGACTTCACGTAGGCGAGTTCAGCAGTGTCAGCTGTGGCAAAGACCAAGTCGTCGACGTACATGAGGATGTAGAACGGCGGCAGAGAGGTGTCGGTGCGCAGAAATAGCGACGGGTCAGCAGTAGAAGGAGCAAACCCAAGAGCCGCAAGCGTAGTCCTCAGTGTGTCGTGCCACTCGCGTGGCGCCTAGCGGAGACCGTAGACTGGACGCCGGAGACTCCACTGGGTACCAGGAGGGAACGACCCAGTGAAGCCATGTGGGCGGCGCAGCCAGATCTCCTCGTACAGGCTGCCCTGCAAGAAAGGTATGCTGAAGTCAAGAGAGTGCAGCTCGTAGTCACGGTGAGCAGCAACGTGCAGCAGTACTCAAAGAGTGGTCATCTTCGGGGTGGGAGAGAAGGTCTGAAAGTAGTCAACTCCCTGCCGCTGACTGAAGCCACGAGCCACGTAACATGCCTTGAAGACAGGCAGAGAACCTGGCGGTCGCTTCACCCTGAAAATCCACATGCCACTGACGATGTTCGCCCCAGGTGGGGGAACCTCATCAATGTAGGTGTCTGTGGACTTCCCGGAAGCCATCTCTGTGTCCATAGCTGCCTGCCACTGAGAGGAGTAGGGACCCTCTATCGCCTCCGCGTAAGAGCGCGGAGTCGGGATGTCAAGTGCATCTGGGTCTCCCTCAGGTTTAAGCAGTACGGAAACGAGATGAGGTGAAGCAGCAGCCAGACACTGGAACTCCTGCCTGTCCTCAAGGACGTCCGTGCCAAGGGCACACTCACCCCCGACGGACGGAGGACAGACAAACTCAGACTCAGCGACAAGACAAGCAGCGTAGTCTAGGCGACAGCGAGCAGCAAAGTCGACGAGCTCAGCAACTAGGGCAGACGCAGCAGTGGACTCAAAGGAAGGGTCAGTGACGACAGTAGCAAGGAGACGCATGACGGTAGGACTGGCAGCACGAAGAGAGTCCGACTCCGGGTCGGCAAGAGCAGGAAGAGAGGACACATAAGGAGAAGGCAAAGGGGCACGCAGAGGAGCAGTGGACGGACGCAGAGACATCCGGTGCATGCCAGGGACAGGAGAAGGACGCGGACGAGAACCAAGACCACTAATGCGAGCAGGACGGACAGGCGACGCAGGGCGAGACGCAGGCTCACGACGCTCAGCAAGACCTCCAGTAGGACCAGTGTACGGAGAAGGAGGAGGCAAAGGGGAGGCCGGTTGAAACTATAACTGTGACGGGACAGGCTGTGGACACTCTAAGGGAGGAGGAGGACCAGTAGAAGGCGGAAGACCAAGAACCTTCTGAAGGAGCGAAACGAAGTACGGTCGAGGCCGCGCGGCGACTCCAGACACAGTAGGGACAACACCAGTACCCCCAGCAGGAGCACCAACTCCAGCAGCACCTCCAGCTCCAGTACCCGCAGCAGCTCCAGGAGCTCCAGGACCTCCACCAGCACCAGTAGCACCCCCAGCAGGAGTCGTAGCGCCAACACCCTCAGCAGCTCCAGCTCCAGTCGAACCCGCAGGCCCAGCAGCTCCAGTACTCCCAGTACGAGCACCTCCGGGACCCACGACACCAGCACCCTCATTAGCCGAAGAACCTCTAGCTCCAGCAGCACGCCTCCAGCGCCGGGCAAACCACTCGCGCAGCTCCTGTGGAGAGAGTGGCTCCCGCCGAGACGAAGCACCCGGAGAACCTCCAAGCACAGTACCGCCAGACGCGACACGAGCAAGCACAGCTCCCGCAGGCTTCGCACCCCCAGGCTCCGCACCCCCAGGCTCCGCACCCCCAGGCTCAGTACTCCCAGTCGTATCACCCCCAGGCTCAGCACCCCTAGGCGTAGCACCCCCAGGCTCAGCACCCCCATGTGTAGCACCCCCAAGCTCAGCACCCCTAGTCGCAGCACCCCCAGGCTCAGCACCCCCAGGCTCAACACCCCCAGTAGCACTACCCTCAGCCTCAGCACCCTCAGAGTCAGCACCCCAAGTCTCAGCTCCCTCAGCAGCACCAGAGTCACCAGCAACCTTGACAGGCTCGACTGCGTCTACCTGGGACACACCTGAAGGGGCAGGACCCTGAGGGGGGAGGGGGTCTACCAAGGGAGGACCTGGCAAAAGGAAGAGCGGTGGCGGGGGAAGGGACGGAGTGCGGTAGGGGAAGAGGCGGTAGTAGGGGACCGTCTCGTCAAACGTGACGTCCTGGGAGGACAGAACACGGCGAGAGGTGGGGTGGTAGAACTGCCACCATGGCGCGTCAGGGGGGAAACCCAGGAAGACGCAAGGAGCAGCACGAGAGGACAGCTTGTCCGCAGACATGTCGCGGACAAACGCCCGAGATACCCAGACACGGAACACAGATGCATTACCAACCTTCCCCGTCCACAGGGAGGCTGGGGAGGTCTCCGGCAAGGAGACCCTGGGCTGAAAGTTGATCTGATGCGCTGCGTACCGAACCGCAAACGGCCACAGAAAATGGGGGGCAGCCGAATGCATCATGGACGTACGAGCGACGTCCATGACCATGCCAATGCGGCGCTCAGCAATCGCATTTTGCTGTGGAGAGTCCGAAAGCGTGAAGGTCTGGCGGATGCCTCGTGCACGACAGTAGGCTCGCAAGAGGCCAGAGGAGAACTCTCCGCCTCTATCAGAGTGCAGACGCAGAACAGGAAAGTCCGAGCCAAAGCACCTAAGTGAGCTGGAGACGAGCTGCGCGGATCCAGACGATCAGCACCTCAGTGACATCATCCTTGCTGCGCAAGGGGGAAGACTGTGGTGTAACGCGAGTAGTCGTCAACCACCCAGGAAGTAGCGCTCGTGACCCTGTCCACGGACGCGGGCTGGGCCCCACACATCCATGTGAAGCGTCTACAGCGGGGCCTCCCTCGGAGGAAACTGGGAGGAGTGAGGGGCAGCACGCTAGCGCCCCTCGACGCAGGAGACGCAGGCAGGGGGAGGCCCCGGGGGAAGGGGAGGGAGGGACCGGGGAAGACCAGAGACAAGGAGACGGGCCGCCATGCATCGGAGACGAGGCAGGGAGGGGTGAAAAAGGCGGTGGTGCCACAGGAGAGTCTCGTGAGACAAGAGACGACACGAACAGGGGGCAGACTCAGGACCAGACGTGGACGCTGCAGCAAATACCTGGCCCGACGCAGTGACAGGAGGAGACGCAGTGGTCAGTGTGTACAGGCTCGACCCCGGCTGACATGTAAACGTGGCCAAGTGTTGGCCCGTACGAGCCTCAGTACAGTGAGTCACTCGCTGGCTCGCAGGAGTGAACTGGTGCACTCCCCCATCCTGTAGGTCAGCACCACTCACCAAGTCCGTAGAGAACAAGGGGAGGTAAAGACCAGACTGGGTGCCAGAGGGAGCCGCCGGACACGGGAGGACAGTGGAGAAGTGAGCAAGGACAGGACCCTCAGAGGGGTCTGCCAAAGAGACTGCAACTGGCCGACCAAGCGGCGTGAGTGTGGTGCGGTCTCGAAAGAAGGAGCGAGAAGCCCCAGAGTCAAGGGTGAAGGTGAGGGAGGCCGAAGCCAACGCAGTAGCTGAGAGAGCAGACTCACCAGCACCTGAGGAAGCAAACGCACTAGCACCTAGAGCAGCAGCCTCGCTAGTTCCAAGAGCAGCAGCCTCACCAGCACCTAGAGCAGCAGTCTCAATGCCCGGGTCGGGCGGAAAACAACGGTAACAGTCACCCTCATCACTAATAATCACAGCATACATAGCAGCAAGAATAGCATCAAATTCAAGGTCAAAGATAGCAACCCCTGCCCTAGACAGCTCGCCCCAGCTAGGGATCTCTGTGGCCTCAGGGAACTGTTGACGCCACGTGTCCATCAGGCGGCCAAAGCAGCGTTGGGTGGGGTGCGGACCCCCACACTGCTCACCCGCACGATCTCCGGTGCGCAGGACGTAAGTGCACGGACGAGTACCCCCACCTCGCTGGCGTGCAGCGTACCACTCACGGAGCTGCTGAGGGGACAGGGTCTCACGACCGCGCTGCTGCTGCTGGCGCGGACCACCACCGGAGCCACTCCTCTACGCAGAACCACGACCAGCTCCACCGCCACCACCGCCGCCTCCGCTCCCTCCGCCACCACCGCCGTCGCCTCCGCCTCCGCTGCTGCCACCGGCACCTCCACCCCCTCCACCACCCCCACACCCACCCCCACCCCCTCCGTCGCCTCCACCGCCGCCTCCACCGCCCCCGCCAGCTCCTCCAGTGCCCTTTCCCCCCTTGCCCTTGCCTGTGCGGCGCTTCCCCGAAGGGGCAGACGCAGCGCCGACCGACTCAAAACCAACGAGGTCGGCCGCAGCAGCAGAAGCAACAGAGGGCAAGAGGGGGGAGGGAGAACACCCCTCAAAGACGGGGGTGCGGGGGTCACCACGAGAGGCTCCTACAGCGACTATGCTCTTCTCCGTTGCTAGGAGGGCCTTCTCGAGGAGATCAACGGTGAGAGTGGTGGGGCACATTGCGAGGAAGTGGTCCCTGACTACACGAAGGGGGTCAGGGAGCCGGGTGACTATGTAGTTGAGGGTGATATACATGAGGGGGGGGTTCTTGGCGCAGAACTCAGCAGGAAGCGCAGCGCGGTAGCGAGTGTCACTAGTGCGAACGTGCATAATGAGGTTAGCGACTGTGGGAAAGGCAGCAAGGTAAGGGAAGAGGTACGGTAGCATGAGGCGGCTCAGTGCAGCAGTGGCAGGGGAGGAGTAGCGTGCAACGTCGTACAAGGTCTGAGCACTCTTGTACTGACTAAAGTGCGCACGCTCAGAGGTAGGTAGGTGGCGACGCACAGCAAGACGTGCAGCAGCATCGCGCGTGGCCCACTGTGAGTGAACAGTGGCGTCAGCGTCAGCAGCAGGGGCAGGAGAGGCACCAGAGGTGAGGTCAAAGAGAGAGAGACCGTTTGCCCTATCGCACTGTAGGAAAAGCTGCAGGTCATCTACCCATACGTCAAAGTCAATGGCCCGACCCTTGGCGTCAAAAGTGAGGACACTAGGTGTAGCCATGACAGCAGTAGACTAGCAGCGCGAACAGCAGGGTAAGGGCAGTGCAGTGACAGAGGCGCTGCTCTTACCGGACAGGGGGCTCGGGCTGCTCGGGCGACTCGGGCGGCTCGGCGACTCGGCTGCTCGGGCGGCTCGGCGACTCGGCTGCTCGGGCGGCTCGGCTACTCGGCTGCTCGGGCGGCTCGGCGGTACGGTGGCTCGGCAGCAGCTGCGGCTCGGCGACTCGGCGGCTCGGGCGGGTCGGGCGGCTCGGGCAGCGGGCGGCTCGGCGGTGACGGCGGGGCCGCGTGGGGACGGTGGCGGGTCCGGCAGAGACGGCGCCGGGGCTGTACAGGTAGGCGACGGGGCCGGGAAGGTAGGCGCCGGGGCCGAAGGTAGATGACGGGGCCGCGAGTAGGCGACGGGGCCTTAAGTAGGCGACGGGGCCGCAGGTGGTGACGGGGCCGCAGGTGGCGACGGGGCCGCAGGTGGCGACGGGGCCGCAGGTAGGCGACGGGGCCGCATGTGGCAACGGGGCTGCAGGTAGGGGACGAGGCCACAGGTGGCGACGGGGCCACAGGTGGCGACGGGGCCGCAGGTTGCGACGGGGCCGCAGGTAGGCGACGGGGCTGCAGTAGGCAACGGGGCCACAGGTGGCGACAGGGCCGCAGGTAGGCGACGCGACGGGGCCGCGAAAGGGCGGCGCGACGCGGCTGAGAAAGGGCGGCGCGACGCGGCTGCAAAGGGCGGCGCGACGGGCCGTACAGGGCGGCGTGACGGGCCGTGAGAGGGCCGCTAAAGGCGACGATAGGGAGAGCACCCGGGGCGCGACTCGGGCCTGAGCAGAGCGCGCTCCGGGCAGGAAAAAAAAAAGTCGTAGTGGTGGGCCCTAGGAATCGTTCCCGCTAGGGAACCTGCTCGATACCATGTAAAGAAACGAGAATGAATGAACTATGAAACAAGTGGGTACAAGTACTAACCGTAATTGGGTTGTACCCCCTATGGGATACCCCACTAAAGCATACACAATATGTATAAGCTACAATGTTCTGACAGCCGACTTGCTCGCACAATGCGAGAAAACCGCTCGTATAGTCTTGAACCAACCCGAGCTGCCACCATGTACAAAGTCTCTGACGCGCCAAAATAGAAGCCGCGATCGGCTCAAAGCGCGCCCGAAGCCCTGTGCACCACGCATCCCACGTGCTGTATAGGGCGGTTTCTCAGAATGAACTCCAGGTGACAGCTGGTTCCGTGGGCCCTTCCTCTTGTGACGGTGGCTCGTAGGCGCATGGCGACATCACGATGACTCGCCACCAGTCCATGGCGGGGCCCCTCAACAGCGAGACGGCGTATCTGATCTTCGCTGCGTCCGAGTCGACGTAGTTTGCGTCGAAAAATACGTTCATCGTGAAAACCCACGACTGAACCGTCGGACCTCCACGCTGACTCGGGTCGAAACAGGGCGGGCGCTGCGGCTTCAGTGGCATTGGCGTCATGATGGCGTGGTCGCCACTTGACGCCGCAAATTCCACGTGCCAACGGGCTTCGCGAGGTTCCCGTGGGCTTGGCGCGACCCTGTTCCTCTCCATGACTGGCATCGAGTAGGCGGCGCCATCACTGGCTGCGCCTGAGCGCTGTCCCACGCTGTCGTTCTGTGTTGGTGTGCCTGATGAAATGACGACCGGCTCCTCCGATTGTGCAGGTGCATATGCAGGTGCGTATGATGGCGCCGGGGTATTCACTGTGGATTGCTGACGCGCGGAGTCACGTTCCGCCGTGAGCGTCGCAATTTAGAGCGCCGATTCTTCGACTTGGCGCACGAGACGGTCGAGTTGCTCCTGCGTTAGCGTCGCGAGAGTAAATTCGGCCATGGTGGGGGGTGTCAGGCAAGCTCAGCGAGAGCCTCTGTCGTGGCCGTGCGTGCTTACGAGAGAGCACTACGAGCGGCGGTGCTGTGTCGCTGAGAGACGTCTACTCCCCTCCAAAAAAATGAAATAGTGGGGAAGCGAAGGTGTGGGTGTGGTCCGAGAAGAGATCGTAGGCTCTGAATACCAAGTGTTAGGAGTGCAATTCAGTGAGCGAGCGAGAATTGCACTATCGAAGCAAGAGTACAATGAGCGAAGAATATATAGCGAAACTATAGTGGTAACGGTAATGAACTGTGGGTGACGCGCGACGGGCCTGGAACCGAGGTTTGGGAAAATGTCGAGGCGGAGGCTCGGAGCGCGGGTTACCCGCCGAGCCGTGAGATCGGGGTGCGACATGCGAAGGTGGCGGGAGGATTGTCAATGCGAGGGTTGCGAGTGGTAACGGTCGCGAAGTAAGGAAAAGGATTTTTCCTTAGAGTCGCGAAGGAATGTCAATGTTAGAAAATTCGTGGATAGATACAATGGTTTCGTTCTGTTACGAGTGCAATTGAGTGAACGAACGAGAATTGCACTATCGAAGCAAAAGTACAATCAGCGAAGGTATGAGCGAAGGATTATATAGCGAAAGTGGTAACGGTAATGGACTGTGGTTGTCGCGCGACGAGCCTGGGACTGAGGTTGGGAAAATGTCGAAGCGTAGGCCCGGAGCGCGGGTTACCAGCCGAGCCGTGAGGTCGGGATGCGATGTGCGAAAAGGGCGGGATGATGAATGATGCGATGGTCGCGAGTGGTAACGGTGCTGACTGAGGTGCTACAGTGAGGTACGCGTTGAGCAGGGACGCGAAGTAAGGAAAAAGGAATTTCCTTACACTACCCCCCTCCCCAAGGAGGCCCCTCTTACGAGAGCGCATGGACGTCGCGGAAATTTCGGCTTCGCAGATACTCGGTGAAGACAGGGTGGTTCTCAATTTTATCCAGGGGGACCCAGTTGTCTTCTGTGGGCGTTCGGTCCTTCCAGCGAATTAGGAATTCGATCCGTCGGGCTCCCCGAGGGTCGCGGACTCGGTGGCTGAGGATTTTTTCAGGGGTGATGAGTGGTTCGGTTGGGGGACGTGTCATGCTGGCTGGGCGATTTCGTGGCAGTTGGCTCGTGGATGGGATGTAAGGGCGAAGTAGGCTGACGTGGAATGACGGGCTGACGTACCAGTCAGCAGGGAGGAGGAGGTGGGCGGTGACGGGTGTTATCATGTGGCTGATGCGAAATGGCCCACAATATCGGGGGCGAAGTTTTGGAGTGATGGGCAGGCGGAGGTTCTGGGTATCGAGTAGTACCAGGTCGTCTGGCTGGTAAGTGACAGGTCGGCGGTGGCGATCGGCGTTGCGCTTAGTGATGATGTTGGCTTTTTTAATTGCGTCTGCTGCCCTGGTCCGTGCTGCTTGCAAAATCTCGGCGAACTGTTGTGCTCGTGGGACTGGATTGTCGGGGTGTGGGGTCATGGGTACTGTTGGGTCCTGTCCGTAGTTCAGGTAAAACGGTGACTGTTGGGTCGTGGCGGAGGGCGAGTTGTTGTACGCGAATTCAATGAGTGGCAGTTGCTGTTCCCACGTGTTCGGGTCGTCGCACGTGGCCCGGATGAGCTGCTCCATGGTCTGGTTTGTCCGTTCTGTCTGTCCGTCCGTCTCGGGGTGATACGAAGAACTGAACTGTAGTCGTGTACCAAATTGCTGCCACAGGTTCCGCCAGAAGTTGCTGGTGAATTTCGTGTCGCGGTCGCTGATGATTGCCGATGGTATCCCGTGGAGGCGAACGACGGTGGTGATGAAGAGGCGGGCTGTTTCTTCGGCTGTGATTGATTTCTTGCATGCTGCGAAGTGTGCCATTTTCGTCAGCCGATCGACGACGACCAAGATCGCGTCGTTCCCACTCGCCCCGGCCGGTAACCCCGTGACGAAGTCCATCGTCACCTGCTGCCAAGCACGCTCTGGGGGTGGAATCGGCTGCAACTGTCCTGCCTGCCGCTTCCGTGATGACTTCATGACCTGGCAGGTGGGACACGATGCTACGTGTCGTTGGATGTCGGTCAACATTTCTGGCCAGTAATAATACCGCTGCAGCTGCTGCCGTGTTTTTTCTACTCCGAAATGTCCCGAGGTAACTCCGTCGTGTGCTTCCTGTAACAGTAGTTCCCGCAGTAGTGTGTATCCTGGCACCCAGATGCGGTCGGTTCCAGTTTTTACGTAATAGACTCCTTTTGCTGCTGCGAATTGCTGTGATTTGCCTCCTGTAAAGAACGGGTCTGTCTGATATCCGTGGGTAAATAGGCTTGTCAGCAGTGGGCTGGTCTGGGCGAGTAGTATCGCGTGGATCTGGGCAGTGGGGCGGGTCAGTGCGTCGGCGATATTTGATGCTCCTTTTTTGTATGTGACCGTATAGTGAAAATTCGACTCGAGGAAATCGAGCCATCGAATCTGTCGTGGGTTGAGGTGGGGCTGTGCGCGGAGGTACTGTAGAGATCGGTGGTCTGTCCGTACTGTCACGTCTGCGCCGGTCAAGTAGCAGCGCCAAACTTTGAATGCATGCACGATCGCGAGCATTTCGCGGTCGTGTATCGGGTAATTTCGCTCAGGCGGATGTAGTTTGCGTGATTCGTAGGCGATGGGTTGGAGGCCGTTGCCGAAGTCCTGTAATAGTACAGCTCCGATGGCGATGTCGCTTGCGTCGGTAACCACTTCGAAAGGGCGGTGGGGATCAGCGATGCGTAGAACGGGTGGTGAACAGAGAACGTTTTTCAGGGCAGACAAGGCAGCATGCTCTTTCTCCCCCCACGTAAACGCGACCCCCTTACGCAGTAAATCAGTGAGTGCGGCTGCTAAACGTGCCATGTCGGGCACGAACCGTCGAACGTAATTAACAAAACCCAAAAAACTCTGTAGTTCCGTGATGTTCGTCGGGGGGCGCCACGCCTGTACGGTATCCAGCTTCTTTGGGTCAATCTCAACCCCAGCCTCCGAAATAACGTGCCCTAAAAATTCTAGCCTATCCTTAAAAAACTCGCACTTGGAGCCCTTGGTGAGCAGTCGATGTTCCTCTAAAACCTTAAAAACTGCTTCAAGATCCACTAAGTGCTGCTGCTTATCCCGACTATAAACTAGAATATCGTCCAGGTAAACTATCACGCATTTATCTAAAAGTGGCCTAAATGCCTCGTTCATGGTCATCTGAAAAGTTGCAGGCGCGTTCGTCAGCCCGAAAGGCATCACTGTATACTCGAACGACCCGTACCTAGTCCTAAACGCTGTTTTGGCGCAATCCGATGGTTCGACCCGAATCTGATGGTAACCTCCCCGTAAATCTATTTTCGAGAAGACTCGCGCTGTTCGCAGTTGGTCAATCAGTTCGTCGGCGCGGGGGATGGGGTATCGCGATTTGATTGTAACCCTGTTTAGCGCTCGGTAGTCGATGCACATGCGAAAACCTCCGTCTTTTTTCGGTGTGAACAGTATCGGTGCGGCGAACGGTGACGAGCTTGGTCGAATAAACTGCTTCTCTAACAGGTAATCTAACTGCTTCCTTAACTCGTCGAGCTCGGGCTGTGTCAGTCGAAATTGCCGCTGTACTGTTGGCTGTGCCCCCGGTTCTAACTCGATCCTATGGTCGTGCGCTCGCTGAGGTGGCAGTCCCTGTGGTAAATCATCCGGAAATATCCCCGGGAACCGTTTCAATAAGGCCTGTAATTCGGTCGGTACGGCTGCTAGTAGTTTCTCTAAATCACTCTGCTGCTCGTCTTTTTCTACCACTGCGATATCCACTGCGTACACGTCAGCTCCAGCAGCGACAGCCGTTTCATCGTGATGGCGTTGACCTGGACTGTCGAATATTCGGGTGGCCGCCAGCGAGGTAGGACGACCCAGTTACCACTACTTCGCACTGTACAGCTCCCCGTCGTCCAGTCGATCCGTGGGTTGTACCGTCGCAGCCAATCACGTCCCAGTAAAATGTCGTGCCCATCCAGCGTCGTTGCGAGCATTTCCTGTGTAAACCCGAATTTTCCCCCGCAGCGGACTTTTACTCGCTCCACTTTTTCTCGTATAGCCAATGGCGTGCCGTCGACTAAGCGTGCATCTATCTCAGGTAAACACCGGTTAAGTATTAACTGTAATTTCCGTGCGGTTGCAGTATTAACTAAGCTGTGACTTGCTCCTCCGTCAATGAAGATTTTCACTGCTGCTCCCTGTATTTTCCCGTAGATCAGTACCGGGCAATCCGTCGCTGTACCCTCCTTATTCATCCGAGCCCGATCGATGGCGTGAATCGGTACTGTGACTCGGTGAGGGTCAGTGTGGTTGGGCGAGCAGGCAGTCTCGTCAGTAGTTGGCCCAACTTCTACTGACTGCTGGCGTTTCCCTGCCTCTGAGACTCCCTCCCCTGCTCTGCTCCTCGACGCCTCAGCTCTTCTGGACATTCGCTCTTGCGATGGCCCGGCCGGTTGCAAGCAAAACAGCGCCCTCTAAATGGCGTGGCAGCTGCATTCGTTGCGACGGCATGTACAGTGGCGTGCTCGATCGGTCCCCGAGGGCGATGTCCGAAATAGGACCCCGGTCTCGGTCGGCGTAGGATATCGATTTTCTCGGCGAGCGCGAGGATTTCGTTGAAATTCGATAGCCCGCGTAGCATTATCTCGTGCGATATGTCCGGCTTCAGCCCTCCGACGTAACGGTCCACCCGCTCCGCCTCGTGCATATAGCCGACCTGTTCGCAAAGTGCGAGAAAACCGCTGGTGTAGTCTTCAACCGACCCGAGCTGGCGCCAAGTGCACAGTTTCTGATGCGCCGAAATCGAAGCCGCGATCGGCTCAAAACGCGCCCGAAGCCCTGCGCACCACGCATCCCACGTGCTGTATTGGGCTGTTTCGCAGAACGAACTCCAGGTGACAGCTGGACCCGAGGGCCCTTCCTCGTGCGGCGGTGGCTCGTAGGCGCGCGGCGACGTCACGATGACTCGCCACCAGTCCATGGCGGGGCCCCTGAGTAGTGAAACCACATACCGAATCTTGGCGGCGTCCGACTCGACGTAGTTGGCGTCGAAAAACACATTCATCGTGAAGACCCACGATTGAACTGTCGGGCCGCCGCGTTGGCTTGGGTCGAAGCAGGGCGGGCGTTGCGGCTTGAGTGGCATTGGGGCCATCATGGCGTTTTCTCCATTTGTCGCCGCAAACTCCACGTGCCGACGGGTTTCTCGGGGCTCCCGTGGGCTTAGCGTGCTCCTGTTCCCTCCCATGCCAGGCATCGGTTGGGCTGCGCCGTCACTGGCTGCGCCTGAGCGTTGTCCCGTGCTGTTGTGTTGCGTTGGTGTGCCGGATGAGATGACAATCGGCTCCTCCGAATGTACAGAAACATTGGTTGGTGCGTGGGATGTCGTCGGAACATTCGCCGTTGACTGTTGACGGGCGGAGTTACGTTCCGCCGTGAGCGTCGCGATTTCAAGCGCCGAATCCTCCAATTGTCGCACGAGACGATCGAGTTGCTCCTGCGTCAACGTGGCGAGAGTGAGGTCGGCCATGGCGGGGGTGTCGGGCAAGCTCAGCGAGAGCCTCTGTCGTGGCCGTGCGTGCTTACGAGAGAGCACTACGAGCGGCGGTGCTTGATCGCTGAGAGACGTCTACCCCCCCCAAAAATCGAGATAGTGGGGAAACGAAGGTGTGAATGCGGTCCGAGAGGAGATTGTAGGCTCTGAATACCAAGTGTTACGAGTGCAATTGAGTGAACGAACGAGAATTGCACTATCGAAGCAAAAGTACAAGCGAAGGTATGAGCGAAGGATTATATAGCGAAAGTGGTAACGGTAATGGACTGTGGTTGTCGCGCGACGAGCCTGGGACTGAGGTTGGGAAAATGTCGAAGCGTAGGCCCGGAGCGCGGGTTACCAGCCGAGCCGTGAGGTCGGGATGCGATGTGCGAAAAGGGCGGGATGATGAATGATGCGATGGTCGCGAGTGGTAACGGTGCTGACTGAGGTGCTACAGTGAGGTACGCGTTGAGCAGGGACGCGAAGTAAGGAAAAAGGAATTTCCTTAGACGTTCGCACTTATTCCAATTCGTGAAGGGTATGGCTCGCCCGTGAAGGTCACATTCGTTCCACGTGGAAGCTGCAACGAATGGTGGTGAACAGAGAATTTGACTGAACCAACCAGTAGTGTCCCGACAAGACAGCTAGGGCGCGTGTCTGTTGGTGTAAAAGTTCGGAAAAAAGGTCGAACTTTTGATGGTAGCCTGCTTCGCCAGTTTCGTACAGAGCTATTGACGACGAACGTGTGTCCAAGCTCAAAGTTGCTGAAACAGAAGGACACTGAACTAGGGTCGACCTCGCATTCGACTATCCCCGAGCACGTTCTCCAATCGTGTGTTCTTCGAAGAAGCTGCGAGATTCGCGATGGTAACGAGCCACGTCGCGCCAGGTTACCAGAGTTGAAAGTGCTAACGAGCTTCACTGTATAGACAGGATAACCTACGAAACTTGGTGCGACTCGTATTTTACTGTACAAATTCGACCTTTGAAAGTCGAGCATTTCTTGTGCCTTGTGCTCCACGTCAAGGTGAACACGCGACTCGACAATGAAATGACGAGATAGTCGACTACAGGTCGACCTGTGTTTAATTGCAAATATTTCAAAAGACACGCGCCCTTACTGTCGCTGTCACAGCTCGATCAGAACATACTGTTCAGTACCAGAAGCAGGGTGCGTTGGCAGCTCCACAGGTTTCACTGCTCACGAAGCTCGTTGAGGCACTTCGTTCATAGATTTCGCCGACGCACCAGCACTAACCATCATCTCTCGTGCGAAGGCTCCGGATCAGAAATCCTTCGCTACATTGGAAGGCGTGCGTGGCAAAGCGAATTAATTATCTCCTGGGTAACCGACATCGAGCCATCTGACATCTGAGTCCACCATATGGCTCGGTGGTACCGATCAGATCGTCTGATCCTTTCGTGGTACCCATCTTCCCTACGTGGGTACCCGTCAGGTGTGCGCGATTTCCCTGACTGGTACCGTGACATTTCAACCGAGCTGTACACCGTACAGCAAGTGTTTCAATGCGTTTTTCAGTAGACTGTCTTAACGTTAACAATCTCTTGAGTGAACATAAATACCCTTTAACATAAATGTTGGAACGTGCCTTACACTGGACAGAGTGCAACCTAGAAATAAATCGACTCCCCTTATCAAATCCTGACTTTACCTTGGAACCCTCGAAAGCTCACCCTACTGAGCAAGAAGTAGTGTGAATCTCGCAACCATACTTTGCAACGCTCAATCGGATATTCGAAGACAATTTATAGAACCGCAGAACATGTAACCCCATAGCTAAATATAAAATCAGAAATAATTAATACGGCCATTCTTGAGATTTTTTAAAAAAAGACAAAGAAATTAAGTTTACCTCAAATCATTATACATATTATGCATAAGATGACTGTATGTTATAGAAGTTTTATTTATTTATGTTGATGCAATATATCAGATTTCCGTTATATTTTGACATGTAATTTTGTGGATTTTTTTGATTTTAAATAATATACAAAATGAATGTGTTATTTAAGCATGCTGCTCTTTTTCTACACTATATTATAGTTCATGCGTTTGATGTATTGACTCTATTAGTGGCACTTCGGACTTCTAAGTATATTATACTTGTAAACGTTGATACGATATACTGAAAAAAGGCATTGCGGCCCTTGTCGTACGGTGTACAACTCGGTTGAAATGTTGCGGTACCAGTCAGGGAATTCACGCACAGTTGATGGGTACCACGCAGAGAAGATGGGTACCACGAAGGGAAGATGGGTACCACAAAGGGGATCGGATGATCTGATGGGTACCATTTAGCCGCGTGGTAGACTACGAACGTCACCGGGCTCAATATTGGTTACTTAAAAAAATAATTACCCGAGTTATGATCACAAAGGCCACCTACCTTCCTGACGCGGCGCGAGTCCGTCGTATGCAGTCCGTTTTTCACGGGAGCACGTACTACCTACCACTTACTCGTTGCCATTTCTTCTCACCCCGGCCCCCCGTGTATGTCTCAGGTCGCATCTGTTTACTGCTATTTTGCACCGTTCCCGCACCCTACTCCTGTCTTAAATAATCGCGTTCTTTTTGTACTTGCTAGTTTAGACCCGTTGATGTTGTACTACTGCTCGCAACGGAGCGTATCAGCTGGAATCAGTACTTGCCGCTGATCAGCTTTCCATAGAAACTTTACTACAGCGTCTGATGCTCGCCTTGTTCTCCGATGAAATGCCACGCCTGCTCACATCCTGACTGCACGCTATGGAAAGCATTTCTACAGTTATCACTAGCCACGACTTTTGAGTCGACTCAAAAGTCAACAGTTATCACTAGCCACGACTTTTGAGTCGACTCAAAAGTCAACAGTTATCACTAGCCACGATCAGCGCCGGAGGTCGACTTGACCTTCGCAATCGCGCTGTTCCTATTCATTTTGCATCGCCGTTCATCCGCTGTTCTAGTTTCTAGTTCTTAGCACCATCAGCGCCGGAGGTCAGCTTCGCAGTTGGGATCAGCTTCTCGACTGGCGAACAGTTTCTGCGCCGTGATGATTTCGCCACGTTCTCGCCGTGTATCACTGTCGCCACTACTGGCGACAGCAACATCGATGCTAGTCCTTGCCACTGTAATGCTCCCGCCTTCTCAAGCTCTTCCTTCCCTTTCCCGCAGTTCAGCCCTTCTCCAATCCCCCTTCTCGCCTCTCTTAATCATCCCGCGGTCATCCACTCGATGCATGGCTGTCGCGCAATCCTTGTCGCTCCACGCAATCGCTGTCGCTCAACGCAATTGTCGCTCAACGCAATCGTCGCTTCAGCCAAGGATGTCGCTCATCGCACTCCAGTCAAGGCTGTTGCCAAGCCTGTTGCGACGGTTGTCGCGCAAGCCTGTCGCGCAAACCTGTCACGCAAGCCGTTGCACAAGCCTGTCGCGCAAGAAATGTTGCGCAAACCCGTCGTCTGTCGTCGGTCGTCCCCGGACCATCACCGCTTGCTTCCTTCCCCATCATAACCAGCGCCATGATCTGCTTCCTCCTTCCTCCCTGATCTCCCCAATGATCCCGTTTTTGAGCCCCTACTACCTCTCTCTCGATTGCTTCCCCCTTCCCCACTGATCCTGTCTCTCGTTGTTCCCCCACATTTCCTATCTCACACATGCCTGCTCTCAGGCAAGTTCGTCCCCCTTATCCAGCCCTCAGTTCCCTCACCCAACACTCCCTGATTCCCCCTATCCTCGCAGGTGCTCCAGTCGCGTCTGACTATAGCGAGGACAGATTCGTCCCCCGCCCACGTGGACTTTGAGTATTCGGACACGCTCTGTGGCACGGCATGGCGGGACGACTACGTCCGCCTGCACTCCGCCATTCGCGCCGCCAGTTCCGCTGCCTACACCCCCCCTCCCTCTCCCACTCCCCCTCCCTCCTCTCGCCGATTGCTCGCTCTCGCAAATTCCCCATCACCCGTACCACCAACCGCATCAGCAGCAGCAGCGGCAGTCCCAGACCCAAGCCTGTCAGATCAGGCCCTCCCAGCTTCGTCCGTTCGCTTCCTCACGTTTGACGAGCTCGGGCACTGCGGCGGGTTCGGGGACTTTCTAGTGGGCGTCGTCTCCTCCTTTGTCGCTGCACTTTTAGACCGCCGGGCGTTTGTAATCCGGCACGACTGCATCCAGTACGCGTTTGAGCCCGCATTCATCGACTGGCGCCCGTCCCCTGATGTTCCCATGGAGCCTTCCCGGCGCACGGGTAACCTGAACGAGTCTTTCCCGCCGGGGGTGATTCCGTTTCTCGATTTGAACGGGAATCGGGTGGATTTGCAGCAGCTGGCGAAGTTTAAGGCGTTTCGGAACGTGAAGGTGCTGTGGAACCGGGGGATTCTGACGGAGATGCTTACAAAGAGAAAGGGCGAGTGGGCCGATGCGCTCAGGGCGACCGGGCTGCGCCCACCGTATGCCTTCGGCTGCATTCTCCGATTCCTTGTCAGGTACACCTCACCGTCAGGTACACCTCACCGTCAGGTACACCTCACCGTCAGGTACAGCTCACTGTCAGGTACAGCCCACCGTCAGGTACACCTCACCGTCAGGTACAGCTCACCGTCAGGTACACCTCACTGTCAGGTACAGCTCACTGTCAGGTACACCTCACCGTCAGGTACAGCTCACCGTCAGGTACACCTCACTGTCAGGTACAGCTCACCGTCAGGTACACCTCACTGTCAGGTACACCTCACCGTCAGGTACAGCTCACCGTCAGGTACAGCTCACCGTCAGGTACAGCTCACCGTCAGGTACAGCTCACCGTCAGGTACACCTCACTGTCAGGAGCACTCCCATCGGTGGTGATGTTGGTGCATGCGCGGCTGATCACTGACATCTCTCCCCCTTTCCCCTTCTCCCCCCGCACCCTTCCCCGCATCTTCCCCCCTCTGCTCCACCTCTCATACATCCCCCAGCCCCCACCGCAGGCCCAGGAAGGAGGCATGGCTGCTGGTGGCGCGGCTGCTGCAGGAGATGTGGGAGGTGCGGAGACTGGTGGTGGGGGTGCACGCGCGGCTGAGCAATGACATCTCCTCTCCCGCTCTCCTTTTCCCCCCCACTTTCTTTTCCCACAACCTTTAACCACCCCTCGCCCCTCACGCAGGCCCAGGAAGGAGGTGTGGCCGCTGGTGGCGCGGCTGATGCAGGAGATGCGAGAGGTGAGGACGGTGGTGGTGGGGGTGCACGTGCGGTTGAGCGACAGTGTGGTGCGCGACCCGCACGCCACCACCAGCAGCGTCACTCCCGCCTCCATGGCTGCTGCTATGGAGCACGCTGCTCCCATCCTTGCCTGTGCCAAGGTGAGATAGGATCAAGGGAGAGAAATCGCCTTGAAGACCGACTCACAGATGAGCGACAGTGTGGTGCGAGACCCCCACGCCACCACCAGCAGCGTCACTCCCGCCTCCATGGCTGCTGCCCTGGAGCACGCTGCTCCTATTCTGGCCTGTGCTAAGGTGAGAACCCTGAGCCCGATTTGAGACGTTTCAAAACAAGGTGAGAACCCTGAGCCCGATTTGAGACGTTTCAAAACAAGGTGAGAACCCTGAGCCCGATTTGAGACGTTTCAAAACAAGGTGAGAACCCTGAGCCCTATCGCCTATCACTCGCGAAAACGTTGCCCCCATCATCCCACCATCATCCCACCATCATCCCACCATCATCCCACCATCATCCTTCCATCATCCCACAATCATCCCAACATCACCCCACCATCACCCCACCCCACCATCATCCCACCATCACCCCACCATCTCCCCACCCCACCCCACCCCACCATCACACCACCATCACCCCACCATCACCATCACCCCACCATCACCCCTCCCCCATCTTCGCCAGGCAGTGGAGGATATGTGGTATCCCCCACATCTCACTCTACGGTGGATGCTCATCACATCGTCTCACCATCATCTGAACCAACCTCTCCCCCCCACTCCCCCCACTCCTCCTTCTTCCTCCCTCTTTCTCCCTGCCAGGCAGTGGAGGACATGTGGTACCCCGCGCCTCTCACCGTGTCTCAAACCCCAACCCCGCCGGCCCGCCTTCCCCCTTTTCCTTTCACTCCACCAGGCAGTGGAGGACATGTGGTACCCCCCGCCTCTCACCGTGCGCTGGATGCTCATCACCAACTCCATCGACTTCAAGATGGCCATCCGCTCGCACTTTCCCGGCAAGGTCAGTGCCTCTGCGCTTTGCTGATAAATACTAGTAGTTCAGGTTTAGGTTTCACCTTTCTCTAAATACTAGTAGTTCAGGTTTAGGGTTCACCTTTCTCTAAATACTAGTAGTTCAGGTTTAGGTTTCACCTTTCTCTAAATACTAGTAGTTCAGGTCTAGGGTTCACCTTTCTCTAAATACTAGTAGTTCAGGTTTAGGTTTCACCTTTCTCTTCACGATGACTGCACCTTGTGTGCAGGCTTAGGCAAGGTGAGCACATGGTAGAGGCATCCATATCAATGGTGCAGTCATCTCTTCACCTTTCTCTTCACGATGGAATTCTCAAAAATACCCTGCAGCATCTTCACGATGACTGCACCTTTGTTCCAACTTTCCGATTCCGATTACCCTCTCCCCATAGCCCACCTTTCCACTCCCCATAACCCACCTGCCCACTCCCCATAGCCCACCTGCCCCACTCCCCATAGCCCACCTGCCCCACTCCCCATAGCCCACCTGAACACTCCACTCCCCATAACCCACCTGCCCCACTTCCCATAGCCCGCCCGTCCACTCCACTCCCCATAACCCACCCAAGTACTCTTCCTCCATTCGTGTGCTCCCCATGGTTTCAACAGATTCTCGAGACAAATTTCGTGCCACGGCACTCACAGGCATTCGGGGACAAAAACACAGAGCAGGCAAAGAAGGAAGCAGAGCAGGGATATCAAGAGATGGTGGCTGAGTGGCTCTTGCTGTCGTCTAGCAACTCCTTTGTTCTGCCGATTTCAGGGTTTTCACGAACCGCGGCTATGTACTCTCTAAGACCAATGGCTATTTACACGCCGCCTCATTACTGTGACCCGGAACAGCCACATCAGCAAACGGATTTCGGAATTGCATACAGTGGGATTTAGGATACGCTACTATCTTGTATTATACTACTGTATGTACTCATTACCAAAATAAAATACCGTAGTACGGTAATGATATCGGTAACCAAATACCGTAAGGCCCTGGATAGAAGCGCAGGCCTCGGATAAGCGCCGGCGGTTGTAAAAGGGTGATGGCGCTTATATCCGGTCCTCGATTATAAGCGCACCCCTGAAGGCTTACGGATTATAAGCGCACCCCTGAAGGCTTACGGATTATAAGCGCACCACATTATAAGCGCCTCGCGTTTTTTATTTTATCCTATCTTTTACCCTATCTTTTACAAGCTATTTTCACTACAACATAATATTTTTCCAATTCTACTACGGTACTAAATCCTACTGATAGTTTACCGCAACATTCACTAATCTTCTCTACCACCCTATGCATTCTTTTCTTCCTAGCATCCTAGGCATCACTATCAACAGTGGCGGAGCCATCTTGGTCGGTCTCCCCATCCGACTCTGGCTCCTCTACGTTGTTGCAGCAGAATCCATCTGCTGCAATCTCGTCGTCAAGTTCTACTTCACCCTTGACGGCGTCCCGCCGGTGCTGCATGCAGAGATTGTCCTGGGACCCATCCAGGGCGTTGCTGATGCCACAGGTGAGAAACGAACGCTGAATCAACTCCTTGGGCACGGCCTTCCAGGCCTTGGAGATCCACTTGAGCGTCAGCTCTGGAGGTGGCTTGCGGATGTTGCCTGCCACACATGGAAACACTACAGCAATCAGAACAGGGTGGAAACAGTCTAAGAAGACACATCGTACACGTTGAGATTGAGCTCACCTCTTTCGGTCAGGCAGTCGACCCCCTCGCTCTCGAACCACTCCTGGTACAGTTGGCGGACTGCTGCTTTGAATGAGCGGTTCACCGCGACGTCAAGAGGCTGGATCTCAGAGGTGCAGCCAGCTGGTATGACGGCGGGGACGATGTTCAGCTCCCCGAATTTCGCCTTCACTACATCAGTGAGGTGCCCGCGGTAGGAGTCAAGGACCAACATCACTTTCCTGGGGCGTACTCCGAACCTGGGGTTGACATACGGGTTCACCGTCCCGTCGAGCCACGCGAGGACGCCGTCAGTGTCCATCCAACCGTTGGGATGTACGGCAACCACAACATCTGCACATCCGAGCAAGGCGCACGGACAGATTAGCATCGGACATTAAAAAAAATATATCACATGTAAATGACACCGTCACTGCACAAGCTGCTCGGCTTACCGGAGGGGAAATTCCCCTTAGGAATTGTCTTGCGCTTAAAGAAGACCCAAGGCTTGAGCTTCTCGCCGCTGGCGGTGCAGGCGAGCATCACCGTCACGCGTTCTTTTTGATAGCCGCCGCTGCGGATGGGCACGGAGCGGATCCCCACCTCCTCGACTGTGCGTTCAGCTGGCATCTCGAGCCAGAGTGGCGTTTGATCGGCATTAATAATCCAGCGGTTGTCAATGCCGTACTGACGGCGGGAGTGTCGCACGAACTTCCAGAAGTTCTGCACCTGTGTCTCACACTCTGCAAGGGAAAGGTGGGAGAGACAAACAAAAGAAATAATTAGAATTTCGAAGGTCGTAAGCAGCCATAAACGAGAGCGACAGCACAAACACCGTCTCACCAGACGACAACTTCTGGCCGACTCTGGTCTTCGCTCGGGTAGTGAGGTTCCAGCGCCGTCGAAAACGCTCAGTCCACCTCTGAGATCCAGCCCACTTTACCTCAGGATGCAGGATCTTCATCACATCATGTGACCACTTCTTCAATCGGCCGACGGACACGGCGAGACACCTTTTCCGGTGGGCAAGAACACGTGAGTACACCTCGATCTCCATGTCGCGGTACCACGACGCCCGACCACGCCCGTGAAGGCGCTTGCGAGCCCCATGCGCACCTTCCAGCTCACCCTTCCGCGACTTCCACTCTGACAGGGACTTTCGGGAGATACCAGTGTCGCGGGACATTCTCCGCACACTCACAGCTCCGGACTCCAACTTTGCAATCCACTGCAGCTTCTCCTGGGAAGTGTAGGAGTTGCGCTTGTGCGTTGAAGGCTTGCTCCTAGGGGACGGGGGGCGAGCATCACGATTCTGTTTGGAGGGGTGGGGCCGTTTTTTATTCGGCGGGGGGAAACTAGGGACGGGCAGGTCCTCGGGAAGACCGTCGGCCGCCCACCACTCAACATCGTCTTCGGCACCAGTGGCGGATTCGTCGTACGGGCAGTCTTCCGCGTCTCCCCATCGTGGCGACAGACTGGGGCCGGGTTCATCGTCGCCGCTGCGCTCGGGCTCGGAGATGTACGCGTCGAAAGCTGAGTAACCGCGAGGGAGGAGCTGTAGAACGGGCCGACCGTTGACGACAACGATAGGCGGAGCGGGAGGAGCAGGAGGTGCTGGAGGAGCAGGAGGCGCAGGAGGAGCAGGAGGAGCAGGAGGCGCTGGAGGAGCAGGAGGCGCTGGGCGACGACTCTGCCACTGAGAGTAACCGCGAGTGTTGCCAACAACAGGTCGACGGCTAAATAGGAAGTGAGTGCCTGGAAGGCCCGCCATGGCCTAGGCAGGCCGAGGGAAAACAATAAAACTGAACAAAACGAAGTGAATGAGCCTCGTTTGAAACCCTCGCAAGAGACCCCTCCAACTTCGCGGCCCGGGTTCCTCTGCAGGGAAAGGGGGAAAACTGTCAAGATCCCCCCGCAGAGGAGCTGAGGTGGTGAGGTCACTGCCTCGGTGGAGTGGAATCTTGCCGGGGATGCCAATTGCGTGGTTGTACAGAGTCGTGCCTGGCACGGCATGCGACCCTGATTGGGCAGTCGCACCCGAAACTACGTGTGCGCTAGCATGGGCCAGATTCATGTTCGATGAATCTGGCCAGGCCAGCAAGGCGTGATGGGCGTGATTCCACGCCTTGTTGGCCATGTCACGCAGTTTTCATGCACGGAAGCGAACGTTCTAGATGTCCGTCGAATCCTCTTTTGAAAATGCTTCAATTTCATGTTAAAACAATACATTTCATTTTTGCCATTTTATAAACGCCGGCGCTTATAAATTTCCTCGATTATAAGCGCACCCCCTAAAAAACAGTGTTTTTTTATACCCCCAGGGGCGCTACTATCCGGGGCCTGACGGGTAATGGTACGGTACTCATTACTGATATCTGAAAACCAATCTCTGGGGTATTGAGCAAACCAAAATCCATGAGCAGGCCCTCAGTTTCGTTATTGGGGCTGTCTGAGGGTTCAGACTTGGTACAGAATTGTTGTCTGAAGTACGGTATCAGAGTCTGTTACGGTAAGAAGAAAAGTCTGAAATTTCAGAGTGTCAGTAATAAAAACTCTGATTCTTCAGAGTTACCAATTGACATTAATCTGATACGGTAGTGATTTTATAAATGGTACCGTAAAAGGGAATGTTGCAAAATGCAGCAACGTGGGTGCCGTTGGGGTCAAGTGTGGCCGCAGGGCGGCGTCGGTGTGGAAACTGATGTGCTGTCACTGATCACCTGTGATTGACGGGGTAACAGTCTTGTGCCACCGCTAATCCCGGGTTACGGCGCCAAAACAGGTACATTGAATCAGAGTCGGTACGCGTTTCTAGTCTGTTCAATCAGAGTACACTAGAAAACAAGAGGCGACGAAATCGTCTTAGGGTTGCGAAGCAACAATTGTAACATGCGTTTGAAGTTTGAACGACCTTAATCTTGCCGTTATATTTGGATTAAAAAAAACTACGTGTTCTTTTATCTTTTGATACGAAACTCGGTCTCGTATGTTTTTTTTTTCCCCTTTTTTGTTGAACCTTGAACCAAATTGATGATGATGGTTTGTATACATGATAGGCAGGGCCTACGATATCAGGAATTTTTCCCTGAAATTCCTGATTTCCAGGGTTTTTTTTTTAGCTAGCCTGATTTTCCAGTGTTCAGCTTTTAGTGGGGCTGATTTTTCAGCCTTTACCTAGCACATGACTCTGAAATTTCAGCAATTTTTTCCAAGTGACACTGATGCCACTACGTTGTAACGAATCCGACCCTGAAGGGGATTCCTACACGGGCCGAGTGTAGTTGCCCGGCTGTACTAGGAATATCAGATTCCCGCGGTGTCAGCAGGGCGTGGCGGTGAGTAGAAGACAAATTTGCCCTCGACCAGGGATGCATTGTTGGCGCGCGTGCTGCGATGATTGGCCACTTTGACAGCATTTCCTGATTTGGCCAATTACGGGGTTGCAGAGCAACGAGAGATTCAGGCCCATGTGATGCACATGTGGACCTGTGGCCCTGTGGCCCGGATTGTCGAAGACGTACTGGCAAGAACGGATGCATCCACGCCGCCCTGCTGTGCTACCAGCCATCCAATCTCCCACCCCAGCCTGCTCCTGGCTTTCCTTCCATCTAGCAAGGGTACGGTTTCAACGTGTTGCTGCCTGGTGGTGTACCAAGAGGCAGTCAGCCGTGTTTTCTCTCTTCCTGGCAAACCTCCGTTAGGCTAGCTTGGTAGTGCCGTTAGATGCTGCTCGTTTGCGCTGCAGCCAATGGCGGACCACCCGGACGCCATTGAACGACCTGATGACCACGACGATGAACCCGCTCGTCGTTCGCCAATCGATCTGTCCGCGGCAGTTACCGGACTCGATCTGCTATTCTCCAGCTTAGCGGCAGTAGATAACCATGGAAAGGATCCTGCAGTCGCGCCGACCGTCAACATCCCGTTTGAACCAATCGACGAGCCGCTGTGTCCCTCCCCAACTGCGCCCGTGTTGGAGCAAGACAGCTGCAACCCTGCAGGTGAAGAATCTGCGGCGGTACCTGTGGCTAAGAAGTCCGCCAAGTACATGCAGTCAACGATTCCGTGGGGCAAGAAGGGAGGCACCGTTGGAGCAGCACCGGCTTCGCCAGCCGACCAACGGTCGACGCCTGCGACCGCAGGCACGCAGGCGTCGCCCTCAACACCTGGGCCTTCTAAACCTGGGCCTTCCAAACCAGCAGGGCCAGACGCAACTTACGCCGAGGCTCTGTACAAGTACAAGAGCGAGTGGCAAGAACGATTTCCTTGGGTCATACTGCTAAAAAAGGCTGACGGTTTCCCTGCTTTCAAGTGCAGGATCTGTACGGAGCATGCAGGCTACGCTGGACCGTGCGGGAGAGGCGGAAAGGGCGCCACAGACGTTCAGACGCAGGCGTTCAAACGGCATGCGGCAACTACGAAGCACAAGGAGGCGTTGAAACACCAGAAGAAGCTACTCGACGAAGCATCCACGCAGCCACGGATCAACAGCGACAATCTCGCTCGCGACACGGAGAAGGAGCGTGTCAGCAGGCTCCTCGACTCGCTGCTCTTCGTGACCAAGCAAGATGCACCCATAGAGTTATGGGTGAATCTCGTGCGCTACCTCGCGCGACTGAAGGTGCCTGGGTTCCCCGCTAAGGGCTACGGTACCTATTACACGACGTGAGTTACCGTTTTCTCGGGTTGCAACAGTGTATATGTAGATTAATAACCGGTCTAACATTGTGTTGTTTGACCTGCGCTGCAGATACGGCTTTGGGCAGCTGACTCAGTCGATGGCTACGTGGTTGCACACAACGCAACTGCAGCACATCCTTAGCAGCCCATACCTAGGCATCACATGTGACGAAATCACGGACAGGTGCTCTGGAAAGCACATGATTGTTTTCGCGTCTTTCATCCGTGACTGTCGTCCCGTGACTGAGTTTCTTGCCCTGCTGACCGTGGAGAAGGGCGATGCAGCCTCTCTCCTGTCAGTGCTCTTATCCCACCTGCAGGCCGTGGGCATTGAATTGGCGAGGATATCCGGCATAAGCACTGATGGTGCGAGTGTCATGATGGGGAAACACAACGGCCTGGTCGCACGACTTCGCCTGCGCATCCCGCACCTCGTCTCGAGCCACTGCATCGCCCACAGGTGGGTTCTTATGTTGTGTTTCCTGCACCCCTTAATGAATCCGCAGCCAGCTGTGGTAATCACTAGTTGACCTGGTTTGCTTGTTGTTGTGCATGCAGGGAGGCGCTCGCCGCAAAGGCCGCCGCTGAAGAACTCCCCGAGTTCGGGATGGTGGACGCCCTGCTCCGCCAAGTGGCAGAGTACTTGGGGCGTTCGGGCCCGTGGCATCAACGGTTCATGGGCTTGCAGGAGGTCTTCATGAAAACGAACCTGGAGCTGCAGGGGATCCACGACGTCCGCTGGCTCTCCCGCGGTGACGCCATTCTGCGCGCGGTAGAGGTGTTCCCCGCGCTGATCGTGATGCTGTACGAGTGGGACAGCACCCTGTACAAGCTCGTCACGAGCTACAGGTTTCAATTCCTGCTATATTTCCTTGCAGACGTACTCGAGCAGCTCAATGTGCTGAACAAGGCATTCCAGCAGCGTGAGGTGAGCATGGTTTCGTACAAACCTTGAATATGTGCCCTGTTGCTGGTTTTGCTCCAATGTTTGGTGTTACTACCACAGCTCTGAGTTGGTCTGCCTTCCACACTTTTTCATCCATGTTGAACCCCCAACAGCTGGACATTGCTGGTGTTCACGGGCAGATCCGCCGGCCCATCTCCTTCCTTGAGTCCCGCTACGTCGACTGCGGTGACGACTTTGGAGGCGGTGTGAGCGCGCGACTCTCGCCATTCATCAAGAAGCACGGACCTGAGGGGGGCAAACCCGAGGTGAAGGTGCAGGGAGTCGACTCGGACGGGCGGCCCACTACACATACCTTCGAGCTGCACGAGGAACCGGACGACGACTATCCGACTCTCGGCTCCCACGACGCCTGCGTCGATCTCTGCACCACCTTCTCCGAGGCGCTCGTAAAAAATCTCACCACACGGTTCAAGGACCTGGACTCTCTGGTGGGAGTGCGGCTGTTCATGCTCGACGAGTGGGAGCTGGGGAGAGCGGAGCGCCACAGGCAGTGTCTCGAGTGGCTCGAGTCTCTCGTGAGGTTGTTCAGGGCACAGGACACGGACTACATCATTCCAGGTATTCCCGCTCTCGCTTTGTGCCTGACCGTATGTTACAACTGTGCGTTTTAGACGTATACCAGCCTGTCTAACTCCCCTCTTTTTCCCTTCTGCCTGATGTGGCAGGGGTCGACAAGCGGCGTGCGATCAAGGAGCTGCGTGCCTTCTGCCCCATCCTCGCTGGTGCCCCAAAGAACGAGCGCAGCTTCCTCGCCGGCCTCACAGCAGTGCTGAAGACAAGCGACTGGGCGGCAAGCTACCCCAATCTGGTGCGTCTCTGGGTGGCTGTCGCCGTGCTGCCGCTCAGCACTGTGGAGTGTGAGCGCGGCTTCTCACGCCAGAACGTGATCAAATCGTGGCAGCGGGGGAGCTTGAAGGACGCCCGCCTCGAAGACCTCATCACGATGTCCCTGCTGGAGTATGAGCCCAACTACAATGAGGTGGTGCAGATCTGGCGCAGCTACAAGAAGCGCCGCCCATTCGGCAATGTGGTGGCACCACCAGCAAGAGAGGGGGAGGGGAGCGGTAGCAAGGGAAAGGAGGTCCTAGAGGAGGAGGAGATGGACGAACTAGAAAGAGACGATGCAGACGAGCAAGCTTCTTTTGATGATGACTTTTGATTAGAATGCTCCCAGACTCCATGCTTAGCTTGCTTGCTAGCAAGATAGGATTTGGTTTGAATTGAAGGCTGTTTGCATGCTTCGTATTGTTTTTAACTTCAAATAAAGATTACTACTGCTATCACCCATTTTCTATGGGGGACACTGATAGATCAGACTTTTTTATTAACACTGAACTTTCAGGCTTTTTTCCAAGACGACCCAGACGATCAGGGTCTAGGGGCAGAGGAACCCTGATACCCTTACGTGCCTCAAAGTGAATCTGAGGCCCTGATGATAGGGCTGGGATATAAGGGAAGTATACAAACAGAAATAGTTGTAGATCTGTTTTTTTTTTTTAATTTCCAGTTATCAATCGTTTTCACAAGGGAGAGTGCTGCTGCCTTTATTGCGCGATGACGTCAGCAGCGTTGATTAGATACTACGCAGAAATATCATAGCGTTGAAGCTGACGTCATTAGAAAACTCGCGAGAAATTTCGAGAGACACAGCTGACATCAGCTGCAATTGTTTGCGCGCGAAACCTCGGGCGACGCAGCTGACGTCAGCTGCAATTTCTCGTGCGCAAAATTCGAACGTCGCTGCTGACGTCAGTCTGAAATTTCTTGCACGCGAAATTTCAGGCGACGCTGTTGACGTCAGCCCGCAATTACATCTCGTGCGACTTTAGTGGTTGCAAGGCTGCCCAACTGTTTCTAACTATTTCGACAGTAAGAAACACCACAGCATTTTGACAGCTGTCAAAACGGGTGACAGTTGTTTGACAGCTGTAAAAACAGTGCTCAAAGTAATAACACCACTTGACGTTTTTGTTTCTGCCAGCTGTCTGCACTGTTGACGCGGTTTCAAGGTGTCGTTTTCTACGGTAGTAACTGTAAAAATCAGGACCGATCTGATTGCGGAAAGATCCGATTCCAACTGTTTCAGTTTCATATGCCATGCTATCTCTAGTGCCATAAACTACAAAGGCCAACTTGTTATGAAATTGATTGTGGCTGAGAGTTGTAGCTATTCCCATGTGCAGATTTTGTACTCACCTCTCCACTGAGTGGCTGAATAACATCAGGAAGGACCATTTGATTCTGTCCAATGAAAACAACTCTTTGGAAAGGTGACAATTGGGCAACAAAAATAGTTCAAGTTAAGGAATGTGCATCAACATCTGAGCAAATTCCATGATACATTTTATGATGGACTCCTCAAGGGCAGTTTTCACACGGGAAAAAAAAAACGTTTTCTAGGAAAGCACCCCATCTTTCCATTCCTGCTCAAACAAGTCTCCTTCCACCCTATCTTTCCTTTCCTGCTCAAGCTGGTCTTCTTCAACCCCATCTTTCCCTTCCTGCTCAAGCTGGTCTTCTTCAACCCCATCTTTTCCTTCCTGCTCAAGCAATTCTTCTTCCATTAGGTTAGACAACCTTGAGCTTGCTCAACTTCTCAAACTCATCTCACAATTACCTGAGAACTCTTCTCACAAATTTCCTACAACTCTTGTTCTTCTACCTTAGATCTTCAAGCCAACTACTTAGTACGTGCGTCCATAGGTAAGATTACATACTCTAACTGTCCAGAACATCAATTTCGTGTCTCTAATATTGTTCTTTCACCTTTTTTTGTTACTGTTGCTGAAAAGCTTCTTTGTTATGGTTATTTTTATCTTGATTGCCTTATCTTGATTGCTTCCCCATGTCCAATCCCGTGTCTGTGTCTTTCAGCCGCTCAAGAAGAAAGCTTCCCCGCTGGATTAAAAAACGTGTGTGTGTATCAATGTGTGTGTTTACCTTTTTAACTACATTTTCCCCCTTGAAATCTTTGTTGTGTTGTCATGTTTTCAACTACTATTATAGACATGCACTCTTGGAACATTATGATTTGTGAATGGTTTCATTGCAATGCTCTTTCCTTTTTAACTTCTAGTTGCACAAGAATTTCACCAATAGCATCCATTTACGCTATTGTTTTTTACACAATTGTATTTTACACATGTAGATGTTATAATCCTTTTCCATTTTTTACGAACTCCAGTGTGCAGTTATAAGTGTGAGAGTTGGAACTGCAACTATGTAGTAATAATTTTGTATAATGTATGACGATCTGTTTGAGAAGAAGTGAACGAGGATGAATGAACTATGAACGAAGTGAGTACAAATAGGAAACCTTAGTTGGGTTGTACCCCCTATGGGATACCCCACTATAGCCTACACAAGTAAGTAAGCTATAATGTTCTGACACTGTTGTCATGTAAGAGCATCAACTAATGTGATATTTTGTTGTTTGTTTTTTGTTTTTCCAGATGTTCTGACAATTTCTGGTTCTCAATTCATTGAGTAGCTGTTTTTGAGCCACTCTCTGCAATTCAAGTATGTGGTTCCGTAATACCAAGTATGAATAGTGTTGAACATATGATTATGCATTTTTCTATTTTAGTAGTTTTACGTTTTTCTTCAAATTTTGTATTTTCGTTTCATTATAGCTCATTAAACTGATGGTTGGATCCATTGCTAATCAAAGAATGTGTGAATTATCATAGTGGATATTTAGATAATCGTTGTTACACTGCACTATGGAGTGAAATTTCTACCTATGTTTATTATTGAATATTGTAATTATTGTTTAATGTTGAATATTTTCTCTTTAAACAATGTGTTTCATGTTCTGTTCATTATCTTGCAGAGCCATCAACAATACAGTCGATTGCATCGATCTACTCTAGCATTGCGGAGAGCGCTGAAGTGAGCTGTTCCGTGTTTTGATTCTCGTTATTCAATTGTGTGATTTTGTAACGAGTATTATCATTTTTTAATAAAACACTGGCTTCTTTTTATCAGATTTTATGATTTTTTATTAAGTTCAAGTTGTAATATCATTGTATAATGCGACCCGTTTCAGCTGATATTTGCATCTGATTGTTATTTGTTATTCATTAATACGAAATTGTGTGTGTAAGCAGGTAACGCGGAAGGCATTTTTTAGGACGGTTGTCTTCGTTCAGCTATGGGTGTAAGAACTTTATAGCTTATACTATTGTGTAGGCTATAGTGGGGTATCCCATAGGGGGTACAACCCAATTAGGGTTTCATATTTGTACTCACTTCATTCATAGTTCATTCATTCTCGTTCTCTTCTTCTCATGGTATCGAGCAAGTTCCCCTGTGGGAACTGTGCTTAGGGCCCACCACTACCTCGAACTTTTTTTCTGCCCGGAGCGCGCTCCGGGCTCTCTCTTCCCTCTCTCGACTGGCCTTTAGCCGCCCGCGCGCCGCCCGTTCAGGCCTCCCGCCGCCAGCGCGCCGCCCTAGCCGCTAGCGCGCCGCCCTTAGCAGCCCGCGCGCCGCCCTTAGCAGCCCGCGCGCCGCCCTTGAGCCCGCGCGCTGCCCTACGCAGCCCGCGTGCCGCCCGCCAGGCCCCAGGCCGCCCGCGCGCCATTCGCGCGCCGCCCTTAGCCGCCCGCGTGCCGCCCGCCAGGCCCCAGGCCGTCCACGTGCCGCCCGATTAGCCGCCCGTGAACCGCCCGTGAGCCGCCCGTGAGCTGCCCGTGAGCCGCCTGTCAGCCGCCCGTCAGCAGCGTGTGAGCAGCCCGTGAGCCGCCCGTGAGCCGCCCGTGAGCCGCCCTCAGCCGCCTGTGAGCCGCCTGACGCGCCGCCCGTGCGCCGCCCTCAGCCGCCCGTGCGCCGCCCTCAGCCGCCCGTGAGCCGCCCGTGCACCGCCCGTCAGCCGCCCTTAGCCGCCCGACGCGCCGCCCGTGCGCCGCTCTCAGCCGCCCGACGCGCCGCCCGTGAGCCGCCCGTGAGCCGCCCGTGAACCGCCCGTGCGCCGCCCGTGAGCCGCCCGTGAGCTGCCCGCGAGTCGCCCGTGACCCGCCCGTCACGACGCCCGAGCCGCCCGTGCCACCCGCGTCACCCGAGCCGCCCTAACCGCCTACGCAGCTGAGGAGCCGAGCCGCCCGAGCCGCCGAGCCGCCCGTGTCGCCTGTGCCGCTGAGCGCCCGAGCCGCCCGAGCCGCCCGAGCCGCCTGAGGAGCCGAGCTACTGGTCCTGTGGGGCTGCTGTTGCTCCTGGGCCGGCGGAGTTCCTGTGTTGCCGTGTTGCTGTGCTGCTGAGCTGCCCGACCCTTCCTGTCTGGTGAGACTATCGACTGCTGTTATGGCCACCCCTAGTGTCCTGGCTTTTGACGCTGAGGGTCGCGCCATTGACTTTGCAGTCTGGGTCGACGACCTGCAGCTGTACTTGCAGTGCGATTCGGTAGATGACATTTCTCTCTTTGACTTTGCCTCTGGCGCTGTCCCTGCCCCTCCTGCTGATGCTGACCCCACTGTTCGCTCCAAGTGGGCCACACGCGATGCTGCTGCACGTCTTGCTGTGCGTCGCCACCTCCCTTCCTCCGAGCGTGCCCACTTTAGCCAGTGCAAGAGTGCTCAGGCCTTGTACGACGCTGTAGTTGCGCGCTACTCCTCCCCTTCCTCTGCTACACTGAGCCGCCTCATGCTACCGTACCTCTTCTCTGACCTTGCTGCCTTTCCCACAGTCGCTGACCTCTTTACCCACCTCCGCGCTAGTGACACTCGCTACCGAGCTGCGCTTCCTGCTGACTTCTGCGCCGCAAACCCCCCTCCCATGTACATCACCCTCTACTTTCTAGTCACCCGTCTTCTAGAGTCCCTTCGTGTAGTTAGGGACCAGTTTCTCTCTGTCTTTCCCACCACCCTCACTGTCGACCTCCTCGAGAAGTCCCTGCTAGCGGCCGAGAAGAGCATAGTCGCTGTAGGGGCCTCTCGTGGTGACCCTCGCACCCCCATCTTTGAGGGGTGTTCTCCTTCCCCCCTATTACCCTCTGTCGCCTCTGCTGCTGCGGCCGACCTCGTTGGTCTAGAGTCGGTTGGTGCGGCGTCTGCCCCCAGCGGTAGGCGCCGCTCTGGCAAGGGCAAGGGGGGCAAGGGAGCGGGTGGAGCTAGCGGGGGCGGTGGTGGAGGAGGTGGGGGCAGCGGGGGGAGTGGGGGTGGCAGTGGGGGTGGTGGCGGGGGTGGAGGTACTAGTGGCGGCAGCGGAGGCGGAGGTGGCGGCGGAGGTGGCGGTGGAGGTGGCGGTGGGAGCGGCGGAGGCGGGGGTGGCGGTGCCGACGGTGGCGGTGGTGGAGGTGGTCGGAGTGGCTCGTCCCAGCGGAGCAGCACTGGGGGTGGTCAGCGCCAGCAACAACAGCAGCAGCAGCAGCGCTCTCGCGACGTCCCCGCCCCTTAGCAGCTCCTTGAGTGGTACTCGCAGCGTCTGCGTGGTGGGGCGTTTGGTCCCTGCACCTACGTCCTTCGCACCGGCGACCGCGCGGGTGAGCAGTGTGGGGGTACCCACACCGCCAATCGCTGCTTTGGCCGCCTGACGGACGCCTGGCGCTAGCAGTTTCCGGAGGCCTCTGAGATCCCCCGCTGGGGAGAGCTGTCTAGGGCTGGTGTAGCTATCTTTGATCTTGACTTTGATGCTATCCTTGCTGCCATGTATACTGTGACTGTTAGTGATGAGGGTGACTGTTACCGGTGTTTCCCGCCCGACCCGGGCATTGGTACTGCTGCTCTAGATGCTAGTGAGGCTGCTGCTCTAGGTGCCAGTGCGTCTGTGCTCTCACGTACTAGTGAGTCTGCACTCTCAGGTACTGTGTCGGCTTCGGCCTCCCACACCTTCACCCTTGACTCTGGGGCGTCTCGCTCCTTCTTTCGGGACCGCACCACACTCACGCCGCTTAGCCGGCCGGTTGCGGTGTCCCTGGCTGACCCCTCTGGGGGTCCTGTCCTGTCTTGTTTCTCCACAGTCCTCCCGTGTCCGGCGGCCCCCTCTGGCACCCTGTCTGGTCTCTACCTCCCCTAGTTCTCTACGAACTTGGTGAGTGGTGCTGACCTACAGGATGCGGGTGTCCACCAGTTCACTCCTGCTCGTCAGTGGGTGACACACTGCACAGAGGCTAGCACAGGTCGCCACCTGGCTACGTTTACACGTCAGCCGGGGTCGAGCCTGTACACACTGACCACTGCTTCTCCTCCAGGTGCTGCGTCTGGTAGGGTCCCTTCTTCTGGTTAGGTGTTCGCTGCAACGTCCAGGTCTGGTCCTGAGTCTGCCCCCTGTTCGTGTCGCCGTCTGTCTCACGAGACCCTCCTCTGGCACCACCGCCTTGGCCACCCCTCTCTGCTTTGGCTCAGAGGCATGGCCTCCCGTCTTCTTGTGTCTGGTCTCCCCCGGTCCCTCCCTCCCCTTCCTCAGGGCCCTGGCCCTGCCTGTGTCCCCTGTGTTGAGGGGCGCCAGCGTGCTGCCCCTCACTCCTCCCAGTTTCCTCCGACAGAGGCCCCGTTGCAGACGCTTCACATGGACGTGTGGGGCCCAGCCCGCGTCCGTGGACAGGGTCAGGAGCTCTATTTCCTGCTCGTCGTTGACGACTACTCGCGTTACACCACAGTCTTCCCCTTGCGCAGCAAGGGTGATGTCACTGAGGTGCTGATCGACTGGATCCGCGCAACTCGTCTCCAGCTCAGGCAGAGCTTTGGCTCGGACTTTCCTGTGTTGCGTCTGCACTCGAACAGAGGCGGAGAGTTCTCCTCTGGCCTTCTGCGTGCCTACTGTCGTGCGCGAGGCATCCGTCAGACCTTCATGCTTCCGGACTCACCACAGCAAAATGGGATTGCAGAGCGCCGCATTGGCATGGTCATGGACGTTGCTCGTACGTCTATGATGGATGCGGCAGCCCCCCATTTTCTGTAGACGTTTGCGGTCAGGTACGCGGCGCATCAGATCAACCTCCACCCCAGGGTCACCAGGCCGGAGACCTCCCGAGCCCTGCTGTGGACGGGGAAGGTTGGCGATGCGTGGGCGTTCCGGGTCTAAGGATCTCGGGCGTTTGTCCGCGACTTGTCTGCGGACAAGCTGTCCCCTCGCGCTGCTCCCTGCGTCTTCCTGGGTGGCAGTTCTACCACCCCACCTCTCGCCGTGTTCAGTCCTCCCACGACGTCACGTTCGACGAGTCGGTACCCTACTACCGCCTCTTCCCCTACCGCACTCCGTCCCTCCCCCCACCCCCACTCTTCTTGGTACCAGGTCCCCCCCCGGTTGACCCCCTCCCCCCTCTGGGTCCTTCCCCTTCAGGTGTGTCCCAGGTTGACGCGGTCGAGCCTGTCGAGGTCACTGGTGACTTTGGTGCTGCTGTGGGTGCTGGGTCTAGGGGTGCTGGGTCTAGGGGTGCTAAGCCTGGGGGTGCGGAGCATGGGGGTGCGGAGCCTGGGGGTGCTGAGCCTGGGGGTGCTGAGCCTGGGGGTGCTGAGCCGGGGGGTGCTGAGCCTGGGGGTGCTGAGCCTGGGGGTGCTGAGCTTGGGGGTGCTGAGCCTGGAGGTGCTGAGCCTGGGGGTGCTGAGCCTGGGGGTGCTGAGCCTGGGGGTGCTGAGCCTGGGGGTGCTGAGCCTGGAGGTGCTTTGCCTGGGGGTGCTGAGCCCGGGGGTGCTTTGCCTGGGGTTGCTGAGCCTGGAGGTTCTCCGGGTGCTTCGTCTCACCGAGAGCCACTCTCCCCACGGGAGCTGCGTGAGTGGTTTGCCCGGCGCTGGAGGCGTGCTCCTGGTGCTGGAGGTGCTTCGGTTGCTGAGGGTGCTGCTGCCGCGGGTCCCGGAGGTGCTCGTACTGGGAGTACTGGAGCTGCTGGGCCTGCGGGTTCGACTGGAGCTGGTGCTGCTGAGGGTGTTGGTGCTGAGACTACCACTGGCGGTCCGCCTGGCGGTTCTAGGGCTGCTGGAGGTGCTGCTGGGGGGTCTGGAGCTACTGGAGGTGCTGCTGGAGGTGCTGCTGGAGTGGGTACTCCTGCTGGAGGCACTGGTGCTGTCCCTGCTGTTTCTGGCGCCGCCACGCGGCCCCGACCGTACTTCGTTCCTCTCCTGCAGCAGGTTCTTGGTCTTACACCTTCTCCTGGTCCTCCTCCTCCTCCCTTAGAGGGTCCCCAGCCTGTTCAGTCACAGTCACAGCTATAGCCTGCCTCCCCTTTGCCTGCTCCTTCTCCCTACGCTGGTCCTACTAGAGGTCTTACTGAGCGTTGTGAGCCTGCGTCTCGTCCTGCGTCGCCTGTTTGTACTCTGCGCGCTACTGGTCGCGGTTCACGTCAGCGTCCTCCTCCTGTCCCTGGCACGCACCGGATGTCTCTACGTCCGTCCACTGCTCCTCTGCGTGCCCCTTTGCCTTCTCCTCCTGCGTCCTCTCTTCCTGCTCTTGCCGACCCGGAGTCGGACTCTCTTCGTTCTGCCAGTCCTACTGTCAGGCGTCTTCTTGCTACTGCCGTCACTGACCCTTCTTTCGAGTCTACTGCTGCGTTTGCCCTTGTTACTGAGCTCGTCGACTTTGCTGCTCGCTGTCGTCTAGACTACGCTGCTAGTCTTGTCGCTGAGTCTGAGTCTGCCTGTCCTCCGTCCGTCGGGGGTGAGTGTGCCCTTGGCACGGACGTCCTTGAGGACAGGCAGGAGGAGTTCCAGTGTTTGGCCACTGCTTCACCTCATCTCGTGTCCGTACTGCTCACCCCTGAGGGAGACCCGGATGTCAACGGGTGTTGGGTATTGGCCCCGTCCTCGCTTGGGCGGAGCCGACTTCGTGGTGGGGTGCGAGGGGAGCAGCCGACCTGCAGCAGTGGATGAGCTGGTTGACGAGGAGGTCGACGTGCACGGGGGACCACTGCACGGGCGCCGACTTTAGGGTGGCGCCGACTTCAGGGAGGTCGACTTGGGAGTCGACCTGCGGAGGACGTCAACTTGGTGACGTCAACTTGGGGTGGCCGACGTGGGTGGTCGGCCAACGACTATGCTGGTCGACGAGAAGCAGGTCGACCATGAGTACTGGTCGACGTGGAGTTGGTCGACTAGAGGGGACGTCGACCTGGAGGAGGTCGACGTGGAGGTGGTCGTCGACTTGGGAGGTCGACGGGCACGTACGGGAGGTGCTGGTCGACATGGTTGCCCGGTCGACTAGGTTATCTGTGAGTGCGACAGTCTCCCAGGCGAAGTTGGCGAGACCGACCTCGGTGGTGGTATCCCGAGGTCGTCGTGGCGGATCAGAGGTGACAGGACCCTACACGTCAATCATCAGGGCACACCTATGAAGTGGGTGCCCTGCTGTCCTGCAACGTTGGCACGCCATCGACCTTGCCTTGCTGGAGTGCGGTCGACCAAGTCATGCTGGAACGCGGTCGACCAAGCTGCGCTGGCAGTTGGCCGACCTGAATGCTTGCTCTGATGTAGCCTTACTATGCCAACTTCATTGTACCAATTGTTCTGAACTTTTCCTAGTGAAACTCGTGCCAATTTTCCCCGTGAACTAGCAAGTAGTGTGCGCACAAGGAAAACGACTAAGGAACAGAGAACGCAGAGATCACACGAGCACACGTGCCTAGCCCGTAGCCTAGCTCCCGTTGCTGCAGTTATCTCCGCACCGGATGCACTTGACATCCCGACTCTGTGCTCTTACGCAGAGGCGATAGAGGGTCCCTACTCCTCTCAGTGGCAGGCAGCTATGGATGCAGAGATGGCTTCCTAGAAGTCCACAGGCACCTACGTTGACGCTGTCCCCCCTCCTGGGGCGAACATCGTCAGTGGCATGTTTATCTTCAGGGTGAAGCGGCCGCCGGGTTCTCCGCCTGTCTTCAAGGCGCGTTACGTGGCTCGTGGCTTCAGTCAGTGGCAGGGGGTTGACTACTTTCAGACCTTCTCCCCCACCCCGAAGATGACCACTCTTCGGGTACTGCTGCACGTTGCTGCTCACCGGGACTACGAGCTGCACTCTCTCGACTTCAGCACAGCTTTCTTGCAGGGCAGCCTGCACGAGGAGATCTGGCTGCGCCGTCCACCTGGCTTCACTAGGTCTTTCCCTCCTGGTACCTAGTGGAGTCTCCGGCGTCCAGTCTACGGTCTCCGCCAGGCGCCGCGTAAGTGGCACGACACACTGAGGACTACACTGGCGGCACTTGGGTTTGCTTCTTCCACTGCCGACCCGTCGCTGTTTCTGCGCACCGACACCTCTCTGCCGCCGTTCTACATCCTCGTGTACGTCGACAACTTGGTCTTTACCACAGCTGACACTGCTGGACTCGCCTACGTGAAGTCCGAGCTGCAGAAGAGACACACGTGCACTGACCTGGGTGAACTGCGCAGCTACCTTGGCTTGCAGATCACTCGGGACAGAGCACGCCGCACCATTACCCTGACTCAGTCACACATGGTGCAGCAGGTCCTTCAGCGCTTCGGCTTCACGTACTCCTCGCCTCAGGCCACTCCTCTGCCTACTCGCCACTCACTCTCAGCTCTGCCTTCGGATGAGTCCGTAGAGTCGAGTGGCCCGTATGCAGAGCTTGTTGGCTGCCTCATATACCTAATGACCTGCACTCGACCTGACCTTGCATACCCTCTTAGCATTCTTGCACGCTATGTTGCTCCTGGGAGACACCGACCAGAGCACATGGCTGCAGCGAAGAGGGTGTTGCGCTACTTGTGCAGTACGTCGGGCATGGGGCTAGTGCTTGGAGGGCGCAGTCCAGTGGTCCTCACTGGGCACGCAGACGCTTCTTGGGGCTGACGACCACGCTACGCAGCGGTCGTCACAGGGTTACACCTTCAGTCTTGGTTCCGGCTCTGTTTCGTGGCGGGCTACCCGCTCGTCTTCTGTTCTCGGCTCCAGTTGTGAGGCTGAGATCTACGCCGGGGCTATGGCTGCCCAGGAGCTTCGCTGGCTCACCTACCTGCTGACCGACCTTGGAGAGTCGCCTCGTTCTCCTCCAGTCTTGTACGTAGACAACAAGGCCATGCTGGCCTTGTGTCGAGAGCAGCGACTGGAGCACAGGACAAAGCACATTGCTCTCCGCTACTTTCTTGCGCGTGAGCTGCAGCAGCGTGGACAGTTGCGGCTTGCGTACGTGGCCTCTGAGGCCAACATTGCCGATGTCTTCACCAAGGCACTTGCGCCTTGTGATCATCAGCGCTTCTGCACTCAGTTGGGCCTTGTGCCTGTCTTGCCTCACTTGCTCACTTCTTCACTTTGTTTGTACTGTCACATATATATACTCTTGCTCTTGCTTGCTTAGCCTCTTCTTTACCTATATATGTTATCTTGCATGTGAACTGGTCTTTGGCCTTTGAACTTGTGCTCGGAATGTGTGGTGACTTTGTGATCCACCCTGAGCTTTGCTTTGCTTTGCTTGACTGGTCTTGTGACCCCTTGTTCTCCCCCACTTTGCCTATGGGGGTGTGTCAGAACTTTATAGCTTATACTATTGTGTAGGCTATAGTCGGGTATCCGATAGGGGGTACAACCCAATTAGGGTTTCATATTTGTACTCATTTCATTCATAGTTCATTCATTCTCGTTCTCTTGTTCTCAATGGGGTCTTCTTCAGTACAGCTTTTCACGGGACCTTCGCTTGACGGTGAGTTAAGGAGAAGGTATGTATTTCGTAGGCGATTCGTGCAAGGCGATGGTGCATGTTTGTATAGATGTCTATCACTCGCAACATGGAATGACAATAATTATTGGGACCTATTTAAAGTGAGGATTGTTGAGCATGTTTGCGACAACTGGTCACGATATCAAAACTTGGTTGCAATGTGTCACGATGTGTCGTTAACGACGATAGACCAGCATGTTCAATATATCAACGAACAATCTGTTTGGGGTTCAACGTGCGAAATTAGAGCATTTTGTGAGTTAATGAACAAAACAGTCATACCATGGCTTAATTCTCGCGAGTGGGTGCAATACGAAGGGTTAGAGTTCCTATCTCGACATAACCAGAATCATTTGTTGTTATCCAGCAACCATTACACTCTACTTGAAGAGTGTAACGAGGGTGAGATCTGGGGTATCTCGTTCTTTGCTTCTGAAGTGTCAAGCGTACCTGATAGACGGGTTGAACCAGTAACGCACCACATGCAGCATGAGCATGCGTCATTAGGCGATGATTCGCTTGAGCAAGCAAGGAGTGCACAATCTTTCGGTAGTGCGGAAGTTTTGGAACAGTCAAGCAATCATGACGAACGAGTGGGATCCGTAACTACTGCTCGAGTATATAGTACGCGCCCAACTTGTATTGACCGGGTGCAAGAAGATGTGGAACTGTCAAACGTTTCCGATAATCAAGTTGAATCAAGAACGTTTCACTTGAAACGCGAACACGTTCGATTGAACAATCGATCAAGAGAGCAAACAACCAGTAGGCAACCTGTTCGTATGCACGAAGCGCATGAAGATGAAGACCGGTCAAGGATCTACGGTGTACGAGTTGAGTCGGTTTCGCCGCGCACGCAGCGTGTGCATACTTCATCCGATATTGTTCCACACAATGGAACCAGGACGACGCCAAATAGTTTTGAAGATAAAAATCAAGGCGATGAAGTAAGATTCAGCATATCTGACGAACAGATTGATTCCAATGGAGATATTCACTTTTCAATCCCAAACATTGCTCCAAACAGTGAAGGTCTTGTAGGCATCATCGAAGACGGATCTCGTTTTACCGTGCGATTAATGGTAAACTATAGAAAAATGTCTGTTCGCGGATTTCCAACAAATCGACATGCTGCCTGGGCACGGCAATACTATATTTTGAAGTATCGAGGGCTCAAGACAAGTCAAAAGCTTCCGTTTGATCGGCGTTATCTCATCAACAATGGGAAGCTCGTGGACATACCGTTTTTTGACAGGATATACACAATCAATGATCGTGGGAAAAACCCACAAACTACTACTCCAAAGTCATACGTCGGAGTTCATGAAGGATGCGAGAAAATCGGTTTTTGTATAATGGTGAACGGACGTAACTACATAAATGAGAAATGGGATTCTGAAGAATTGGCTGCACGTGCAAGACAATATTTTTTTGCATTTGGCGTTCGGTCCTAAATGCACTAAAACATTGCCATTCAATGTCGACAAGTTTTATGAGGATGACAAACTTATTCGGAATGAGGAATTAGATAACTTGTTTGATGACCTGGAAGTTCGATACAATGAATCAAACGAGCAAGCTAAAATCGTTGACGAAGCTTTGTCTCGATTTGAAGATGCATCCAGAGAACGACCTGTACATGGGTGCGAAAGTTGTGATCAGTTATTGTTCAGACGACAATTGTTCAACGTGGAAGACGGCGCATCTACTATTACAAACGTGTGTAATAGTTGCAAAATAGCAATAATGGGCAAAGAAACGCCCACGCTTTCTCGGAAAGGAGGAGCACAGCTACCGAAACGACCTCATGATCTAACGGGATTGTCAGACTTGGAAGAACGTTTAATTTTGAGAAGAAGTGAACGAGAGAATGAGTGAACTATGAACGAAGTGAGTACAAATAGGAAACCCTAGCTGGGTTGTACCCCCTATGGGATACCCCACTATAGCCTACACAAATAAGTAAGCTATAATATTCTGACACACCCCCATAGGCAAAGTGGGGGAGAACAAGGGGTCACAAGACCAGTCAAGCAAAGCAAAGCAAAGCTCAGGGTGGATCACAAAGTCACCACACATTCCGAGCACAAGTTCAAGGGCCACAAGGCCAGTTCATATGCAAGATCATATATAGAGATATACAAGAGTCAAGCAAGCAGGAGCAAGACTATATATAGGTCAAGGTACAAGTAAGGTCAAGAAGTGAGCAAGTGAGGCAAGACAGACACAAGACCCAGCTGCGTGCAGCAACGCTGATGATCACAAGGCGCAAGTGCCTTGGTGAACACATCAGCAGTGTTGGCCTCAGAGGCCACGTACACAAGTCGCAACTGTCCACGCTGCTGTAGCTCACGAGCAAGAAAGTAGCGGAGAGCAATGTGCTTTGTCCTGTGCTCCAGTCTCTGCTCTCGACAGAAGGCCAGCATGGCCTTGTTGTCTACGTACAGGACTGGAGGAGAACGAGGCTGCTCTCCAAGGTCGGTCAGCAGGTAGGTGAGCCAGCGTAACTCCTGTGCAGCCATAGCCCCAGCGTAGATCTCAGCCTCACAACTGGAGCCGAGAACAGAAGATGAGCGGGTAGCTCGCCACAAAACAGAGCCGGAACCAAGGCTGAAGGTGTAACCCTGTGACGACCGCTGCGTAGCCTGGTCGTCAGCCCAAGAAGCGTCTGCGTGCCCAGTGAGGACCACTGGACTGCGCCCTCCAAGCACTAGCCCCATGCCCGACGTACTGCACAAGTAGCGCAACACCCTCTTCGCTGCAGCCATGTGCTCTGGTCGGTGTCTCCCAGGAGCAACATAGCGTGCGAGAATGCTAAGAGGATATGCAAGGTCAGGTCGTGTGCAGGTCATCAGGTACATGAGGCAGCCAACAAGCTCTGCATACGGGCCACTCGACTCTACGGACTCATCCGAAGGCAGAGCTGAGAGCGAGTGGCGAGTAGGCAGAGGAGTGGCCTGAGGCGAGGAGTACGTGAAGCCGAAGCGCTGAAGGACCTGCTGCACCATGTGTGACTGAGTTAGGGTAATGGTGCGCCGTGCTCTGTCCCGGGTGATCTGCAATCCAAGGTAGCTGCGCAGTTCACCCAGGTCAGTGCACGTGTGTCTCTTCTGCAGCTCGGACTTCACGTAGGCGAGTCCAGCAGTGTCAACTGTGGCAAAGACCAAGTCGTCGACGTACACGAGGATGTAGAACGGCGGCAGAGAGGTGTCGGTGCGCAGAAACAGCGACGGGTCGGCAGTAGAAGGAGCAAACCCAAGTGCCGCCAGCGTAGTCCTCAGTGTGTTGTGCCACTCACGTGGCGCCTGGCGGAGACCGTAGACTGGACGCCGGAGACTCCACTGGGTACCAGGAGGGAACGACCCAGTGAAGCCAGGTGGGCGACGCAGCCAGATCTCCTCATGCAGGTTGCCCTGCAAGAAGGCGGTGCTGAAGTCGAGAGAGTGCAGCTCGTAGTCACGGTGAGCAGCAACGTGCAGCAGAACCCGAAGAGTGGTCATCTTCGGGGTGGGGGAGAAGGTCTGAAAGTAGTCAACCCCCTGCCGCTGACTGAAGCCACGAGCCACGTAACGCGCCTTGAAGACAGGCGGAGAACCCGGCGGCCGCTTCACCCTGAAAATCCACATGCCACTGACGATGTTCGCCCCAGGAGGGGGAACAGCGTCGACGTAGGTGCCTGTGGACTTCTAGGAAGCCATCTCTGCATCCATAGCTGCCTGCCACTGAGAGGAGTAGGGACCCTCTATCGCCTCCGCGTAAGAGCGCAGAGTCGGGATGTCTGGTGCATCCGGGTCTCCCTCAGGGGCTAGCAGTACAGACGCGAGATGAGGTGAAGCGGCGGCCAGACACTGGAACTCCTCCTGCCTGTCCTCAAGGACGTCCGTGCCAAGGGTACACTCACCCCCGACGGACGGAGGACAGGCAGACTCAGACTCAGCAACAAGACTGGCAGCGTAGTCTAGACGACAGCGCGCAGCAAAGTCGACAAGCTCAGTGACAAGGGCAGACGCAGCAGACGACTCGAAGGAAGGGTCAGTGACAGCAGTAGCAAGGAGACGCGTGACAGTAGGACTGGCAGCACGAAGAGAGTCCGACTCCGGGTCGGCAAGAGCAGGAAGAGAGGAAGCGGGAGGAGAAGGCAAAGAGGCACGCAGAGGAGCAGTGGACGGACGCAGTGACATCCGGTGCGTGCCAGGGACAGGAGGAGGACGCTGACGCGACCCGCGACCACTAGCGCGCGCAGTACGAACAGGCGACGCAGGACGAGACGCAGGCTCACGACGCTCAGTAAGACCTCTAGTCGGACCAGCGTAGGGAGAAGGAGCAGGCAAAGGGGAGGCAGGCTGTAGCTGTGGCTGTGACTGGACAGGCCGTGGACCCTCTAAGGGAGGAGGAGGAGGACCAGGAGAAGGTGTAAGACCAAGAACCTGCTGCAGGAGCGGAACGAAGTACGGTCGGGGCCGTGCGGCGACGCCATAAATAGCAGGGACAGCACCAGTACCCCCAGCAGGAGTACCCGCTCCAGCAGCACCTCCAACAGCACCTCCAGTAGCTCCAGAACCTCCAGCAGTACCACCACGAGCACTGCCAGGCGGACCGCCAGCGGCAGTCTCAGCGCCAACACCCTCAGCAGCACCAGCTCCAGGAGAACCCTCAGACCCAACAGCTCCAGTACCCACAGTACGAGCACCTCCGGGACGCTCGGCAGCAGTACCCTCTGCAGTCGAAGAACCTCCAGCACCAGCAGCAGGCCTCCAGCGCCTGGCAAACCACTCACGTAGCTCCTGTGGGGAGAGTGGCTCTCGGCGAGACAAAGCACCTCCAGGCACAACACCCCCAGGCACAGCACCCCCAAGCACAGCACCCCCAGGCTCAGCACCCCCAGGCTCAGCACCCCCAGGCTCAGCACCCCCAGGCTCAGCACCCCCAGACTCCACACCCCCAGGCTCAGTACCCCCAGACTCCGCACCCCCAAGCTCAGCACCCCCAGGCTCAGCACCCCCAGGCTCAGCACCCGCAGCAGCACCAGAGTAACCAGTGACCTCGACAGGCTCGACCGCGTCTACCTGGGACTCACCTGAAGGGGCAGGACCCTGAGGGGGGAGGGGGTCTACCGGGGGGGGACCTGGTACCAAGAAGAGCGGGGGTGGGGGGAGGGACGGAGTGCGGTAGGGGAAGAGGCGGTAGTAGGGTACTGACTCGTCGAACGTGATGTCCTGGGAGGACAGAAGACGTCGAGAGGTGGGGTGGTAGAACTGCCACCCAGGGGCGTCGGGGGGGAACCCCAGGAAGACGCAGGGAGCAGCGCGAGGGGACAGCTTGTCCGCAGACAAGTCGCGGACAAACGCCCGAGATCCCCAGACCCGGAACGCCGACGCATCGCCAACCTTCCCCGTCCACAGCAGGGCCGGGGAGGTCTCCGGCCTGGAGACCCTGGGGTGGAGGTTGATCTGATGCGCTGCGTACCTGACCGCAAACGGCCACAGAAAATGGGGGGCAGCCGCATGCATCATGGACGTACGGGCGACGTCCATGACCATGCCAATGCGGCGCTCAGCAATCCCATTTTGCTGCGGGGAGTCCAGAAGCGTGAAGGTCTGGCGAATGCCTCGCGCACGACAGCAGGCACGCAGAAGGCCAGAGGAGAACTCTCCGCCTCTGTCCGAGTGCAGACGCAACACAGGAAAGTCGGAGCCAAAGCTCTGCCTGAGCTGGAGACGAGCTGCGCGGATCCAGTCGATCAGCACCTCAGTGACCTCACCCTTGTTGCGCAAGGGGAAGACTGTGGTGTAACGCGAGTAGTCGTCAACAACGAGCAGGAAGTAGCGCTCCTGACCCTGTCCACGGACGCGGGCTGGGCCCCACACGTCCATGTGAAGCGTCTGCAACGGGGCCTCTACCGGAGGAAACTGGGAGGAGTGAGGGGCAGCACGCTGGCGCCCCTCGACACAGGGGACACAGGCAGGGCCAGGGCCCTGAGGAAGGGGAGGGAGGGACCAGGGAAGACCAGACACAAGAAGACGGGAGGCCATACCTCTGAGCCGAAGCAGAGAGGGGTGGCCAAGGCGGTGGTGCCAGAGGAGGGTCTCGTGAGACAGACGACGACACGAACAGGGGGCAGACTGAGGACCAGACCTGGACGCCGCAGCAAACACCTGACCAGACGAAGGGACCCTACCAGACTCAGTACCTGGAAGAGAAGCAGTGGTCAGTGTGTACAGGCTCGACCCCGGCCAACGTGTAAACGTAGCCAGGTGGCGACCTGTGCTAGCCTCCGTGCAGTGTGTCACCCGCTGACGAGCAGGAGTGAACTGGTGGACACCCGCATCCTGTAGGTGAGCACCACTCACCAGGTTCGTCGAGAACGAGGGGAGGTAGAGACCAGACAGGGTGCCAGAGGGGGCCGCCGGACACGGAAGGACCGTGGAGAAGCGAGAAAGGACAGGCCCCCCAGAGGGGTCCGCCAGGGACACCGCAACCGGCCGACTCAGTGGCGTGAGAGTGGTGCGGTCCCGAAAGAAGGAGCGAGAGGCCCCAGAGTCGAGGGTGAAGGTGTGAGAGGCCGAGGCCGACACAGTACCTGAGAGCGCAGACTCACCAGTACCTGAGCGTGCAGGCGCAACGGCACCTAGTGCAGCAGCCTCACAGGCACCTAGAGCAGCAGTACCAATGCCCGGGTCGGGCGGGAAACACCGGTAACAGTCATCCTCATCACTACCAGTCACAGCATACATAGCAGAAAGAATAGCATCAAAGTCAAGATCATAAACAGCTACACCAGCCCTAGACAGCTCCCCCCAGCAGGGGATCTCAGCGGCCTCCGGAAACTGCTGACGCCAGGCGTCGGTCAGGCGGCCAAAGCAGCGGCGGGCTGTGTGGGTGCCTCCACACCTCTCCCCCGCACGGTCGCCGGTGCGAAGAACGTAGGGGCAGGGACCAAACGCACCACCACGCTGACACTGCAAGTACCACTCACGGAGCTGCTGAGGGGCGGGGACGGCGCGAGAGCGCTGCTGCTGCTGTGGCTGCTGCTGCTGCTGCTGCTGCTGCTGGCGCTGACCACCCCCAGAGCTGCTCCGCTGGGACGAGCCACTCCGACCCCCGCCGCCACTGCCACCCCCGCCTCCACCGCCACCCCCGTCTCCACCGCCACCGCCCCCACCTGCACCCTCGCCCCCGCCTCCTCCGCTACCGCCTCCGCCGCCACCTCCGCCTCCACCGCCTCCACCAGTACCCCCACTCCCGCCACCACCTCCACGGCCACCCCCACTCCCCCCGCCACCCCCACCTCCTCCGCCACTGCCCCCTCTAGCTCCACCCGCTCCCTTGCCCCCCTTGCCCTTGCCAGAGCGGCGTCTACCGCTGGGGGCAGACGCCGCGCCGACCGACTCAAAACCAGCGAGGTCGGCCGCAGCGGCAGAGGCGACAGAGGGCAGCAGGGGGGAAGGAGAACACCCCTCAAAGATGGGGGTGCGAGGGTCACCCCGAGAGGCCCCTACAGCGACGATGCTCTTCTCAGCCGCTAGCAGGGACTCCTTAAGGAGGTCGACAGTGAGGGTGGTGGGACAGACAGAGAGAAACTGGTCCCTAACGACACGAAGGGACTCAGGGAGACGGGTGACGAGAAAGTAGAGAGTGATGTACATGGGAGGAGGGTTTGCGGCGCGGAACTCAGCAGGAAGGGCAGCGCGGTAGCGAGCGTCACTAGCGCGGAGGTGGGTAACGAGGTCAGCGACAGTGGGAAAGGCAGCGAGGTCAGGGAAGAGAAACGGTAGCATGAGGCGGCTCAGCGTAGCGGAGGAAGGGGAGGAGTAGCGTGCAACTACAGCGTCGTACAAGGCCTGAGCGGTCTTGCACTGACTAAAGTGGGCACGCTCGGAGGAAGGGAGGTGGCGACGCACAGCAAGACGTGCAGCAGCATCGCGGGTCACCCACTTGGAGCGAACGGCAGAATCAGCATCAGCAGGAGGGGCAGGGACAGCGCCAGAGACAAAGTCAAAGAGAGAGACCTCATCGATCGCATCACACAGTAAGTACAGCTGCTGGTCTTCAATCCAGACTGCAAAGTCAATGGCTCTACCCTCAGCGTCAAAAGCTAGGACATTGGGGGTGGCCATGACAGCAGCTGACAGTCTCACCGCGCAGGAAGAGTCGGGTAGGTTAGCGGCACAAGAACACAGCCCAGGAGCGGCAGTAGCCCGACAGGAGCAGGAGTGCGGCTCCTCTGGCGGCTCGGGCAGCTCAGGCGGCTCGGGCTGCTCGGGCGGCTCGGGCGGCTCGGGCGGCTCGGGCGGCGCGGGCGGCTCGGGCGGCGGCACGGGCGGCTGGGGCGGCGCTCGGGCGGCTGCACGGGCGGCTGGTGTGGCTCGTGGGCGGCTAGCAGGCGGCTCACGGGCTGCTGCACGGGTAGCTGCACGGGTAGGCGGACAGGCGGGTGCACGGGCGGGAACACGAGCGGGTGCACGGGCGGCCTCACGGGTGGCTGCACGGTCAGCTACACGGGCGGGTGAGTGGGCTGGTGCACGGGCGGCTACAGGGGCGGGTGCACGGGCGGCTCACGGGCGGGTGCACGGGCGGGTGCACGGGCGGGTGCACGGGCGGCTACACGGGCGGCTGCACGGGCTGTTCGTCGGGCGGCGTCAGGGCGGCGCGTGGGCGGCGGTCTGGGCAGCGGGACGGGCGGCGCGGTGGGCAGCGCGATGGGCGGCGCTCTGGCGGGCAGCGGACAGCGCGACGGGCGGTGCTAGGGCGGCCGCACGGGCAGCGCGGCGGGCGGCGCTAGTGGGCGGCGCTACGGGCGGCTGCAAGGGCGGCGCTCACGGGCGGCGCTAACGGGTGGCGCGACGGGCGGCGGCTCACAGGCGGCGCTACGGGCGGTGGCTCATGGGCGGCGCTACGGGCGGCCGCTCGGGCGGCGCTACTGGCGGCGCTAACGGGCGGCGCGAACGGGCGGCCGCACGGGCGGCGCTAACGGGCGGTGCTAACGGGCGGCGCTAACAAGCGGCTCGAAAGGGCGGGCGCCGAGGTGGGCGCTAGGGCGGGCGCTAGGGCACTAAGGCGCTAGGGCAGAAAAAAAAAATTTTAGGTGGTGGGCCCTAAGCACAGTTCCCACATGGGAACCTGCTCTGATTCCATGAGAAGAAGTGAACGAGAGAATGAGTGAACTATGAACGAAGTGAGTACAAATAGGAAACCCTAGCTGGGTTGTACCCCCTATGGGATACCCCACTATAGCCTACACAAATAAGTAAGCTATAATATTATGACAAATTTCACCGTGCGTTGTGTTTTCGAGCATTACGCAAACGCACTTTGGAAAACAATACAAGATACGTGGCGGAGTAGTAAATGTTCCAGTCAAAGTTGTTGACATGGTAACTACATTACCTCGTTTACCACAAGAAACTCATACTGTTCGTGTGCGTTTTAAATGCAAATTACAGAACGCACATAACGTGTATGACGACAATGTGAGGCCTGCCAAGATATTACGAGCCCTATCGTTCTTGGAGAAGAAGGATTTGTTTAAACAATTTGGAATCAGACAAGATAGTGAAAGAATGTCCGAGTTACAACAAGAAATTGATGATATTGATATTCATAATCAGTTTCTAGCACGCAGCAACTGTGATCAAACGAACGAAGGTACGACTGAATTTGACGATGAGGAAGTGGAAGTTGATATAGTCGAAGCCGATTTAAACGTCGGAGTTTTGGATACTATTGTTTGTAATGAGCCATTATATCAAAATTTGGAGCAGTTCGTTGTTGAAATGGCGCCTGGAGAAAGGTCGCGACCGCTGCCAATTCTAATGGACAAATACGTTGAAGAGTTAGCATTTCCTACCCTATTTTGCGGAGAATTTCGATTGCCAAATATCGATTTAGCTTCTTTAAAGTATCGAGATATCGCAAAATGGGAACTCCTTCATAAAGATGTGCGTTTTTCTTCATGTCCGCAGAACATTTTCTTCAAAATGTTTAAGCTAGAACTAATTCAGATGGACAACGTAGTTGGCACACGTGTGCGACGAGAAATGATCGAGCATGTTGGTCAATATTCGGCTAGGATATGCTGAATATTGATACACGTAAATTATTACAAAAAAAAGATACGTTGTTCAACGAATTCAAAAGCCTTCGCATGTCACCGCAGTACCTAGAAAACTGTAGAAAAGATTTGTTTGTAATGATACGTCAGTTAGGTCCGCCAACCTTCTTTTTGACAATCTCAATGGCCGATACAAAATGGATCGACCTGCACGTTATTTTATTGGAGCATAACAAGAATACGGGAAATTTAGCTAATCTTTCAAACACCAACATAATTCCACCTTTGGATTTTGAGACCATAGCTTTGCTCGTACGTACATACCCTGTAGTTAGCGCGCGATATTACGTTGAACGAAAAAATGCATTGTTCCGAGAGATTCTAACAAAAAAGACAGGAATTTTAGGAGGAGTCGTAGACTATTTTGCTCTCGACGAGTTTCAACATCGAGGTGCCCCTCATACTCATTGTTTAATATGGATACTTACATAGCTTGCGATGGCACTATTCCTTTAGAAAGGATACTTACATTTGCCGATAAGCATATATCGTGTCACGCACAAGAACTTGCTGGGGATCCAAATGAGAAGAATAGAATGAGAATGAATCAACTATGAATGAAGTGAGTACATATACGAAACCCTGATTGGGTTGTGTCAAACATTATATATATATATATATATATGTTGTAGTTGTTTAGGCTACAGTGGGTTAGACTATAGGGGGTACACAATTCTAGGGTTTCCTACTTGTACTCATTTCATTGTTAGTTCATTCATTCGTTGTTCAACATGGTATAGAGCGGGTCCTTCCTAGGACCGTTTTTTATAAGGGCCCACCACTACCTACCTGCCTATCTGCCTACCTACCCTAGGGCGCCTCGGCGTGCACGCCTCTAGAGGCCCTGTAGGCCCCGCGCTGTTGCACCTAGAGGCCCCGAAACGGCCCCGCGCCTAACCCTAACGGCCCGCGCCGGCCCCAAGCTCGTCCCCTAGAGGCCCGCGTCAGCCCCGCGCCTCCCCTAGAGGCCCGCGTCGGCCCCGAGTCTACCCCTAGAGGCCCGCGTCGGCCCCGAGCCTACCCCTAGAGGCCCGCGACGGCCCCGTCCTTAACCCTAGAGGCCCGCGACGGCCCCGTCCCTACCCCTAGAGGCCCGCGACGGCCCCGATCCTACCCCTAGAGGCCCGCGTCGGCCCCCCGTCCCTACCCCTAGAGGCCTGCGTCGGCCCCGTCCCTACCCCTAACAGCCCGCGTCGACCCCGTCCCTACCCCTATCAGCCCGCGTCGGCCCCGTCCCTACTCCTTTCGGCCCGCGTCGGCCCTGTCCCTAACCCCACCCAGACCGCGCCGCCCGGACCGAACAGCCCGGCCCTAACGGAACCGAGCCGCCCGAACCGAGCCGCCCGACCCGAGCCGCGCCGCCCGACCCGAGCCGCCCGAACCGAGCCGCGCCGCCCTACCTATACCGAGCCGCGCCGCCCTACCTGTACCGAGCCGCGCCGCCCTACCTACCCTACTGCTCCTACTGCTTTTACTACTGCTGCTACCATGGCTAGCCCTCCTGTGCTAGCCTTCGATGCTGAGGGCCGCCCAGTGAAATTCGACACCTGGCTTGATGACCTACACCTCTTCCTACAGCTCACTGCCAAGGAAGACATCTCGCTGTACGATCACGCCCTAGGCCACGCTACTGCTCCTGCTGCTACTACCGACAGCACTGCTCGCTCACAGTGGCAGACTCGTGACGCCCATGCTCGCTTCGCTATCCGCAACTCCCTGCCGATAGATGAGCGCGAGCACTTTGGGCAGCACAAGACTGCACAGGCACTGTACACTGCTGTCGTTGCCCGCTACTCCTCACCGGCCTCTGCTGCTCTAGGCCGTCTCTCTCTTCCCTACCTGTTCCCCGACTTAGCTTCCTTTCACACTGTTGCTGACCTCATTACCCACCTCCGCACTAGTGAGGCTCGCTTCCGCGCCGCTATGCCTGATGAGTTCCTCGCCACGAACCCACCCCCACTCTGGCTCACTCTCTACCACCTAGTCACGCGCCTCCCTGACTCGCTGCGCTCAGTCAGGGACCACTTCCTTGCTCGCTGCCCCACCGAGCTCACCATTGCCCTCCTCGAGAAGAAACTCCTTGCAGCCGAGACTAGCATAGTCGCTGTAGGTGCCTCTCGCGGTGACCCCCGTACCCCGTTCTTTGAGGGGTGTTCTCCCTCCCCCCTTCTTCCCTCTGTCGCCTCTGCCACTGCTGTCGACCTCCTTGGTGATGAGAAGGTGGGGACTGCGTCTGCTTTGAGCGGACGCCGCAGCGGCAAGGGCAAAGGGGGCAAGGGCGGTAGCGGTGACAGCGGGGGTGGCGGTGGTGGGGGAGGTGGTGGCGGAGGGGGTGGCGCGGGTGGGGGAGGGGGCAGCGGTGGTGGGGGTGGCGGCAGCGGCGGGGGAGGTGGCCGGGGAGGAGGAGGTAGTGGGGGTGGCGGTGGACGAGGCGGCGGCAGGGGTTGGGGTGGTCGAGGAGGTGGTGGCGGGGGTGGTGGTCGTGGAGGCACTGGCGGTGGCCAAGGACAGCAGCACACTCCGTCGCCCCAGGAGGTCCGTGAGTGGTACTCTCAGCACGGGGGGGGGGGGGGGGTGGCCTTAGCTGCACGTACGTCATTCGCACTGGTGATCGCACTGGCCAGCCGTGTGGGGGACCGCACGCCACACAGCGTTGCTTCCCTCGTCTGAGCGACGCTTGGCGTGTTCAGTTCCCTCAGGCCACTGAGCTGCCCCGCTGGCTTGATCTCCTGAAGAAGGGGATTGATATCTATGCTCTAGACTTTGATGCTATTCTCTCTGCCATGTATGTGATGTCTACTAGTGGAGAGGGTTCTGAGTACCTGAGTGTCCAGCCCGACCCGGGCATTAGGACTAGTGCGTCTGCTGCTCCAGGTACCCACGTGTCTGGTACCCCAGGTGCTGGTGAGGCTGCTGCTCTAGGTGCGCGCGTGTCTGCCCCCCCTGGTACGGTGTCGACTGCAGCACTGCACACCTTCACACTGGATTCAGGTGCCTCTCGCTGTTTCTTTCGCGACCGCACTGCCCTTGAGCCCCTTGCTCGGCCAGTTGCTGTCTCCCTTGCTGACCCCTCTGGGGGTCCGGTCATTGCGACCTCCTCCACTGTCCTTCCCTGCCCTGCGGTCCCGTCGGGCACACTGTCAGGTCTCCACCTCCCCTCGTTCTCCACGAACTTGGTGGCAGGTTGTGCTCTCCAGGACGGGGGTGTTCACCAGTTCACCCCTGCCTACGAGCGTGTGACACACTGCACGTGTGCTCGTACGGGCCGCCACTTGGCTACCTTCACCCGGCAGCCAGGGTCGGACTTGTACACACTGACTACTGCCTCCCCTCAGGTCGCTGCGTCTGCGTCTGCGTTTGCGTCCGCGTCAGGTCAGCTGTCTGCCCCCTGCTCGTGTCGCTCTCTAGCGCACGAGACTGTCCTCTGGCACCACCGACTTGGCCACCCGTCTGTGCAGCGCCTACGTGCCATGCACTCCCGGTACCTTGTCTCTGGTCTTCCCACGGTCCTCCCTCCTCTCCCACCCTCGCCTGCGCCTCCCTGCCTTCCTTGTGTTGAGGGGCGGCAGCGCGCCAGTCCTCACTCCTCGTTTCCCCCGACGACTGCTCCTTTGCAGACGCTCCACATGGACGTGTGGGGCCCAGCCCGCGTCCGTGGTCAGGGTCAGGAGAGGTACTTCCTGATCGTTGTTGACGACTACTCGCGCTACACCACGGTCTTCCCCTTGCGCACCAAGGGTGAGGTCCCTGATGTTTTGATCCCTTGGATCCGCAGAGCTCGTCTCCAGCTCAGCGAGCATTTCCGCTCGGACTTTCCTGTCCTGCGCTTGCACTCTGACAGAGGTGGTGAGTTCTCCTCCGACCTCTTGGCAGCCTACTGTGCTGAGCACGGCATTGAACAGTCGTTCACGCTTCCGGCCTCTCCACAGTAGAATGGGGTTGCGGAGCGCCGCATTGGCCTGGTCATGGAGGTCGCTCGTACCTCCTTGATCCATGCGGCTGCCCCCCACTTTCTGTGGCCGTTCGCGGTCCGGTACGCTGCGCATCAGCTCAAACTCTGGCCCCGTGTCTCCTTGCCGGAGACCTCGCCCACACTGCTGTGGACGGAGGAGGTTGGCGATGCGTCGCGTTTCCGGGTCTGGGGATCTCGAGCTTTTGTCCGCGATTCGTCTGCGGACAAGCTCTCCTCTCGTGCTGTTCCCTGCGTCTTCCTCGGCTTTGTTCCAGACGCGCCTGGTTGGCAGTTTTACCACGCCACCTCGCGCCGGGTCTTGCCCTCTCAGGACGTCACTTTTGACGAGTCTGTCCCCTTCTACCGCCTCTTCCCCTACCGCACTGCCCCGCTCCCACCCCCGCCTCTCTTCCTCGTGCCAGGTGCTGCTGTCGTAGACCCCCTCCCCCCTCAGGGTGCCGCTCCCTCAGGTGTGTCTCAGGTAGACCCGGTCGAGCCTGTTGAGGTTGCTGTCGACTCTCGTCCTGCTGGGGGTGCTGAGCTTGGGGGTGCGGACGCTGGGGGTGCTGAGCCTGGGGGTGCGGACACTGGGGGTGCTGAGCCTGGGGGTGCGGACTCTGGGGGTGCTGAGCCTGGGGGTGCGGACACTAGGGATGCTGAGCCTGGGGGTGCGGTGACTGGGGGTGCTGAGCCTGGGGGTGCGGTGACTGGGGGTGCTGAGCCTGGGGGTGCTGGGTCTAAGAGTTCTGCCTCTGCCGGTGCTGGGCCAGGGGGTCCTACACCTGGACGAGACCTCTCCTCGGAGCAGTTGCGTGAGTGGTACTTACAGTACTGCAGCCTCCGGAGAGGTACCTCTGGGACCAGGCGCGCTACGGAGACTGGTGCTGGTACTTCTCCTCCTAGTCAGGAGCTCCCCTCTCGTGAGCGGATCCGTGAGTGGTACGAGCGCCGTTGCACACTTCGGAGTGGCGCGCCTCGTCTCAGGGACCCTGCTGCTGCTGGTGCTGCGGACCCGGGCGTTGGAGCTGCTGCTGGTGCTGCGGACCCGGGCGTTGGAGCTGCTGCTGGTGCTGCGGACCCGGGTGTTGGAGCTGCCGCTGGTGCTGCGGACCCGGGCGTTGGAGCTGCTAATGGTGCTGAGGACCCGGGTGTTGGAGCTGCCGCTGGTGCTGCGGACCCGGGCGTTGGAGCTGCTGCTGGTGCTGAGGACCCGGGTGTTGGAGCTGAGGCTGGTGCTGAGGACTCGGGCGTTGGAGCTGCTGCTGGTGCTGCGGACCCGAGCGTTGGAGCTGCTACTGGTGCTGTGGACCTTGGTGTTGGAGTCCCTGCTGGTGCTGAGGACTCAGGCGTTGGTACTGCCGCTGGGGGCACTGGTGTTGTCCCTGCTGTGTCTGGAGTCGCCGCCCGCCCTCAGCCGTACTTCGTTCCGCTCCTTCAGCAGGTTCTTGGTCTCTCGCCTCCTCCTGGTCCTCCCCCTCCTTTAGTGTGTCCACAGCCTGTCCAGTCACAGCTGCAGTGGCAGCCTGCCTCCCCACTACATGCTCCTTCTCCTTACTCTGGTCCTACTGGCGGTCTTACTGAGCATCGTGAGTCTGCGTCTCGCCCTGCATCGCCTGTCCGTCCTGCTAGCACTAGTGCTCGTAGTTCGCGCCTGCGTCCTCCTGCCCCGGGCACGCACCGGATGTCACTGCGTCCGTCTACTGCTCCTCTGCGTGCTCCTTTGCCTTCTCCTCCTGCGTCCTCTCTTCCTACTCTTGCCGACCCTGCGTCCGACTCTCTTCGTGCTGCCAGTCCTACTGTCACGCGTCTCCTTGCTAGTGTCGTCACTGACCCTTCCTTCGAGTCTTCTACTGCGTCTGCCCTAGTTACTGAGCTTGTCGACTTTGCTGCTCACTGTCGTCTAGACTACGCTGCTAGTCTTGTCGCTGCGTCTGCATCTGTCTGTCCTCCGTCCGTCGGGGGTGCGTGTGCCCTTGGCACGGACGTCCTTGAGGACAGGCAGGAGGAGTTCCAGTGTCTGGCCGCTGCTTTCCCCCATCTCGCGTCTGTACTGCTAGCCCCTGAGGGAGAACCGGATGCACTTGACATCCCGACTCCGTGCTCTTACGCGGAGGCGATAGAGGGTCCCTACTCCTCTCAGTGGCAGGCAGCTATGGATGCAGAGATGGCTTCCTGGAAGTCCACAAGCACCTACGTTGACGCTGTCCCCCCTCCTGGGGCGAACATCGTCAGTGGCATGTGGATCTACAGGGTGAAGCGGCCGCCGGGTTCTCCGCCTGTCTTCAAGGCGCGTTACGTGGCTCGTGGTTTCAGTCAGTGGCAGGGAGTTGACTACTTTCAGACCTTCTCCCCCACCCCGAAGATGACCACTCTTCGGGTACTACTTCACGTTGCTGCTCACCGTGACTACGAGCTACACTATCTCGACTTCAGCTCTGCTTTCTTGCAGGGCAGCCTGCACGAGGAGATCTGGCTGCGTCGCCCACCTGGCTTCACTGGGTCTTTCCCTCCTGGTACCCAGTGGAGTCTCCGGCGTCCAGTCTACGGTCTCCGCCAGGCGCCACGTGAGTGGCACGACACACTGAGGACTATACTGGCGGCACTTGGGTTTGCTCCTTCTACTGCCGACCCGTCGCTGTTTCTGCGCACCGACACTTCTCTGCCGCCGTTCTACATCCTCGTGTACGTCGACGACTTGGTCTTTGCCACAGATGACACTGCTGGACTCGCCTACGTGAAGTCCGAGCTGCAGAAGAGACACACGTGCACTGACGTGGGTGAACTGCGTAGCTACCTTGGCTTATAGATGACAGAGCACGCCGCACCATTACCCTGACTCAGCCACACATGGTGCAGCAGGTCCTTCAGCGCTTCGGCTTCACGTACTTCTCGCCTCAGGCCACTCCTCTGTCTACTCGCCACTCGCTCTCAGCTCTGTCTTCGGATGAGTCCGTAGAGTCGAGTGGCCCGTACCCAGAGCTTGTTGGCTGCCTCATGTACTTGATGACCTGCACACGACCTGACCTTGCATACCCTCTTAGCATTCTTGCACGCTATGTTGCTCCTGGGAGACACCGACCAGAGCACATGGCTGCAGCAAAGAGGGTGTTGCGCTACTTGTGCAGTACGTCGGGCATGGGGCTAGCTCTTGGAGGGCGGAGTCCAATGGTCCTCACTGGGCACGCGGACGCTTCTTGGGCTGACGACCAGGCTACGCAGCGGTCGTCACAGGGTTACACCTTCAGCCTTGGTTCCGGCTCTGTTTCGTGGCGGGCTACTCGCTCGTCTTCTGTTCTCGGCTCCAGTTGTGAGGCTGAGATCTACGCAGGGGCGATGGCTGCTCAGGAGCTTCGCTGGCTCACCTACCTGTTGACCGACCTTGGAGAGCCGCCTCGTTCTCCTCCAGTCCTGTACGTAGAAAACAAGGCCATGCTAACCTTGTGTCGAGAGCAGAGACTGGAGCACAGAACAAAGCACATTGCTCTCCGCTACTTCCTTGCTCGTGAGCTACAGCAGCGTGGTCAGTTGCGTCTTGCGTACGTGGCCTCTGAGGCCAACACTGCTGATGTCTGCACCAAGGCACTTCCGCCTTGTGATCATTAGCGCTTCTGTACCCAGCTGGGTCTTGTGTCTGTCTTGCCTCACTTGCTCTCCTCTTGACCTTCTTTGTAGTGCTACGTATATATATTGCTACTCTTGCTTGTCTAGCTTTTTATATATATGTACTCCTGCATTTGAACTGGCCTTGTGGCCTTGAACTTGTGCTCGGAATGTGTGGTGACTTTGTGATCTACCCTGAGCTTGCTTTGCTTTGCTTTACTTGACTGGTCTTGTGACCCCTAGTTCTCCCCCACTTCGCCTATGGGGGTGTGTCAAACACTATATATATATGTTGTAGTTGTTTAGGCTACAGTGGGTTAGACTATAGGGGGTACACAATTCTAGGGTTTCCTACTTGTACTCATTTCACTGTTAGTTCATTCATTCGTTGTTCAACAGGTTGTACCCCCTATGGGATACCCCACTATAGCCTAGAGAAATATGTATAAGCTATAATGTTGTGACACACCTCCATAGGCAAAGTGGGGGAGAACAAGGGGTCACAAGACCAGTCAAGCAAAGCAAAGCAAAGCTCAGGGTGGATCACAAAGTCACCACACATTCCGAGCACAAGTTCAAAGGCCAGAAGGCCAGTTCACATGCAAGATCACATATATAGAGATACAAGAGTCTAAGCAAGCAAGAGCAAGAGTATATATATGTGAAAGTACATGCAAGGTCAAGAAGTGAGCAAGTGAGGCAAGACAGGCACAAGACCCAGCTGCGTGCAGAAGTGCTGATGATCACAAGGCGCAAGTGCCTTGGTGAAGACATTAGCAGTGTTGGCCTCAGAGGCCACGTACGCAAGCCGCTACTGTCCACGCTGCTGTAGCTCACGAGCAAGAAAGTAGCGGAGAGCAATGTGCTTTGTCCTGTGCTCCAGTCGCTGCTCTCGACACAAGGCCAGCATGGCCTTGTTGTCTACGTACAGGACTAGAGGAGAACGAGGCGGCTCTCCAAGGTCGGTCAGCAGGTAGGTGAGCAAGCGAAGCTCCTGGGCAGCCATAGCCCCGGCGTAGATCTCAGCCTCACAACTGGAGCCGAGAACAGAAGACGAGTGTGTAGCCCGCCACGAAACAGAATCGGAACCAAGACTGAAGGTGTAACCCTGTGACGACCGCTGCGTAGCCTGGTCGTCAGCCCAAGAAGCGTCCGCGTGCCCAGTGAGGACCACTGGACTGCGCCCTCCAAGCACTAGCCCCATGCCCGACGTACTGCACAAGTAGCGCAACACCCTCTTTGCTGCAGCCATGTGCTCTGGTCGGTGTCTCCCAGGAGCAACATAGCGTGCAAGAATGCTAAGAGGGTATGCAAGGTCAGGTCGTGTGCAGGTCATCAAGTACATGAGGCAGCCAACAAGCTCTGGGTACGGGCCACTCGACTCTACGGACTCATCCGAAGACACAGCTGAGAGCGAGTGGCGAGTAGACAGAGGAGTGGCCTGAGGCGAGGAGTACGTGAAGCCGAAGCGCTGAAGGACCTGCTGCACCATGTGTGACTGAGTCAGGGTAATGGTGCGGCGTGCTCTGTCCCGGGTGATCTGCAAGCCAAGGTAGCTGCGCAGTTCACCCAGGTCAGTGCACGTGTGTCTCTTCTGCAGCTCGGACTTCACGTAGGCGAGTCCAGCAGTGTCATCTGTGGCAAAGACCAAGTCGTCGACGTACACGAGGATATAGAACGGCGGCAGGGAGGTGTCGGTGCGCAGAAACAGCGACGGGTCTGCAGTGGAAGGAGCAAACCCAAGTGCCGCCAGTGTAGTCCTCAGTGTGTCGTGCCACTCACGCGGTGCCTGGCGGAGACCGTAGACTGGACGCCGGAGACTCCACTGGGTACCAGGAGGGAAAGACCCAGTGAAGCCAGGTGGGCGGCGCAGCCAGATCTCCTCGTGCAGGCTGCCCTGCAAGAAAGCAGTGCTAAAGTCGAGAGAGTGCAGCTCGTAGTCACGGTGAGCAGCAACGTGCAGCAGTACCCAAAGAGTGGTCATCTTCGGGGTCGGGGAGAAGGTCTGAAAGTAGCTAACTCCCTGCCGCTGGCTAAAGCCACGAGCTACGTAACGCGCCTTGAAGACAGGCGGAGAACCCAGCGGCCGCTTCACCCTGAAGATCCACATGCCACTGACGATGTTCGCCCCAGGAGGGGGGACAGCGTCAACGTAGGTGCCTGTGGACTTCCAGGAAGCCATCTCTGCATCCATAGCTGCCTGCCACTGAGAGGAGTAGGGACCCTCTATCGCCTCCGCGTAAGAGCACGGAGTCGGGATGTCAAGTGCATCCGGGTCTCCCTCAGGGGTGAGCAGTACGGACACGAGATGAGGTAAAGCGGCGGCCAGATACTGGAATTCCTCCTGCCTGTCCTCAAGGACGTCCGTGCCAAGGGCACACTCACCCCCGACGGACGGAGGACAGGCAGACTCAGACTCAGCGACAAGACTAGCAGCGTAAACTAGACGACAGCGAGCAGCAAAGTCGTCGAGCTCAGTAACAAGGGCAGACGCAGCAGTAGACTCGAGAGAAGGGTCAGTGACGGCAGTAGCAAGAAGACGCATGACAGTAGGACTAGCAGCACGAAGAGAGTCCGACTCCGGGTCGGCAAGAGCAGGAAGAGAGGAAGCAAGAGGAGAAGGCAAAGGGGCACGCAGAGGAGCAGTGGACGTACGCAGAGACATCCGGTGCGTGCCAGGGACAGGAGGAGGACGCTGACGCGAACCGCGACCACCAGCGCGCGCAGCACGAACAGGCGACGCAGGACGAGACGCAGGCTCACGACGCTCAGTAAGACCTCCAGTAGGACCAGCGTAGGGAGAAGGAGCAGGCAAAGGGGAGGCAGGCTGTAGCTGTGACTGTGACTGAAAAGGCTGGGGACGCTCTAAGGGAGGAGGAGGAGGACCAGGTGAAGGTGTAAGACCAAGAACCTGCTGCAAGAGAGGAATAAAGTACGGTCGGGGCCGCGTGGCGACGCCAGAAACAGCAGGGACAGCACCAGTGCCTCCAGCAGGAGTACGCGCTCCAGCAGCACCTCCAGCAGCACCTCCAGTAGCTCGAGAACCCCCAGCAGCACCTCCAGCAGCCCCAGAACCTCTAGCAGCACCAGGAGCACCGCCAGACGGACCGCCAGTGGAAGTCTCAGCGCCAACACCCTCAGCAGCACCAGCTCCAGTCGAACCCGCAGGCCCAGCAGCTCCAATACTCCTAGTACGAGCACCTCCGGGACCCGCGGCAGCAGCACCCTCAGCAGGCGAAGAACCTCCAGCACCAGCAGCACGCCTCCAGCGCCGGGCAAACCACTCACGCAGCTCCTGTGGGGAGAGTGGCTCTCGGCGAGACGAAGCACCCGGAGAACCTCCAGGCTCAGCACCCCCAGGCAAAGCACCTCCACGCGTAGCACCTCCAGGCTCAGCACCCCCAGGCTCAGCACCCCCAGGCTCAGCACCCCCTGGCTCAGCACCCCCAGGCTCAGCACCCCCAGGCTCAGCACCCCCAGGCAAAGCACCCCCAGGCTCAGCACCCCCAGGCTCAGCACCCCAAGGCTCCGCACCCCCAGGCTCCGCACCCCCAGGCTCAGCACCCCCAGGCTCAGCACCCCTAGGCCCAGCACCCACAGCAGCACCAGAGTCACCAGTGACCTCGACAGGCTCGACCGCATCTACCTGGGACACACCTGAAGGGGCAGGACCCTGAGGGGGGAGGGGGTCTACTGGGGGGGGACCTGGTACCAAGAAGAGCGGGGGTGGGGGGAGGGACGGAGTGCGGTAGGGGAAGAGGCGGTAGTAGGGTACCGACTCGTCGAACGTGACGTCCAGGGAGGACAGAACACGTCGAGAGGTGGGGTGGTAGAACTGCCACCCAGGGGCGTTAGGGGGGAACCCCAGGAAGATGCAGGGAGCAGCGCGAGGGGACAGCTTGTCCGCAGACAAGTCGCGGACAAACGCCCGAGATCCCCAGACCCGGAACGCCGACGCATCGCCAACCTTCCCTGTCCACAGCAGGGCTGGGGAGGTCTCCGGCCTGGAGACCCTGGGGTGGAGGTTGATCTGATGCGCCGCGTACCTGACCACAAACGGCCACAGAAAATGGGGGGCAGCCGCATGCATCATGGACGTACGAGCGACGTCCATGACCATGCCAATGCGGCGCTCTGCAATCCTATTTTGCTGCGGTGAGTCCGCAAGCGTGAAGGTCTGACGGATGCCTCGCGCACGACAGTAGGAGCGCAGAAGGCCAGAGGAGAACTCTTCGCCTCTGTCCGAGTGCAGACGCAGAACAGGAAAGTTCGAGCCAAAGCTCTGCCTGAGCTGGAGACGAGCTGCGCGGATCCAGTCGATCAGCACCTCAGTGACATCACCCTTGCTGCGCAAGGGGAAGACTGTGGTGTAACACGAGTAGTCGTCAACCAGCAGCAGGAAGTAGCGCTCGTGACCCAGTCCACGGACGCGGGCAGGGCCCCACACGTCCATGTGAAGCGTCTGCAAGGGAGCCTCTGTCGGAGGAAACTGGGAGGAGTGAGGGGCAGCACGCTGGCGCCCCTCGACACAGGGGACACAGGCAGGGCCAGGGCCCTGAGGAAGGGGAGGGAGGGACCGGGGGAGACCAGACACAAGAAGACGGGAGGCCATGCCTCAGAGCCGAAGCAGAGATGGGTGGCCAAGGCGGTGGTGCCAGAGGAGGGTCTCGTGAGACAGACGGCGACACGAACAGGGGGCAGACTCAGGACCTGACCTGGACGCTGCAGCGAACACCTGACCAGACGAAGGGACTCTACCAGACTCAGCACCCGGAGGAGAAGCAGTGGTCAGTGTGTACAGGCTCGACCCTGGCTGACGTGTAAACGTAGCAAGGTGGCGACCTGTGCTAGCCTCTGTGCAGTGTGTCACCCGCTGACGAGCAGGAGTGAACTGGTGGACACCCGAATCCTGTAGGTCAGCACCACTCACCAATTTCGTAGAGAACGAGGGGAGGTAGAGACCAGTCAGGGTGCCAGAGGGAGCCGCCGGACACGGGAGGACAGTGGAGAAACGAGACAGGACAGGACCCCCAGAGGGGTCAGTCAGGGACACCGCAACCGGCCGACTAAGCGGCGTGAGTGTGCTGCGGTCCCGAAAGAAGGAGCGAGACGCCCCAGAGTCAAGGGTGAAGGTGTGGGAGGCCGAAGCCGATGCAGTACCTGAGAGCGCAGACTCACTAGTACCTGAGAGCGCAGACGCACTAGTACCTGAGAGCACAGACGCACTGGCACCGAGAGCAGTAGCCTCACTAGCACCTAGAGCAGCAGTACCAATGCCCGGGTCGGGCGGGAAACACCGGTAACAGTCACCCTCATCACTAACAGTCACAGCATACATGGCAGCAAGGATAGCATCAAAGTCAAGATCAAAGATAGCTACACCAGCCCTAGACAGCTCTCCCCAGCGGGGGATCTCAGAGGCCTCCGGGAACTGCTGACGCCAAGCGTCCGTCAGGCGGCCAAAGCAGCGCTGGCGGTGTGGGTACCCCCACACTGCTCACCCGCGCGGTCGCCGGTGCGAAGGACGTAGGTGCAGGGACCAAAAGCCCCACCACACTAACGCTGCGTGTACCACTCACGGAGCTGCTGAGGGGTGGGGACGTCACGAGAACGCTGCTGCTGCTGCTGCTGGCGCTGACTACCCCCAGTGCCGCTCCGCTGTGACGAGCCACTGCGACCACCCCCTCCACCGCCACCCCCGCCCTCGCCCCCACCGCCGCCACCTCCGCCACCGCCGCTCCCACCGCCACCGCCGCCGCCACCACCGCCTCCACTGCCGCCACTAGTACCCCCACCCCCGCTACCACCTCCACCGCCCCCCCCACTCCCCCCGCCGCCCCCACCTCCTCCGCCACCGCCCCCGCTAGCTCCACCCGCTCCCTTGCCCCCCTTGCCCTTGCCAGAGCGGCGCCTACCGCTGGGGGCAGACGCCGCACCGACCGACTCTAGACCAACGAGGTCGGCCGCAGCAGCAGAGGCGACAGAGTGTAACAGGGGGGAAGGAGAACACCCCTCAAAGATGGGGGTGCGAGGGTCACCACGAGAGGCCCCTACAGCGACTATGCTCTTCTCTGCCGCTAGCAGGGACTTCTCGAGGAGGTCGACTGTGAGGGTGGTGGGACAGACCGAGAGAAACTGGTCCCTAACTAGACGAAGGGACTCAGGGAGACGGGTGACTAGAAAGTAGAGGGTGATGTACATGGGAGGGGGGTTCGTGGCGCAGAAGTCAGCAGGAAGTGCAGCGCGGTAGCAAGTGTCACTAGTGCGGAGGTGTGTAATGAGGTCAGCGACAGTGGGAAAGGCAGCAAGGTCAAGGAAGAGGTACGGTAGCATGAGGCGGCTCAGTGCAGCAGAGGAAGGGGAGGAGTAGCGCGCAACTACAGCGTCGTACAAGGTCAGTGCACTCTTGTACTGACTAAAGTGTGCACGCTCAGAGGTAGGGAGGTGGCGACGCACAGCAAGACGTGCAGCAGCATCGCGTGTGGCCCACTTGGAGCGAACAGTGGGGTCAGCATCAGCAGCAGGGGCAGGGACAGCGCCAGAGGCAAAGTCAAAGAGAGAAATGTCATCTACCGAATCGCACTGCAAGTACAGCTGCAGGTCGTCGACCCAGACTGCAAAGTCAATGGCGCGACCCTCAGCGTCAAAAGCCAGGACACTAGGGGTGGCCATGACAGCAGTCGACAGTCTCACCAAACAGGATGGGTCGGGCAGCTCAGCAGCACAGCAACACGGCAACACAGCAGCTCTGCCGGCCCAGTAGCAACAGCAGCCCCACAGGACCAGTAGCTCGGCTCCTCAGGCGACTCGGGCGGCTCGGGCGGCTCGGGCGGCTCGGGCGCTCAGCGGCACAGGCGACTCGGGCGGGTCGGCTCCTCAGCTGCGTAGGCGGCTCGGGCGGCTCGGGTGACGTGGGTGGCACGGGCGGCTCGGGCGTCGGGACGGGCGGCTCACGGGCGGCTCACGGCACGTGGGCAGCCTGGGGCCTGGCAGACGGCGCGCGGGCGGCTAAGGGCGGCGCGCGGGCGGCGCGTGGGCGGCCTGGGGCCTAGCAGGCTGCGCGCGGGCGGCTAGGGGCGGCGCGCGGGCTGCGTGGGGCCTGGCGTGGGGCCTGACGGGCGGCGCGTGGGCGGCTAAGGGCCGGTCGACCGAGGTAAGAGAGAGCCCGGAGCGCGCTCCGGGCAGAAAAAAAAGTTCGAAGTAGTGGTGGGCCCTAAGCACAGTTCCCACAGGGGAACCTGCTCGATACCATGAGAAGAATAGAACGAGAATGAATCAACTATGAATGAAGTGAGTACATATAGGAAACCCAGATTGGGTTGTACCCCCTATGGGATACCCCACTATAGCCTACAGAAAAATATATCAGCTATAATGTTCTGACACCAAAAACAAGCGATCTATTGAAAGTGCAAACTCAGAGTCATACGAGAACGTGCAGAATAAAGAAAAACCGGACCTCGCGTAAAGGCCGTTTTGGTATACCTAAGTATCCACTTCCAAACACACTGGTTTTGATGCCATTTGATAAAAAATGCGCGGATGTGGATATGGAAATACATAGGTCGAGTAGGAAAACCGTAGATGAATTTCTAAACGTTCTTAATAAAAATCACTTAATTGAAACCTCTAACTTAACCTTAGCATTTTTTCTAGAGACAGTGCGTCTAACATACGACAATTATATTAGTTGTCTGCGTGTAGGCCTAAAGAAACGAACACTTTTTCATGCCAGAGATGTACGTGATTGTTACGTCAACAATTTCAATTAACTAATTCTTTCTTTTTGGAGAGGTAATATGGATATTCAATTGTGTATCGACCCATATAGTGTGGCAACGTTTATTGCTGCATATATGACGAAATCAGGTAAAGGAATAAGTAAGATTATTGAGAATGCAAAAAGATTTGCAGCGGTGCAAGGTACGGGTGTTTTACACGTTCTTCGAGACCTTGGAAGTTACATATTAAACACTGAAAAAATTAGCGCACAAGAAGCTATTTATCTTATTCTGAGTCTTCCTTACAAAAAAACTACTCGTGGTTTTGTATTTATTAATACAAATCATCCACATAAACGATTGTTATTATTGAAGACAAAAGGCAGAATTGGAAGGCTTGGATCCTCAATCGACAGACATCTTCACACCATATGCCTTATTGGATCGATATATGAATCGACCAACAGCTATGGAGGCTATTTGTTTTGCAGATTTCTCATCTGTGTATGAAGAAACAAGTGATAAAACTCGTATCGGTCCTGATATTTCTTCCAAGAGACGGTTCTATCGCAAGCGAGCAAGAAAGAAGATTATTCGATACGTCAACTACCATAGTGATATCGATAACGATAACTATATGCGTGAACAAATATTATTGTTCGTTCCTTTTCGTCAAGAAGCTTGTGAATATAATGACGCTGTCCGAATCTATGCGGCAAACAATGATATTATTTTGACCAAGAGGAATGAATATTCGATGAATGGAGATACGTGGATACGTGCACTGGAAAACGCTATTGGTGTGGATGATGACGTCGACGATCCCGATAACGAAACGTTACCAAATGAAGACGTTGATATCGGCGTCGAACTCGGGTTGGACAAATTTGTCCGATCTACCGATATTTTTCATTCGGTGGCTGCAAACGAAAGAGATTATCTATCGATGGAACGCATGTTGAATGCAGAACAACGTGAAGTTGCCGATCACATCGTACATGGAGTGTGAAAATAAGCGAACAGGAATGAATGAACTAGCAGTGAAATGAGTACAAGTAGGAAACCCTAGAATTGTGTACCCCCTATAGGCTAACCCACTGTAGCCTACACAAGCATAACATATATAATGTTTGACACACCCCCATAGGCAAAGTGGGGGAGAACAAGGGGTCACAAGACCAGTCAAGCAAAGCAAAGCAAGCTCAGGGTGGATCACAAACTCACCACACAGTCCGAGCACAAGAGCAGGGCCAGAGGCCAGTTCACATGCAGGAGTACAGACATATATATAAAACTAGACAAGCAAGAGCAGGTATATATATATGTCACAGTATAAGTGAAGTCAAGAGGAGAGCAAGTGAGGCAAGACAGGCACAAGACCCAGCTGGGTGCAAAAGCGCTGATGGTCACAAGGCGCGAGTGCCTTGGTGAACACATCAGCAGTGTTGGCCTCAGAGGCCACGTACGCAAGTCGCAACTGACCACGCTGCTGCAGCTCACGAGCAAGAAAGTAGCGGAGAGCAATGTGCTTCGTTCTGTGCTCCAAGCGCTGCTCTCGACACAAGGCCAGCATGGCCTTGTTGTCTACGTACAGCACTGGAGGAGAACGAGGCGGCTCTCCAAGGTCAGTCAGCAGGTAGGTGAGCCAGCGAAGCTCCTTTGCAGCCATGGCCCCGGCGTAGATCTCAGCCTCACAACTGGAGCCGAGAACCGAAGACGAGCGAGTAGACCGCCACGAGACAGAGCCGGAACCAAGGCTGAAGGTGTAACCCTGTGACGACCGCTGCGTAGCCTGGTCGTCAGCCCAAGAAGCGTCCGCGTGGCTGGTAAGGACCACTGGACTCCGCCCTCCAAGCACTAGCCCCATGCCCGACGTACTGCACAGGTAGCGCAATACCCTCTCCGCTGCAGCCATGTGCTCTGGTCTGTGTCTCCCAGGAGCAACATAGCGTGCAAGAATGCTCAGAGGATATGCAAGGTCAGGTCGTGTGCAGGTCATCAGGTACATGAGGCAGCCAACAAGCTCTGCATACGGACCACTCGACTCTACGGACTCATCCGAAGGCAGAGCTGAGAGTGAGTGGCGAGTAGGCAGAGGAGTGGCCTGAGGCGAGGAGTACGTGAAGCCGAAGCGCTGAAGGACCTGCTGCACCATGTGTGACTGAGTCAAGGTAATGGTGCGGCGTGCTCTGTCCCGAGTGATCTGCAAGCCAAGGTAGCTGCGCAGTTCACCCAGGTCTGTGCACGTGTGTCTCTTCAGCAGTTCGGACTTCACGTAGGCGAGTCCAGCAGTGTCCGCTGTGGCAAAGAACAAGTCGTCGACGTACACGAGGATGTAGAACGGCGGCAGTGAAGTGTCGGTGCGCAGAAACAGCGACGGGTCAGCAGTAGAAGGAGCAAACCCAAGAGCCGCAAGCGTAGTCCTCAGTGTGTCGTGCCACTCACGCGGTGCCTGGCGGAGACCGTAGACTGGCCGTCGGAGGCTCCACTGGGTGCCAGGAGGGAAAGTCCCAGTGAAGCCAGGTGGACGGCGCAGCCAGATCTCCTCGTGCAGGCTACCCTGCAGGAACGCAGTGCTGAAGTCGAGAGAGTGAAGCTCGTAGTCGCGCTGAGCGGCTATGTGCAGCAGCACCCGAAGAGTGGTCATCTTCGGGGTGGGAGAGAAGGTCTGAAAGTAGTCAACTCCCTGCCGCTGACTGAAGCCACGAGCAACGTACCGCGCCTTGAAGACAGGTGGAGAGCCCGGCGGCCGCTTCACCCGGAAGATCCACATGCCACTGACGATGTTCGCCCCAGGAGGGGGAACTGCGTCAACGTAGGTGCCTGTGGACTTCCAGGAAGCCATCTCTGCATCCATAGCTGCCTGCCACTGAGAGGAGTAGGGACCCTCTACGGCCTCCGCGTAAGAACGCGGAGTCGGGATGTCTAGTGCATCCGGGTCTCCCTCAGGGGCAAGCAGTACAAACGCGAGATGAGGTGAAGCAGCCGCTAGACACTGTAACTCCTCCTGCCTGTCCTCTAGGACGTCCGTGCCAAGAGCACACTCACCCCCGACGGACGGAGGACATACAGACGCAGACTCAGCAACAAGGCTAGCAGCGTAGTCTAAGCGACAGCGAGCAGCAAAGTCGACAAGCTCAGTGAGTAGGGCAGACGCAGCAGAAGACTCGAAAGAAGGGTCAGTGACCACAGTAGCAAGGAAACGCGTGATAGTAGGACTGGCAGCACGCAGAGAGTCCGACGCAGGGTCGGCAAGCGCAGGAAGAGAGGACGCAGGAGGAGAAGGCAAAGGGGCACGCAGAGGAGCAGTGGACGGACGCAAAGCCATCTGGTGCGTGCCAGGGACAGGAGGAGGACGCTGACGCGAACCGCGACCAGTAGCGCGAGCAGGACGAACAGGCGACGCAGGACGAGACGCAGGCTCACGACGCTCAGCAAGACCTCCAGTAGGACCAGTGTAAGGAGAGGGAGCAGGCAGAGGAGAGGAAGGCTCCAACAGTGACTGCGACTGGACAGGCTGTGGACACTCTACCGAAGGAGAAAGACCAAGAACCTGCTGTAAGAGCGGAACGAAGTACGGCCGAGGCCGCGCGGCAGCTCCAGACTCAGCAGGGACAGCACCAGCACCCTCAGCGACAGCACCAGCGCCACCCACACCTCCAGCGGCAGGACCAACAGCAGTAGGCTCGACACCAACGCCCTCAGCACCTCCAGCTCCAGGAGGACCCGCAGGTCCAGCAGCTCCGGGACCGGCAGCACCCGCACCCTCGACGGTCGAAGAAGCTCCAGCTCCAGCTCCAGCAGCACCTCCAGACTCAGCAGCACGCCTCCAGCGGCGAGCGTACCACTCGCGCAGCTCCTGTGGAGAGAGGGGCTCCCGGCAAGACGCAGCAGCAGGAGAAACCCGAGGCTCAGCAGCTCCAGACGCAGCACCCCCAGGCTCAGCAGCTCCCGACCCAGCACCCCCAGACCCATCACCTCCAGGCACAGCACCCCCCTGCTCAGCACCCCCAGGCTCCGCACTCTCCGCAGTAGCACCCGCAGGCCCAGTACCCCCAGCAGTAGCACCCCGAGGCTCAGCACCCCCGCGCACTGCACCCCCAGAGTCAGCACCCCCAGGCTCAGCACCCGCAGCAGCACCAGAGTCACCAGTAACCTCGACCGGGTCAACGGCGTCTACCTGGGACACACCTGAGGGGGCAGGAACCTGAGGGGGGAGGGGGTCTACCGGGGGGGGAACCGGTACAAGGAAGTCCGGGGGAGGGGGGAGGGAAGGAGTGCGGTAGGGGAAGAGACGGTAGAAGGGGACTGACTCGTCGAACGTGACGTCCTGGGAGGACAGAACACGACGAGAGGAGGGGTGGTAAAACTGCCACCCTGGGGCGTCAGTGGGGAAGCCAAGGAAGACACAGGGAGCAGCACGAGGGGACAGCTTGTCCGCAGACAAGTCGCGGACAAACGCCCGAGATCCCCAGACACGGAACACAGACGCATCGCCAACCTTCCCTGTCCACAGCAAGGCTGGGGACATCGCAGGCCGAGAGACCCGGGGGTGAAGGTTGAGCTGATGCGCCGCGTACCTCACCGCAAACGGCCACAGAAAATGGGGGGCAGCCGCATGCATCATGGACGTACGAGCGACATCCATGACCATGCCAATGCGGCGCTCAGCAATCCCATTTTGCTGTGGTGAGTCCGGAAGCGTGAAGGACTGGCGGATGCCTCGCGCACGACAGTAGGCACGCAGAAGGCCAGAGGAGAACTCTCCGCCTCTGTCCGAGTGCAGACGCAGAACAGGAAAGTCCGAGCCGAAGCTCTTCCTGAGCCGGAGACGAGCCTCGCGGATCCAGTCGATCAGCACCTCAGTGACCTCACCCTTGCTGCGCAAGGGGAGGACTGTGGTGTAACGCGAGTAGTCGTCAACCACCAACAGGAAGTAGCGCTCGTAATCCTGCCCACGGACGGGGGCTGGGCCCCACACATCCATGTGAAGCGTCTGCAGGGGAGCCTCTGTCGGGGGGAAGTGGGAGGATTGAGGAGTAGCCCGGAGGCGACCCTCGACACAGGGGACACAGGAAGGTCCTGGCCCGAAGGGGAGAGGAGGGAGAGACTGGGGAAGACCAGAGACAAGGACACGGGAAGCCATGCTTCGAAGACGGGGCAAGGAGGGGTGGCCAAGACGGTGGTGCCACAGGAGAGTCTCGTGAGACAGGAGGCGACAAGTACAGGGGGCAGACTCAGGACCAGACCTGGACGCAGCAGCAAACACCTGACCCGACGCTGCTACCTGACTGGACGCGGGGACAGGAGGAGACTCAGTGGTCAGGGTGTAGAGGCTCGACCCCGGCCGACGCGAGAACGTGGCCAGGTGCCGGCCTGTGCGTGCGTCCGTGCAGTGGGTCACCCGCTGACTCGCAGGAGTGAACTGGTGAACCCCCGCATCCTGTAGGTCTGCACCACTCACCAAGTTCGTCGAGAACGAGGGGAGGTACAGGCCAGACAGGGTGCCCGAGGGGGCAGCCGGACACGGGAGGACAGTGGAGAAGTGAGCGAGGACAGGACCCCCAGAGGGGTCAGCCAGGGAGACAGCAACCGGCCGACCAAGCGGCGTGAGTGTGGTGCGGTCCCGAAAGAAGGAGCGAGAAACCCCAGAGTCAAGTGTAAAGGTGAGGGAGGCCGAAGCCAACGCGGTACCTGAGAGCGCAGCCTCACCCGCACCTGAGGAAGCACACTCACTAGCACCTAGAGCAGCAGCCGCACCTGTACCTGGAGCAGGAGACTCACTAGCACCCAGAGCAGCAGCCTCACCAGTAGCTAGAGCAGTAGGTCCTATACTTGGGTCAGGCGGGACGCACAGGTGACCGGCACGGTCAGAACTAGTAGGCAATGCATACATGGCAGTGAGAATAGCATCATAGTCAAGAGCATATATATCTACCCTCTGCCTAAGCAACTCCACCCAGTCCGGAAGCTCAGCCTCGTCGCCAAACACGGTACGCCAGGCGTCGCTCAGACGGGCGAAGCAGCGGGACTGTGTATGACTACGTGTCCCACAAGGCTGACCAGTCCGAGTACCAGTGCGAATCACGTAAGAGCAGCGAACAGCACTGAGAGACCCTCCACTCTGAGCGTACCACTCACGAAGCTGGCGAGGCGTGAGAGACACGCGAGAGGGTCGCGGGAGCTGCATCTGGCCGCCACCACGAGTAGAAGCAGCAGGAGTGGTAGTAGGAGTAGCGTCGCCACCCCTACAGCCCCAACCAGCGTACCACTCACGCAGCTGCTGCGGCGTGAGGGACTCACGTCGGCGTCGATGGGGCTGCATTTGGCTCCGCAAGTAGAAGCAGGAGCAGGACTAGAAGCAGGGAGGCAGGCAGCCAGGCAAGCCAAAAGGCAGGCAGGCAGGCAAGCAGGCGACGCGCAGCGTGCTAGCAGGGCAAGAGCTCACCAGTGGTGGGAAGAGTAGGTTCGGCGACTCAGCGGCTCGGCAGCTCGGCGGCTCGGGCGACTCGGGCGGCTCGGCGGCAAGGCGGCTCAGCAGCAACTGCAGCTCAGTAGCTCGGTGACTCGGCGGCTCGGCGGCAGGGCGGCTCGGCAGCAACTGCAGCTCAGCAGCTCAGCGACCCGGCGGCTCGGCGGCAGGGCGGCTCGGCTGTGGGGCGGCTCGGCTGCTGCAGTGGGAGATGAAGGAGGAGGAGAAGCAGGGGAGGCCACACACCTGCCACCCCTCTGCTGGCCTCTCAGGTCGCCTCGACAGGCGACGGGAAAAGGGGGGGTGGGTGGTGGGGGGCCGGTAGGTGCAGCGGCGGGGCCAGCAGGTGCAGTTGCGGGGCCGGTAGAAGGGGACGGCAGGAGCCGTCAGGAGGGGACGGCGGGGCCGTTAGGAAGGGACGGCGGGGCCGTCAGGAGGTGACCGGGCCGCAACGGGGGCAGGCGGCGGGGCCGCGTAGGGGCCTGGGCGGGGCCGCGACAGAGCCGTCCGCGGGGCCGCGTGAAAGCCGGGGCGGGGCCGCGTAGAAGCCGGGGCGGGGCCGCGCGAGAGCAGGCGGCGGGGCCGCGAAGGAGCCGGGGCGGGGCCGCGTGAGAGCAGGCGGCGGAGCCGCGTAAGGGCCTGGGCGGGGCCGCGACAAAGCCGTCGGCGGGGCCGCGTGAAAGCCGGGGCGGGGCCGCGTAGAAGCCGGGGCGGGGCCGCGCGAGAGCAGGCGGCGGGGCCGCGAAGGAGCCGGGGCGGGGCCGCGTGAGAGCAGGCGGCGGGGCCGCGACAGAGAGGGCGGCGGGGCCGCGTCAGTGAAGGCGGCGGGGCCGCAGGGGAAATGGCGACCCGAGGGGTCGCTAAAAAAAAAGATCGCGCCTCGGGGGGCGCTTCGGTGGGCCCAAAAAAAAACGGTCCGTAGAAGGACCCGCTCTATACCATGTGAAAATAAGCGAACAGGAATGAATGAACTAGCAGTGAAATGAGTACAAGTAGGAAACCCTAGAATTGTGTACCCCCTATAGGCTAACCCACTGTAGCCTACACAAGCATAACATATATAATGTTTGACATGGAGTGCGTCGTTCATTTCAATATGGACCTTTGTCCATATTCGTTAGCGGGGGTGCTGGCGTCGGAAAGTCCGTTTTGATTAGAACGGTTCACGATCGACTAATTCGAATATTTCATGCGCAGATCCATACAAATTTCAATACGATCAAAGTGTTAAAAATAGCTCCTTGAGGAGTTCCAGCCTTTCAGATTAAGGGTTATACAATTCATAATGCTTTAAAGATTCCAGTTGTGAAACTGAATGAACGGGAGTGAATGACTATGAAATGAAGTGGCTACAAATAGGAAACCCTAATTGGGTTGTACCCCCTATGGGATACCCCACTATAGCCTACAGAAACAAGTAAGCTATATGTTCTGACACACCCCCATAGGCAAAGTGGGGGAGAACAAGGGGTCACAAGACCAGTCAAGCAAAGCAAAGCAAAGCTCAGGGTGGATCACAAAGTCACCACGCATTCCGAGCACAAGTTCAAAGGCCAGTTTACATGCAAGATCATATATAGAGATATATAAGAATCAAGCAAGCAAGAGCAAGAGTATATATAGGCGAAGGTACAAGCAAGGTCAAGAGGAGAGCAAGTGAGGCAAGACAGTCACAAGACCCAACTGCGTGCAACAACGCTGATGATCACAAGGCGCAAGTGCCTTGGTGAACACATCAGCAGTGTTGGCCTCAGAGGCCACGTACGCAAGTCGTAGCTGTCCACGCTGCTGTAGCTCACGAGCAAGAAAGTAGCGGAGAGCAATGTGCTTCGTTCTGTGCTCCAGTCGCTGCTCTCGACACAAGGCCAGCATGGCCTTGTTGTCTACGTACAGGACTGGAGGAGAACGAGGCTGCTCTCCAAGGTCGGTCAGCAGGTAGGTGAGCCAGCGTAACTCCTGTGCAGCCATAGCCCCAGCGTAGATCTCAGCCTCACAACTGGAGCCGAGAACAGAAGACGAGCGGGTAGCCCGCCACGAAACAGAGCCGGAACCAAGGCTGAAGGTGTAACCCTGTGACGACCGCTGCGTAGCCTGGTCGTCAGCCCAAGAAGCGTCTGCGTGCCCAGTGAGGACCACTGGACTGCGCCCTCCAAGCACTAGCCCCATGCCCGACGTACTGCACAAGTAGCGCAACACCCTCTTTGCTGCAGCCATGTGCTCTGGTCGGTGTCTCCCAGGAGCAACATAGCGTGCGAGAATGCTAAGAGGGTATGCAAGGTCAGGACGTGTGCAGGTCATCAGGTACATGAGGCAGCCAACAAGCTCTGCAAACGGGCCACTCGACTCTACGGACTCATCCGAAGGCAGAGCTGAGAGCGAGTGGCGAGTAGGCAGAGGAGTGGCCTGAGGCGAGGAGTACGTGAAGCCGAAGCGCTGAAGGACCTGCTGCACCATGTGTGACTGAGTCAGGGTAATGGTGCGGCGCGCTCTGTCCCGGGTGATCTGCAAGCCAAGGTAGCTACGCAGTTCACCCAGGTCAGTGCACGTATGTCTCTTCTGCAGCTCGGACTTCACGTAGGCGAGTCCAGCAGTGTCAGCTGTGGCAAAGACCAAGTCGTCGACGTACACGAGGATGTAGAACGGCGGCAGAGAGGTGTCGGTGCGCAGAAACAGCGACGGGTCGGCAGTAGAAGGAGCAAACCCAAGTGCCGCGAGCGTAGTCCTCAGTGTGACGTGCCACTCACGTGGCGCCTGGCGGAGACCGTAGACTGGACGCCGGAGACTCCACTGGGTACCAGGAGGGAAAGACCCAGTGAAGCCAGGTGGGCGACGCAGCCAGATCTCCTCGTGCAGGCTGCCCTGCAAGAAAGCAGTGCTGAAGTCAAGAGAGTGCAGCTCGTAGTCACGGTGAGCAGCAACGTGCAGCAGAACCCGAAGAGTGGTCATCTTCGGGGTGGGGGAGAAGGTCTGAAAGTAGTCAACCCCCTGCCGCTGACTGAAGCCACGAGCCACGTAACGCGCCTTGAAGACAGGTGGAGAACCCGGGGGCCGCTTCACCCTGAAAATCCACATGCCACTGACGATGTTCGCCCCGGGAGGGGGAACAGCGTCAACGTAGGTGCCTGTGGACTTCCAGGAAGCCATCTCTGCATCCATAGCTGCCTGCCACTGAGAGGAGTAGGGACCCTCTATCGCCTCCGCGTAAGAGCGCGGAGTCGGGATGTCTGGTGCATCCGGGTCTCCCTCAGGGGCTAGCAGTACAGACGCAAGACGAGGTGAAGCAGTGGCTAGACACTGGAACTCCTCCTGCCTGTCCTCAAGGACGTCCGTGCCAAGGGCACACTCACCCCCGACGGACGGAGGACAGGCGGACTCAGACTCAGTGACAAGACGAGCAGCGTAGTCTAGACGACAGCGCGCAGCAAAGTCGACAAGCTCAGTGACAAGGGCAGACGCAGCAGACGACTCGAAGGAAGGGTCAGTGACAGCAGTAGCAAGGAGACGCGTGACAGTAGGACTGGCAGCGCGAAGAGAGTCCGACTCAGGGTCGGCAAGAGCAGGAAGAGAGGAAGCAGGAGGAGAAGGCAAAGGGGCACGCAGAGGAGCAGTGGACGGACGCAGTGACATCCGGTGCGTGCCAGGGACAGGAGAGGGACGCTGACGCGAACCACGACCACTAGCGCGCTCAGTACGAACAGGCGACGCAGGACGAGACGTAGGCTCACGACGCTCAGTAAGACCTCCAGTCGGACCAGCGTAGGGAGAAGGAGCAGGCAAAGGGGAGGCAGGCTGTAGCTGTGGCTGTGACCGAACAGGCTGCGGACCCTCTAAGGAAGCAGGAGGAGGTGCAAGACCAAGAACCTGCTGCAGGAGCGGAACGAAGTACGGTCGGGGCCGCGCGGCGACACCAGAAACAGCAGGAACAGCAGCAGCAGCCCCGTCCGGAGCACCCACTCCAGCAGCACCTCCAGCAGAAACACCAGGAACACTGTCAGTCGGACCGCCAACCGCAGGCTCAGCGCCAACACCCTCAGCAGGACCAGCTCCAGGAGAACTCTCAGACCCAGCAGCTCCAGCACCCACAGTACGAGCACCGCCAGGACGCGTGGCAGCTGTACCCTCTGCAGCCGAAGAACCACCAGCACCAGCAGCACGCCTCCAGTGCCTGGCAAACCACTCACGCAGCTCCTGTGGGGAGAGTGGCTCCCGGCGAGACGAAGCACCCCGAGGCTCAGCACCCCCAGGCTCGGCACCTCTAGGCTCAGCACCCCCAGGCTCAGCACCCCCAGGCTCAGCACCCCCAGGCTCAGCACCCCCAGGCACAGCACCCCCAGGCTCAGCACCCCCAGGCTCACCACCCCCAGGCTCAGCACCCCCAGGCTCAGCACCCCCAGGCTCAGCACCCCCAGGCTCAGCACCCCCAGGCTTGACACCTCCAGGCTCGACACCTCCAGGCTCAGCACCCCCAGGCACAGTACCCCCAGGCTCAGCACCCCCAGACTCCGCACCCTCAGGCTCAGCTCCCGCAGCAGCACCAGAGTCACCAGTGACCTCGACAGGCTCGACCGCGTCTACCTGGGACACACCTGAAGGGGCAGGACCCTGAGGGGGGAGGGGGACTACCGGGGGGGGACCTGGTACCAAGAAGAGCGGGGGCGGGGGGAGGGACGGAGTGCGGTAGGGGAAGAGGCGGTAGTAGGGTACCGACTCGTCGAACGTGACGTCCTGGGAGGACAGAACACGTCGAGAGGTGGGGTGGTAAAAGTGCCACCCAGGGGCGTCGGGGGGGAACCCCAGGAAGACGCAGGGAGAAGCACGAGGGGACAGCTTGTCCGCAGACAGGTCGCGAACAAACGCCCGAGATCCCCAGACCCGGAACGCCGACGCATCGCCAACCTTCCCCGTCCACAGCAGCGCTGGGGAGGTCTCCGGTCGAGAGACCCTGGGGTGGAGGTTGATCTGGTGCGCAGCGTACCTGACCGCAAACGGCCACAGAAAATGGGGAGCAGCCGCATGCATCATGGACGTACGAGCGACGTCCATGACCATGCCAATGCGGCGCTCAGCAATCCCATTCTGCTGTGGTGAGTCCGGAAGCGTGAAGGTCTGACGGATGCCTCGCACACGACAGTAGGCACTCAGGAGGTTAGAGGAGAACTCTCCGCCTCTGTCCGAGTGCAGACGCAAAACAGGGAAGTCAGAGCCAAAGCTCTTCCGAAGCTGGAGACGAGCTGCGCGGATCCAGTCGATCAACACCTCAGTGACCTCACCCTTGCTGCGCAAGGGGAAGACTGTGGTGTAACGCGAGTAGTCGTCAACCACCAGCAGGAAGTAGCGCTCCTGACCCTGTCCACGGACGCGGGCTGGGCCCCACACGTCCATGTGAAGCGTCTGCAACGGGGCCTCTGTCGGAGGAAACTGGGAGGAGTGAGGGGCAGCACGCTGGCGCCCCTCGACACAGGGGACACAGGCAGGGCCAGGGCCCGGAGGAAGGGGAGGGAGGGACCGGGGAAGACCAGACACAAGGACCCGCGAGGCCATGCCTCTGAGCCGAAGCAGAGAGGGGTGGCCAAGGCGGTGGTGCCAGAGGAGGGTCTCGTGAGACAGACGACGACACGAACAGGGGGCAGACTCAGGACCAGACCTGGACGCTGCAGCAAACACCTGACCAGACGAAGGGACTCTACCAGACGCAGCACCTGGAGGAGAAGTAGTGGTCAGTGTGTACAGGCTCGACCCTGGCCGACGTGTAAACGTAGCCAGGTGACGACCTGTATCCGCCTCCGTACAGTGGGTCACCCGCTGACGAGCAGGGGTGAACTGGTGGACACCTGCATCCTGGAGGTCAGCACCACTCACCAAGTTCGTCGAGAACGAGGGGAGGTAGAGACCAGTCAGGGTGCCAGAGGGGGCCGCTGGACACGGGAGGACAGTGGAGAAGCGAGACAGGACAGGTCCCTTAGAGGGGTCAGCCAGAGACACCGCAACCGGCCGACTCAGCGGCGTGAGAGTGGTGCGGTCCCTAAAGAAGGAGCGAGACGCTCCAGAGTCAAGGGTGAAGGTGTGAGAGGCCGAAGTCGACACAGTACCTGAGAGGGCGGACTCACTAGCACCTGAGAGCACAGACGCACTGGCACCTAGAGCTGCAGCCTCACTAGTACCTGACGCGGCAGTACCAATGCCCGGGTCGGGCGGGAAACACCGGTAACAGTCATCCTCATCACTACCAGTCACAGCATACATAGCAGAGAGAATAGCATCAAAGTCAAGATCATAAATAGCTACTCCAGCCCTAGACAGCTCTCCCCAGCGGGGGATCTCAGCGGCCTCCGGAAACTGCTGACGCCAGGCGTCGGTCAGGCGGCCAAAGCAGCGACGGGCTGTGTGGGCGCCTCCACACCTCTCCCCCGCACGGTCACCGGTGCGAAGAACGTAGGGGCAGGGACCAAGCGCACCACCGCGCTGACGCTGCAAGTACCACTCACGGAGGTGCTGAGGGCCGGGGACGGTGCGAGAGCGCTGCTGCTGCTGCGGCTGCTGCTGCTGCTGCTGCTGCTGCTGGCGCTGACCACCCCCAGAGCTGCTCCGCTGGGACGAGCCACTCCGACCCCCGCCTCCACCGCCACCCCCGCCTCCACCGCCACCCCCGTCTCCACCGCCACCTCCCCCACCAGGACCGTCGCTCCCACCGCTCCCACCGCCTCCTCCGCTACCACCTCCGCCGCCACCTCCGCCTCCACCGCCGCCACTAGTACCTCCACTCCCGCCACCACCCCCACCGCCACCCCCACTCCCCCCTCCACCCCCACCGCCTCCTCCACCGCCCCCTCTAGCTCCACCCGCCCCCTTGCCCCCCTTGCCCTTGCCAGAGCGGCGTCTGCCGCTGGGGGCAGACGCCGCGCCGACCGACTCAAAACCAGCGAGGTCGGCCGCAGCGGCAGAGGCGACAGAGGGCAGCAGGGGGGAAGGACCACACCCTGTCAGATTTATATGACATAGTTGTTGTAGGCTATAGTGGGGTAGCACATATGGGGTACAGGGTTTCTAGGGTTGTATTTGTACCCATCTTTCCTTAGTCATTTTCATCCCTGTTCGTTTATTCTCACATGGTATAGAGCGGGTCCTTCTACGGACCGGTTTTTTTTTGGGCCCACCGAAGCGCCCCCCCGAGGCGCGATCCTTTTTTTTTTTAGCGACCCCTCTGGTCGCCATTTCCCCTGCGGCCCCGCCGCCTTCACTGACGCGGCCCCGCCGCCCTCTCTGTCGCGGCTCGGCCGCCTGCTCTCACGCGGCCCCGCCCCGGCTCCTTCGCGGCCCCGCCGCCTGCTCTCGCGCGGCCCCGCCCCGGCTTCTACGCGGCCCCGCCCCGGCTTTCACGCGGCCCCGCCGACGGCTTCGTCGCGGCCCCGCCCAGGCCCTTACGCGGCTCCGCCGCCTGCTCTCACGCGGCCCCGCCCCGGCTCCTTCGCGGCCCCGCCGCCTGCTCTCACGCGGCCCCGCCCCGGCTTCTACGCGGCCCCGCCCCGGCTTTCACGCGGCCCCGCCGACGGCTTCGTCGCGGCCCCGCCCAGGCCCTTACGCGGCCCCGCCGCCTGCCCCCGTCGCGGCCCGGTCTCCTCCTGACGGCTCCTGCCGTCCCCCCTTCTACCGGCCCCGCAACTGCATCTGCTGGCCCCGCCGCTGCACCTACCGGCCCCCCACCACCCACCCCCCCTTTTCCCGTCGCCTGTCGAGGCGACCTGAGAGGCCAGCAGAGGGGTGGAAGGTGTGTGGCCTCCCCTGCTTCTCCTCCTCCTTCATCTCCCACTGCAGCAGCCGAGCCGTTCACCTGCAGCAGCCGAGCCGCCCCACAGCCGAGCCGCCGGGTCGCTTAGCTGCTGAGCTGCAGTTGCTGCCGAGCCGCCCTGCCGCCGAGCCGCCGAGTCCCCGAGCTGCTGAGCTGCAGTTGCTGCTGAGCCGCCTTGCCGCCGAGCCGCCCGAGTCGCCCGAGCCGCCGAGCCGCCGAGCTGCCGAGCCGCTGAGTCGCCGAGCCTACTCTTCCCACCACTGGTGAGCTCTTGCCCTGCTAGCACACTGCGCGTCGCCTGCTTGCCTGCCTGCCTGCCTTTTGGCTTGCCTGGCTGCCTGCCTCCCTGCTGCTAGTCCTGCTCCTGCTTCTACTTGCGGAGCCAAATGCAGCCCCAGCGACGCCGGCGTGAGTCCCTCACGCCCCAGCAGCTGCGTGAGTGGTACGCTGGTTGGGGCTGTAGGGGTGGCGACGCTACTCCTACTACCACTCCTGCTGCTTCTACTCGTGGTGGCGGCCAGATGCAGCTCCCGCGACCCTCTCCCGTGTCTCTCACGCCTCGCCAGCTTCGTGAGTGGTACGCTCAGAGTGGAGGGTCTCTCAGTGCTGTTCGCTGCTCGTACGTGATTCGCACTGGTACTCGGACTGGTCAGCCTTGTGGGACACGTAGTCATACACCGTCCCGCTGCTTCGCCCGTCTGAGCGACGCCTGGCGTACCGTGTTTGGCGACGAGGCTGAGCTTCCCGACTGGGTGGAGTTGCTTAGGCAGAGGGTAGATATATATGCTCTTGACTATGATGCTATTCTCACTGCCATGTATGCATTGCCTACTAGTACTGACCGTGCCGGTCACCTGTGCGTCCCGCCTGACCCAGGTATAGGACCTGCTGCTCTAGCTACTGGTGAGGCTGCTGCTCTGGGTGCTAGTGAGTCTCCTGCTCCAGGTACAGGTACGGCTGCTGCTCTAGGTGCTAGTGAGTCTGCTTCCTCAGGTGCGGGTGAGGCTGCGCTCTCAGGTACCGCGTTGGCTTCGGCCTCCCTCACCTTTACACTTGACTCTGGGGCTTCTCGCTCCTTCTTTCGGGACCGCACCACACTCACGCCGCTTGGTCGGCCGGTTGCTGTCTCCCTGGCTGACCCCTCTGGGGGTCCTGTCCTCGCTCACTTCTCCACTGTCCTCCCGTGTCCGGCTGCCCCCTCAGGCACCCTGTCTGGCCTGTACCTCCCCTCGTTCTCGACGAACTTGGTGAGTGGTGCAGACCTACAGGATGCGGGGGTTCACCAGTTCACTCCTGCGAGTCAGCGGGTGACCCACTGCACGGACGCACGCACAGGCCGGCACCTGGCCACGTTCTCGCGTCGGCCGGGGTCGAGCCTCTACACCCTGACCACTGAGTCTCCTCCTGTCCCCGCGTCCGGTCAGGTAGCAGCGTCGGGTCAGGTGTTTGCTGCTGCGTCCAGGTCTGGTCCTGAGTCTGCCCCCTGTACTTGTCGCCTCCTGTCTCACGAGACTCTCCTGTGGCACCACCGTCTTGGCCACCCCTCCTTGCCCCGTCTTCGGAGCATGGCTTCCCGTGTCCTTGTCTCTGGTCTTCCCCAGTCTCTCCCTCCTCTCCCCTCCGGGCCAGGACCTTCCTGTGTCCCTTGTGTCGAGGGTCGCCTCCGGGCTACTCCTCACTCCTCCCACTTCCCCCCGACAGAGGCTCCCCTGCAGACGCTTCACATGGATGTGTGGGGCCCAGCCCCCGTCCGTGGGCAGGGTTACGAGCGCTACTTCCTGTTGGTGGTTGACGACTACTCGCGTTACACCACAGTCTTCCCCTTGCGCAGCAAGGGTGAGGTCACTGTGGTGCTGATCGACTGGATCCGCGAGGCTCGTCTCCAGCTCAGGAAGAGCTTCGGCTCGGACTTTCCTGTTCTGCGTCTGCACTCTGACAGAGGCGGAGAGTTCTCTTCCCGCCTTCTGCGAGACTACTGTCGTGCACGGGGGATCCGCCAGACCTTCACGCTTCCGGACTCACCACAGCAAAATGGGATTGCTGAGCGCCGCATTGGCATGGTCATGGATGTCGCTCGTACGTCCATGATGCATGCGGCTGCCCCCCATTTTCTGTGGCCGTTTGCGGTGAGGTACGCGGCGCATCAGCTCAACCTTCACCCCCGGGTCTCTCGGCCTGCGATGTCCCCAGTCTTGCTGTGGACGGGGAAGGTTGGCGATGCGTCTGTGTTCCGTGTCTGGGGATCTCGGGCGTTTGTCCGCGACTTGTCTGCGGACAAGCTGTCCCCTCGTGCTGCTCCCTGTGTCTTCCTTGGCTTCCCCACTGACGCCCCAGGGTGGCAGTTTTACCACCCCTCCTCTCGTCGTGTTCTGTCCTCCCAGGACGTCACGTTCGATGAGTCAGTCCCCTTCTACCGTCTCTTCCCCTACCGCACTCCTTCCCTCCCCCCTCCCCCGGACTTCCTTGTGCCGGTTCCCCCCCCGGTAGACCCCCTCCCCCCTCAGGTTCCTGCCCCCTCAGGTGTGTCCCAGGTAGACGCCGTTGACCCGGTCGAGGTTACTGGTGACTCTGGTGCTGCTGCGGGTGCTGAGCCTGGGGGTGCTGACTCTGGGGGTACTGTGCGCGGGGGTGCTGAGCCTGGGGGTGCTACTGCTGGGGGTGCTGGGCCTGAGGGTGCTACTGCGGTGGGTGCGGAGCCTGGGGGTGCTGAGCCGGGGGGTGCTGTGCCTGGAGGTACTGGGTCTGGGGGTGCTGGGTCGGGAGCTGCTGAGCCTGGGGGTGCTGTGCTGGGAGCTGCTGAGCCTGGGGGTGCTGCGTCTGGAGCTGCTGAACCTGGGGTTTCTCCTGCTGCTGCGTCTCGCCGGGAGCCCCTCTCTCCACAGGAGCTGCGCGAGTGGTACGCTCGCCGCTGCAGGCGTGCTGCTGAGTCTGGAGGTGCTTCTGGAGCTGGAGCTGGAGCTTCTTCGACCGTCGAGGGTGCGGGTACTGCCGGTCCTGGAGCTGCTGGACCTGCGGGTCCTCCTGGAGCTGGAGGTGCTGAGGGCGTTGGTGCTGAGCCTAGTGCTGTTGGTCCTGCCGCTGGAGGTGTGGGTGGCGCTGGTGCTGTCGCTGAGGGTGCTGGTGCTGTCCCTGCTGCGTCTGGAGCTGCTGAGCCTGGGGTTTCTCCTGCTGCTGCGTCTCGCCGGGAGCCCCTCTCTCCACAGGAGCTGCGCGAGTGGTACGCTCGCCGCTGGAGGCGTGCTGCTGAGTCTAGAGGTGCTGCTGGAGCTGGAGCTGGAGCTTCTTCGACCGTCGAGGGTGCGGGTGCTGCCGGTCCCGGAGCTGCTGGACCTGAGGGTCCTCCTGCAGCTGGAGGTGCTGAGGGCGTTGGTGCTGAGCCTACTGCTGTTGGTCCTGCCGCTGGAGGTGTGGGTGGCGCTGGTGCTGTCGCTGAGGGTGCTGGTGCTGTCCCTGCTGAGTCTGGAGCTGCCGCGCGGCCTCGGCCGTACTTCGTTCCGCTCCTACAGCAGGTTCTTGGTCTTTCTCCTTCGGTAGAGTGTCCACAGCCTGTCCAGTCGCAGTCACTGTTGGAGCCTTCCTCTCCTCTGCCTGCTCCCTCTCCTTACACTGGTCCTACTGGAGGTCTTGCTGAGCGTCGTGAGCCTGCGTCTCGTCCCGCGTCGCCTGTTCGTGCTACTCGCGCTAGTGGTCGCGGTTCGCGTCAGCGTCCTCCTCCTGTCCCTGGCACGCACCGGATGTCTCTGCGTCCGTCCACTGCTCCTCTGCGTGCCCCTTTGCCTTCTCCTCCTGAGTCCTCTCTTCCTGCGCTTGCCGACCCTGAGTCGGACTCTCTTCGCGCTGCCAGTCCTACTGTCACGCGTCTGCTTGCTACTGTCGTCACTGACCCCTCTTTTGAGTCCACTGCTGCGTCTGCTCTAGTCGCTGAGCTCGTTGACTTTGCTGCTCGCTGTCGTCTCGACTACGCTGCTGGTCTTGTTGCTGAGTCTGCGTCTGTCTGTCCTCCGTCCGTCGGGGGTGAGTGTGCTCTTGGCACGGACGTCCTAGAGGACAGACAGGAGGAGTTACTGTGTCTAGCGGCTGCTTCACCTCATCTCGCGTCTGTACTGCTTGCCCCTGAGGGAGACCCGGATGCACTAGACATCCCGACTCCGCGTTCTTACGCGGAGGCCGTAGAGGGTCCCTACTCCTCTTAGTGGCAGGCAGCTATGGATGCAGAGATGGCTTCCTGGAAGTCCACAGGCACCTACGTTGACGCAGTTCCCCCTCCTGGGGCGAACATCGTCAGTGGCATGTGGATCTTCAGGGTGAAGCGGCCGCCGGGCTCTCCACCTGTCTTCAAGGCGCGGTACGTTGCTCGTGGCTTCAGTCAGCGGCAGGGAGTTGACTACTTTCAGACCTTCTCTCCCACCCCGAAGATGACCACTCTTCGGGTGCTGCTGCACATAGCCGCTCAGCGCGACTACGAGCTTCACTCTCTTGACTTCAGCACTGCGTTCCTGCAGGGTAGCCTGCACGAGGAGATCTGGCTGCGCCGTCCACCTGGCTTCACTGGGACTTTCCCTCCTGGCACCCAGTGGAGCCTCAGACGGCCAGTCTACGGTCTCCGCCAGGCACCGCGTGAGTGGCACGACACACTGAGGACTACGCTTGCGGCTCTTGGGTTTGCTCCTTCTACTGCTGACCCGTCGCTGTTTCTGCGCACCGACACCTCGCTGCCGCCGTTCTACATCCTCGTGTACGTCGACGACTTGGTCTTTGCCACAGCGGACACTGCTGGACTCGCCTACGTGAAGTCCGAGCTGCTGAAGAGACACACGTGCACAGACCTGGGTGAACTGCGCAGCTACCTTGGCTTGCAGATCACTCGGGACAGAGCACGCCGCACCATTACCTTGACTCAGTCACACATGGTGCAGCAGGTCCTTCAGCGCTTCGGCTTCACGTACTCCTCGCCTCAGGCCACTCCTCTACCTACTCGCCACTCACTCTCAGCTCTGCCTTCGGATGAGTCCGTAGAGTCGAGTGGTCCGTATGCAGAGCTTGTTGGCTGCCTCATGTACCTGATGACCTGCACACGACCTGACCTTGCATACCCTCTGAGCATTCTTGCACGCTATGTTGCTCCTGGGAGACACAGACCGGAGCACATGGCTGCAGCGAAGAGGGTATTGCGCTACCTGTGCAGCTCGTCGGGCATGGGGCTAGTGCTTGGAGGGCGACGTCCAGTGGTCCTTACCGGCCACGCGGACGCTTCTTGGGCTGACGACCAGGCTACGCAGCGGTCGTCACTGGGTTACACCTTCAGCCTTGGTTCCGGCTCTGTCTCGTGGCGGTCTACTCGCTCGTCTTCGGTTCTCGGCTCCAGTTGTGAGGCTGAGATCTACGCCGGGGCCATGGCTGCACAGGAGCTTCGCTGGCTCACCTACCTGCTGACTGACCTTGGAGAGCCGCCTCGTTCTCCTCCAGTGCTGTACGTAGACAACAAGGCTATGCTGGCCTTGTGTCGAGAGCAGCGCTTGGAGCACAGAACGAAGCACATTGCTCTCCGCTACTTCCTTGCTCGTGAGCTGCAGCAGCGTGGTCAGTTGCGACTTGCGTACGTGGCCTCTGAGGCCAACACTGCTGATGTGTTCACCAAGGCACTCGCGCCTTGTGACCATCAGCGCTTTTGCACCCAGCTGGGTCTTGTGCCTGTCTTGCCTCACTTGCTCTCCTCTTGACTTCACTTGTACTGAGACATATATATATGCCTGCTCTTGTTTGTCTAGTTTTATATATATGTCTGTACTCCTGCATGTGAAATGGCCTCTGGCCCTACTCTTGTGCTCGGACTGTGTGGTGACTTTGTGATCCACCCTGAGCTTGCTTTGCTTTGCTTGACTGGTCTTGTGACCCCTTGTTCTCCCCCACTTTGCCTATGGGGGTGTGTCAGATTTATATGACATAGTTGTTGTAGGCTATAGTGGGGTAGCACATATGGGGTACAGGGTTTCTAGGGTTGTATTTGTACCCATCTTTCCTTAGTCATTTTCATCCCTGTTCGTTTATTCTCACACACCCCTTAAAGATGGGGGTGCGAGGGTCACCCCGAGAGGCCCCTACAGCGACAATACTCTTCTCAGCCGCTAGCAGGGACTCCTCAAGGAGGTCGACAGTGAGAGTGGTGGGACAGACAGAGAGAAACTGGTCCCTAACGACACGAAGGGACTCAGGGAGACGGGTGACGAGAAAGTAGAGAGTGATGTACATGGGAGGAGGGTTCGCAGCGCGGAACTCAGCAGGAAGGGCAGCACGGTAGCGGGTGTCACTAGCGCGGAGGTGGGTAACTAGGTCAGCAACAGTGGAAAAGGAAGCGAGGTCAGGGAAGAGAAACGGCAGCATGAGGCGGCTAAGGGTAGCGGAGGAAGGGGAGGAGTAGCGTGCAACTACAGCGTCGTACAAGGCCTGAGCGGTCTTGCACTGACTAAAGTGGGCACGCTCGGAGGAAGGGAGGTGGCGACGCACAGCAAGACGTGCAGCAGCATCGCGGGTCGCCCACTTGGAGCGAGCAGCAGAGTCAGCATCAGCAGGCGGGGCAGGGACAGCGCCAGAGACAAAGTCAAAGAGAGAGACCTCATCTATCGCATCACATAGTAAGTACAGCTGCAGGTCTTCAATCCAGACGGCAAAGTCAATGGCCCTCCCCTCAGCGTCAAAAGTAAGAACATTGGGGGTGGCCATGGCAGCAGCTGAAAGTCTCACCGGGCTAGGAGAGTCGGGTAGGACAGCAGCAGGCGGCTCGGGCTCGTGGGGCGGCTCGGGCGGCTCGGGCGGCTCGGGCGGCTCGGGTACCGGGCGGCTCGGCTGCTGCTGGGCGGCTCGGCTGCTGCTGGGCGGCTCGGCTGCTGCTGGGCGGCTCGGCTGCTGCTGAGCGGCTCGGCTGCTGCTGGGCGGCTCGGCTGCTGCTGGGCGGCTCGGCTGCAGTGTAGTGGCGGGGCCAGGACAAGGGACGGCGGGGCCGTCAGGGTGCAGCGGCGGGGCCGGGACAGTGGACGGTGGGGCCGTCAGGGTGCAGCGGGCCAGCAGGTGAGGTGGCGAGCCGGTAGGTGAGGCGGCGGGGCCGTCAGGTCAGGTGGCAGGCCAGCAGGTGAGGCGGCGAGCCGTCAGGTGAGGCGGCGGGGCCGTCAGATCAGGTGGCGGGCCAGCGGGGGAGGCGGCGGGCCGTCAGTGAGGTGGCGGGCCAGCAGGTCAGGCGGCGGGCCGTCAGGTGAGGCGGCGGGGCCGTCAGGTCAGGTGGCGGGCCAGTAGGTGAGGCGGCGGGCCGTCAGGTGAGGCGGCGGGGCCGTCAGGTAAGGTGGCGGCGGGCCGTCAGGTGAGGCGGCGGGGCCGTCAGGTAAGGCGGCGGGCCAGCAGGTGAGACGGTGGGCCGTCAGGTGAGGCGGCAGGGCCGTCTGGTGAGGTGGCGGGCCAGAGGGCGAGGCGGCGGGCCGTCAGGTGAGGCGGCGGCCGTCAGGTAAGGCGGCGGCGGGGCCGACAGAGGTGTAGCGGGGGGGGGGGGCCTGCCGCAGCGACGAAGAGGCCGCGCGGCCGTCTTGAGGGCGGCGCGGCGCGGCAGAGCCGAGAGAGCGGCGCGGCGCGGCTGTAAGGGCCGCGCGAAGTGGGGCCCGGGCCGCGCGCGCGAAAAAAAAAAAATGAGTCGCGCGCGCGACTCTCGGGGCGCCACAAGGGCAGCTCGACGCGCACTAGGGGGAGCGCGCCTCGAGGAGAACAGGGCGCGCTCCGGGCAGGAAAAAAAAAGATCGTGGGTGGGCCCAAAAAAAACGGTCCTTAGAAGGGACCCGCTCTATACCATGTGAAACTGAATGAACGGGAGTGAATGACTATGAAATGAAGTGGCTACAAATAGGAAACCCTAATTGGGTTGTACCCCCTATGGGATACCCCACTATAGCCTACAGAAACAAGTAAGCTATATGTTCTGACACCAGTCGTGCAGAATCGTCGTATAAAGAATTTAACTTCGGACAGGTTAAATACTTTAAGATCAAGACTTGGAGACGTAAAAGTTGTTATTGTCGACGAAATATCAATGGTTGGGAAAAACACATTCGAATGGATAGATTTTAGGCTTCGTGAGCTTACAAATAACGCGAACGTTCCTTTCGGGGGTTTGCACATGGTCTTTGTTGGAGATTTTTTCCAACTACCTCCAGTGCGTGATATACATTGTTTCGACGATCATACAAATCAATCTTCAATATGTGATTTGAATATTTGGAGACGTGTACAACTTGTAGAACTTACGACGATCATGCGGCAACGCGAAGAGGGAAGATTTGCCGAATTGTTAAACCGTTTGCGCGAAGGGGCCCAAACTCCTATGTGTCAGAACATTATAGCTTACTTATTTGTGTAGGCTATAGTGGGGTATCCCATAGGGGGTACAACCCAGTTAGGGTTTCCTATTTGTACTCACTTCGTTCATAGTTCACTCATTCTCTCGTTCACTTCTTCTCATGGAATCAGAGCAGGTTCCCCTGTGGGAACTGTGCTTAGGGCCCACCACCTAGAACTTTTTTTTCCGCCCTAGCGCCTTAGTGCCCTAGCGCCCGCCCTAGCGCCCGCCCTAACGCCCGCCCTAGCGCCTACCTCGGCGCCCACCCTTTCGAGCCGCCCGTTAGCGCCGCCCGTTAGCGCCGCCCCTTAGCGCCGCCCGTGCGGCCGCCCGTTCGCGCCGCCCGTTAGCGCCGCCAGTAGCGCCGCCCGTGCGGCCGCCCGTAGCGCCGCCCGTGCGGCCGCCCGTAGCGCCGCCCGTGAGCCGCCGCCCGTAGCGCCGCCCGTGAGCCGCCGCCCGTCGCGCCATCCGTTAGCGCCGCCCGTGAGCCGCCGCCCGTGAGCGCCGCCCGTGACGCCGCCGCCCGTGAGCCGCCACCCGTGACGCCGCCGCCCGTGACGCCGCCGCCCGTGAGCCGCCGCCCGTCACGCCGCCCGCCCGTGACGCCGCCGCCCGTCACGCCGCCCGCCCGTGAGCCCGCGCTGCCCGCGAACCGCCCACCCGTGGGCCTTCAGCCCGCCCGTGAGCCGCCGACGCCGCCGACGCCGCCCACGTCGCCCGTGAGCCGCCGACGCCGCCAACGCCGCCCGTGAGCCGCCGACGCCGCCCGTGAGCCGCCGACGCCGCCGACGCCGCCCGTAAGCCGCCGACGCCGCAGCCACCGCCCGTGAGCCGCCGACGCCGCCGACGCCGCCCGTGAGCCGCCGACGCCGCCGCCGCCGCCGCCGCCCGTGAGCCGCCGACGCCGCCGCAGCCGCCCGTGAGCTCCCCGCGCGCCGTCCCAGCCGCCCGTGAGCCGCCACCGAGCCGCCCCAGCCGCCCGTGCCGCCGCCCGAGCCGCCTGAGCCGCCCGAGCCGCCTGAGCCGCCCGAGCCGCCCGGGCCGCCCGCGTCGCCCTAGCCACCCGAGCCGCCCGAGCCGCCCGAGCCGCCCGAGCTGCCCGAGCCGCCAGAGGAGCTGCACTCCTGCTCCTGTCGGGCTACTGCTGCTCCTGGGCTGTGTACCTGCGCCGCTGACCTACCCGACTCTTCCTGCCCGGTGAGACTGTCAGCTGCTGTCATGGCCACCCCCAATGTCCTAGCTTTTGACGCTGAGGGTAGAGCCATTGACTTTGCAGTCTGGATTGAAGACCTGCAGCTGTACTTACTGTGTGATGCGATCGATGAGGTCTCTCTCTTTGACTTTGTCTCTGGCGCTGTCCCTGCCCCTCCTGCTGATGCTGATTCCGCCGTTCGCTCCAAGTGGGCGACCCGCGATGCTGCTGCACGTCTTGCTGTGCGTCGCCACCTCCCTTCCTCCGAGCGTGCCCACTTTAGTCAGTGCAAGACCGCTCAGGCCTTGTACGACGCTGTAGTTGCACGCTACTCCTCCCCTTCCTCCGCTACGCTGAGCCGCCTCATGCTACCTTTTCTCTTCCCTGACCTCGCTGCCTTTCCCACTGTCGCTGACCTCGTTACCCACCTCCGCGCTAGTGACGCTCGCTACCGCGCTGCCCTTCCTGCTGAGTTCCGCGCCGCAAACCCTCCTCCCATGTACATCACTCTCTACTTTCTCGTCACCCGTCTTCCTGAGTCCCTTCGTGTCGTTAGGGACCAGTTTCTCTCTGTCTGTCCCACCACCCTCACTGTCGACCTCCTTGAGGAGTCCCTGCTAGCGGCTGAGAAGAGCATAGTCGCTGTAGGGGCCTCTCGGGGTGACCCTCGCACCCCCATCTTTGAGGGGTGTTCTCCTTCCCCCCTGCTGCCCTCTGTCGCCTCTGCCGCTGCGGCCGACCTCGCTGGTTTTGAGTCGGTCGGTGCGGCGTCTGCCCCCAGCGGTAGACGTCGCTCTGGCAAGGGCAAGGGGGGCAAGGGAGCGGGTGGAGCTAGAGGAGGCAGTGGCGGAGGAGGTGGGGGTGGCGGGGGCAGTGGGGGTGGCGGTGGAGGTGGTGGCGGGAGTGGAGGTACTAGTGGAGGCGGTGGAGGCGGAGGTGGCGGCGGAGGCGGTAGCGGAGGAGGCGGGGGCGAGGGTACCGGTGGGGGCGGTGGCGGTGGAGACGGGGGTGGCGGTGGAGGCGGGAGTGGCGGTGGTGGCGGGGGTCGGAGTGGCTCGTCCCAGCGGAGCAGCTCTGGGGGTGGTCAGCGCCAGCAGCAGCAGCAGCAGCAGCAGCGCTCTCGCACCGTCCCCGCCCCTCAGCAGCTCCGTGAGTGGTACTTGCAGCGTCAGCGTGGTGGTGCGTTTGGTCCCTGCCCCTACGTTCTTCGCACCGGCGACCGTGCGGGGGAGAGGTGTGGAGGCACCCACACAGCCCGCCGCTACTTTGGCCGCCTGACCGACGCCTGGCGTCAGCAGTTTCCGGAGGCCGCTGAGATCCCCCGCTGGGGGGAGCTGTCTAGGGCTCGTGTAGCCATTTATGATCTTGACTTTGATGCTATTCTTTCTGCTATGTATGCTGTGACTGGTAGTGATGAGGATGACTGTTACCGGTGTTTCCCGCCCGACCCGGGCATTGGTACTGCTGCGTCAGGTACTAGTGAGGCTGCTGCTCTAGGTGCCAGTGCGTCTGTGCTCTCAGGTACTGGTGAGTCTGCCCTCTCAGGTACTGTGTCGGCTTCGGCCTCTCACACCTTCACCCTTGACTCTGGAGCGTCTCGCTCCTTCTTTCGGGACCGCACTACTCTCACGCCGCTGAGTCGGCCGGTTGCGGTGTCCCTGGCTGACCCCTCTGGGGGGCCTGTCCTGTCTCGCTTCTCCACGGTACTTCCGTGTCCGCCGGCCCCCTCTGGCACCCTGTCTGGTCTCTACCTCCCCTCGTTCTCGACGAACCTGGTGAGTGGTGCTGACCTACAGGATGCGGGTGTCCACCAGTTCACTCCTGCTCGTCAGCGAGTGATCCACTGCACGGAGGCTAGCACGGGACGCCACCTGGCTACGTTTACACGTCGGCCAGGGTCGAGCCTGTACACACTGACCACTGCTTCTCCTCCAGGTGCTGAGTCTGGTAGGGTCCCTTCGTCTGGTCAGGTGTTTGCCGCAGCGTCCAGGTCTGGTCCTGAGTCTTCCCCCTGTTCGTGTCGTCGTCTGTCTCACGAGACCCTCCTCTCGAACCACCGCCTTGGCCACCCCTCTCTGCTTCAGCTCAGAGGCATGGCCTCCCGTCTTCTTGTGTCTGGTCTCCCCCGGTCTCTACCTCCCCTTCCTCAGGGCCCTGGCCCTGCCTGTGTCCCCTGTGTCGAGGGGCGCCAGCGTGCTGCCCCTCACTCCTCCCAGTTTCCTCCGACAGAGGCCCCGCTGCAGACGCTTCACATGGACGTGTGGGGCCCAGCCCGCGTCCGTGGACAGGGTCAGGAGCGCTACTTCCTGCTCGTTGTTGACGACTACTCGCGTTACACCACAGTCTTCCCCTTGCGCAGCAAGGGTGAGGTTACTGAGGTGCTGATCGACTGGATCCGCGCAGCTCGTCTTCAGCTCAGGCAGAGCTTTGGCTCCGACTTTCCTGTGTTGCGTCTGCACTCTGACAGAGGCAGAGAGTTCTCCTCTGGCCTTCTGCGTGCCTACTGTCGGGCGCGAGGCATCCGCCGGTCCTTCACGCTTCCGGACTCCCCGCAGCAAAATGGGATTGCTAAGCGCCGCATTGGCATGGTCATGGACGTCGCCCGTACGTCCATGATGCATGCGGCTGCCCCCCATTTTCTGTGGCCGTTTGCGGTCAGGTACGCAGCGCATCAGATCAACCTCCACCCCAGGGTCTCCAGGCCGGAGACCTCCCCAGCCCTGCTGTGGACGGGGAAGGTTGGCGATGCGTCGGCGTTCCGGGTCTGGGGATCTCGGGCGTTTGTCCGCGACTTGTCTGCGGACAAGCTGTCCCCTCGCGCTGCTCCCTGCGTCTTCCTGGGGTTCCCCCCCGACGCCCCTGGGTGGCAGTTCTACCACCCCACCTCTCGACGTGTTCTGTCCTCCCAGGACGTCACGTTCGACGAGTCGGTACCCTACTACCGCCTCTTCCCCTACCGCACTCCGTCCCTCCCCCCACCCCCGCTCTTCTTGGTACCAGGTCCCCCCCCGGTAGTCCCCCTCCCCCCTCAGGGTCCTGCCCCTTCAGGTGTGTCCCAGGTAGATGCGGTCGAGCCTGTCGAGGTCACTGGTGACTCTGGTGCTGCTGCGGGAGCTGAGCTTGGGGGTGCGGAGTCTGGGGGTGCTGAGCCTGGGGGTGCTGAGCCTGGGGGTGCTAAGCCTGGAGGTGCTGAGCCTGGGGGTGCTGAGCCTGGGGGTGCTGAGCCTGGGGGTGCTGAGCCTGGGGGTGCCGAGCCTGGGGGTGCTGAGCCTGGGGGTGCCGGGCCTGGGGGTGCTGAGCCTGGGAGTGCTGTGCCTTGGGGTGCTTCGTCTCGCGTGAGTGGTTTGCCAGGCGCTGGAGGCGTGCTGCTGGTGCTGGTGGTTCTTCGGCTGCAGAGGGTACTGATGCCGCGCGTCCCGGCGGTGCTCGTACTGTGGGTGCAGGAGCTGCTGGGTCTGCGAGTTCTCCTGGAGCTGGTGCTGCTGAGGGTGTTGGCGCTGAGCCTGCCGCTGGCGGTCCGACTGACAGTGCTCCTGGTGCTGCTACTGGAGGTTCTGGAGCTTCTAGAGGTGCTGCTGGAGGTGCTGCTGACGTGGGTGCTCCTGCCGGGGGTGCTGGTGGTGTTCGTGCTGTTTCTGCCGTCGCCGCGCGGCCCCGACCGTACTTCGTTCCGCTCCTGCAGCAGGTTCTTGGTCTTACACCTTCTCCTGGTCCTCCTCCTCCTCCCTTAGAGGGTCCACGGCCTGTCCAGTCACAGCCACAGCTACAGCCTGCCTCCCCTTTGCCTGCTCCTTCTCCCTACGCTGGTCCGACTAGAGGTCTTACTGAGCGTCGTGAGCCTGCGTCTCGTCCTGCGTCGCCTGTTTGTACTGCGCGCGCTAGTGGTCGCGGGTCGCGTCAGCGTCCTCCTCCTGTCCCTGGCACGCACCGAATGTCGCTGCGTCCGTCCACTGCTCCTCTGCGTGCCCCTTTGCCTGCTCCTCCTGCTTCCTCTCTTCCTGCTCTTGCCGACCCGGAGTCGGACTCTCTTCGTGCTGCCAGTCCTACTGTCGCGCGTCTCCTTGCTACTGCTGTCACTGACCCTTCCTTCGAGTCGTCTGCTGCGTCTGCCCTTGTCACTGAGCTTGTCGACTTTGCTGCGCGCTGTCGTCTAGACTACGCTGCTTGTCTTGTCGCTGAGTCTGAGTCTGCCTGTCCTCCGTCCGTCGGGGGTGAGTGTGCCCTCGGCACGGACGTCCTTGAGGACAGGCAGGAGGAGTTCCAGTGTCTGGCCGCCGCTTCACCTCATCTCGCGTCTGTACTGCTAGCCCCTGAGGGAGACCCGGATGCACCAGACATCCCGACTCCGCGCTCTTACGCGGAGGCGATAGAGGGTCCCTACTCCTCTCAGTAGCAGGCAGCTATGGATGCAGAGATGGCTTCCTGGAAGTCCACAGGCACCTACGTTGACGCTGTTCCCCCTCCTGGGGCGAACATCGTCAGTGGCATGTGGATTTTTAGGGTGAAGCGGCCGCCGGGTTCTCCGCCTGTCTTCAAGGCGCGTTACGTGGCTCGTGGCTTCAGTCAGCGGCAGGGGGTTGACTACTTTCAGACCTTCTCCCCCACCCTGAAGATGACCACTCTTCAGGTTCTGCTGCACGTTGCTGCTCACCGTGACTACGAGCTGCACTCTATCGACTTCAGCACAGCTTTCTTGCAGGGCAGCCTACAGGAGGAGATCTGGCTGCGTCGCCCACCTGGCTTCACTGGGTCTTTCCCTCCTGGTACCCAGTGGACTCTTCGGCGTCCAGTCTACGGTCTCCGCCAGGCGCCACGTGAGTGGCACGACACACTGAGGACTGCGCTCGCGGCACTTGGGTTTGCTCCGTCTACTGCCGACCCGTCGCTGTTTCTGCGCACCGACACCTCTCTGCCGCCGTTCTATATCCTCGTGTACGTCGACGACTTGGTCTTTGCCACAGCTGACACTGCTGGACTCGCCTACGTGAAGTCCGAGCTGCAGAAGAGACATACGTGCACTGACCTGGGTGAACTGCGTAGCTACCTTGGCTTGCAGATCACCCGGGACAGAGCGCGCCGCACCATTACCCTGACTCAGTCACACATGGTGCAGCAGGTCCTTCAGCGCTTCGGCTTCACGTACTCCTCGCCTCAGGCCACTCCTCTGCCTACTCGCCACTCGCTCTCAGCTCTGCCTTCGGATGAGTCCGTAGAGTCGAGTGGCCCGTTTGCAGAGCTTGTTGGCTGCCTCATGTACCTGATGACCTGCACACGTCCTGACCTTGCATACCCTCTTAGCATTCTCGCACGCTATGTTGCTCCTGGGAGACACCGACCAGAGCACATGGCTGCAGCGAAGAGGGTGTTGCGCTACTTGTGCAGTACGTCGGGCATGGGGCTAGTGCTTGGAGGGCGCAGTCCAGTGGTCCTCACTGGGCACGCAGACGCTTCTTGGGCTGACGACCAGGCTACGCAGCGGTCGTCACAGGGTTACACCTTCAGCCTTGGTTCCGGCTCTGTTTCGTGGCGGGCTACCCGCTCGTCTTCTGTTCTCGGCTCCAGTTGTGAGGCTGAGATCTACGCTGGGGCTATGGCTGCACAGGAGTTACGCTGGCTCACCTACCTGCTGACCGACCTTGGAGAGCAGCCTCGTTCTCCTCCAGTCCTGTACGTAGACAACAAGGCCATGCTGGCCTTGTGTCGAGAGCAGCGAATGGAGCACAGAACGAAGCACATTGCTCTCCGCTACTTTCTTGCTCGTGAGCTGCAGCAGCGTGGACAGTTGAGACTTGCGTACGTGGCCTCTGAGGCCAACACTGCTGATGTCTTCACTAAGGCACTTGCGCCTTTTGATCATCAGCGTTGTTGCACGCAGTTGGGTCTTGTGTCTGTCTTGCCTCACTTGCTCACTTCTTGACCTTGCTTGTACCGTCACCTATATATACTCTTGCTCTTACTTGCTTGACTCTTGTATATCTTTATATATGATCTTGCATGTGAACTGGCCTTCTCGCCTTTTGAACTTGTGCTCGGAATGTGTGGTGACTTTGTGATCCACCCTGAGCTTTGCTTTGCTTTGCTTGACTGGTCTTGTGACCCCTTGTTCTCCCCCACTTTGCCTATGGGGGTGTGTCAGAACATTATAGCTTACTTATTTGTGTAGGCTATAGTGGGGTATCCCATAGGGGGTTCAACCCAGTTAGGGTTTCCTATTTGTACTCACTTCGTTCATAGTTCACTCATTCTCTCGTTCACTTCTTCTCACTATGGACATACTGTTGTTACATGACCGGCAAGTTGATATTCCTTCAGTAGAGACAAGCTTGCAACATTTATGTTGCACTAATAAAGCCATCGACTCGTTTAACCACGCTGTTTTCTCATCTTCGTTGGAAGAGAAATACGCAGTCCCAGCGTTGGATTGTGCGTTGTTCGGGAATGACCAATCCAGGAAAGATAAACCGATTACCCCAGATGGGTTTTGTGAGAACATTATAGCTTATATATATTTCTGTAGGCTATAGTGGGGTATCCCATAGGAGCATGGTGGTGTATCAAACGTGGAGCTTGACCAAATCGAGCGACGCGTGATGGCAAGGTTCGCCGAGATGCTGTCGGCCATACTTTGGGGTGCTGGTCCATCCGTCCCAATCGGAGCGCCTGCAGCAACTCCTCCTCATTCTGGCCCTAGCATCAGCTCGTCGGAAGGCCTTCCCTCCAGCAATAGTCCCCTGGCAAACCATCGCGAAATTGTCTACAAAGCGGTAGTCGACTTCAAGGCGCGTTCCCTGTGATACACTGTGTGTGCGTTTCCTAGATTGTTGCTCGGCCTGTCTGCCCCCTCTCCCCTCAATCATAAGCCCCATTTGCTTCCCCTACTTGGAACTAGAGAGTTGAAGCTTTTCCTTAACACTGACACACTCTGTGCCATCCAGGCACCTCCTAACCACAACAGTAAACCCCGCTTGCTTCCCCATCCAGGCCTAGGGAGGTGAGGCTTTACCTAAACCCCAACTCCCCTCTGTTTGCCTGCCCACTCTCCCCTCAACCCGAAATTCCACCTGCTACCCTAAATACAGGCCTAGGGAGGTGAGGCTTTATCTAAACCCCAACTCCTCTATGCCTGCCTGCCCACTCTCCCCTCAACCCTAAACCCCACTTGCTTCCCATCCAGGTTTAGGGAGGTGATGCTTTACCTAAACCCCAACTCCCCTCTTGCTTGCCTGCCCACTCTCCCCTCAACCCGAAACCCCACCTGCTACCCTAAATACAGGCCTAGGGAGGTGAGGCTTTATCTAAACCCCAACTCCTCTATGCCTGCCTGCCCACTCTCCCCTCAACCCTAAACCCCACTTGCTTCCCATCCAGGTTTAGGGAGGTGATGCTTTACCTAAACCCCAACTCCCCTCTTGCTTGCCTGCCCACTCTCCCCTCAACCCGAAACCCCACCTGCTACCCTAAATACAGGCCTAGGGAGGTGAGGCTTTATCTAAACCCCAACTCCTCTACGCCTGCCTGCCCACTCTCCCCTCAACCCTAAACCCCACTTGCTTCCCATCCAGGTTTGGGGAGGTGATGCTTTACCTAAACCCCAACTCCCCTCTTGCTTGCCTGCCCACTCTCCCCTCAACCCGAAACCCCACCTGATACCCTAAATACAGGCCTAGGGAGGTGAGGCTTTATCTAAACCCCAACTCCTCTATGCCTGCCTGTCCACTCTCCCCTCAACCCTAAACCCCACTTGCTTCCCCACCAGGTTTTGGGAGGTGATGCTTTACCTAAACCCCAACTCCCCTCTTGCTTGCCTGCCCACTCTCCCCTCAACCCGAAACCCCACGTGATACCCTAAATACAGGCCTAGGGAGGTGAGGCTTTATCTAAACCCCAACTCCTCTATGCCTGCCTGCCCACTCTCCCCTCAACCCTAAACCCCACTTGCTTCCCAACCAGGTTTTGGGAGGTGATGCTTTACCTAAACCCCAACTCCCCTCTTGCTTGCCTGCCCACTCTCCCCTCAACCCGAAACCCCACCTGCTACCCTAAATACAGGCCTAGGGAGGTGAGGCTTTATCTAAACCCCAACTCCTCTATGCCTGCCTGCCCACTCTCCCCTCAACCCTAAACCCCACTTGCTTCCCAACCAGGTTTAGGGAGGTGATGCTTTACCTAAACCCCAACTCCCCTCTTGCTTGCCTGCTCACTCTCCCCTCAACCCGAAACCCCACCTGCTACCCTAAATACAGGCCTAGGGAGGTGAGGCTTTATCTAGACCCCAACTCCCCTCTACCTGACTGCCCACTCTCCCCTCAACCCGAAACCACATTTGCTTCCCATCCAGGTTTAGGGAGGTGAGGCTTTACCTAAACTATGACTTATGCTCTACCATCAACCCGAAATCCCACTTGCTTCCCCACTTGCTTCCCCGCCCTCTATCCTCAACCCGAATAGCCACTTGCAAACCCTTACTGCTTGCCTTCCATATCTGCCACCTCCCCTATCCCCCTCCAATCTACAGGAATTGTCTAGGCGTGTAGCAACACATTTTTGCTTCAACATTCAAGCTTCAATGATTCAGTTCTACCCATCTGTGGAGGAGGCCTTAGATCATGGGTTTAGCGAGTTTGTGTCGCCACAGGTTCTGGCCTCGTTGCGTGTGCTCTTTCAGCACAACGATGCCAGCACCAGAGGGGTCTTTTTCGAGCAGCTGTCCTCAACTAGGACTTCTATCAACGGCTGGATGAGAAAGGTGGCACTCACGGCGTTGGGTCGGCAGGCAAACAGGTGCTACTTGGGGAGGTTACCAGCAGATCTGCTTGCACCACTCGAGTTCTACACGGATGAGGAGCTCATTGCACGTTACAAGGATGGTGAGTTTGTATGAAGCTTTTGATCCCGTAGTTGCTGTTATGTGTGTAGCAATAATTTCTATAAGCACTACTTTGTTCCACGTTGCCCCTTTCGGTTGCCCTCTAGTCACCATAATGTGAGCACCTTTCATCCCTTTGTTTCCTATGACCACGCAATCCCATTTCAGGGGAGAGGGGGCTGGCATGGCATCGGGAGCTCCTCATCCCTTGCGGCAGCCTCATCTTCTCGGTGTCCATCAAGTTGGCTTTGGCGCGTCGTGGGGTCAATACCGAGAAGATTAAGACCCGCCAGCTGGGTTGGATCCTATATGCGGTGGGTTTATGGACATGTTGTTATGTTTGTTGCCTCGTGTGCGATGAGCGATTTAGTGTTGTGTTAACCTTTTTCTGTTCATTTATTCCACTACATTCCCACCTCATACCCACCACATTCCTACAGTTTGAGTGGCCAATCCTCAACAACGCGCCTGATGGGAAGTTGAGCGGCAAGTGGGAGTACAATCGGATCCAGTACGAGGAGATGTGCACCCGTGTGAAGCAGGAGGTCGAGATCGCTGTCATTGTCCATGGTGTCCCATACGCCAGCAACACGAACACATTCAACTTCCCCAACTGCGTCTACATCGACGCGTCTGACATGGAGACCCTTGTCAGCAGGGTGCAGGTAAGTCATCCCTAGGACCAAAACCTTGCTCATATGGCACCGACACTTTGCTTATGTGGCACCAAGATCTTGCTCTGGCACCAGCATTGCTGATTTCCTCCCATCTCATCCGTCCCCTTCCTCCCATCTCATCCGTCCCCTTCCTCCCATCGCATCCATCCCCTTCTTCCCATCTCATCCGTCCCCTTCTTCCCATCTCATCCATCCCCTTCCTCCCATCTCATCCGTCCCCTTCCTCCCATCTCATCCGTCCCCTTCTTCCCATCTCATCCGTCCCCTTCTTCCCATCTCATCCATCCCCTTCCTCCCATCTCATCCGTCCCCTTCCTCCCATCTCATCCATCCCCTTCTTCCCATCTCATCCGTCCCCTTCTTCCCATCTCATCCATCCCCTTCCTCCCATCTCATCCGTCCCCTTCCTCCCATCTCATCCGTCCCCTTCTTCCCATCTCATCCGTCCCCTTCTTCCTATCTCATCCGTCCCCTTCCTCCTATCTCATCCGTCCCCTTCCTTCCGTCCCCTATGCCTCTTTGCACAGGCTGCACGACCTGCACCAGCCCGGGTTGTCACCCCAAACCCGTAATCACAGAGATCTGCAGCAGCACTAGGGGGATCGGTGCAGGGCGTAGCAGTGGCAGTAGCAACCTACAGGAGCAGCACGGAGACAGGTGTAGAGGGTCGTAGCAGTGGAGATAGCAACCTGCAGGAGCAGCAGGGAGACGGGTGCGGAGTAGCGTAGCAGTCGCAATAGCAACCTGCAGGAGCAACACAGTGACTGGTGCGGAGGGGCGTAGCAGTGGCAGTAACAACTAGTAGCCGCAGCATGGGGACATGCGGAGCAGCAGGGGCAGCAGGGGGACAGGTGCGGAGCAGCAGGGGCAGCAGGGGGACAGGTGCGGAGCAGCAGGGGCAGCAGGAGGACAGGTGCGGAGCAGCAGGGGCAGGAGGGGGACAGGTGCGGAGGAGCATAGCACTGGCAGCAACAATCAGTAGCAGCACCAGGGGCATATGTATGGAAGCAGCAACCAGCAGTAGCCTCAGTAGAAGGATGTGGTAGTGTAGGAGCAATACAGTTGTTCGGTATTGTTTTGCTATATCTGGAGGTACATTATACTGTAATTTGTTTTTGCAATAAAAATGGTTTTTAAAATGAAATTTCATACAAATGGCAGTTTTGTATTGGGCCCACCCAGACTCTAATGCAACACACATAAAACCCCCCCTCAAGATACCCAATCAAAACGCCCAGTCAAGACACCCTATCAAGACATCCCATCTCACACACCATTCCCCCCCCCCCCCCAATCACAACAGCGAATCCACCATGTACGGGGCCTCCACCCAGAGAGCCCCGCCTTCCGCATCGCCATCGTCCCACTCCCGGTCCACCAAGTCAACGTTAATCCCCCCCATAGAAGACGCCGCTCGAAGCAGGATGACACGGGCTTGCGCACGTTGCAACGCCACCCCGATGAGCGCCTTCAGTGACCCTAGAAGATAAGCCGAAAACACAGTGTCGTCCTCCCGACAAGCCCCCCGCGACACAGCTAGCCCCACGTGCGCATCTCCCTGCTGACGAAGCCACCTCCGAAAGCGACCGCCGAGACACCCCCACGTCTCCACTATCAGAGGAGTGAACTGCACGCCCCGGTTGCGTGCAAGCAGAGGCGCGTAATCGTTCGTTTTACGACGCTCCCATTCTCTTGCCGCCACGCCTATTTGACGCCCGCACTGTCCTAGCAAAGACGGAGACAGCGATAGCGGGTCTGCGACGCTGATCTCTAGGGCGTGAGCCTCTCCAGCCATTGGTCGTCGCACCGCCACATCAACCCGCTTCCCCTGCAGCACCACACTATCTTCCATTGTCACCACCCCCCCAGACGCCTTAGAGATCTTCGCCACCGCAAACTTCACCTCATCATGTACCCGAGATGGACCATGCTGGTGCTTGCATCTCAGGGCATGATGCGGATCTGCTGGGTCAACATATGCTGTGCCACAAACACACCTCCCCGCCACCTGCAGCTGCTGAATTGGGAGCCCGAGTCGTATAGCAGCAGCAATGCCCCACTCCGCCGCAGTGAATGTGAGATCTGAGTGAGCCGGAACCGCCGAAACCCATGCACCAGCCCCCGGGCCCTGAAGGGATGTGAAACGGGCCAGGGTGGCATCGTCACGAGCCGAGCGACGCAGTGTCTGGAGCTCCTCTACCGCCAACAACCGCTGCCGCGCCTGGAAAAGCCGAAGAGGAGGGGCCGCTACGCACAGAGGTAAGCCCGGCATCTCCTGGCGTATAGTCGCAGGCAGCTGCTCAAGAGCCTTGGCAAACCACGGGTCAAGAAACTCCGCCCCTGCCGAAGTGGTGAGGGTTAAAGCTGAGAGTAGATTTGGTAAAATAATGGTCCTCAAACTCATGTAAAGTTTGGCCAAACATAGCCCAAACTTCATCTTAGCAACTATACCAATATTGGTCCACACAATGAGACCAATAATGGCCCGATTTTGGACGGAAACACCGAAATTGGTCCAAATATTGACCAATCTAATAGGCTGGTTTTTGTGATGTTGTCATGGCATTAGAGCTGCGTACAAGGTAATAAGGCTATCTGGTATAGCTGACCATTGTACAAGGTGCTTTATATTCCTAAAACTACCCCAAAGACTCCACAGCACATTTTCTTTTTACATGACGTCGCTTCCTTCAATGCTCTCGTGTTCCCCCCTACGCCACGCAGCGGCATACATGCAATCCGCGGAGCGAATATCCGAGGTGATATAGTCCTCCGTGCGCCCATCCAGGAATCCCCTGCCACTCTCGCTCTCCACCTCCACCGGCTCGCGCAGCAGCCGGGTCAGCAGGCGGTACCGCAGAGAGCGCACCTTGCGGGACTCCTCGGCTCGGAAGGTCTGACCCAGCACGCCGTGAATGCCGCTCGTGTGCTGCAGAGGGTAGGAGGGAGAGAAGGGGCGGAAGGGGGATAGAGGAGGGAGATGGGTGAAGGGAAGACGACTGTATGGGACAATATGACAAGAAGTTACCTTACTTGAAGCCAGGGATGGTTATTATCGCAGCATGCGGCCAGGCACAGCACAGCAATCATATGAAAAACAATCACAAAGCCAGGAGGAATGAAAGTAGATGAGTTGCTCACATTTAGCCGGTCGATGTGCACGTTGAAATGCGCTTGCGCCTCCGTAGCCGTCTGCATGAGCGGATGCGCCAACCGTGCCGTGATGCCCATGTCCACCACACCGTCAATCGTGAGATGAAACTCATCCTCGTCCTTCCCTTTGTGACTCAGTGTTTCCGCCAGCAGCAGCTTGAACCCGCCGCTGCCAACGATGAAAGAGCCGGCGGAGAGAGGCGGGGCCACCGGCGAGCCGTCGAGCTCCAGTCGGTCGATGAACCCGCTGCTGCCCCTCCCTTGCTCCTTGCCGTCGCGCGCTTTGATGAAAGCTGAGTGCTGTGCGCCAGTCTCGTCGCGCCACATCACATGAAGCTCCCTGGCAGGCACATTAAACAAGCGCGGCATGAGTGAGACTCGTTAAAACTTGAAACACGGCACACGTTGAAACTCCGGATCAGGATCATGTACAAGCACAGCCGCTTACCTGATCCAGCTGCGAATCGGCTTTGCTTTCAGAAGCCTTGCCTTCAACTCATGCTTCGCGTACTGAATCGAATGCTGCTCCTCTTCCTCTCCACTCCCGCCGCTGCGTTGACCCATCTCTCGCTCAAGAGCCGCCTGCACCTCATCAGTCAACGGCAGGCTCCCATTGGCCCGCATTCTCTCCAGCTCGCCCAGTTCCTCCGTGCTCAGCCTCTCCTGCTCCAGCTGCCTGATATGACGTGGCTTCTTCTCATTGGCCGCCGCCTCCACCGCTGCAGCGAGCGACTCTTCGTCCAATGATGTCGCCGTGCCGGGGAGATTCGCGATGGGCTGGTAGCCCTTGATTCCCATGTTGATGTGGATCCGGCGGTCGGAAAGCAAGCAGAAGGAGCGGTCGAGAAGGCCGTTGAAGTCATAGCGGGTGCCGTCTGCGCCCCGGAAATGCGGGTCATCGTCCGTGTTGGCAAGGGGGTTGCACTCTCCGCCCAGGAACGATGGTTCGGTGCCTGTGTCCCAGTTCCTAACTTCGATGCCTGCCAATGAGCCCAGCATCACGCATTCGCCACTGCTCGGAGTCACGGGGAAGGGGACAGTAAGACGTTCCGCAAGGAAGGACGGAGATGCGGCAATAAAAGGATAGTCTTAGAGGGGAAAAAGGGAGGCGTTGGCGAGTCACACGGTGAAAGGATTATGCACGTGTGAGGGCGAGAAAACAGCACTCAGTGCACAAGAAAGAATGAGAGAATGGGCGTCAGTGAGACTTAATGTACAAGAAAGAGCACAAGAAAGAACGTGATTATGAACGAAAGTATGTGCAGATTGCGGATGCTTAAAACTTCGAGAATGATGCTTTGGTGTCAAGATAACGATTATCAGTGGCGGTACTTACAGCGCGCCACCAGCCGGAGGTCTCAGGTGCCAGAACTTGCAGCCTTCTTGCTTGGCACACTTCTGACAGCATTCCACTATTTCGCTCATGTGCTGCAAAGAGGAGAGACAGGAAATTATGCGCAAGTTGTAAAAAAATGTTAATGGTATATCCTGTTACAAGCACTACTGATGCGCCTCCGAGCGCGGTTGCTCAAAGGCAATGGAAGAGATAGCACCTGCAGTAAATAAGGAAGGCAGAATCATAGGTTTGAGTTGCTGTGGTTAGTACCCCGGATGTCGCTGAGGAGTTTACGACACTCGCGTCATTAGGGATGACGTAGCGCTCAAAGTTGTAGTTCCCGAGTGTACTGGCTCGCCTCGCCCTCGTGTCGGTTGCGGGGTGGTCGATAATGTAACCCAGTTTTAGCTTGTTGCATCGCTTGTAACATGCGCGGGGTCTTGTTAAGGGGCCGTGCGGTGCGTTTTCGTTAGGCTGCGGAGCAACAGTGTGGGAAGGTGCTCCAAGAAGCACCGCGGCGAACAAAACCAGTAGCCGCGATGTCGCTCCCGCGGACCTTCCGCCAGTGGCGAAACACCCCGAGGAGCCGCGTGTTTTCATCTTATGATTACAGGCTCGGAACAGGTAAGTGCTGGAGCCTCCTTGCGGAACAGAATGGCAATAGAATGGTAAGTTACTTGGATTCAAAGTCTGGTAAGCGGCTAGTACTACTACTAGTACAACTAAGCAAGAAGCTTTATGGGGTGTCGGGTGTCTTAGATTCAAATCAAGAAAGCAAGGAAATTGACTTGAGCATACCGCACCGCGGATTTGCGAATTGGGTCGAACTACACGTGTATGCTCGTTCGTACGATCCCCAAGAAAAATGCCTGGGCAGTGGTGCGTTGCATATGTGTTGGGAAAAGGCGAATCACTGTCATCAGAAGCCACGTCAGATCAAATTGGCTTGACTTCGCGGTCCATGACAAAAGTCATGCGATTTCTTTACATTGGATGTCAAGGGCTTGACTTAGCATAGGCGATGTCCCTCCAAGACCGTCAATCAGGGGGCAACTTTCCAGATGTGGGGAGAAAAATCCCTACATTGAAGGGGTTGGCGGAGCAGCCTTTGGATTAAATTCAGGGTACTCTTTTTTCCCGCCAACTTAGGGAATGACGAGGGTACAACGTCGTGTTTAGCCTTGCTGGGACTGACGTCTGTGAAACGAGCGCCATATTGCCCTTGGTGCCCCTTGGGCCTCTTTCTGCAAGGGCCGAGATGCGTGGTACCTGGTGTCTGTCTGTGCCTTAACTGAGATGAAGAAGCATAGAACTAGAACATCTGGTGGGAGTTTGTCATTAGAGTGCTCAGGACCTCTAAGCAAAAAAATTTCCCGATTATGGAGTTTCAAACCAGGAGTGCAGGAGCGAAATGGGACATCAGCACAGGCTGCTGTTTGTCACCTTTTTTCCACACCGTAATTTCATGGTTATTCCGCACCCGACATGGCATGAAACTCTGTGCTGGTCTTGACTAAAAATATTTCAGACGTATAGCCATTTTGTGATCAGTCACCAACCCTAAAACTCTTCTTTATCAGTTATCAGCTTTATTTCACTGCCCCTTCTTCATATTTGCACTGCCGCATTCAACGGGGATTAACGCGGATTCGACAGTAGGAAACTGAGAATGAAAATCAAGTGGAACTGAAGGTGACCTGGTTGCAGGTGACGACGAATGAGACAGAGAAGTGTTCACGAAGATTTCGACGAGGTGTAACCGCTTGGGCGATGTACACGAAGGCATGTGCAAACAAATGCACTACAGAACTCTGGATTTGCATGTCTCTCAGGCGAATCGAACAGAATTTGAATGTTGACAAGTAAGGGCGTATTCCTGCACTTCGGGTCATCAGCACTTCGGGTCATCCGAGATTGTGGGATCCAACCGAAAAACCGGAATGCACCCCAATCTTTTAATACGTCTTTCGTACGAGACCTCATTTGTTTGTTGTCTCTAGTGGTGTGTTATGCACATCTTCAAGTACACCCTGGATAGACGAATACACAAACAAGGTAGCATAACCCGTGAATATTCCATATAGAAGCACTTATCAGTCAATGATGTATGCAACAGGGTTTTGACGTTACACTATTTGTTCAAACTCCCATTTGATACTATAATTTTTATAAGGTTCCTGTTCTATCTTGATTGCAGACAAATCAAAAGAAGGCACCATCCTAGTGGGAAATCTCTTTCATGAACCAGGGGCTTGGCTCATATTCCATACATGTGTATCGCTGTAAGGAATTTTCTCGGCATTCCTTACGGAGCCGACTACATCGCGTACAGCAACAGCCGTTGTTCGCCCGTTACTGCTAACGGGACTTCGCTGACTTCGCGCGCACTGTTTTGCCAAACCTCGCACTGCTGGCATGGCCGTATCGGCCTACGCTTCGGGACTAGCCCGAGCCTCGCTCCAGCGTAGCACTAGCAAGCTCGCACGCACCGCGTTACCGTTTTGCATGTTTCGCGTATAAATGTTCGCTCATGCCTTCGCTCACATCTTTGTACTCGCTTGACACCTTAGTGCAATTCTCGCTACTTCGATTCATTGCACCCGTAACACTTGGTATTCAGAGCCCCTTTCTTTCGCACCGCGCATCTCCGCACACCAGGAAATCAACTTTTGATTTTTCACTCGAAGGGACATACGCACCTTAGCCCCTAGGAGCCGCTGTCCTCGCGTTCTCTCGTAAACGCGTGCAGCCACGACTGCGCCTAGACTAAGACGAGCCGACGCCCTTCGTCATGGCTGAAAATATCGACGTCACCACCCTCACGCAGGAGCGTTTGAACGATCTGCTGCGACAGCTGCGCGAAAGTTCCGAGGAAATCGCGGCATTGACGGCAGAACGCTCATTGCTGCAAAATGACCTCACGAAGGCACAACAAGCACAATCTCAAGCACCTGGCACTCCGATTCAACCTGCACCCTCGACATCACAACACGGGAGTGTGGGGCAACCCGCGAGCGCGGCCAGTGATGGCGTCGTCCGCCCCGACGGGGACGATGACCACGGCACGACACACCCCGGAGCGACGCATGCGGCCCCAAGTCAGCCTCGCGTCACGATTTCGGCACCAACCCACGATTCGGGACTACCGTCACCGAGGCCGCTGAAGCCGCAGCGCCTGCCATGTTTTGACCCGAGTCAACGGGGTGGTCCTACCGTTCAGGCGTGGTTGTTCACGATGAATGTCTTATTCGACGCCAACTACGTCTCGGAGGACTCGGTGAAGATTCGATACGCCGTGTCGCTGCTGCGAGGACCCGCCATGGACTGGTGGCGCGTCATCGTCACGAAGCCGACAGACTACGCGACACTACCGACACGGGAAGGACAAACTGGACCCTGGGCGCCGTCGTATTTCGTGGAGGTGCCCCAGTATCGCACGTGGGATGCGTGGTGCGCAGGTCTGCGCGCTCTATTTGAGCCAATTGCGGCTTCGATCGCGGCGCGACAGAAGCTCCGCACTTGGCGCCAACTCGGTTCCGTCCAGGACTACACGAGCGGATTTCTGGCGCTATGCGAACAGGTGGGCTACATGCATGAGAGCGAGCGCATTGACCGCTACATCGACGGCCTGAAGCATGACATCGCTCAGGAAATCCAGCTTCGCGGCGTCACCGAGTTTCAGGAAATTCTCGCTATGGCGGAGAAGCTCGACTTCTTTCGCCGACCGAGACCGGGGTCCTACGGAAACAACAACTGGGGACATCGGCCTCGTGGGACGAACGAGAGCGCCACGATACGCGCCGTCGCCGCAAATGCCGCTGCCGCACCGTTCAAAGGGCGCTGTTTTGCGTGCAATCGGCCGGGACATCGCAAGAGCGAATGCCCGGAAAACGCTAAGGGAAAGGAGGAAGCTGAGCAGCAGAAACAGACCAAGCAGCAGGGAAACGCTGGAAGTCAGTAGCAGACGGGCCCTCTACTGACAAGTCACGCCGCTCGCCCGACCCAGCCGACCCTCACCGAGTGATTGTGCCGGTTCACGCAATCGACCACACCCGGCCGAATAAGGAGGGTACCACGGTAGACAGCCCTATACTGCTCAGTGGGAAAATTGGGACGCACTTAGTTAAAATCTTCGTAGACGGGGGAGCCAGCCACAGCCTCATTAACACTGCTACAGCACGAAAACTGCGACTGCCACTGGACAGATGCTTACCTGAGATCGACGCACGACTGGTAGACGGCACGCCGCTGGCAATACGGGAACGCGTAGACCGAGTTCGGATTCGATGCGGGGGTAACTTCACATTCAGCCAGGAAATGCTCGCAACGACCCTCGACGGAACCGACATTTTACTTGGGCGTGATTGGCTGCGACGACACAATCCGCGAATCGACTGGACGACGGGTGACTGCACCGTGCGAGTGAACGGTAACAAGATCGCCTTACCTCGCTGGGGCTCGCCTGAGTCTTCGTCGGTGCGTGTCAATGCGATCACGATGAAACGCGCTGTAGCGGCCGGAGCTGACGTGTACGCGGTTGACATTCGGGAAGCCGAGGCAGCAGACAAGGGAGGGGATTTACAGAAACTGCTGACCGACGTACCGAGTGATCTGGCAGCACTGTTAACACGGTACAGTGACATTTTCCCGGATGACTTACCGACGGGACTGCCACCTCAGCGACCGCACGATCACAGGATAGAACTGGAACCGGGGGCACAGCCAACAGTACAGCGACAGTTCCGACTGACCCAACCCGAACTAGACGAACTAAGGAAGCAGCTCGATTACCTGCTCGAGAAGGAATTCATTCGCCCTAGCTCGTCGCCCTTCGCCGCACCAATACTGTTCATGTTGAGATTAGAGAGAGAGAATGAGGAAAGGTAGGGCCTAAGCTTAGTAGCCTAGGCCCAAACTAAGGTGTCGAGTAGGTTTTACCCTAGGCGAGGTATCGAGTGAGTTGAGAGAGGAATTGGAGAATAGTGATGGTTTCACTATAGGTTCAAGGGTACATATAGCATAGGAACCAAATAAGGTGCACCACCAACAACAGTTTAAATAACTACACTAACTACAACTACAAGCAGTTATAAAACATGACAAATATATTTCGACACGCCCCCATAATGCTTGTAGGTAGATATGTAGTTACGCCATTCAAAAGAATAGCAATCAACAGCAGGTACCCCTTCCATCTCCTCACCCTCCTCCTTCCCCTCCCCCACACTGCTGCAGGAGCAGCAGAGAAGGGGGGAAGAGAGGAGAGGTGGAGGGACGGCTGCATGTTGCCTCACACCCGCCACCCCGGTACCACTCCCCCTGCTCCCCCACATCCTCACACCCTCCCCCCCCAGCGGCAGCTGCAGCGGTGGGACTGAAAGAAGGAGGAGGGGAAGGAAGAGAGGTGACCCCACACTCCAACACCCGCCACCCCCATACCCTCCTCCCCACGGCTGCAGGGAAACAAAGGAGGAGGGGGGTGGGCGGGAGGAAAGCCGCAGAGCGGCGAAACGGTGTCGGTGCAGATGGGTCAGGGGTGGCTTCAGGGGGAGCATGGGCGGAAAGGCCCGTCGCGTGCCAGTGCCACGGGGCGCACGACGGGTAGGATAAGAGAAAGGGCCCGATCGTGTGCCTCGGGGCGCACGACGAGCAGGGCACCATCGTGTGCCACGGGGCGCACGATGGGCAGTTGAAGGGCACCGTCGCGTGCCACGGGGCGCGCGACGGGCGGAGTAGGAGTCACACGCCCGTGGGCGGGACAAGGTAAAAATCGTCACGCGCACTAGGCGCGCGACCGAAAAATCATAGCGGAAGCGTAGGGCGGGCCCACAGGCCAGGACGTAACTTGCTCTGATACCATGTTGAGATTAGAGAGAGAGAATGAGGAAAGGTAGGGCCTAGGCTTAATAGCCTAGGCCCGAACTAAGGTGTCGAGTAGGTTTTACCCTAGGCGAGGTATCGAGTGAGTTGAGAGAGGAATTGGAGAATAGTGATGGTTTCACTATAGGTTCAAGGGTACATATAGCATAGGAACCAAATAAGGTGCACCACCAACAACAGTTTAAATAACTACACTAACTACAACTACAAGCAGTTATAAAACATGACAAATATATTTCGACACGCCCCCATAATGCTTGTAGGTAGATATGTAGTTACGCCATTCAAAAGAATAGCAATCAACAGCAGGTACCCCTTCCATCTCCTCACCCTCCTCCTTCCCCTCCCCCACACTGCTGCAGGAGCAGCAGAGAAGGGGGGAAGAGAGGAGAGGTGGAGGGACGGCTGCATGTTGCCTCACACCCGCCACCCCGGTACCACTCCCCCTGCTCCCCCACATCCTCACACCCTCCCCCCCCAGCGGCAGCTGCAGCGGTGGGACTGAAAGAAGGAGGAGGGGAAGGAAGAGAGGTGACCCCACACTCCAACACCCGCCACCCCCATACCCTCCTCCCCACGGCTGCAGGGAAACAAAGGAGGAGGGGGGTGGGCGGGAGGAAAGCCGCAGAGCGGCGAAACGGTGTCGGTGCAGATGGGTCAGGGGTGGCTTCAGGGGGAGCATGGGCGGAAAGGCCCGTCGCGTGCCAGTGCCACGGGGCGCACGACGGGTAGGATAAGAGAAAGGGCCCGATCGTGTGCCTCGGGGCGCACGACGAGCAGGGCACCATCGTGTGCCACGGGGCGCACGATGGGCAGTTGAAGGGCACCGTCGCGTGCCACGGGGCGCGCGACGGGCGGAGTAGGAGTCACACGCCCGTGGGCGGGACAAGGTAAAAATCGTCACGCGCACTAGGCGCGCGACCGAAAAATCATAGCGGAAGCGTAGGGCGGGCCCACAGGCCAGGACGTAACTTGCTCTGATACCATGTTGAGATTAGAGAGAGAGAATGAGGAAAGGTAGGGCCTAGGCTTAATAGCCTAGGCCCGAACTAAGGTGTCGAGTAGGTTTTACCCTAGGCGAGGTATCGAGTGAGTTGAGAGAGGAATTGGAGAAAAGTGATGGTTTCACTATAGGTTCAAGGGTACATATAGCATAGGAACCAAATAAGGTGCACCACCAACAACAGTTTAAATAACTACACTAACTACAACTACAAGCAGTTATAAAACATGACAAATATATTTCGACAGTTCACACCGAAAAAGGACGGGGGATTTCGCATGTGCATAGACTACAGAGCACTGAACAGGGTTACCATCAAATCCCGTTACCCCATCCCACGAGCCGACGAACTGATCGACCAACTGCGCACAGCCCGGGTTTTCTCGAAAATTGACCTCCGGGGAGGCTACCACCAAATCCGCGTCAACCCACCTTACTGCCCGAAAACCGCATTCCGAACACGCTACGGATCCTTCGAATACACTGTCATGCCATTTGGACTGACCAACGCCCCCGCCACCTTCCAAATGACCATGAACGAAGCATTCTGCCCGCTTCTAGATAAGTGCGTCATCGTTTACCTGGAAGACATACTGATTTACAGCCCCGACAGAGCACAGCACTTACATGACATCGAAGCAGTTTTTAAAATCCTGAGTGAGAACCGCCTACTGACCAAAGCATCTAAGTGTGAATTTTTACAGGACCGCCTGGAGTTTTTGGGACATGTTATTTCAGCTGCAGGAGTGGAAATAGACCCGAAGAAAATCGCGACGATTCAGGCTTGGCACGCGCCGACCAACTTGACCGAGTTGCAGAGTTTCCTGGGGTTCGTCAACTACGTGCGCCGGCTCGTCCCCGACATGGCGAAGTTGACTGCCCCGTTGACCGACCTGCTGAGGAAGGGGGTTGAGTACACGTGGGGGGAGAAAGAGCAAGCTGCCTTCTCGGCCCTCAAAAACATTTTGTGCTCACCGCCCGTGCTTCACATCGCAGATCCACACCGTCCGTTCGAGCTCGTCACCGACGCAAGTGACATCGCTGTGGGAGCATTACTGTTGCATGACTTCGGGAACGGCCTCCAGCCAATCGCGTACGAGTCCCGCAAGCTACACCCGCCCGAACGCAACTACCCGATACACGACCGCGAAATGGTGGCGATCGTGCACGCGTTCAAAGTTTGGCGGTGTTACCTGACTGGCGCCGACGTGACAGTACGGACAGACCACCGCTCACTACAGTACCTTCGCGCCCAACCGAATCTCAACCCACGACAGATTCGCTGGTTGGACTACCTTGAGTCCAATTTTCATTACACCGTTACGTACAAAAAAGGCGCATCCAACATCGCCGACGCTCTCACCCGCCCCACCGCCCAACTCCACGCCATCCTACTCGCCCAGACCAACCCGCTGTTAACTGGCCTATTCACCCACGGATACCGCACCGACCCATTCTTCACGACCGGAAATTCACAGCAACTCGCAGAAGCAAAAGGAGTTTATTACGTAAGAACAGGCACCAACCGCATTTGGGTACCCGCGTACTCACTACTGAGGGAGCTGCTACTGCAGGAGGCACACGACGGGATTACCTCGGGACATTTCGGGGTAGAAAAAACACGACAGCAATTACAGCGGTATTATTACTGGCCGGAGCTGTTGACCGACGTACAGCAGCACGTGGGCTCGTGCCCTACGTGTCAGGTGATGAAGAGTTCGAGGAAGCGGAAGGCGGGTCAATTGCAGCCGATCCCACCGCCCGAACGCGCCTGGCAGCAAGTAACCATGGACTTCGTCACAGGGTTACCTTCGAACCCTGGGGTTAACGACGCGGTGATGGTCGTCGTGGATAAGCTGACGAAGATGGCACACTTCGCTGCGTGCAAAAAGTCGATCTCAGCCGAGGAGACCGCTCGCCTGTTCATCGCAGCCGTTGTTCGCCTGCACGGGATACCAGCAGCGATTATCAGCGACAGGGACACGAAGTTTACTAGCAACTTCTGGAAGAACCTTTGGGAGCAGTTCGGGATCAGGCTACAGTTCAGTTCGTCGTACCACCCCGAGACCGACGGCCAAACGGAGCGGACGAATCAGACGATGGAGCAGTTGATTCGTGCCACGTGCGACGACCCCACGACCTGGGAGCAGCAGCTGCCGCTGATCGAGTTCGCGTACAACAACGCCACGTCAGCAACGATGCAGCAGTCCCCGTTCTACCTGAACTATGGGCAAAACCCCACAGTGCCCATGACGCCGAGTCCGGACAACCCAACGCCACGTGCACAACAATTCGCCGAAATCCTGCAAGCTGCCCGCACCAGAGCCGCCGAAGCAATAAAAAAAGCCAACGTCATCGCTAAGCGCAACGCTGACCGCCACCGCCGCCCTGTCATGTACCAATCTGGAGATTATGTGCTGCTCGACACGCAAAATCTGCCACTGCCCGACGTACCGAAATTACGACCGCGCTACTGTGGACCATTCCAAATCAGTCACATGATCACACCCGTCACCGCACATCTACTGTTACCAACCGACTGGTACATCAGCCCTTCGTTCCACGTCAGCCTACTTCGCCCATACATCCCGACCACAAGTCAACTGCCGCGTCACCGCCCACAATCAATGACTCGCCCTGCATCGGAGCCGATCATCGAGCCCGAAAAAATCCTGAGCCATCGGATCCGCCACCCCACGGGAATCAGGAGGATTGAATTCCTCGTTCGCTGGAAGGACCGCACGCCAACTGAAGATAGCTGGGTGCCCCTGACCAACATTGAGAAACACCCTGCCCTGCAAGTGTATCTGAGGAGCCGGGGATTCCGCGATATACACGCACTCGCGTAGCCGAGGGGGCTTCTTAAGGGGGGGGGGTAGTGTATGGAATTTTCTCGGCATTCCTTACGGAGCCGACTACATCGCGTACAGCAACAGCCGTTGTTCGCCCGTTACTGCTAACGGGACTTCGCTGACTTCGCGCGCACTGTTTTGCCAAACCTCGCACTGCTGGCATGGCCGTATCGGCCTACGCTTCGGGACTAGCCCGAGCCTCGCTCCAGCGTAGCACTAGCAAGCTCGCACGCACCGCGTTACCGTTTTGCATGTTTCGCGTATAAATGTTCGCTCATGCCTTCGCTCACATCTTTGTACTCGCTTGACACCTTCGTGCAATTCTCGCTACTTCGATTCATTGCACCCGTAACACTGCGTAAGGAATGACGATAAAATTCATTACACGCTGCAAAAAACAACTCAAAAGAACAGAGAGAGCGAAGCGAACTGTGATGCAGGGTCAGCCACAAACATGCTGTGCGGTGTCATCTAACGGTTTCCAATTCGTATCCTGTTCAAGACCGATATTGAATCCCTACATGTATGGGCGACACGAGACCTTATTAACAGATTAGTATCATGGGCAGGACTCTAAGGCTCAGTAGTAACAAAATAGAGTACACTGCCGCTAAAAAATATGGTTCCTATTAGGTCTGGTAGCCCGTCGCTCCCGCTCCTAGTACTGCTCTCCCTCCTCATCGTTTCCTCGTCCCCTCCTCACTCGCCTTGCTCAGCCACCCGCGCCGCTGCCATCGGCGCGCAGTTACCGCCTGCCTCAGTTCCGCCCGTGACCAGGAACCGCGACGCGAACAGCACCAGCGTCTACACTCCGCTGCCCCTCGCGTGGCACCCGCCGTTGAATCGAAGTATTTTCGCAGCCTGCGGATGGGGAAGCGCCGGCGTCAACCGCGCATGGGCGCTCCCTGGAGGCTTCAACCGCCGCCAGCGGCGCCGGTGCGGGCGAGTGCGACGCGGAGTGGATGCTGCTGTGGCCGGTCGCGCAGGAGTGCTGGCTGCCGCGCATGACGACGGCGCAAGGCGGAACATCCGCGCGCGTGGCTTTTGCGGCCTCTTCCTCCGCGCACCTCCAAGCTACCGCGCAAAGCCTAACTTCCGTAGGCGTGGTGATTGCGCAGGCTTCCGCGCCTCCCCCTCCCCCTCCCGACGACCGGCCAGACGAGGGGGATGGGGGGAGCACTCCGCCCGCGGGGAACGAGGCGCGACTGACACCCGACAATGAAATCATTGGCGTGTGTCGAACCGGAGGTGAGATATCCTCGATATCGAGCTCCGTTTACGAGACGACTCAAAAAACGATATTCTGGTCGACTCAAAAAGCGGCTGACACCTGATAGGGGCATTGTCGTGTGTAGATCTGGAGGTGAGATATCCGCGATATAGAGTTTCGTTTACGTGATGCAAGAACAGGAGGGCCTCGGGAAGGGAGGGATATTCTTACCGAATCAGGGCTGGGGCCGACGGGGGGAAAATGGGGCAAGTGGGGAAAGATGGGGGCAAGGGGGGAACATTGGGGGCAACGGGATTACAGGGGGAGTCATGGGGCCACTATCGTGCGGCTGAGACCTTCTGATGCGATCATACGCGCGACCAGATCTGGGAGGGAGATACCCGCGTTATAGAGTCGGTGGTTGGGAGGACGAGCGGGAGTGAAGGTTGAATCAGGTGACAGCCGAGGCTGTGCTCTGATAGGCAGCGTCGCTCGCTGTGACTATATAGCATCTTAGTCACGCCCTCACTGTGCCTTGACTCCTGCAGTCCCCCACTCGACTCTCCCCATGCCCCATGCCCCATGTCCGCATATTCTCATGTCCCCATGTCCTGACTGCGTTAGTTAAGCTTCCTCTTAAAATTCTGATGTGTTCGTTCCAGCGGTTGGCTCCTGTTCCTCAACCATCCGGCACGGTGCTCTCGTCTCTCCTCGCCTCACCTCTCGTCTCCTCACCGCCCTTCACCAGCACCATCGCCCCGCGGCACAGAGGTGCCGTGACTGGCCCAGCGTCGTCTCTCCTTCCGTTTATCTCCCTTACCAGTTCTTTCCCATTTCTTTGTTTCCCTTTCCTCCCCTTCCTTTCCTCTTCTCTATTTTCCTTACCAGTCCCTTCCTTTGTGTCGCCTCGCCCCGTAGCGCCCTCCTACCACCATCTCCGATTGGAACGGACAGACGTGGAGAGGCCGTTTCACCATCTTCACTCCCCATTCTCTTTCTATCCCTTCGCTCACCTCCCCTCTCCTCCCTTTTCTTTCCTTCCCCGCACGCCTCACAGCCACCTCCACCATCACCATCGCCCCTGATTGGAACGGACAGACGTGGCGAGGCTGGGGAACCTCGCTGGCATGGTGAGTTGCTTGCCTGGTATGGTGAGCTGCATACCTGGCATTGTAACCTGCTTAGCTGGCATCCTAACCTGCTTAGGTGGCAAGACTACCTGCTTATCTGGCAAGGGTACCTGCTTGAATGCCCATTCCATTCCAGGCCCTCCGTGCGCGTGCATGCATCAACCTCCCCTGCCCATGCCCCCTGTCCCATGCCCCCTGTCCCATGCCCCCTGTCCCATGCCCCCTGTCCCATTTCCCATGTCCCATGCCCCATGTCCCATGCCCCGTGCCCCATGCCCCATGTCCCCTGTCCCCTGCCCCCTACTCCATGGTCCATACCCCATGCTCCATACCCCATGCTCCATGCCCCATGCTCCATGCGCCATGCTTCATGCCCCATGCGCTTTGCCGCATACCCCATGCTCGATCCCATTGCCCATGGCTACATCCCATAACCCACATCCCACGCCCCTTGCGCCTTCCCCCTTGCCTCACACGTTCGCCAGTTAGGTGGCCAAGCTCCTGGACGACCAGTTCACTCACATTACGAACCTGCTCTCTAATGCTCCCTGCCCCATGCCTCTTGCACCGTATCTCATGCCACTTGCCCAATGCCCCATGCCCCATGCCATGCCCCATGCCCCATGCTCCATGCCCCATGCCCCATGCCCCATGCTCCATGCCCCATGCTCCATGTCTCATGCTCCATGCCCCATGCCCCATGCTCCATTGCCCATGCCCCATGCCCCATGCTCCATGCCCCATGCCCCATGCCCCATGCCCCATGATTCATGCCCCATGCCCCATGCCATGCCTCATGTCCCATGCCTCACTACTCCATGCCCCCCCAGGTTCGCCCACTACGTGGGCCTACCAGACGACCAACTCTCTTATGTTTCGTGCGGCATGCCTCCTGCCTGCCCATGCCCCATGCACCTCGGCTCTCAGGTTCGCCAACTACGTGGGCAAGCTGCCGGACGACCAGTTCAATCGCATAATGGATTTGCTGTTTGACAAGGACAAGGGCATCGGGCTCAACCTCGCGCGCTACCTCATAGGCGGCAGCGTCAACTACACCAACAGCCCCCAGTTCCTCACCGTTGCCTGGGAGACCCGCTCTCTCCCCGGCTTCCGCGTCCGGCCAAACGGTCAATACGACTGGACGGCGGACGGGCGGCAGAGACGGACGATGCTCGCCGCCCTGGCGCGGAATGTGGACGAGGTGGAGGCGATTTCATACTCGCCGCCCTGGTGGATGACGGTCAGCGGGGACACGGCCGGGACTAAACAGGGCAAGTGTAATTTAAAGCCCGAGTATTTCCAGGCGTATACGGACTACCAAGCGTCTGCGATCGAGCACTACCGCAGGTACTGGAACGTGACGTTTTCCACGATGAACCCTTCAAATGAGGCGCTGGAGGGGTGGTGGTCGCAGGGTTCGAAGAACGAGGGGTGCAACTACAGCCCTGAGCAGCTGAGCACTCTCATTCGCCTCCTCACCGCCAACCTCCAGAAACGAAAGCTCCCAACGAAAGTCGCGGGGTTTGACAGTTTCGTCGGCGCCACTCTCCGGTATACATACAAGTTCCCTGCTGCATTGAAGGCCGGCATTTTCCGGCTGAACGTGCACGGGTACATTCCGCCGCCGCCCAACACGACGGATACACGGCGGTACATGGAAGGCGTGATGGTGGGAATGCACCGCATGGCGACCGGGCTTGGCAAGGAGGTGTGGATGTCGGAGGTGGGGCCGATGTGGGTGGTCGGCAATGACGTGGGTGTGATGCTGTTCACAGCACGGCAGATAGTGCAGGCTGTGAACATCATGGGGGCTTCCGCTTGGATTTTCTGGCAGGCAGTGAGTGGGGTGGCTACTAACCCAGACGCGTTCCTGAAATGGGGGCTTTTGGCGGTCAGGATCTACCGGCTGAACGACACGGAAGTTAAGCCGTTGGATCTGGTGATCTCCAAGAAGCTCTACATGCTGCAGCAGTTTGTGCGTGGGGCGCCGCAGGGAAGCCTTCCTCTGCGAATTGACATGTCGTGCGGTTGTCAGCACTGCATTGCGGCCTTCTTCCATCCCGACCAGCACTTTGTGTCCATCTTCATCGTCAACCAGCGCGACACCACACACACTGCGACATTTCAATTCGAGGAGTTTGTGCCGTTTGACGCGGGTCAGGAGTGTGTGGTGGAGACGTATCGCACGTCAGCGACGGAGAACAACACGCTGGTGGCCACACAGAGCTACTCTGATGTCCCAGCTTCGATACAAGTGCCGGCTCTGGGCAGCTCGATGACGTCCGTGGTGCTGCGCAATGTGGACCCCACCTAGTGATGATGGTAGGGATGGTGATTGTAGGCATGGTGTTGGCAGTGGCTGCGGAAATGAGGAAAGCAGAGCAGTTCCTCCATGTACACACAAGTGGCTGCAGCTCCATGACGTCTGTGGTGCTGCAATGTGGACCCCGCTTAGCGCTGCTTGCAGGCAGGCGTGGTGGGTGGTGGTTGCAGAGTTGAACAAAGCAGAGCTGCTCCTTGGTAACGCTACCACGAGTGACTGCTCTCAGCTCAGCAGCACTATGACGTCCGTGTGCTGTGCAATGTGGGCCTGCATGGTGCTGCTGAATGCCCCGTAGCGCTGAGCTGACTACGTAGGTGGTGGCACTGGTATGGAAGAGTCCGAAACGTAGAGAGAGAAGAGCTGCTCCTGTATGGTGATACCACGGTACAAGTGGCTGTGCTGGGCTCTGGGGACCTTTCAAAGCAAAGAATACAGGGATGGGTGGAGTGGCCATGAGTTGCATGTGAACTCAGTGTATTGACAGTGCAGCAGAGTAAAATCAGTTCTAAGAGAACAGCAGTGATGCTTACAGTATTCTGTGTCTGGCTAGGCCATTCATGATTGGTGTGGCTGTTCATGTGCTGTTCTTTTATACCATACTCCATGCGCTCCTGCTGCCGATTCTTACTCCGAGTTCTTGCTTCCGAGATAAGGGTCGACCTCTGAACTTGAATAACCCATCTAATAAAAAACCAATATTGTATTTTGAACATGATAGAACTATTTGCTGTGGGAGTTTTTACAGAAGCAGTGGAAGAAACTGTGAGCGTGAGGTCCTTCTGCAGCTCCCCTTTGAACCAGGTGGTGACGTCGTCGGTGGAGCCGATGTAGAGCAAGTCGTCGACATAGACGATCAGCAGGATGTAGTCTGCGCCTTTGGTGAATCGATACATTCCTTGGTCGTGAGGCAGTTGGCGGAATCCGATGCGAGTGAGATGGGTGTGTAGGTGTTGTTGCCACAGCCGCGGGGCTTGTTTGATTCCGTAGAGCGATTTCAGTAGCTGGCAGACCTGATTGGGATTTCTGTGAGTGCCGTGTGGGAGTTCGACGAAGATTTCGGCGTCGACGGGTGCGTAGAGGAATGCGTTGGCGACATCGATTTGTCGCAGCTTCTTCTTCATCATGGCGGCGACGGCGAGAAGGATTCGGAGAGAGGTATGTCGACTAACTGGGGCGAATGTCTCGGTGAAGTCTCGTCCTTGCTCCTGGTCGAATCCACGCACGACCCAGCGTGCTTTGAACTTCTCAATTGTGCCGTCTGCTTTCATTTTGATGCGGAAGACCCATTTCCCGGTGAGAATGGTCTTGTTCCTTGCCACGCTTGCGGGAACGACCTTCCAGGTGTTGCGTTCCTCCAATGCCTTTAATTCCCTGTCCATGGCTTCACGCCATTTCTCCCTGTGTTCCCCCCCCAGAGCCTGCTGAACTGTGGCAGGCTCTTTAGGAAGAGCGTTGCCTGTGTTCCCGTGGACTGCGGTGACGAGACCGAGGATTTGCAGCCCAGTCTGTGAGTATTGGGGGAGTGTTGGATCCTTGGGATAAGCTGCTTCGTCTCCCGCTTCTGGGTTGGGTATGAAATTTGGTCCTATGCGTTCTGCTTCATTTGTGTTGACTGTCGCAAGTGTTACGTAACCGTTATCGGCGAAGTGATAGAAGACTTCGGCGTTGTTACTGTCGCGAGGATTTTCTTCGTCCATGGGCACGTCGACCGAGCAGAACGGGAGAGGTCCGGCTTCTTCCGATGCGTTGTCGACGTTCTGTTCATCCCAGTCTGATTCGTCCGCTGCTGAGGCGAAGGCTCGGTCACCACGAAAGCCACCGGTGAGGTCCTGATTCTCGTGCAAGTTGGCGAGGTACGTCTGAAGGGTGAGTCGTTCGTAGAAGATCACATCACGTGCTGCTACTGTTTCCTTTGAGTGGACGTCAAAAATCTTCCACGCGTTGTAATTTTTCTCAATGCCGAGGTGTAGTCCCCACTGTGCCCGTTGTGAAAATCTTCCCGCTCGTGCTTCTGGGGGTCGGTACTGTACCATACACCCGAAAACTCGTAACATTCTTGTGCTGCCCAGCTTTCCTGTCCACAGCAGATGCGGTGATGCGTTGTTCGGGAGTGACGACGACGACAGCAAGTTGTGCAGCATGACAGCATGGTCCATTGCTGCTGGCCACTGGTGGTTGGGTAGCCGCATGCCACGTAGCAGTTTGCGCATGCTGTTCTGCAGAGTCCTGTTCATTCTTTCTGCAACACCTTGCTGCTGATGGGCGTAGGGAAGGGAGAGGAGTTGCTTGATTCCCCTTTCCGTCAGGTACTGCTTGAAGCGCTGAGAGGTGTATTCTCCTCCTCCGTCTGACTGGAAGCTTTTCAGCTGTGTTCCTGATTCCCTCTCTGCTACCGGTAGCCAAGCGGCGAACGCTGCGAGAGCCATGTCGCGGCTGGGTAGGTTTCGGTGCCAGACGTATCGAGTGGCGGCGTCGATGAAGGTTATCGTGTAATTGTAGGTGACTTGTCCTGGTTCTCGATTGAAGAGGATGTCGCTGTACACTTTCTCGAGTGGTGCGTGTGCAGGTGCGCTCGGGTTGTGGTGAGAAGGAAACGGTCGATGAGGTAAGTCGGCTTCGGGGCAGATGAGGCAAGTTCCTCGTGCCCGTTGAAGTTCTCTGCCGTCGGATAGTAGTAGTGAATCTTTGTCTAGGACTCGTGCTCGTATTGTGTTATTTAACAGTGTATTGCTTGAATGTCCTGTGCGTGCGTGCCAGATATCTTCAGGAGCGCGGTGTCCGGGTGAACGTTGATACGCGTCAGAGTTGGAGTAGAAGCTGGCGACGAAGTTGGCGCTTCGGTGGACTTCTCGTTGAGTCGGGTTTAGCTGCTGTGCGGGTGTTGGTGGTGCTTCGTCGACGATGACTGGTGTCGTTGGTCCTGCTGCTGCCGATGATGTCTCTGCTGCTGCCGATGTTGTATCTGCTGCTGCCGTTTGTTGAATCGTTGCTAATGCTCGTGTTCGTTCTGCCTCAGGGATGGTGTGCGAGTACCAGAAGCCTCCCGGGCTGAATTCGGGATCGAGATCCGGGGGATGTGTCCAATCGGCGAAGTTGACGATGGCGTCGCTATCTGCAGTGCCTAGGTTGGGGACGAAATCGAGGACGAAGACGTTGTTCTTCAACACTGCTCTTCCGATGTAGAGGCTGTCAGAAGTACGAAACAGGAATGAGTGAACTAGCAGTGAAATGAGTACAAGTACCTAACCCTAGAATTGTGTACCCCCTATAGGCTAACCCACTGTAGCCTAAACTAACACAACATATATAATGTTTGACACACCCCCATAGACAAAGTGGGGAGAACTAGGGGTCACAAGACCAGTCAAGGCAAAGCAAGGCAAAACAATCTCAGGGTGGATCTCAAGGATACCACACAAATTCCGAGCACAAGCAAGTGGTCACAAGAGCAGTTCACATGCAGGTTTATAATAGAGCAGAAGGTACAATGATCACAACCTAACAAAAGTAAACATGCAGGTATATATATATAGAGATCACTGTACAAACAGACTCAAGAAGTAAGCAAGTGAGGTCCAGTAGGCACAAGGCCTAGAAGAGTGCAAAAGCGCTGATGGTCACAAGGCTGAAGCGCCTTGGTGAACACATCAGCAATGTTGGCCTCAGAGGCCACGTAACGCAGGCGAAGCTGACCACGCTGCTGTAGCTCTCGAGCAAGGAAGTAACGCAGAGCAATGTGCTTCGTTTTGTGCTCCAGTCTGTGCTCCTCACACAAGGCAATGGCTGCCTTGTTGTCGACGTACAGCACTGGAGGAGAACTAGGCTGCTCTCCAAGGTCGGTCAGCAAGTAGGTGAGCCAGTGTAGCTCCTGAGCCGCCATGGCTGTGGCATAGATCTCAGCCTCACAACTGGAGCTGAGAACAGAAGAAGAGCGAGTAGAACGCCAAGAAAGAACCAGAGCCAAGACTGAAGGAGTAACCCTGAGACGACCGCTGAGTAGCCTGGTCGTCTGCCCAAGAAGCGTCTGAGTGCCCAGTGAGAACAACTGGGACTCGCCCTCCAAGCACTAGCCCCATGCCTGACGTACTGCACAAGTAACACAACACCCTCTTAGCTGCATCCATGTGCTCCTTCCGGTGACGGCCGGGAGCGACATAGCGTGCAAGAATGCTGAGAGGGTATGCAAGGTCTGGTCGAGTGCAGGTCATCAGATACATGAGGCAACCCACAAGCTCTGGATACGGGCCACTCGGCTCTACGGACTCATCCGAAGGCAAAGCTGAGAGCGAGTGACCGGTAGGCAGAGGAGTGGGCTGAGGCGAGGAGTACGTGAAGCGGAAGCGCTGAAGGACCTGCTGCACCATGTGTGACTGAGTCAAGGTGATGGTGCGGCGTGCTCTGTCCCAGGTGATCCGCAAGCCAAGATAGCTTGTCAGTTCACCCAGGTCTGTGCACGTGTGTCTCTTCTGCAGCTCCGACTTCACGTGGGCGAGTGCCACAGTGTCAGCAGTAGCAAAGACCAAGTCGTCGACGTACACAAGGACGTAGAACGGCGGCAGTGAGGTGTCGGTGCGTAGAAACAGCGACGGGTCAGCAGTAGAAGGTGCGAACCCAAGAGCCGCAAGCGTAGTCCTCAGTGTGTCGTGCCACTCACGAGGCGCCTGGCGGAGACCGTAGACTAGCCATCGGAGGCTCCACTGGGTACCAGGAGGGAACGACCCAGTGAAGCCAGGTGGACGGCGCAGCCAGATCTCATCGTGCAGGCTGCCCTGCAGGAAAGCATGCTGAAGTCAAGCGAGTGGAGCTCGTAGTCATGCTGAGCGGCGACGTGCAGCAGAACCCGAAGAGTGGTCATCTTCGGGGTCGGGGAGAAGGTCTGAAAGAAGTCAACCCCCTCTCGCTGACTGAAGCCTCGTGCAACGTAACGCGCCTTGAAGACAGGCGGAGAGCCCGGCGGCCGCTTCACCCTGAAAATCCACATGCCACTGACGATGTTCTCCCCAGGTGGGGGAACGTCGTCGACGTAGGTGCCTGTGGACTTCCAAGAAGCCATCTCTGTGTCCATGGCTGACTGCCACTAAGAGGAGTAGGGACCGGCTATCGCCTCTGCGTAAGAGCGTGGGGTCGGGATGTCTGGTGCATCCGGGTCTCCCTCAGGGGCAACAAGCATGGACACGAGATGGGGCAAAGCGGCAGCAAAGCACTCAAACTCCTCCTGCCTGTCCTCAAGGACGTCAGTGCCAAGAGCACACTCACCCCCGACGGACGGAGGACAGACAGACTCAGACTCAGCAACTAGGCTAGCAGCGTAGTCTAGACGACAGCGAGCAGCAAAGTCGACAAGCTCAGCAACTAAGGCGGACGCAGCAGCAGACTCAAAGGAAGGGTCAGTGACAACAGTAGCCAGGAGACGCGTGACAGTAGGACTGGCAGTACGAAGAGAGTCTGACCCAGGGTCAGCAAGAGTAGGAAGAGAAGAAGCAGGAGGAGACGGCAGTGGGACACGCTGTGGAGCAGTGGACGGACGAAGCGCCATCCGGTGAGTGCCTGGGATAGCAGGAAGACTCTGACGCTGGACACGAATGCTAGAGAGAGCAGTGCGAACAGGTGACGCAGGGCGAGACTCAGGCTCTCGACGCTCAGTAAGACCTCCAGTCGGACCAGTGTAAGGAGCAGGACCAGGGAGAGAGGAGGCAGACGGTAGCTGCGACTGCAGCTAGACAGACGGAGGACACGCTAAGGAGAGAGGAGGACAAGGAGGAGGGAGCTGACCAAGAACCTGCTGAAGGAGCGGAACGAAGTACGGCCGGGACCGAGCAGCGACACAAGAGTCCGCAGGAACACTCGCCCCACGGTGCGCAGCAGCAGCGGCAGCTCCACCACCCGGGCTGTCAGCACCAGCACCAGCTCCAACGCCCAGGTCCGCAGCACCAGCGGCAGCTCCAACGCCCGGGTCCTCAGCACTAGCAACAACTCCAACTCCCGGGTCCTCTGCACCTGCGGCAGCTCCAACGCCCGGGTCCTCAGCACCAACAGTAGCTCCAACGCCCGGGTCTGCAGCACCAGCGGCAGCTCCAACGCCAGTGGGGTCCGCAACACGAGGCACGCCACTCCGAAGGGTGCAGCGACGCTCGTACCACTCACGGATCCGCTCGCGGGAGGGGAGCTTCCTAACAGGAGAAGAAGCACTAGTACCTGTCCCAGCAGTACGTCCGGCACGAGTGGAACCCCGCCGGAGGCTGCAGTACTCTAAGTACCACGTACGCAGCTGCTCCGAGGAGAGGGCTCCTCCAGGAGTAGGACTCACAGGGCCAGTACCTCCAGACCCAGAACCCCCAGACCCCGGACTCCGCGGCTCAGCACCACGAGGCTCCACACCCCCAGGCTCCACACCCCCAGGCTCAGCAACCCCAGGCTCCACACCCCCAGGCTCCACACCCCCACGCTCAGCACCCCCAGGCTCCACACCCCAAGGCTCAGCACCCCCAGGCTCAGCACCCCTAGCAGGACGAGAGTCAATAGCTACCTCAACAGGCTCAACCGGGTCTACCTGAGACACACCTGAGGGAGCGGCACCCTGAGGGGGGAGGGGGTCTGCAACAGCAGCACCTGGCGCGAGGAAGAGAGGCGGGGGGGGAAGCGGGGCAGTGCGGTAGGGGAAGAGGCGGTAGTAAGGGACAGACTCGTCAAAAGTGACGTCCTGGGAGGGCAAGACTCGGCGCGAGGTGGCGTGGTAAAACTGCCAACCAGACGCGTCCGGGACAAAGCCGAGGAAGACGCAAGGAACAGCACGGGAGGAGAGCTTGTCCGCAGACGAATCCCGGACAAAAGCTCGAGACCCCCAGACCCGGAAACGCGACGCATCGCCAACCTCCCTCGTCCACAGCAGCGTGGGCGAGGTCTCCGGCAAGGAGACACGGGGCCAGAGGTTGAGCTGATGCGCAGCATACCGGATTGCAAACGGCCACAGAAAGTGGGGGGCAGCCGCATGGATCAAGGAGGTACGGGCGACCTCCATGACCAGGCCAATGCGGCGCTCCGCAACCCCACTCTGCTGTGGAGAGGCCGGAAGCGTGAACGACTGCTCAATGCCGTGCTCAGCACAGTAGGCTGCCAAGAGGTCAGAGGAGAACTCACCACCTCTGTCAGAGTGCAAGCGCAGGACAGGAAAGTTCGAGCGGAAACGCTCGCTGAGCTGGAGACGGGCTCTGCAGATCCAAGGGATCAAGACATCAGGGACCTCACCCTTGGTGCGCAAGGGGAAGACCGTGGTGTAGCGCGAGTAGTCGTCAACAACTATCAGGAAGTACCTCTCCTGACCCTGACCACGGACGCGGGCTGGGCCCCACACGTCCATGTGGAGCGTCTGCAAAGGAGCAGTCGTCGGGGGAAACGAGGAGGAGTGAGGAGCGGCGCAATGCCGCCCCTCAACACAGGGAAGGCAGGGAGGAGCAGGCGAGGGTGGGAGGGGAGGGAGGACCCTGGGACGACCAGAGACAAGGTACCGGGAGTGCATGGCACGAAGGCGCTGCACAGACGGGTGGCCAAGTCGGTGGTGCCAGAGGACAGTCTCGTGTGCTAAAGAGAGACACGAGCAGGGGGCAGACAGTTGACCTGACGCGGACGCAAACGCAGACGCAGACGCAGCGACCTGAGGGGAGGCAGTAGTCAGTGTGTACAGGTCCGACCCTGGCTGCCGAGTAAAGGTAGCCAAGTGACGACCCGTACGAGCACACGTGCAGTGGGTCACGCGCTCGTAGGCAGGGGTGAACTGGTGAACACCCCCATCCTGGAGAGCACATCCTGCCACCAAGTTCGTAGAGAACGAGGGGAGGTGGAGACCTGACAGTGTGCCCGACTGGACCGCAGGGTAGGGAAGGACAGTGGAAGAGGTCGCAATGACCGGACCCCCAGAGGGGTCAGCAAGCGAGACAGCAACTGGCCGAGCAAGGGGCTCAAGGGCAGTGCGGTCACGAAAGAAGCAGCGAGAAGCACCTGAGTCCAGTGTGAAGGTGTGCAGTGCGGCAGTCGGCGCAGTACCAGGGGAGGAGGACACACGAGCACCTAGAGCAGCAGCCTGACCAGCACCTGGGGTAGCCGACACGCAAGTACCTGGAGCGGCAGACGCACTGGCCCTAATGCCCGGGTCGGGCGGCACACACAAGTACTCGGCACCCTCTCCACTAGTAGACATCACATACATGGCAGATAGAATAGCATCAAAGTCTAGAGCATAAATGTCAATCCCCTTCTTAAGGAGATCAAGCCAGCGGGGCAGCTCAGTGGCCTGAGGGAACTGAACACGCCAAGCGTCGTCGAGATGAGAGAAACAGCGCTGTGTGGCGTGCGGACGTCCACACTGCTGACCAGTGCGGTCACCAGTGCGAATGACGTACGTGCAGCTAAGACCACCCCCACCCCCGTGCTGAGAGTACCACTCACGGACCTCCTGGGGCGAGGGAGTGTGCTGCTGGCGCTGGCCACCGCCAGTGCCTCCACGGCCACCACCACCGCTGCCACCTCCTCGACCACTCCAACCCTTGCCGCCGCCTCTTCCACCGCCACCCCAACCGCCGCCTCCACTCCTGCCACCTCCCCCGCCGCTGCCACCACCACCCCCACCGCTACCACTCGCCCCTCCAGCCGAGCCACCACCCCCACTGCCTCCACCGCCCCCACCGCCGCCTCCCCCGCCGTCACTGCTACCACCCTTGCCCCCCTTGCCCTTGCCGCTGCGGCGCCCGCTCGAGGCAGACGCAGCGCCGACCTTCTCAGCACTGAGAAGGTCGACAGCAGCAGCAGAGGCGACAGAGGGAAGAAGGGGGGAAGGAGAACATTCCTCAAAGAACGGGGTACGGGGGTCGCCACGAGAGGCACCTACAGCAACTATGCTAGTCTCAGCTGCAAGGAGCTCCTTCTCGAGGAGGGCAATGGTGAGCTCAGTGGGGCAACGAGCTAGGAAGTGGTCCCTGACAGCACGAAGTGTGTCAGGGAGGCGGGTGACTAGGTGGTAGAGAGTGAGCCAGAGTGGAGGGGGGTGCGTGGCAAGGAACTCAGCAGGCATGGCGGCACGGAAGCGGGCCTCACTAGTGCGGAGGTGCGTGATGAGGTCAGCGACTGTGTGGAAGGAGGACAGGTCGGGAAACAGGTAGGGGAGGGAGAGACGACCTAGTGCGGCAGAGGCAGGTGAGGATTAGCGAGCAACGGCAGCTGTGTACAGTGCCTGTGCAGTCTTGTGCTGGCCAAAGTGCTCGCGTTCGTCTATCGGCAGTGAGTTGCGAATGGCGAAGCGAGCGTGGGCATCACGAGTCTGCCACTGTGAGGGAGCAGTGCTATCAGCAGTAGCTGCAGGGGCAGTGACATGGCCTAAGGCGTGATCGTACAGTGAGATATCATCCTTGGCTGTGAGCTGTAGGTAGAGGTGCAGGTCATCAAGCCAGGTGTCAAACTTCACAAGGCGGCCCTCGGCATCAAACACTAGAACCTGTGGGCTAGCCATAAGAACAGTAGACTAGCAGCAGTAGCAGTAGCAGTAGCAGGAGCAGTAGCAGTAGCAGTAGCAGAAGTAGGTAGGACGAACCAGGTAGGGCAGGGCTGCGCGGCTCGGTTCAGGTAGGGCGGCGCGGCTCGGTAAGGGCGGCGCGGCTCGGTTCGGGTGGCGCGGCTCGGTTCGGGTCGCGCGGCTCGGCTCGGGTCGCGCTGCTCGGCTCGGTCCTAGAGAGGCTGTGGCCGTCGCGGGCCGGTGGGGCCGTAAGGGGAGGGCGCGATGGCCGCTCGGTCCTAGAGAGGCTGTGGCCGCAATGGCCGGTGGGGCCGTAAGGGGAGGGCGCGATGGCCTTAAGGGGCTAGCGCGGGGCCTGAAGGGGCCGTGGGAGGCTAGCGCGTGGCTGCACGGGGCCGTTCGGGGCTAGCGCGGGGCCGTTCGGGGCCGTGAGAGGCTAGCGCAGGGCCAACAGGGGGCCTTAAGGGGCTAGTGCAGGGCCTGAAGGGGCCGTGAGAGGCTAGCGTGGGGCCGCACGGGGCCGTTCGGGGCTAGCGCGGGGCCGTTCGGGGGCCGTGAGAGGCTAGCGCGGGGCCGACGGGGGGCCTTAAGGGGCTAGCGCAGGGCCTTAAGGGGCCGTGAGAGGCTAGCGCGGGGCCGCACGGGGCCTTAAGGGGCTAGCGCGGGACCTGAAGGGGGGCCGTGAGAGGCTAGCGTGGGGCCGACGGGGCCGCTAAGGGGCGACGCACGGGGCCGTGAGGGGCCTTAAGGGGCGACGCACAAGGGCCTTAGGGGGCCTTAAGACCGAGGCGCTCTAGGCGCAGGCAGGTAGGTAGGTAGTGGTGGGCCCTTAAAAAAAAAAAATCGGTCCTAGCGAAGGACCTGCTCTGAAACCATGTCAGAAGTACGAAACAAGAATGAGCGAACTAGCAGTGAAATGAGTACAAGTACCTAACCCTAGAATTGTGTACCCCCTATAGGCTAACCCACTGTAGCCTAAACTAACACAACATATATAATGTTTGTCAGAGGCCGCCCTTCCCGTGATATAACTTAAACTCCTGGGTGGTGCTGTCGGCTTCCAAGTGAATACCTTTCGCCATCAACTGGCTAACACTCAGTAAGTTGTAGCCAAGTCCCTCTGCGATAAGTACCTTTGACATATGTAATATGACGTTTGTCTCTCGTGACTGTCTCAGAAGTACGAAACTGGAAATGATTGACTAGAATGGCAGTTGGGTACAAATAGGTCAAAACCTAACCCTAGAATTGTGTACCCTCTATAGGCTAACCCACTGTAGCCTAAACTAACACAACATATATAATGTTTGACACACCCCCATAGGCAAAGTGGGGGAGAACTAGGGGTCACAAGACCAGTCAAGGCAAAGCAAGGTAAAACAAGCTCAGGGTGGATCTCAAGGATACCACACAAATTCCGAGCACAAGCAAGTGGTCACAAGACCAGTTCACATGCAGGTTTATAATAGAACAAAAGGTACAATGATCACAACCTAACAAGAGAAAACATGCAGGTATATATATAGAGATCACAGTAAAAACAGTCTCAAGAAGTAAGCAAGTGGGGTCCAGTAGGCACAAGGCCTAGAAGAGTGCAAAAGCGCTGATGGTCACAAGGCTGAAGCGCCTTGGTGAACACATCAGCAATGTTGGCCTCAGAGGCCACGTAACGCAGACGAAGCTGACCACGCTGCTGCAGCTCTCGAGCAAGGAAGTACCGCAAAGCAATGTGCTTCGTTTTGTGCTCCAGTCTGTGCTCCTCACACAAGGCAATGGCTGCCTTGTTGTCGACGTACAGCACTGGAGTCAAGACTGAAGGAGTAACCCTGAGACGACCGCTGAGTAGCCTGGTCGTCTGCCCAAGAAGCGTCTGAGTGCCCAGTGAGAACAACTGGGACTCGCCCTCCAAGCACTAGCCCCATGCCCGACGTACTGCACAAGTAGCGCAACACCCTCTTAGCTGCATCCATGTGCTCCTTCCGGTGACGGCCGGGAGCGACATAGCGTGCAAGAATGCTGAGAGGGTATGCAAGGTCTGGTCGAGTGCAGGTCATTAGGTACATGAGGCAACCCACAAGCTCTGGATATGGGCCACTCGGCTCTACGGACTCATCCGAAGGCAGAGCTGAGAGCGAGTGACCGGTAGGCAGAGGAGTGGGCTGAGGCGAGGAGTACGTGAAGCGGAAGCGCTGAAGGACCTGCTGCACCATGTGTGACTGAGTCAAGGTGATGGTGCGGCGCGCTCTGTCCCGGGTGATCCGCAAGCCAAGATAGCTTGTAAGTTCACCCAGGCCTGTGCACGTGTGTCTCTTCTGCAGCTCCGACTTCACGTGGGCGAGTGCCACAGTGTCAGCAGTAGCAAAGACCAAGTCGTCGATGTACACAAGGACGTAGAACGGCGGCAGTGAGGTGTCGGTGCGTAGAAACAGCGACGGGTCAGCAGTAGAAGGCGCGAACCCAAGAGCAGCAAGTGTAGTCCTCAGTGTGTCGTGCCACTCACGAGGCGCCTGGCATAGACCGTAGACTGGCCGTCTGAGGCTCCACTGGGTACCAGGAGGGAACGACCCAGTGAAGCCAGGTGGACGGCGCAGCCAGATCTCCTCGTGCAGGCTGCCCTGCAGGAAAGCAGTGCTGAAGTCAAGCGAGTGGAGCTCGTAGTCACGCTGAGCGGCGACGTGCAGCAGAACCCGAAGAGTGGTCATCTTCGAGGTCGGGGAGAAGGTCTGGAAGAAGTCAACTCCCTCTCGCTGACTGAAGCCTCGTGCAACGTAACGCGCCTTGAGGACAGGCGGAGAGCCCGGCGACCGCTTCACCCTGAAAATCCACATGCCACTGACGATGTTCGCCCCAGGTGGGGGAACGTCGTCGACGTAGGTGCCTGTGGACTTCCAGGAAGCCATCTCTGTGTCCATGGCTGACTGCCACTAAGAGGAGTAGGGACCGGCCATCGCCTCTGCGTAAGAGCGTGGGGTCGGGATGCCTGGTGCATCCGGGTCTCCCTCAGGGGCAACAAGCAAGGACACGAGATGGGGCAAAGCGGCAGCAAAGCACTCAAACTCCTCCTGCCTGTCCTCAAGGACGTCAGTGCCAAGGGCACACTCACCCCCGACGGACGGAGGACAGACAGACTCAGACTCAGCAACTAGGCTAGCAGCGTAGTCTAGACGACAGCGAGCAGCAAAGTCGACAAGCTCAGCAACTAAGGCGGACGCAGCAGCAGACTCAAAGGAAGGGTCAGTGACAACAGTAGCCAGGAGACGCGTGACAGTAGGACTGGCAGTACGAAGAGAGTCGGACTCAGGGTCAGCAAGAGCCGGAAGAGAAGAAGTAGGAGGAGACGGCAGTGGGACACGCTGTGGAGCAATGGACGGACGAAGCGCCATCCGGTGAGTGCCTGGGACAACAGGAAGACTCTGACGCTGGACACGACTGCTAGAGAGAGCACTGCGGACAGGTGACGCAGGGCGAGACTCAGGCTCACGACGCTCAGTAAGACCTCCAGTCGGACCAGTGTAAGGAGCAGGACCAGGGAGAGAGGAGGCAGACGGTAGCTGCGACTCCAACTGGACAGACGGAGGACACGCTAAGGAGAGAGGAGGACAAGGAGGAGGGAGCTGACCAAGAACCTGCTGAAGGAGCGGAACGAAGTACGGCCGGGACCGAGCAGCGACACCAGAGTCAGCAGGAACACTCGCCCCAGGTGCGCAGCAGCTGCGGCAGCTCCAACGCCCGGGTCCTCAGCACGAGCGGCAGCTCCAACGCCCTGGTCCGCAGCACCAGCGGCAGCTCCAACGCCCGGGTCCTCAGCGCCAGCAACAGCTCCAACACCCGGGCTGTCAGCACCAGCAGTAGCTCCAATGCCCGGGTCCTCAGCACCAGCGGCAGCTCCAACGCCCGGGTCTGCAGCACCAGCGGCAGCTCCAACGCCCGGGTCCGCAGCACCAGCGGCAGCTCCAACGCCCGGGTCCTCAGCGCCAGCAACAGCTCCAACACCCGGGCTGTCAGCACCAGCAGTAGCTCCAACGCCCGGGTCCGCAGCACCAGCGGCAGCTCCAACGCCCGGGTCCTCAGCACCAACAGCAGCTCCAACTCCCGGGTCTGCAGCACCAGCGGCAGCCCCAACGCCAGTGGGGTCCGCAACACGAGGCACGCCACTCCGAAGGGTGCAGCGCCGCTCGTACCACTCACGGATCCGCTCGCGGGAGGGGAGCTCCCTAACGGGAGAAGAAGCACTAGTACCAGTCCCAGCAGTACGTCCGGCACGAGTGGAACCCCTCCGGAGGCTGCAGTACTCTAAGTACCACGTACGCAGCTGCTCCGAGGAGAGGGCTCCTCCAGGAGTAGGACTCACAGGGCCAGTACCTCCAGACCCAGAACCCCCAGACCCCGGACTCCGCGGCTCAGCACCACGAGTCTCCACACCCCCAGGCTCCACATCCCCAGGCTCCACACCCCCAGGCTCAGCACCCCCAGGCTCCACACCCCCACGCTCAGCACCCCCAGGCTCAGCACCCCCAGGCTCAGCACCCCTAGCAGGACGAGAGTCGACAGCTACCTCAACAGGCTCAACCGGGTCTACCTGAGACACACCTGAGGGAGCGGCACCCTGAGGGGGGAGGGGGTCTGCAATAGCAGCACCTGGCGCGAGGAAGAGAGGCGGGGGGGGGGGGAAGCGGGGCAGTGCGGTAGGGGAAGAGGCGGTGGTAGGGGACGGACTCGTCAAAAGTGACGTCCTAGGAGGGCAAGACTCGGCGCGAGGTGGCGTGGTAAAACTGCCAACCAGACGCGTCCGGGACAAAGCCGAGGAAGACGCAGGGAACACCACGGGAGGAGAGCTTGTCTGCAGACGTATCGCGGACAAAAGCTCGAGACCCCCAGACCCAGAAACGCGATGCATCGCAAACCTCCCCCGTCCATAGCAGCGTGGGTGAGGTCTCCGGCAAGGAGACACGGGGCCAGAGGTTGAGCTGGTGCGCAGCGTACCGGACCGCAAACGGCCACAGAAAGTGGGGGGCAGCCGCATGGATCAAGGAGGTACGGGCGACCTCCATGACCAGGCCACTGCGGCGCTCTGCAACCCCATTCTGCTGTGGAGAGGCCGGAAGCGTGAACGACTGCTCAATGCCGTGCTCAGCACAGTAGGCTGCCAAGAGGTCGGAGGAGAACTCACCACCTTTGTCAGAGTGCAAGCGCAGGACAGGAAAGTCCGAGCGGAAACGCTCCCTGAGCTGGAGATGGGCTCTGCGGATCCAAGGGATCAAGACATCAGGGACCTCACCCTTGGTGCGCAAGGGGAAGACCGTGGTGTAGCGCGAGTAGTCGTCAACAACTATCCGGAAGTACCTCTCCTGACCCTGACCACGGACGCGGGCTGGGCCCCACACGTCCATGTGGAGCGTCTGCAAAGGAGCAGTCGTCGGGGGAAACGAGGAGGAGTGAGGAGCGGCGCAATGCCGCCCCTCGACACAGGGAAGGCAGGGAGGAGCAGGCGAGGGTGGGAGGGGAGGGAGGACCCTGGGACGACCAGAGACAAGGTACCGGGAGTGCATGGCACGAAGGCGCTGCACAGACGGGTGGCCAAGTCGGTGGTGCCAGAGGACAGTGTCGTGCGCTAGAGAGCGACACGAGCAGGGGGCAGACAGCTGACTGGACGCGGACGCGAACGCAGACGCAGACGCAGCGACACTAGGGGAGGCAGTAGTCAGTGTGTACAGGTCCGACCCCGGCTGCCGGGTGAAGGTAGCCAAGTGACGGCCCTTACGAGCACACGTGCAGTGGGTCACACGCTCGTAGGCAGGGGTGAACTGGTGAACACCCCCGTTCTGGAGAGCACATCCTGCCACCAAGTTCGTAGAGAACGAGGGGAGGTGGAGACCTGACAGTGTGCCCGACGGGACCGCAGGGCAAGGAAGGACAGTGGAAGAGGTCGCAATGACCGGACCCCCAGAGGGGTCAGCAAGTGAGACAGCAACTGGCCGAGCAAGCGGCTCAAGGGCAGTGCGGTCACGAAAGAAGCAGCGAGAAGCACCTGAGTCCAGTGTGAAGGTGTGCAGTGCGGCAGTCGGCACAGTACCAGGGGGGGGGGGACACACGCGCACCTAGAGCAGCAGCCTCACCAGCACCTGGGGTAGCCGACACGCGAGTACCTGGAGCTGCAGACGCACTGGCCCTAATGCCTGGGTCGGGCGGCACACACAAGTACTCGGCACCCTCTCCACTAGTAGACATCACATACATGGCAGATAGAATAGCATCAAAGTCTAGAGCATAGATAGCAATCCCCTTCTTCAGGAGATCAAGCCAGCGGGGCAGTTCAGTGGCCTGAGGGAACTGAACACGCCAAGCGTCGTCGAGACGAGAGAAACAGCGCTGTGTGGCATGTAGTCGTCCACACTGCTGACCAGTGCGGTCACCAGTGCGAATGACGTACGTGCAGCCAAGACCACCCCCACCCCCGTGCTGAGAGTACCACTCACGGACCTCCTGGGGCGAGGGAGTGTGCTGCTGGCGCTGGCCACCGCCAGTGCCTCCACGGCCACCACCACCGCTGCCACCACCTCGACCACCCCAACTCCTGCCGCCGCCTCGTCCACCGCCACCCCAACCGCCGCCTCCACTCCTACCACCTCCCTCGCCGCCGCCGCCACCACCCCCACCGCTACCACTCGCCCCTCCAGCCGAGCCACCACCCCCACTGCCTCCACCGCTCCCACCGCCGCCTCCCCCGCCGTCACCGCAACCACCCTTGCCCCCCTTGCCCTTGCCGCTGCGGCGCCCGCTCGAGGCAGACGCAGCGCCGACCTTCTCAGCACCGAGAAGGTCGACAGCAGCAGCAGAGGCGACAGAGGGAAGAAGGGGGGAAGGAGAACACCCCTCAAAGAACGGGGTACGGGGGTCGCCACGAGAGGCACCTACAGCGACTATGCTAGTCTCAGCTGCAAGGAGCTCCTTCTCGAGGAGGGCAATAGTGAGCTCAGTGGGGCAACGAGCTAGGAAGTGGTCCCTGACAGCACGCACTGTGTCAGGGAGGCGGGTGACTAGGTGGTAGAGAGTGAGCCAGAGTGGAGGGGGGTGCGTGGTAAGGACCTCAGCAGGCATGGCGGCACGGAAGCGGGTCTCACTAGTGCGGAGGTGCATGATGAGGTCAGCGACTGTGTGAAAAGAGGCCACGTCGGGAAACAGGAAGGGGAGGGAGAGACGGCCTAGTGCGGCAGAGGCAGGTGAGGAGTAGCGAGCAACTACAGCTGTGTACAGTGCCTGTGCAGTCTTGTGCTGGCCAAAGTGCTCGCGTTCGTCTATCGGCAGGGAGTTGCGAATGGCGAAGCGAGCGTGGGCATCACGAGTCTGCCACTGTGAACGAGCCGTGCTGTCAGTAGTAGCAGCAGGGGCAGTGACATTGCCTAGGGCGTGATCGTACAGTGAGATGTCATCCTTGGCTGTGAGCTGTAGGTAGAGGTGCAGGTCATCGAGCCAGGTGTCAAACTTCACAGGGCGGCCCTCAGCATCGAACACAAGAACCTATGGGCTAGCCATAGGAACAGTAGACCAGTAGCAGTAGCAGTAGCAGCAGCAGTAGCAGTATAAGAAGTAGGTAGGACGAACCAGATAGGGCAGGGCGGCGCGGCTCGGTGTAGTTCGGGTCGCGGCTCGGCTTAGGTAGGGCGGCGCGGCTCGGCGAGGGCGGCGCGGCTCGGTCTGGGTCGCGCGGCTCGGCTCGGGTCGCGCAGTTCGCCCGGGTCGCGCTGTGAGAGGCTAGCGCGGGGCCGACGGGGGGGCCTGAAGGGGCTAGCGCGGGGCTTCACGGGGCCGTTCAGGGCTAGCACGGGGCCGTTCGGGGGCCGTGAGAGGCTAGCGCGGGGCCGCACGGGGCCGTTCGGGGCTAGCGCGGGGCCGTGAGGGGGCCGTGAGAGGCTGGTGCGGGGCCGACGAGGGGCTTAAGAGGCTAGCGCGGGGCCTGAGGGGGCCGTGATAGGCTAGCGCGGGGCCGCATAGGGCCGTTCGGGGCTAGCGCGGGGCCTGAGGGGGCCGTGAGAGGCTAGCGCGGGGCCGCACGGGGCCGTTCAGGGCTAGCGCAGGGCCGTTCGGGGGCCATGAGAGGCTAGCGCGGGGCCGACGGGGGGCCTTAAGGGGCTAGCGCGAGGCCTTAAGGGGCCGTGAGAGGCTAGCGCAGGTCTTAAGGGGCTAGCGTGGGGCCGACGGGGCCTCTAGGGAGGTAAGCGCGGGGCCGTGAGGGGCTTAAGGGGCTAGCGCGAGGGCCTCAGGGGGCCTTAAGAACGAGGCGCTCTAGGCAGAGGTAGTTAGGTAGGTAGTGGTGGTGGGCCCTTAAAAAAAAAATTCGGTCCTAGTGAAGGACCTGCTCTAAAACCATCTCAGAAGTACGAAACTGGAAATGATTGACTAGAATGGCAGTTGGGTACAAATAGGTCAGAACCTAACCCTAGAATTATGTACCCTCTATAGGCTAACCCACTGTAGCCTAAACAAACACAACATATATAATGTTTGACAGACTGAAGTTGTACAACGCCTTGTCGTCGTGTGCGCAGGTTCTGATTGTTGGCGACCGTGATGACTACTTCTCGCTGGAGTCGATGTTCGCGTTGAACGAAGCGCCCGGAGGAGCACATATGTTGTCCGCAGCAACTGTCCAAGAACCAAGTGTCTTGCCCGGATGGTTCGCTTTGGGCGATGGCGGCGTACGTCGGATTCGGCTGGAGTGACTCGCGGCGAGGCGTCCTGTTGTCGAGCTCTTCTTCCGGTGAGTAGTGCGGTGGTGATTCGGTTGTGCAGGAATCGCTTATCTTCACCATGCAGTTGACAACGTTTCTTGCTCCTTGTGCAGATTGTCCCGTTGGAGTCGTTGAAGCTTGGATTGTGGTCGTCGGATTTGCTTGCGTTGAAGCAACTTGGGAGCTTGAAGGCCGGAGTTGTCGCTGTGGTGTCGTCGACTGCTGACGAGACGGGCAGTGCGTGCGAGGATGTCCCGAAGTCTTGCAGATGTGGCAGAACGGAGGTACCGTCTTCACTTGTTGCTGTTGTCGATTGTTGTTGCCGTTGTATCGTCGTTGAGTGTGAAACGCAAACTCCGGTGCTAATGCTTTCTTCTTGTGTCTTTCTTCTTGCAGGTCCATGTCCTGCTGCTCAGCATGAATTTCGGCGCAGAGTGCCGCTTCGGAGATCCTCCCGTGTGCTCGCAATATGGCGCGAGTGGAGCGCCAGTGGGGTCCGAGACCGCCGATGACCACCGTGACAAAAGCGTCTTCTGAAATCGACCCTCCGCATCGAAGGAGCTTGTCGCGCAGTTCGCGGCAGCGGCTGATATAAGCCATGCCTTTCTCCCCTGTTTTCATTTCAATCGTTGTCAGCTGCGCCATTAACCTGCTTTGATTTACGCTGTCTGTTGCTTGATACAGGTTCCTGTTAGAATAGTAGGTAGTGGGGCCTAGGCTTAGTAGCCTAGGCCCACACTAGGAGGTAGGTGTGTGCGCTCTAGAGGTAGGAATTAGGGTTTGCGAAGGAGAATTGGAAGAATGAGTATGGATTAGCAAGCAGCAGGACACACAAATAGCAAACCCTAAGGGGTTGTACCCACTATTGAGCACCCCACTGCAGGCTACACAAATAACATTCTGACAGTTCTTCAGGTGGTTGTACGCGAGCTCCGCGGAGTTGCCGTAGCCTCGGTAAGTCCTGATGTTCTGCTGCTGGGTCGGGGTGATATTTCTTAGCAGTATCGTGTATGCCATCATTGATTGATAGGTGTACTGCTGCTTCTCATATTGTGTCCCGTTTGTTGGATATGGCAGGGACCCGTCGAAGAAGCCGAGAATCTGTGCTCCTTCCATCATCAGCTCGAACTCGAACGACCAGGTGAAGAAGTCTTTTCCGTCGAATGGCTTTGTCGTTTGCAACTTAAGAACATGCGCGAATTGCGATTGAACTTGTAATGCGTCCAACCCCTTTTCTTGTCCCGGTGCAGATTGAGGTTGCGGCATGAAGCTGACGAAGCCACGCTGGGGCTCGTACGGCGCAAAGGTAGGCTGCGGTTGTTGTTGTTGAATTCCGCGTGCGTAGGATGAGCCGTCAAGACTCATAGGAGTCACGTTATTGTAGTTGCTGTTGTTCGACTGCGCAGGTACTCCTTGCTGGTGCTGCTCGTAGAAGGACATGAAGGAGAAGAACTTCTCCATCATGCTTGGATCGAAGCTTGCGGGCGTTTCCGTGGACCCAGCTGCTGGTCTCATGGTAGTCCCTTCCTCTGTCTGTAGACCAGAGACAGGAGGTGGAGTAGGAGTAGTGCCTGGAGAACCGTTGGAGGAGCTCCTCTCCTTCCTAGTAGACATGTCTTCTTGTATTTGAGTGTTAAAGGAAGATAACTTTCAACTCTAACTGCTCTCATACCATGTTGGGCTGAAGTGCCCTAAGGATCTTTGTAGAGTGTAAGTATGAGTAGGATTGTAATAGCGGAAGCGTTTTAAGTGAAGTCTTGAACCACCTTGCGCTGGTATGTGAGGGCAAAGTAAGTTGATTAAAACAAGCAAGTACAAAGCTTTATATAAGAGTGCAAGGAATACGAATAGATATAATTAAACTACTTTTGCTGTTGCGATTCGATACAGTGCGACTCGGGCAACTGCTCAATGTCGAGTCAGTTGTGTGTCCTTGCTGTTGCGGTGTATTTGTCAAGTCAAAGGTTGCTGACCTTTGACCTTCGTGTAACCTCCAGACGGTTACCTCAACCTCCGAGGGTTGACTCGCGATGCTTCGATTCGGACTGCTTCGCTAGTGTCCTGAGTTTCGACACGACAGAGGCGCTTTAAGACTTATTATTCCCAACACCACTTAGGCAAGCCACCAAAGCTGTACACTAGCATGCTTAGCAGGCAGGCTTAGGGTGATTTCCAGGCCAAGCAAAACATCAGTGAGGTGGGAGGAATTCCGGCAACAAATGCACACCTGGAGAACAAGAATAAGGCCCTGTTCGGCTGCACAAAAAAGCGGTCACAACCAACCAATTACCGTATTACCCCGGATATAAGCGCACCTGCGCTTATAATAAAACAGTGTTTTTTAGGGGGGTGCGCTTATAATTGAGTCAAATTTATAAGCGCATGCGAAAATATAATGGCAAATACATAACTATGATTTAAAGCACCAAATTGTGCATCCCAGTACAGTTGCATTTTTAATCAAATTGAAATGGGCATCAGAATCGCGCGAGGGCGATTTTCTGCCGGCGCACAGGGGCAAGGACGCGTCAAGCTTGCCCCGCTCCAGTATATGAGCCAATCACATACAGTCGCTCGCTCAGTGCACAGCACCCACGGCTGTGCTGTCAGTCAGCTTCGCCCCAGGCCAGCATATGAGCCACTGGCGTGCAGTCGCTCGCTCGCAGCGCACAGGCACGGCCCCTTTTTCCACCCACACCACCCCCCCCCCCCCCCCTCGCCCCGAAAGGGCTGTCAGTCAACGGCTTCGCAAGGTTCCGCCTTTCTTGATCGAATCGCCCGTGCTCAAGAGAGTCAACCGAAGTACGGTAGAAATGGATGCGGGTGGACTCGCTGCAAAATAGGGAATTGTTACCGTTTTAATCATGATTTAAAATAAAAATTGTACATGCGCTTATAATAAATCAAGGTTTTACAGGGGGTGCGCTTATAATTGAGGATCGGCCATAAGCGCATTGCTCCAGATACAAGCGCATGCGCCTTTGATAGGCCTGCGCTTATATCCGGGGCCATACGGTACCAACCAGAACAGAACAAACCAAACAGTAAATGAGGCTCAGGACTCTTGCTGACTCATGGTGACGTGTAAAAGTCCCCTACTATTGGTCGCATTTTCGAACGTCTTTCCAGACCAGACTCGTATTTGTTTTAGGTTTGTTGTTGGTTCCATGACAACCCAACAGTGCCAACCAACAAGAAGTGCACAGTAATCCACGGGCAAAATGAAGTACAATGCTGGTTGGTTCTTGGTCCAGTGCTGATCTTGCTTTCAACGTGGGCAGGAACGGTTGTTTGTTCATTGGGAGATTTCAACCAACAGACCATTGGCTAGAGTACTGGTCCCCCAACCTCCAACTGCCCAAAAAGTGGGTAAACTCACGCCTACTTATAACAAAAAAAAAGCCCCTTGCCAATTGCAACCTGCTAGAGAAAGCTCGTTGCAACCAAGGCTAACCCCAACTCACTCGACATGACTTGCTGGTCGACCTGTCACACACCTTGGGAGTACAAGGATACCTATTAACTCGTCACGCACTCCCCGTAGCTCCTAATCTCCCTGCCCGTAGTCTACGTTCACACTCCCCTCGCTTTCCTGAGCGCACCGAGCCGCAACCGCCGACCTACAGGTATTTGGAGGGTAGTGTAAGAGAAAGTCCCCATCGCGAAATGCCCATTCTTTGCAGTAATATACGCTGTCTGGTCTCATCCTTTAAGGTACGCCTATAGAACCGCATGAGTTCCCCCCGGGTCGTTAAAACTCAGTCTAAGGCGCATTGCTTTCGTCTCGTCTAGGATCTCAACGGCGCCTCCAGTCACATCGACGCGCCCCCTATTCCCATTGTCGATCTACCCGTCCCCATGGCGCGCAACTCCTCCCCTCGTCGCTCTGGCCCATTAAATATACCCGCCTCATTTCCCGTGTTGCGTTCCTCGCCTACCGCCCTTCCAATAGACCCTAACGTTGGCGTTGTAACGGATTCAAGCATCACCTTTTAATATAGCAACCAAATAGCCTGCATGGTGGAAATCTCCCACTAATAATAACGAATGCATCCCACAAATCTGCCATCTACTATGCGTTAACCACATCTTCGGATTCTCCCCGCTATTCGCCCCTACCTCATACCCCGACAAGCTGTGCCGGCTAGTCCCAACAAACACCTCTCCACTACTTGCACTATCCCTCCTTCGCACAATCCTAAATAAATCCCTCTCCCTTCTTTCCCTCTACTCTCCCCCCTACCTCCTCCCACTCAGCTCTCCCAACGCACCCTCGGAGGGCCACTACTCAAGCACCTCTCCAAGCTGCAGGTCCGTTCCGTCTACCCACCCCTGCCCTGTCCTGGCACATGTACGATCTCCCCTGCCATGGCTGCAGGTACGACCTCCTCCACCACCTTCTCTGCAGGGGCCAAACCTCTTCTTTGCTTCCCCCACCCCCTTCTCTGCTTCCCCCCATCCTCTTCCCTGCTTCCCCCACCCCCTTCTCTGCTTCCCCCCCATTCCCTTCTCTACTTCCACCCATCCCCTTCCCTGGTCCCCCCCAACCCATTCTCTGCTTCCCCCCATTCCCGTCCCCATCCCCTTCCCTGCTTCCCCCCATCCCTTTCCCTGCCCGTCCCCATCCTCTTCCCTGCTTTCCCCCATTCCCTTCTCGGCTTCCCCCCATCCCCTTCCCTGCTTCCCCCCATCCCCTTCTCTGCTTCCACCCATCCCCTTCCCTGGTCCCCCCCAACCCATTCCCTGCTTCCCCCCATTCCCGTCCCCATCCTCTTCCCTGCTTCCCCCCATTCCCGTCCCCATCCTCTTCCCTGCTTCCCCCCATCCCCTTCTCTGGTCCACCCCATCGCAATCCCTGCATCCCATTCTCCGTTGTTCCACGCCTCCGGGCCCACTGTTCCCCCCTCGCTTCGCCTCATCACCCCCCCGCGTTCTTCTCCCCTTTCCACTCTCTACCACTCCCGTGCCTCCCCTCTTCTAGGTCACACCCGAATGGAGCCAGAAAACCTGACGCAACGCCTTAGGCAAGCATCCAGAGAAGCATCCGCGCGTGTGGGTTCATCAAGAGGTCATCAGGTCGGCGAAAACAACACTCCAGATACAGAGGACCTAACCCAGTTTGCATGGAGCTCCGTGCCGGGTAATGTTGGAGAATTACCAAATGCCACTCCCCTCCAACAGCCTATATCCGACAACAACGCTGCTCATCCAGCGGCCACTGCTGAAACTCATGGCTCTCCCCCTGCCCCTCAGGCTTCTTTTGCCCAATCTGCACCCTCCGGAAGTCGTGGTGCAGCAAGAACTTCAACGACGAGCACGAGGCCAGGGGCTATATGGAACGATGAGTTAACAGCCGATCTGCTGCGTATTGTGATCGATGCCATGAGAGAGTCTGGCAGGAACCCATCAGCAAAAGTATAGTGCTGGCCAGACATCATGCAGAGATGGACTGCAGAACACCGTGAACTAAGTTTGGGTGTGGAGCAGCTACGCAACAGACTGAACACAGTCAAGGGATGGGTCAAAGATATCAAAGGCTGGGTGAAATCTGGGGTGCATTGGCACCCTGCGTATGACTTCTTCGACCCTAGTATCGTGGTGAGCCATCTCTATGATGGTCTTCCCGGTCTGCATGTCTTACTTCACGTTACACCCTGTAGCAGCCTCTTTCTATGGTCTCATGAACATATGCTTACCTCCCCAATCTTGCAGAGGCTCGAGATTGACATCGAGAATCATGATAAGTGGCCCGATCTGAGCCTTGGGGAGCAGGTGGTTTCTGCTTCTGGTGCTCGCGGGTTGTGGGCAGTCACGACGGGTGACGGCAACAGACGCTACTCGGATGATCCTGGCGGCCACCCCCTGTCGAGTGCAGATGATTCCGTGCAGTCGGGCGGTAACCGCCACCGGCAGCATCGTTGTAGGGCTTCCGCCACTCCCCCTCCCATTGCATCCGCCACTCCCCCTCCCACTGCATCCGCCGCTCCCCCTCCCACTGCATCCGCCGCTCCCCCTCCCCCTGCATCCGCCGCTCCCCCCCCCCCTGCATCCGCCGCTCCCCCTCCCCCTGCATCCGCCGCTCCCCCTCCCCCTGCATCCGCCGCTCCCCCTCCCCCTGCCTCCGCCACTCCCCCTCCCCCTGCATCCGCCGCTCCCCCTCCCCCTGCATCCGCCACCCCCCCCTCCCCCTTCATCCGCCGCTCCCCCTCCCAATGCATCTGCCACCCCCCCCTCCCCCTGCATCCGCCGCTTCCCCTCCCACTGCATCCGCCACTCCCCCTCCCCTTGCATCCGCCACTCCCCCTCCGCCTGCATCCGCCACTCCCCCTCAGGCTGCTACCTCACCCCTTCTTCCACCTCGCCATGTTTCAGCTATTTCTGTCCAAGGCGTAAATGGGTTTAGGATCCCTGGTGCCAGAAACACTCACACCCTCACAGCCGCCGCCTCTCCACTTGGCCCTGCTTCAGCCACACCTATGGTATCGCGATCTGCTTCAGCCACACCTATGGTATCGCGATCTGCTTCAGCCACACCTATGGTATCGCGATCTGCTTCAGCCACACCTATGGTATCGCGATCTGCTTCAGCCACACCTATGGTATCGCGATCTGCTTCAGCCACACCTATGGTATCGCGATCTGCTCCAGCCACACCTATGGTATCGCGATCTGCTTCAGCTACACCTATGGTATCGCGATCTGCTCCAGCCACACCTATGGTATCGCGATCTGCTTCAGCCACACCTATGGTATCGCGATCTGCTTCAGCCACACCTTTGGTATCACGACCTGCTTCAGCCACACTTATGGTATCGCGATCTGCTCCAGCCACACCTATGGTATCGCGATCTGCTTCAGCCACACCTATGGTATCGCGATCTGCTTCAGCCACACCTATGGTATCGCGATCTGCTTCAGCCACACCTATGGTATCGCGATCTGCTTCAGCCACACCTATGGTATCGCGATCTGCTTCAGCCTCTCCCATCCACGCTGCAGCCTCGGCGCCAACAGTATTAGAGGCATCAGCAACCCTAAGCCCTGACCTGCCTGCATCCGCCAATCCTTTCCCAGCCGCGGAACTACTTCTTCACCCACTAGTGCAGCCAGGTTCGTAGCATCGTCATCTCATGCCATACCAGCCTTCCCTGAAACGGCTTTTGCCGCATATTCCACTCCCTCTCCCCCATCAGTCCCGTATCAGGCACGCTCTGGAGTTCCTTCTCCCCATGTCGGGGCAAGTCCCTCGTACGAAAGACCCATTTCCCCCAATCCCGCATTAGTATCATCCCCCACATCAACATGTCGCCCGAATACCTCTCCATTGCACGGAGATAGGGGTGTACCCACCCCAAGTTCCACATCCAATGAGACGGGTAATGCACGCACAAGGCACGAACCGCGATTTCACGGGATTGAGCAAAACTCTCTCATAAGGAAGGGAAATGATCAAACTGGGGTCGAAGAGTGCCAGAGGGATGACCAAAGTAGGGCCAGGAAATCTCGACCGTAGGATTTTCGACCCCGAGCTGCCCAAGAGGCTAGGCGAACAAACCGAACCGTGACTAAAAGAGAAAAGCTACCAGCACCAAACTTTGTGTCCAACTTATTGAAAAAATGGTTACGACCACCGTCTACTACTACGCGCACATCGCGTTCTTCTGGAAGTAAATATTGCGGTGTTAATTTGTGAGTCCAAAAACAAATTCATTATGGGTGATAAATATCACTCCCTGATCGGAAACGCGCAGAATTTTTTTTTTACCCATTCGGAAATGGATGCGACTAGGGAGGCATCTGAGAAAGCTGAAACGAGAATGAAATGACTAAGTGAAAGTTGGGTACAAGTACAAACCCTAGAAAGTTGTACCCCATATGTGCTACCCCAATATAGCCTACAGTAGATATGTCATATAAATCTGACACACCCCCATAGGCAAAGTGGGGGAGAACAAGGGGTCACAAGACCAGTCAAGCAAAGCAAAGCAAAGCAAGCTCAGGGTGGATCACAAAGTCACCACACATTCCGAGCACAAGTTCAAGGCCGTAAGGCCAGTTCACATGCAGGATTACATATATATATATATATATATAAGGCTAGACAAGCAAGAGAAGGTGTACATATATAGAACAGTACAAACAAGGTCAAGGGGTGAGCAAGTGAGGCAAGGTAGGCACAAGACCCAGCTGAGTACAGAAGCGCTGATGATCACAAGGCGCAAGTGCCTTGGTGAAGATATCAGCAGTGTTGGCCTTAGAGGCCACGTACGCAAGTCGCAGCTGACCACACTGCTGTAGCTCACGCGCAAGGAAGTAGCGGAGAGCAATGCGCTTTGTTCTGTGCTCCAGTCTCTACTCTCGACACAAGGCCAGCATGGCCTTGTTGTCTACGTACAACACTGGAGGAGAACGAGGCAGCTCTCCGAGGTCAGCCAGCAGGTAGGTGAGCCAGCGAAGCTCCTGTGCAGCCATGGCTCCTGCGTAGATCTCAGCCTCACAACTGGAGCCGAGAACAGAAGACGAGCAGGTAGCCCACCACGAAACAGAGCCGGAGCCAAGGCTGAAGGTGTAACCCAGTGACGACCGCTGCGTAGCCTGGTCGTCAGCCCAAGAAGCGTCTACGTGCCTAGTGAGGACCACTGGACTCTGCCCTCCAAGCACAAGCCCCATGCTCGACGTACTGCACAAGTAGCGCAACACCCTCTTCGCTGCAGCCATGTGCTCCAGTCTGTGTCTCCCAGGAGCAACATAGCGTGCGAGAATGCTAAGAGGGTATGCAAGGTCAGGTCGTGTGCAGGTCATCAGGTACATGAGGCAGCCAACAAGCCCTGGATACGGGCCACTCGACTCTACGGACTCATCCGAAGGCAGAGCTGAGAGCGAGTGGCGAGTAGGCAGAGGAGTGGCCTGAGGCGAGGAGTACGTGAAGCCGAAGCGCTGAAGGACCTGCTGCACCATGTGTGAATGAGTCAGGGTAATGGTGCGGCGTGCTCTGTCCCAGGTGATCTGCAAGCCAAGGTAGCTGCGCGGTTCACCCAGGTCTGTGCACGTGTGTCTCTTCTGCAGCTCGGACTTCACGTAGGCGAGTCCAGCAGTGTCAGCTCTGGCAAAGACCAAGTCGTCGACGTACACGAGGATGAAGAACGGCGGCAGAGAGGTGTCGGTGCGCAGAAACAGCGACGTGTCTGCAGTGGAAGGAGCAAACCCAAGTGCCGCCAGTGTAGTCCTCAGTGTGTCGTGCCACTCACGCGGTGCCTGGCGGAGACCGTAGTCTGGACGCCGGAGACTCCACTGGGTACCAGGAGGGAAAGACCCAGTGAAGCCAGGTGGGCGACGCAGCCAGATCTCCTCGTGCAGGCTGCCCTGCAAGAAAGCTGTGCTGAAGTCGAGAGAGTGCAGCTCGTAGTCACGGTGAGCAGCAACGTGCAGCAGAACCCGAAGAGTGGTCATCTTCGGGGTGGGGGAGAAGGTCTGAAAGTAGTCAACCCCCTGCCGCTGACTGAAGCCACGAGCCACGTAACGCGCCTTGAAGACAGGCGGAGAGCCCGGCGGCCGCTTCACCCTGAAAATCCACATGCCACTGACGATGTTCGCCCCAGGAGGGGGAACAGCGTCGACGTAGGTGCCTGTGGACTTCCAGGAAGCCATCTCTGCATCCATAGCTGCCTGCCACTGAGAGGAGTAGGGACCCTCTATCGCCTCCGCGTAAGAGCGCGGAGTCGGGATGTCTGGTGCATCCGGGTCTCCCTCAGGGGCTAGCAGTACAGACACGAGACGAGGTGAAGCGGCGGCGAGACACTGGAACTCCTCCTGCCTGTCCTCAAGGACGTCCGTGCCAAGGGCACACTCACCCCCGACGGACGGAAGACAGGCGGACTCAGACTCAGTGACAAGACTAGCAGCGTAGTCTAGACGACAGCGCGCAGCAAAGTCGACAAGCTCAGTGACAAGGGCAGACGCAGCAGACGACTCGAAGGAAGGGTCAGTGACAGCAGTAGCAAGGAGACGCGTGACAGTAGGACTGGCAGCACGAAGAGAGTCCGACTCCGGGTCGGCAAGAGCAGGAAGAGACGAAGCAGGAGGAGAAGGCAAAGGGGCACGCAGAGGAGCAGTGGACGGACGCAGTGACATCCGGTGCGTGCCAGGGACAGGAGGAGGACGCTGACACGACCCGCGACCACTAGTGTGCTCAGTACGAACAGGCGACACGGGACGAGACGCAGGCTCACGACGCTCAGTAAGACCTCCAGTCGGACCAGCGTAGGGAGAAGGAGCAGGCAAAGGGGAGGCAGGCTGTAGCTGTGGCTGTGACCGGACAGGCTGCGGACCCTCTAAGGGAGGAGGAGGAGGTGTAAGACCAAGAACCTGCTGCAGGAGCGGAATGAAGTACGGTCGGGGCCGCGCGGCGACGCTAGAAACAGCAGGAACAGCACCAGCAGCCCCGGCAGGAGCACCCACTCCAGCAGCACCTCCAGCAGCACCACCAGAAGCTCCAGAACCTCCAGCAGCAGCACCAGGAGCACTGTCAGTCGGACCGCCAACGGCAGGCTCAGCGCCAACACCCTCAGCAGTACCAGCTCCAGGAGAACTCTCAGACCCAGCGGCTCCAGCACCCACAGTACGAGCACCGGCGGGACGCGCGGCAGCAGTACCCTCTGCAGCCGAAGAACCACCAGCACCCGCAGCACGCCTCCAGCGCCTGGCAAACCACTCACGCAGCTCCTGTGGGGAGAGTGGCTCCCGGCGAGACGAAGCACCCCCAGGCACAGCACCCCCAGGCTCAGCACCCGCAGGCTCAGCACCCCTAGGCACAGCACCCCCAGGGACAGCACCCCCAGGCTCGGCACCCCCAGGCACAGCACCCCCAGGCTCGGCACCTCCACGCTCAGCACCCCCAGGCACAGCACCCCCAGGCTCAGCACCCCCAGACTCCGCACCCCCAGGCTCAGCTCCCCCAGGCACAGCACCCCCAGGCTCAGCACCCCCAGACTCCGCACCCCCAGGCTCAGCTCCTGCAGCAGCACCAGAGTCACCAGTGACCTCAACAGGCTCGACCGCGTCTACCTGGGACACACCTGAAGGGGCGAGACCCTGAGGGGGGAGGGGGACTACCGGGGGGGGACCTGGTACCAAGAAGAGCGGGGGTGGGGGGAGGGACGGAGTGCGGTAGGGGAAGAGGCGGTAGTAGGGTACCGACTCGTCGAACGTGACGTCCTGGGAGGACAGAACACGTCGAGAGGTGGGGTGGTAAAACTGCCACCCAGGGGCGTCGGAGGGGAACCCCAGGAAGACGCAGGGAGAAGCACGAGGGGACAGCTTGTCCGCAGACAGGTCGCGAACAAACGCCCGAGATCCCCAGACCCGGAACGCCGACGCATCGCCAACCTTCCCCGTCCATAGCAGGGCTGGGGAGGTCTCCGGTCGAGAGACCCTGGGGTGGAGGTTGATCTGGTGTGCAGTGTACCTGACCGCAAACGGCCACAGAAAATGGGGAGCAGCCGCATGCATCATGGACGTACGAGCGACGTCCATGACCATGCCAATGCGGCGCTCAGCAATCCCATTCTGCTGTGGTGAGTCCGGAAGCGTGAAGGTCTGACGGATGCCTCGCACACGACAGTAGGCACTCAGGAGGCCAGAGGAGAACTCTCCGCCTCTGTCCGAGTGCAGACGCAAAACAGGGAAGTCAGAGCCAAAGCTCCTCCGAAGCTGGAGACGAGCTGCGCGGATCCAGTCGATCAACACCTCAGTGACCTCACCCTTGCTGCGCAAGGGGAAGACTGTGGTGTAACGCGAGTAGTCGTCAACCACCAGCAGGAAGTAGCGCTCCTGACCCTGTCCACGGACGCGGGCTGGGCCCCACACGTCCATGTGAAGCGTCTGCAACGGGGCCTCTGTCGGAGGAAACTGGGAGGAGTGAGGGGCAGCACGCTGGCGCCCCTCGACACAGGGGACACAGGTAGGGCCAGGGCCCGGAGGAAGGGGAGGGAGAGACCGGGGAAGACCAGACACAAGGACTCGCGAGGCCATGCCTTTGAGCCGAAGCAGAGAGGGGTGGCCAAGGCGGTGGTGCCAGAGGAGGGTCTCGTGAGACAGACGACGACACGAGCAGGGGGCAGACTCAGGACGAGACCTGGACGCTGCAGCAAACACCTGACCAGACGAAGGGACCCTACCAGACTCATCACCTGGAGGAGAAGCAGTGGTCAGTGTGTACAGGCTCGACCCTGGCCGACGTGTAAACGTAGCCAGGTGGCGACCTGTATCCGCCTCCGTGCAGTGAGTCACCCGCTGACGAGCAGGGGTGAACTGGTGGACACCCGCATCCTGGAGGTCAGCACCACTCACCAAGTTCGTCAAGAACGAGGGGAGGTAGAGACAAGTCAGGGTGCCAGAGGGGGCCGCCGGACACGGGAGGACAGTGGAGAAGCGAGACAGGACAGGCCCCCAAGAGGGGTCAGCCAGGGACACCGCAACCGGCCGACTCAGCGGCGTGAGAGTGGTGCGGTCCCTAAAGAAGGAGCGAGACGCTCCAGAATCAACGGTGAAGGTGTGAGAGGCCGAAGCCGACACATTACCTGAGAGGGCAGACTCACCAGCACCTGAGAGCACAGACGCACTGGCACCTAGAGCAGCAGCCTCACTAGTACCTGACGCGGCAGTACCAATGCCCTGGTCGGGCGGGAAACACCGGTAACAGTCATCCTCATCACTACCAGTCACAGCATACATAGCAGAGAGAATAGCATCAAAATCAAGATCATAAATAGCTACACCAGCCCTAGACAGCTCTCCCCAGCGGGGGATCTCAGCGGCCTCCGGAAACTGCTGACGCCAGGCGTCGGTCAGGCGGCCAAAGCAGCGGCGGGCTGTGTGGGCGCCTCCACACCTCTCCCCTGCACGGTCACCTGTGCGAAGAACGTAGGGGCAGGGACCAAGCGCACCACCACGCTGACGCTGCAAGTACCACTCACGGAGCTGCTGAGGGCCGGGGACGGTGCGAGAGCGCTGCTGCTGCTGTGGCTGCTGCGGCGGCTGCTGCTGCTGCTGCTGCTGCTGCTGGCGCTGACCACCCCCAGAGCTGCTCCGCTGGGACGAGCCACTCCGACCCCCGCCTCCACCGCCACCCCCGCCTCCACCGCCACCCCCGTCTCCACCACCACCTCCCCCACCAGGACCGTCGCTCCCACCGCTCCCACCGCCTCCTCCGCTACCACCTCCGCCGCCACCTCCGCCGCCACCGCTGCCACCAGTACCTCCACTCCCGCCACCACCCCCACCGCCACCCCCACTCCCCCCGCCACCCCCACCGCCTCCTCCACCGCCCCCTCTAGCTCCACCCGCTCCCTTGCCCCCTTTGCCCTTGCCAGAGCGGCGTCTGCCACTGGGGGCAGACGCCGCGCCGACCGACTCAAAACCAGTGAGGTCGGCCGCAGCGGCAGAGGCGACAGAGGGCAGCAGGGGGGAAGGACCACACCCCTCAAAGATGGGGGTGCGAGGGTCACCCCGAGAGGCCCCTACAGCGACAATACTCTTCTCAGCCGCTAGCAGGGACTCCTCAAGGAGATCGACAGTGAGAGTGGTGGGACAGACAGAGAGAAACTGGTCCCTAACGGCACGAAGGGACTCAGGGAGACGGGTGACGAGAAAGTAGAGAGTGATGTACATGGGAGGAGGGTTCGCAGCGCGGAACTCAGCAGGAAGGGCAGCGCGGTAGCGGGTGTCACTAGCACGGAGGTGGGTAACGAGGTCAGCAGCAGTGGGAAAGGAGGCGAGGTCAGGGAAGAGAAACGGTAGCATGAGGCGGCTAAGGGTAGCGGAGGAAGGGGAGGAGTAGCGTGCAACTACAGCGTCGTACAAGGCCTGAGCGGTCTTGCACTGACTAAAGTGGGCACGCTCAGAGTAAGGGAGGTGGCGACGCACTGCAAGACGTGCAGCAGCATCGCGGGTCGCCCACTTGGAGCGAACGGCAGAGTCAGCATCAGCAGGTGGGGCAGGGACAGCGCCAGAGACAAAGTCAAAGAGAGAGACCTCATCGATCGCATCACATAGTAAGTACAGCTGCAGGTCTTCAATCCAGACGGCAAAGTCAATGGCCCTCCCCTCAGCGTCAAAAGTAAGGACATTGGGGGTGGCCATGGCAGCAGCTGAAAGTCTCACCGGGCTGGGAGAGTCGGGTAGTGCAGCAGCAGAGGAACACAGCTCAGGAACAGCGGCACGGCTCGGGCTGCTCGGGTTGCTGGGGCGGCGCGGGCGGCTCGGGCGGCTCGGGCGGCTCGGGCGGCTCGGGCGGCTGGGGCGGCTCGGGCGGCTCGCGCGGCTCGGGCGGCTCGGGCGGCTCGGGCGGCTCGGGCGGCTCGGGTTGCTGGGGCGGCGCGGGTGGCTCGGTCGGCTCGGGCTGCTGGGCTGTACGGGCGGCTCGTGCGGCGCTGGTGTCGCGACGGGCGGCCCACTGGCGGCTCAGGGACGGCGGCGCGGGCGGCTCAGGGAGCTCACGGGCGGCTGCGACGGGCGGCTCGCGGGCGTCGGGCGCTAGGGCGTTGGGGCGACGGCGGGCGGCGCTCAGGCGTTCGGGCGGGCGGCCGTAAGGGCGAAAGGGCGGTCGGCGCTCGGGCGCAAGGGCGGGCGGCCGGCCGTCAGGGCGCTAGGGCGGGCGGCCGTCAGGGCGCTAGGGCGGGCGGCCGTCAGGGCGTTTGGGGCGAGCGGCGCTCGGGCGCTAGGGCGGGCGGCCGTCAGGGCTCTAGGGCGGGCGGCGCTCGGGCGCTAGGGCGGGCGGCGCTCGGGCGCTAGGGCGGGCGGCGCTCGGGCGCTGGGGCGGGCGGCCGTCAGGGCGCTAGGGCGGGCGGCCGTCAGGGCGCTAGGGCGGGCGGCCGTCAGGGCGCTAGGGCGGGCGGCCGTCAGGGCGCTAGGGCGGGCGGCCGTCAGGGCACTAGGACGGGCGGCCGTAAGAGGAGGGAGCGGCGGGAGCGCGACGGTAGGGGCGACACGCAGGGTCGCTAAAAAAAAAAAGAACGCGCGCCTCGGGGCGCGCTTCGGTGGGCCCTAGGAACAGTCCCTAGGAGGGGACCTGCTCTGATTCCATGAGAAGAATTGAACGAGAATGAAATGAGTATGAACGAAGTGAGTACAAATAGGAAACCCTAATTGGGTTGTACCCCCTATGGGATACCCCACTATAGCCTACACAAATAAGTAAGCTATATGTTCTGACAGCTCGTTGTCAAGGTGAGCAGCTATGTGCAGCAGGGTGGTCATCTTCGGGGTGGGAGAGAAGGTCTGAAAGTAGTCAACTCCCTGCCGCTGACTGAAGCCACGAGCCACAAGCACCTACGTTAACGCGCCTTGAAGATAGGCGAAGAACCCGGCAGCAGCTTCACCCTGAAAATCCACATGCCACTGACGATGTTCGCCCCAGGAGGGGGAACGTCGTCAACGTAGGTGCCTGTGGACTTCCAGGAAGCCATCTCTGCGTCCATAGCTGCCTGCCACTTAGAGGAGTAGGGACCCTCTATCGCCTCCGCGTAAGAGCGCGGAGTCGGGATGTAAAGTGCATCCGGGTCTCCCTCAGGGGTAAGCAGTACGGACACGAGATGAGGTGAAGCAGTAGCCAAACATTGGAACTCCTCCTGCATGTCCTCAAGGACGTCCGTGCCAAGGGCACACTCACCCTCGACAGATGGAGGACAGACAGACTCAGACTCAGCAACAAGACCAGCAACGTAGTCCAGACGACATCGAGCAGCAAAGTCGACGAGCTCAGTAACTAGGGAAGACGCAGCAGTGGACTCAAAGGAAGAGTCAGTGACGACAGTAGCAAGGAGACGTGTGACAGTAGGACTGGCAGCACGAAGAGAGTCCGACTCCAGGTCGGCAAGAGCAGGAAGAGAGGACTCAGGAGGAGAAGGCAAAGGGGCACGCAGAGGAGCAGTGGACAGATGTAGAGACATCCGGTGCATGCCAGGGACAGGAGGAGGACGCTGACGCGAACCACGACCACTAGCGCGAGCAGCACGGACAGGCGACGCAGGGCGAGACGCAGGCTCACGACGCTCAGCAAGACCTCGAGTAGGACCGGTGTAGGGAGAAGGAGCAGGCAGTGGGAAGGCAGGCTGTAACTGTAGCTGCGACGGGACAGACTGTGGACACGCTAAGGGAGAAGGAGGACCAATAGAAGGCGGGAGGCCAAGAACCTGCTCAAGGAGCGGAACGAAGTACGGTCGAGGCCGCGCACCGACTCTAGACACAGCAGGGACAGCACCAGTACCCCCAGTGGTAGTACCAGCGCTTGCAGCACCTCCAGCTCTAGTACCCCCAGCAGCTCCAGTAGCGCCAGGACCTCCAGCAGCACCAGTAGCACCCCCAGCAGGACCACCTCCAGTACCGCCAGCAGTGTGAGGATCTAGGATCGAGCTCAGAAAAGAGAGTTTGAATTGAATTGAATGATCACCTGGGTACAACACGAGGCTATATATAGGCTCGACACAAGGCCCCGTAACCAGGTGTTACGCGAAGGTTCCGCGGGTCGCGAAGCGTCCCGAACAGACCCTTCCCGAATTCGGTAGAAGGCAATTCGGTGGCAACAGAAAAGCCAGAATTCGGTGCACGCAACCTAGCTCGGTGTTATAACTATAATAAAATATAGGAAAGCACCTAGCCTAGGAAATCAGGCAATTCATGCATGCATATGATTATCCTATGATAGAAATAGCATAATAAAGTAAAGGCAAGCAAGCATAGGTGGCATAAGCCGTCGTACTCTCACACGTCCCCCCCTCAAAGCTGGGAGGCGTGAGAAGCACCCTGCTTGACAAGATAGTCCTTGAGAGCACGGCGTGCGTTGCCCATATCAGCTTCTGCAACCCAACTGTCCTCAATGGGGTCGTATCCCTTCCAGCGTATCTGGAACTCGAGGGTCTTGCCGCCGCGGCGCCGATGAGTGAGAACACGCTCCACTTCGTACTCGGGTTCATCCTGTATGAGAACAGGTGGTGGTGGCGGTAGCTGCCGTCCCTGGAACTGTTGGTTGGGGTCCTTGTAGGGCTTCAGTAGCTGGACATGGAAAGCGTTGTGAAGCTTCCATGTATCTGGTAAGCGCAAGCGGAATGTAACTGGTGTCACCTGTGTCTCAACGAGAAAAGGACCACAGAAGCGAGGCCGGAGTTTGGATGGGAGGTGAGACGGTTCAAGTTGCTCGTGTAAAGAAGCACCTGATCTCCGACTGCTACTGAGTGATCACGTCGCTGACGATCGGCATACTGCTTCTGGGAGTTCTGCATCGTGGTGAGTCGTCGCTGAGTCTTCTCCCATAGCTGCTGCATGGTGGTGACGAAGTCATGTGGTTGGCTGCTGTGGTGTGAGTGGTTCCCGTCCGTAACACAGGAAGAAAGGAGTTTTCCCCGTGGCCGCATGTGATGCGTTGTTGTAAGTGAACTCTAGGGTCGGTAACTGTGTGTCCCAGTGGCTGACGTCGTCCTTGCAAGCTGTGCGCAGTAACTGTTCAACCACTTGATTGAGTCGCTCTGTCTGTCCGCCAGTCTGGGGGTGGTATGCTGAAGACATTGCAAGCTTTGTCCCCAACAGTCCCATGAGCTCCTTCCAGAACTTACTGGTGAATTTTGGGTCTCTGTCTGAGATGAGTGTAGCGGGGATGCCGTGGATGGTGATGATGCGGTCGAAGAAGAGGCGAGCAGTTGCTTCAGCTGTAGCTGTGGCGTTGGTCGGTATAAAGTGACCCATTTTGGAGAACTTATCGATGACTACGAGGATGGAATCGTGCCCCCGTGAGGTCGAAGGAAGTCCTGTGATAAAGTCGAGGCTAACGACCTGCCATGGCTGCTCCGGTACAGGTAGAGGCTTAAGTAACCCTGCTCTTTTCTGCTTGCTGCTCTTCATCCGCTGGCACGTGTCGCATGAGGTGACGAACTGCTGCACGTCTGCTGCCATCCCGGGCCAGTAGTAATACTTCGCTATCCCTGCTAACGTCTTGTTGCTCCCGAAATGTCCCGCGTAAGGTACGTCGTGAAACTCCTCCAATAGGATCTGCCGTAGCGGGGCGTAATTCGGTACCCAAATCTTTCCTGAACCCTTCCTTACAGCTAGGTCTTTCTCCCACTGTAACAGCTTCTTGGTCTGTGCTGTAGCGATCTCTGCGTCCACGGAGTACCCATGTTGAAATAGACTCTTGAGCAGAGGGTTCATCCCGTCGAGCTGGATGCCTGTTACATGTCCGGGGCGGCTCAACGCGTCTGCCTTGTTGTGAATGGGGTAGTTTAGTTCTGCTCCGTGTAGCTTCTTACTGATGAAGGATATCCCATTTGTAGGGCGTATCCTTTTTCAGTAGGTCGGTCAGTGGCGCTGCTATCTTAGCGTACTGCGGCACGAACCTGTTGTAGTAGTTGGCGAAGCCTAGGAACTGCTGCAATTCTTTCACGTTTTCCAGAACTTTCCACTCTTTGACGGCTTCGATCTTCCGCGGGTCCACGTGTACGCCCTCGGCACTCACCATGTGCCCGAGAAACTGCACCTTCTTCAGGGCGAAGTCGCTCTTCGACAGCTTCACGTAGAACTTGTTTTTCCGAAGGATCTCGAACACCTTCCGTAGATGCTCCACGTGCTCCTTCATGTTCTTGGAGTAGATAAGAATGTCGTCCAGGTACACCACCACGCACTCGTCCAGCAGGGGTCGTAAGATGTGATTCATCTCCGCCTGAAACGTTGCTGGTGCGTTGCAGAGTCCGAACGGCATCACCAAGTATTCGTAGGAGCCGTATCTGGTACGGAACGCCGTCTTGTGGATCGAGTTGTCCGCCATCTTGATCTCCCAGTAACCCGACCGTAGGTCCAGCTTCGAAAAGACTGTTCCACCACGCAGTTGGTCTAGTAGGTCGTCTATGCGTGGTATGGGATATTTGTTTTTGACTGTCTGTTTGTTCAGTGCGCGGTAGTCGATGCACATCCTTAGACTGCCGTCTGGTTTTGGAGTGAAGAGGACTGGTGCACCGTAGGGAGAGGTGGATGGGCGGATCAGTTGTCTGTCCAGTAGATATTCTATCTGTATCTTTATGTCTGTCGGTTCGGTCGGACTTAGTCGGTATGGTGCACGTGAGACGGGTTTCGCACCTGGTTCCTCCACGATCTCGTGCTCGTGGGTGCGTGCTGGAGGTACGCCTGCGGGTAGGTCGTCGGGCATTATATCCTTGTACTGCTCCAAGACCTCCTTCACTGCTGCAGGTAGCTCCGAACTAAGCTTCTCCTCCTCTGCTGCTGCCATGACCAGTGCTAAGTAACCCGTGTTACTTTCGTTCACTGTCTGTTCGAACCGTGCCAGTGTCGTTTCAGGAACGCTCCCTGTATCCGTCCAGCTTCGCAGCTCCACTCGTTTCCCGTTGTTGTAGATGCACGCCTTCCTGTTGATCCCGTTGATCTCGGGGTTGAACCGCTTCAAGAAATCTCGCCCCAAGATGAAATCTGATCCCTTGATGTTCGTGATCGGCAACGTCGGCTTCCACCTTAGCGCCCCTATGTGCAGCTGCAGTGATGCTTCGCCGTGGATGGGAAGTTTCGTACCGTCCACCATTGTTGCCGAGAACTTGGTCTCCTCCGAAAATTCTCCAATTTTCTCCAACGTCCCGCAGTCGCACACCGAGTGGGACGCACCAATGTCCACCATTGCCTGGAGGCGTCGCCCATTGCAGATCACCTCGAGTAGTAGTGGTTTTTTGCTGCTCCGAGTAACCGTAGATGGTCTCGCTTATAGGATCGTAGGGTATGTCGAACAGATCATCCCTCGGTTCTGCGATCGAAGCTGCTCACTCCATATCAGTTTTCAACTGAGTAGGGATAGAAGGATTTATCCGAGGCTGATTCAGCTTTGTCTTGGCCTGGAACCTTCCTTTAAGCCTTTGCAGCTGTGTAGGCTTCACCTGTGGGCAATGGGGAGCCTTAACACTATGCTGCGGGGAGAGAATATGAACTCCTTGGAACGCACGACCCTTTTCAACGCTCCGGAGTGGTTTGCCCAACTTCGCAGGTACCTGAATTTTGTCTGAAGGCTTTTTCTTGGCCTTGAAATCTCCCCTGAATTTTTTAAAGGCTTGAAAACCTTGAGAGAAAATATTCTTACTCTCGGGGGTGTTCCGCTGGAGTTTCCCGGTCGGTGCAGAGTCTTGTTTCGTGGAGCCTCCATTTGTCTCGGCGATTTCCCCTGTTGCCGGCCGGTTGTGGCGTTTTAAATTCGCGCCATCGTGTCCTCCTTTTTTCGCCATCGTGGATGTTGCACTGTTGTTGCCCTGCAGCTCCGCTCGTACTATCTTCAACTTCCAACACGCCAAGAGTCGATGTCCTGCTGCGCCGCAAAATTCGCACTTCTCATATTTTGTGGGCCGCTGCTTCGCGTCGATCTTGTCGATATCCATCGGGTCGGCGGTCGTGGGTGGTGCCGATCGCTTCGTGCCAAATGATCGGTTCGGCACGTGGCGTCGTGTCTCAGGTTCATATCGTATCAGCGCATCGAATCTCTCTGCTGCAGACACCAAGTCGCGGTAATTGTTGTAGTTCGCGGCAATCACTTGTCGGTGGACCTCCATCTTTAGCCCCTGAGTATACGCTTGGATTTTTTCCCCTTCGGTCAGGTCGGTGATTCGGTTGAAGAGGCTCTCCATCTGCTGCGTGTACTGTGTTACACTGCCGAACTGCTTATGCCGATGAATTTGCTGCCGCGCCATGTAGCTGGAGTTTATTAGTTCGAAACGTTAAATTAAAGCTTCCCGAAACTGCGTCCATGACCCCTCGCCTCGGATCTTATTGCTGTTGTAAATCCACTCGAGCGCCGGGCCTCGTAACAGTGTCGCTGCGAGCCGAATCCGCATTGCATCGTGTGTCGGGGTCGTACAGCCAACGGCCTCGAAGTAAATTTCGAGGGTCGCAACGAATTGATGGACGTCGGTGTCTCTAGCATTCGGATTGAATGTCTCCGGTAGCCTCAGACGTGCCGCCTCAAGATTCACTGTAGCTGCTGCCGCTGCTGCTGGGTGAAGTGTCGGTGTCGCAGCTGCTGCTGCTGGCGTCGCTGCTGCATTCGCTGCTACGTTCGCTGCTGCTGTGGCGGCTACCAACTGGTTCGCGAGAAGCTCCTCTATTCGCTGGAGTGCCGCTCGCGTCTGGTCCAGGCCGGTGTGTAACTCCGTATTTTTTGGTACGGAATTATCACCGTTTTCCTCCATTTGGCGATTTACAGGAAAATGTGCGACAAAAATAATTGAATTCTAGGCGCTGGTCATCTTACTGTGAGTCGAATCGACTGTAGGTCGCGTAATTCTCCCTTAGTTGAAATTCGCGTCCGATCTCGGCCGTTGAGAAGAAATTCGATCCGACGCTCCAAATTCCAACCCTTTTGGTCGAAATTCTCAGGGCCGTTGAGATTCAAATCGATCCGACGGCTAAAATTCCAACTTTTTCGCCACTGGACCTGAGGAGTGTTCGAAAACCGGTTCGAGGGGAACGTTAGAAAATAGCGCGGAACTGGTTTACGTACCCGAAATCGGCGCTTTCCGTCGTCGCCCCCGCGGTTTTAAAAGCCAGGTTTTAGCGGTAGAAAAACTTCGCTTCGAACAGGCTCTGATTACCAAGTGTGAGGATCTAGGATCGACCTCAGAAAAGAGAATTGTAATTGAATCGAATTGAATGATCCACCTGGGTACAATACGAGGCTATATATAGGCTTGACACAAGGCCCCGTAACCAGGTGTTACGCGAAGGTTCCGCGGGTCGCGAAGCGTCCCGAACAGACCCTTCCCGAATTCAGTAGAAGGCAATTCGGTGGCAACCTAAAATCCAGAATTCGGTGCACGCAACCTTGGTCGGTGCTATAACTATAATAAAATATAGGAAAGCACCTAGCCTAGGAAATCAAGCAATTCATGCATGCATATGATTATCCTATGCTAGAAATAGCATAATAAAGAAAAGGCAAGCAAGTATAGATGGCATAAGCCGTCGTACTCTCACAAGCACCCTCAGCACCAACACCCTCAGCAGCTCCAGCTCCAGACAGGCCACGAGAAGACGCAGTGGCTCCAGCTCCAGTAGTACCCGCAGGCCCAGCAGCTCCAGTACTCCCAGTACGAGCACCTCCGGGACCCGTGGCACCAGCACCCTCAGCAGCCGAAGAACCTCCAGCTCCAGCGGCACGCCTCCAGCGGCGGGCAAACCACTCACGCAGCTCCTATGGAGAGAGTGGCTCCCTTCGAGACAGAGCACCTGGAGAACCGCCAGGCCCAGCACCGCCAGACGCCACACGAGCAGGTCCAGCTCCCTCAGGCTCCGCACCCCAAGGCTCAGAACCTCCAGGCTCCGCACCCCCAGGCTCAGCACCCCCAGTCGTAGCACCCCCAGGCTCAGCACCCCCAGGCGCAGCACCCTCAGGCGTAGCACCCCCAGGCTCAGCACCCCCAGACTCAGCACCCCCAGGCTCAGCACCCCCAGTCGTAGCACCCTTAGGCTCAGCACCCCCAGGCGTAGCACCCACACGCTCAGCACCCCCAGAGTCAGCACACCCAAGCTCAGCACCCTCAGCAGCACCAGAGTCACCAGCAACCTCTACAGGCTCAACTATGTCTACATGGGACACACCTGAAGGGGCAGGACCCTGAGGGGGAAGGGGGTCTACCGGGGGGGGACCTGGCACAAGGAAGAGCGGTGGCGGGGGGAGGGACGTAGTGCGGTAGGGGAAGAGACGGTAGTAGGGGACCGACTCGTCAAACGTGACGTCCTGGGAGGACAGAACACGGCGAGAGGTGGGGTAGTAGAACTGCCACCCAGGTGCGTCAGGGGGGAAGCCAAGGAAGACGCAGGGAGCAGCACGAGGGGACAGCTTGTCCGCAGACAAGTCGCGGACAAACGCCCGAGATCCCCAGACACGGAACGCAGACGCATCGCCAACCTTCCCCATCCATAGCAAAGCTGGGGAGGTCTCTGGCATGGAGACCCTAGGCTGAAGGTTGATCTGATGCGCCGCGTACCGAACCGCAAACGACCACAGAAAATGGGGGGCAACCGCATGCATCATGGACGTACGGGCGACGTCCATGACCATGCCAATGCGGCGCTCAGCAATCCCATTTTCTTGTGGAGAGTCCGAAAGCGTGAAGGTCTGGCAGATGCCTTGTGCACGATAGTAGGCTCGCAAAAGGCCAGAGGAGAACTCTCCGCCTCTGTCAGAGTGCAGACGCAGAACAGGAAAGTCCGAGCCGAAGCTCTGCCTGAGCTGGAGACGAGCTGCGCGGATCCAGTCGATCAACACCTCAGTGACATCACCCTTGCTGCGCAAGGGGAAGACTGTGGTGTAACGCGAGTAGTCGTCAACCACCAGCCGGAAGTAGCGCTCGTGACCCTATCCACGGACGCGGGCCGGACCCCACACGTCCATGTGAAGTGTCTGCAGCGGGGCCTCTGTCAGAGGAAACTGGGAGGAGTGAGTTGCAGCCCGCTGCCGCCCCTCGACACAGGGGATGCAGGTAGGGGCAGGCCCTGGAGGAAGGGGAGGGTGGGACTGGGGAAGACCAGAGACAAGGACACGGGAGGCCATGCCTCGGAGATGACGCAGGGAGGGGTGACCAAGGCGGTGGTGCCAAAGGAGAGTCTCGTGAGACAGGAGGTGACACGAGCAGGGGGCAAACTCAGGACCAGACATTCCTTATCGGGATTGACTGCTTCGCGTACAACCCGATTTTCGGAGTTCGCACGTTTGGCCGATTTCAACGCTGCCGAGGCTCCTCGCGTCGCCTTTGGCATTTCCATCGCCCAACCTGCACCCAACCTCGCTTGTCCGAGGTTTCCTCCTAGCTAGGCTAGCCCTACATTAGTCTGTGCATTCATTGTATTCGCAGTTGATTCAGTCATAGCCTCGTTATTCGTTTACCTGCGCACTTTCTTTTACAACTCATAACACCTGGTATTAGAGCTACTTTCCTAGTTCACCCCGCTTTTCGAGGGTAGTTTGGTGGCACATGTGTGGTTGTTTTAGTGAGTACACGACAGTTGGTTGCAGGGATTGTTAATTCAATCCTGCCCGACTCTGATAGTTCGTGTTTTCACTTGCCGGGAGGCCACGGGCACCCAACTGCCCACCAGACACAGTGCTAGGCACATGGATCAGGAGATTGTTAACCGGCTGATGGCGCAAGTGGCAGAAATGAAGCAGGGCATGGAATCATTTATGGCGGAAGTTGTCAGATTTATATGACATAGCTACTGTAGGCTATAGTGGGGTAGCACATATGGGGTACAGATTTCTAGGGTTTGTACTTGTACCCAACTTTCACTTAGTCATTTGATTCTCATTCATTTTCTCATGGTATCGAGCAGGTTCCCCTATGGGAACTGTTCCTAGGGCCCACCACCTTTTTTTCCTGCCCGGAGCGCGCTCTACTCTGCCCGAGTCGCGCTCCCCTCGTTCGCCCCTGTTGCGCCGCCTTAACAGCCCCGTCGCGTCGTGCTTGCGGCCCCGTCGCGTCGCCCTCGCGGCCCCGTCACGTCGCGCCGCCATAGCGGCCGTGTCGCGCCGCCCTCGCGGCCCCGATCCGCCGCCCTCGCGGCCCCGTCGCGTCGCGCCGCCTTCGCCGCCGGGTCGCCGAGCTGCCGAGCCTCCGTACCGCCCGAGCCGCCCGAGCCGCCCGAGCCGCCAATGCTGCCGAGTTGCCGAGCCGCCGAGTCGCCCGAGCCGCCCGCACCGACGAGCCGCAGTTGCTGCCGAGCCGCCGTACCGCCTGAGCCGCCCGAGCCGCCCGCACCTCCGAGCCGCCCGAGCCGCCCTGTCCGGTAAAAGCAGCGCCTCTATCACTGCACTGCGCTTACCCTACTGTTCGCGCTGCTAGTCTACTGCTGACATGGCTACCCCTAGTTTCCGAGCTTTTGACGCTAAGGGTCGGGCCATTGACTTTGACGTCTGGGTAGATGACCTGCAGATTTTCCTACAGTGCGATAGGGCAGACGGTCTCTCCCTCTTTGACCTCACTTCTGGTGCCTCTCCTGCCCCTGCTGCTGATGCTGACGCCACTGTTTGCTCACAGTGGGCCACACGTGATGCTGCTGCACGTCTTGCTGTGCGTCGCCACCTGCCTACCTCTGAGCGTGCGCACTTTAGCCAGTACAAGAGTGCTCAGACCTTGTACGACGCTGTAGTTGCACGCTACTCCTCCCCTGCCACTGCTGCACTGAGCCTCCTCATGCTACCGTACCTCTTCCCTGACCTTGCTGCCTTTCCCACAGTCACTGAACTCATTACGCACCTCATTTCCCATAGTCGCCCGGCTCCCTGACTCTCTCTGCGTAGTCAGGGACCACTTCCTCTCAATTTGCCCCACCACTCTCACCGCTGACCTCCTTGAGAAGGCCCTCCTAGCAGCAGAGAAGAGCATAGTCGCTGTAGAAGCCTCTTGTGGTGACCCTCGCACCCCCGTCTTTGAAGGGTGTTCCCCCTCCCCCCTTTTGCCCTCTGTTGCCTCTGCTGCTGCGGCCAACCTCGTTGGTTTCGAGTCAGTCGGCGCAGCGTCTGCCCCGAGCGTGAAACGCCACACCAGCAAGGGCAAAGGGGGCAAGGGCGCTGGAGGGGCTGGCGGGGGTGGCGGAGGTGGCGGTGGAGGCAGTGGAGGGGGTGGGGGTGGTGGTGGGAGTGGTGGCGGGGGTGGAGGTGTCGGTGGCGGCAGTGGAGGCGGAGGCGGCGGTGGCGGTGGGAGCTGAGGTGGCGGAGGTGGCGGCAGAGGAGGAGGCGGCGGCGGAGGAGGGGGGGCTGGTCGGGGTGGCGCTGCGCAAAGGGTCGGCTCCGGTGGTGGTCAGGGCCAGCAGCAGCAGCGCTCTCGTGAGATCCCCCCCCCCCCCCTCAGCAGCTCCGTGAGTGGTACGCTGCACGCCAGTGGGGTGGGGGTACTGGTCCGTGCACCTACGTCCTACGCACCGGCGACCGCGCAGGTGAGCAGTGCGAGGGTGCGCACTCCACCCACGCTGCTTTGGACGCCTTACGAATGCTTGGCGTCACCAGTTCCCTGAGGCCACTGAGATCCCTCGCTGGGGCGAGCTGTCTAGGGCGGGAGTAGCTATCTTTGACCTTGACTTTGATGCTATTCTTGCTGCCATGTATGCTGTGACTATTAGTGATGAGGGTGACTGTTACCGGTGTTTTCCGCCCGACCCGGGCATTGAGACTGCTGCTCTAGGTACTGGTGAGGCTGCTGCTCTAGGTGCTAGCGAGGCTACTGCTCTAGGTGCTAGTGCGTCTGCTTCCTCAGGTGCTGGTGAGTCTGCTCTCTTAGGTACTGCGTCGGCTTCGGCCTCCCTCACCTTCACCCTTGACTCGGGGGCTTCTCACTCCTTCTTTCGAGACCGCACCACACTCACGCCGCTTGGTCGGCCAGTTGCAGTCTCTATGGCAGACCCCTCTGGGGGTCCTGTCCTTGCTCACTTCTCCACTGTCCTCCCGTGTCCGGCGGCCCCCTCTGGCACCCTGTCTGGTCTTCACCTCCCCTCGTTCTCTACGAACTTGGTGAGTGGTGCTGACCTACACGATGGGGGAGTTCACCAGTTCACTCCTGCGAGCCAGCGGGTGACCCACTGCACGGACGCTCGGACGGGCCGACACTTGGCCACGTTTACACGTCAACCGGGGTCGAGCCTGTACACACTGACCACTGAGTCTCCTCGAGTCACTGCGTCTGGTCAGGTAGCTGCGTCGGGTCAGGTGTTTGCTGCAGCGTCCAGGTCTGGTCCTGAGTCTGCCCCCTGCTCGTGTCGCCTCCTGTCTCACGAGACTCTCCTCTGGCACCACCGCCTTGGTCACCCCTCCCTGCTTCGTCTCCGGGGCATGGCGTCCCGTGTCCTTGTCTTTGGTCTTCCCCGGTCCCTCCCTCCCCTTCCCCCGGGGCCTGCCCCTGCCTGCGTGCCCTGCGTTGAGGGGCGGCAGCGTGCTGCCCCTCACTCCTCCCAGTTTCCTCCGACAGAGGCCCCACTGCAGACGCTTCACATGGACGTGTGGGGCCCAGCCCGCGTCCGTGGACAGGGTCACGAGCGCTACTTCCTGCTTGTGGTTGACGATTACTCGCGTTACACCACAGTGTCACTGAGGTGTTGATCGACTGGATCCGGTCAGCTCGTCTCCAGCCTAGGCAGAGCTTCGGCTCGGACTTTCCTGTTCTGTGTCTGCACTCTGACAGAGGCGGAGAGTTCTCCTATGGCCTTCTGCGAGCCTACTGTCGTGCACGAGGTATCCGCCAGACCTTCACGCTCCCGGACTCTCCACAGCAAAATGGGATTGCTGAGCGCCGCATTGGCATGGTCATGGACGTCGCGCGTACGTCCATGATGCATGCGGCTGCCCCCCATTTTCTGTGGCCGTTTGCGGTTCGGTACGCGGCGCATCAGATCAACCTTCAACCCTGGGTCTCCATGCCGGAGACCTCCCCAGCTTTGCTGTGGACCGGGAAGGTTGGCAATGCGTCTGCGTTCCGGGTCTGGGGATCTCGGGCGTTTGTCCGCGACTTGTCTGCGGACAAGCTGTCCCCTCATGCTGCTCCTTGCGTCTTCCTTGGCTTCCCCCCTGACGCGCCAGGGTGGCAGTTCTACCACCCCACCTCTCGCCGTGTTCTGTCCTCCCATGACGTCACGTTTGACGAGTCGATCCCCTACTACCGCCTCTTCCCCTACCGCACTCCGTCCCTCCACCCGCCACCGCTCTTCCTTGTGCCAGGTCACCCCCCGGTAGACCCCCTCCCCCCTCAGGGTCCTGCCCCTTCAGGTGTGTCCCAGGTAGACGTAGTCGAGCATGTCGATGTTGCTGGTGACTCTGGTGCTGCTGAGGGTGCTAAGCCTGGGGGTACTGACTCTGGGGGTGCTGAGCGTGTGGGTACTATGCCTGGGGGTGCTGAGCCTGACGGTGCTACCACTGGGGGTGCTGAGCCTGGGGGTGCTGGGCCTGGGGGTGCTACGCCTGGGGTTGCTGTGCCTGGGGGTACTACGACTTGGGGTGCTGAGCCTGGGGGTGCTACGCCTGGGGGTGCGGAGCCTGAGGGAGCTGGGCGTGCTCGTGTCGCGACTGGCGGTACTGTGCCTGGAGGTTCTCCGGGTGCTTCCTCTCGGTGGGAGCCCCTCTCTCCACAGGAGTTGCGCGAGTGGTTTGCCCGGCGCTGGAGGCGTGGTGCTGGAGCTGGACGTTCTTCGACCACTGAGGGTGCTGGTGTCGCGGGTCCCGGAGGTGCTCGTACTGGGAGTACTTGAGCTGCTGGGCCTTCGGGTACGACTAGAGCTGGAGCTTCTGAGGGTGTTGGCGCTGAGGCTACTGCTGTCGGTCCTGGAGGCGGTCCTGCTGGGGGTGCTACTGGTGCTGCTGGAGGTCATGGAGCTACTGGAGGTGCTGGAGGTACTGGAGCTGGAGGTGCTGCTGGCGCTGGTGCTACCACTGGGGGTACTGGTGCTGTCCCTGCTGTGTCTGGAGTCGCCGCGCGGCCTCGGCCGTACTTCGTTCCGCTCCTTCAACAGGTTCTTGGTCTTCCGCCCTCTACTGGTCCTGCTCCTCTCGTAGAGTGTCCGCCGCTTGTCCAGTCTGAGTCACAGTTAAAGCCAGCCTCCCCACTGCCTGCTCCTTCTCCCTACACTGGTCTTACTGGAGGTCTTGCTGAGCATCGTGAGCATGCGTCTCGTCCTGTGTCGCCTGTCCGTGCTGCTCGCACTAGTGGTCGTGGTTCGCGTCCGTGTCCTCCCCCTGTCCCTGGCACGCACCAGATGTCTTTGCGTCCGTCCACTGCTCCTCTGCGTGCCCCTTTGCCTTCTCCTCCTAAGTCCTCTCTTCTTGCTCTTGCCGACCCGGAGTCGGACTCTCTTAGTGCTGCCAGTGTCAAACATTATATAGGGTTTAAGGTTACGGCCCGTTACGGCCCCGCTCTCGCCCTTAGAGGCCCTCGATCGGCCCCGCGCTAGCCCTTAGCGGCCCCGTACGGCCCCGCGCCCGCCCTTAGAGGCCCCAATCGGCCCCGCGCTCGCCCCTAGAGGCCCCGATCGACCCCGCGCTCACCCTTAGCGGCCCCGTACGGCCCCGCGCTCGCCCTTAGAGGCCCCGATCGGCCCCGCGCTCGTCCCTAGAGGCCCCGATAGCCCCCCGGCACTCGCCCCTAGAGGCCCCGAACCGCCCCACCCAGAACGAGCCGCCCGAACCGAGCAGCCCGAACCGAGCCGCCCAGTCCGAACCGAGCCGCCCGAACCGAGCCGCCCAGCCCAAACCAAGCCGCGCCGCCCTTACCGAGCCGCGCCGCCCTACCTGTACCGAGCCGCGCCGCCCTACCTGTACCGAGCCGCGCCGCCCTACCTTACCGAGCCGCGCCGCCCTACCTGTATTGAGCCGCCCTACCTGTCCTTGGGGTGCCCCTACTGCTTTTCCTACTGCTACTACTATTACTCTTACTACTGCTATGGCTAGCCCTCCTGTGCTAGCTTTCGATACTGAGGGCCGCCCATTGAAGTTCGAAACCTGGCTTGATGACCTACACCTCTTCCTACAGCTCACTGCCAAGGAAGACATCTCACTGTACGATCACGCCCTAGGCCACGCTACTGCTCCTACTGCTACTGCTGACAGCACTGCGCGCTCACAGTGGCAGACTCGTGACGCCCACGCTCGCTTCGCTATTCGCAACTCTCTGCCGATAGATGAGCGTGAGCACTTTGGGTAGCACAAGACTGCGCAGGCACTGTACACTGCTGTCGTTGCCCGCTACTCCTCACCGGCCTCTGCCGCACAAGGCCGTCTCTCTCTTCCCTACCTGTTCCCCGAATTAGCCTCTTTCCACACAGTCGCTAACCTCATTACACACCTCCGCACTAGTGAGGCTCGCTTCCGCGCCGCTATGCGTGATGAGTTCCTTGCCACGAACCCACCCCCGCTCTGGCTCACTCTCTACCACCTAGTCACGCGCCTCCCTGACACTCTGCCCTCAGTCAGGGACCACTTCCTAGCTCGCTGCCCCTCCTCAAGAAGGAACTCCTTGCAGCTGACGCTAGCATAGTCGCTGTAGGTGCCTCTCGTGGCGACCCCCGTACCCCGTTCTTTGAGGGGTGTTCTCCTTCCCCCCTTCTTCCCTCTGTCGCCTCTGCTGCTGCTGTCGACCTACTTGGTGCTGAGAAGGTCGGGACTGTGTCTCCTTCGAGCGGGCGCCGCACCGGCAAGGGAAAAGGGGGCAAGGGCGGTGGCGGTGACAGCGGGGGAGGCGGTGGTGGGGGAGGTGGTGGTGGTGGGGGTGGTGGCGCGACTGGAGGGGTAGGTGGCAGCGGTGGGGGGGGTGGCGGCAGCGGCGGGGGAGGTGGCCGGGGCGGAGGAGGTGGTGGGGTTGGCGGTGGACGCGGCGGCGGTAGGGGTTGGGGTGGTCGAGGAGGTGGTGGCGGCAGTGGTGGTCGTGGAGGCGCTGGCGGTGGCCAGGGCCAGCAGCACACTCCGTCGCCCCAGGAGGTCCGTGAGTGGTACTCTCAGCACGGGGGGGGGGGGGGGGGGGGGGTTGGCCTTAGCTGCACGTACGTCATTCGCACTGGTTACCGCACTGGCCAGCCGTGTGGGGAACCGCACGACACACAGCGTTGCTTCGCTCGTCTCAACGATGCTTGGCGTGTTCAGTTCCCTCAGGCCACTGAGCTGCCTTGCTTGATTGATCTCCTGAAGAAGGGGATTGGTATCTATGCTCTAGACTTTGATGCTATTCTCACTGCTATGTATGTGATGTCTACTAGTGGAGAGGGTGCTGAGTACCTGTGTGTCCCGCCTGACCCGGGCATTAGGACTAGTGCGTCTGCCGCTTCAGGTACTCGAGTGTCTGCTACCCCAGGTGCTGGTGAGGCTGCTGCTCTAGGTGCTTGTGCGTCTGCCCCCCCTGGTACTGAGTCGACTACAGCACTGCACACCTTCACACTGGACTCAGGTGCCTTTCGCTGCTTCTTTCGTGACCGCACTGCCCTTGAGCCACTTGCTCGGCCAGTTGCTGTCTCCCTCGCTGACCCCTCTGGGGGTTCGGTCATTGCGACCTCCTCCACTGTCCTTCCCTGTCCTGCGGTCCCGTCGGGCACACTGTCAGGTCTCCACCTCCCCTCGTTCTCCGCGAACTTGGTGGCAGGTTGTGCACTCCAGGACGGGGGTGTTCACCAGTTCACCCCTGCCTACGAGCGAGTGACACACTGCACGTGTGCTCGTACGGGCCGCCACTTGGCTACCTTCACCCGGCAGCCGGGGTCGGACCTGTACACACTGACTACTGCCCCCCCTCAGGTCGCTGCGTCTGCATCTGCGTCCGCGTCAGGTCAGCTGTCCGCCCCCTGCTCGTGTCGCTCTCTAGCACACGAGACTGTCCTCTGGCACCACCGACTTGGCCACCCGTCTGTGCAGCGCCTTCGTGCCATGCACTCCCGGTACCTTGTCTCTGGTCTTCCCAGGGTCCTCCCTCCCCTCCCACCCTCGCCTGCTCCTCCCTGTCTTCCCTGTGTCGAGGGGCGGCATTGCGCCGCTCCTCACTCCTCCTCGTTTCCCCCGACGACTGCTCCTTTGCAGACGCTCCACATGGACGTGTGGGGCCCAGCCCGCGTCCGTGGTCAGGGTCAGGAGAGGTACTTCCTGATAGTTGTTGACGACTACTCGCGCTACACCACGGTCTTCCCCTTGCGCACCAAGGGTGAGGTCCCTGATGTCTTGATCCCTTGGATACGCAGAGCCCGTCTCCAGCTCAGCGAGCGTTTCCACTTGGACTTTCCTGTCCTGCGCTTGCACTCTGACAGAGGTGGTGAGTTCTCCTCCGACCTCTTGGCAGCCTACTGTGCTGAGCACGGCATTGAGCAGTCGTTCACGCTTCCGGCCTCTCCACAGCAGAATGGGGTTGCGGAGCGCCGCATTGGCCTGGTCATGGAGGTCGCCCGTACCTCCTTGATCCATGCGGCTGCCCCCCACTTTCTGTGGCCGTTTGCGGTCCGGTACGCTGCGCATCAGCTCAACCTCTGGCCCCGTGTCTCCTTGCCGGAGACCTCGCCCACACTGCTGTGGACGGGGGAGGTTGGCGATGCGTCGCGTTTCCGGGTCTGGGGATCTCGAGCTTTTGTCCGCGATACGTCTGCGGACAAGCTCTCCTCCCATGCTGTTCCCTGCATCTTCCTCGGCTTTGTCCCGGACGCGCCTGGTTGGCAGTTTTACCACGCCACCTCGCGCCGGTCTTGCCCTCTCAGTACGTCACTTTTGACGAGTCTGTCCCCTACTACCGCCTCTTCCCCTACCGCACTACCCCGCTCCCCCCCCCGCCTCTCTTCCTCGCGCCAGGTGCTGCTGTCGTAGACCCCCTCCCCCCTCAGGGTGCCGCTCCCTCAGGTGTGTCTCAGGTAGACCCGGTTGAGCCTGTTGAGGTTGCTGTCGACTCTCATCCTGCCGGGGGTGCGGAGCCTGGGGGTGCGGAGACTGGGGGTGCTGAGCCTGGGGGTGCTGAGCCTGGGGGTGCGGGGCCTGGGGGTGCTGAGCCTAGGGGTGCTGAGCCTGGGGGTGCTGAGCTTGGCGGTGCTGAGCCTGGGGGTGCTGAGCCTGGGGGTGCTGAGCCTAGGGGTCCTGAGTTTGGAGGTGCTGGGCCAGAGGGTCCTACATCAGGAGGAGGCCTCTCCTCGGAGCAGCTGGGTGAGTGGTACTTACAGTACTGCAGTCTCCGGAGAGGTACCTCTGGAGCCAGGCGTACTACAGGGACTGGTGCTGGTGCTTCTCTTCCTAGTCGAGAGCTCCCCTCCCGTGAGCGGATCCGTGAGTGGTACGAGCGGCGCTGCACGCTTCGGAGTGGCGCGCCTGGTGTCACGGACCCCGCTGCTGCTGGTTGTTCTACAGGTGCTGAGGACCCGGCCGTTGGAGCTGCTGCTGGTGCTGAGGACCCGGGCTGTGGAGCTCCTGCTGGTGCTGCGGACCCGGACGTTGGAGCTGCTGCTGGTGCTGTGGACCCGGGCGTTGGAGCTGCTGCGGGTGCTGAGGACCCGGGCGTTGGAGCTGCTGCTGGTGATGAGGACTCGGGCGTTGGAGCTGCTGCTGGTGCTGCGGACCCTGGCATTGGAGCTGCTGCTGGTGCTGAGGACCCGGGCGTTGGAGCTGCTGCTGGTGCTGCGGACCCGGGCGTTGGAGCTGCTGCTGGTGCTGCGGACCCGGGCGTTGGAGCTGCTGCTGGTGCTGAGGACCCGGGCGTTGGAGCTGCTGCTGGTGCTGCAGACCCTGGCGCTGGTGCTGCTACTGGTGCTGTGGAGTCGGGCGTTGGAGCTGCTGCTGGTACTGAGGACCCTGGCGCTGGTGTCTCTGCTGGTTCTGGAGTCGCAGCACGGCAGCGACCGTACTTCGTTCCGCTCCTTCAGCAGGTTCTTGGTCAGCTTCCTTCTCCTTGTCCTCCTCCCTCCTTAGGGTGTCCTCCGTTTGCCTCCTCTCTCCCTGGTCCTGCTCCTTACACTGGTCCGACTGGAGGTCTTACTAAGCGTCGTGAGCCTGAGTCTCGTTCTGCGTCGCCTGAGTCTCGCCGAGCGTCGCCTGTCCATGCTGCTCTCACTGGTGGTCGTGTCCCTAGTCAGCGTCTTCCTGCTGTCCCGGGCACTCACCGAATGGCGCTTCGTCCTTCCACTGCTCCACAGCGTGTCCCACTGCCGTCCCCCCCTGCGTCCTATCTTCCTGCTGTTGCTGACCCGGGGTCTGACTCGCTTCGTGCTGCCAGTCCTACTGTCACGCGTCTCCTTGCTACTGTTGTCACTGACCCTTCCTTTGAGTCCACTGCTGCGTCTGCCCTAGTTGCTGAGCTCGTCGACTTTGCTGCTCGCTGTCGTCTAGACTACGCTGCTAGTCTTATCGCTAAGTATGAGTCTCTCTGTCCTCCGTCCGTCGGGGGTGAGTGTGCCCTTAGCACGGACGTCCTTGAGGACAGGCAGGAGGAGTTCCAAGGTTTGGCTGCTGCTTCACCGCATCTCGTGTCTGTACTGCTTACCCCTGAGGGAGACCCGGATGCACTTGACATCCCGACTCCGCGCTCTTACGCGGAGGCGATAGAGGGTCCCTACTCCTCTCAGTGGCAGGCAACTATGGACGCAGAGATGGCTTCCTGGAAGTCCACAGGCACCTACGTCGACGAGGTTCCCCCACCTGGGGCGAACATCGTTAGTGGCATGTGGATTTTCAGGGTGAAGCGGCCGCAGGGTTCTCTGCCTGTCTTCAAGGCGCGTTACGTGGCTCATGGCTTCAGTCAGAGGCAGGGAGTTGACTACTTTCAGACCTTCTCTCCCATAGCTGACCACTCTTCAGGTACTGCTGCACATAGCTACTCACCGTGACTACGAGCTGCACTCTCTTGACTTCAGCACTGCTTTCTTGCAGGGCAGCCTGCACGAGGAGATCTGGCTGCGTCGCCCACCTGGCTTCACTGGGTCTTTTCCTCCTGGCACCCAGTGGAGCCTCCGTCGGCCAGTCTACGGTCTCCGCCAGGCACCGCGTGAGTGGCACGACGCACTGAGCACTACGCTTGCGGCTCTTGGGTTTGCTCCCTCTACTGCCGACCCGTCACTGATTCTGCGCACCGACACTTCTTTGCCGCCATTCTACATCCTCGTGTACGTCGACGACTTGGTCTTTGCCACAGCTGACACTGCTGGACTCGCCCACGTGAAGTCCGAGCTGGAGAAGAGACACACGTGCACAGACCTGGGTGAACTGCGCAGCTACCTTGGCTTGCAGATCACCCGGGACAGAGCACGCCGCACCATTACCCTGACTCAGTCACACATGTTGCAGCACGTCCTTCAGCGCTTCGGCTTCACGTACTCCTCGCCTCAGGCCACTCCTCTGCCTACTTGCCACTCGCTCTCAGCTCTGCCTTCGGATGAGTCCGTAGAGTCGAGTGGCCCGTACCCAGAGCTTGTTGGCTGCCTCATGTACCTGATGACCTGCACACGACCTGACCTCGCATACTCTCTTGCATTCTCGCACGCTATGTTGCTCCTGGGAGACAGAGACCGGAGCACATGGCTGCAGCGAAGAGGGTGTTGCGCTATTTGTGCAGTACGTCGGGCATGGGGCTTGTGCTTGGAGGGCGGAGTCCAGTGGTCCTCACTGGGCACGCATACGCTTCTTGGGCTGACGACCAGGCTACGCAGTGGTCGTCAAAGGGTTACACCTTCAGCCTTGGTTCCGGCTCTGTTTCGTGGCGGGCTACCCGCTCGTCTCCTATTCTTGGATCCAGCTGTGAGGCTGAGATCTACGCGGGGTCCATGGCTGCACAGGAGCTACGCTGGCTCATCTACTTCCTGGCGCATGAGCTACAGCATCGTGGTCAGCTGCGGCTTGCGTACGTGGCCTCTAAGGCCAACACTGCTGATATCTTCACCAAGGCACTTGCGCCTTGTGATCATCAGCGCTTCTGTACTCAGCTGGGTCATGTGCCTACCTTGCCTCACTTGCTCACCCCTTGACCTTGTTTGTACTGTTACATATATATATACACCTGCTCTTGCTTGTCTAGCCTTATATATATATAATCCTGCATGTGAACTGGCCTTGTGGCCTTGAACTTGTGCTCGGAATGTGTGGTGACTTTGTGATCCACCCTGAGCTTGCTTTGCTTTGCTTTGCTTGACTGGTCTTGTGACCCCTTGTTCTCCCCCACTTTGCCTATGGGGGTGTGTCAGATTTATATGACATAGCTACGTTAGGCTATAGTGGGGTAGCACATATGGGGTACAGATTTCTAGGGTTTGTACTTGTACCCAACTTTCACTTAGTCATTTCATTCTCGTTCATTTTCTCAGAAGTGACAACGTTACGGGAGGAAAACGCCGAGCTACGCCAGACGCGAGGTGTAGCACGTCAGGAGTCGCCTGTGGACGAAGACGAGGGCAATAGTCAAGCGATGAGCAATCCGCTGGATGCGCTCACACGTGACTTCGAAGAAGAAGATAGGCATCGAGCGGAAGCAGCGCCAGTTGCAGTGACGACGATCAAGATAAAGCCTGCCAACCCGCCCCCATTTAATCCTATGGACAAGACGGTTACGGTAAAAGGGTGGCTGTTCGAGGTCGAAGTCTTTTCTACTGCAGCCGGAGTTAATGACGATGCCACTCGTATTAATTACGCGGTTTCGCTTCTTCGAGGTGCAGTACTTGAGTTGTGGCGCCGGACCTTGGAAACAGGGACGCAGACAGGTGTGACACATGCGGCAGACGGGACCTCTACAATGGTTAATCAAGTGGCAGAACCAATCTTCGGTGTCACCGAGATACGCACATGGAAGGAGTGGGGCGCAGCCTTACTAGATCGCTTCGAGCACATATCCGCCTCGGAGCAAGCTCGCATGAAGCTGCGTGCATGGTCGAAGATGGCTTCTGTCCAAGACTACACAGCGTCATTTATGGGTGTCAGAACATTATGCATGGCCGCCGTCCCCACGCGGCCCCGCCGTCACCACCGAGGCGCCGGCGTCGTCGCCTGCTGCCGAGACACCGCACCCTGCCGCGTCGCCCGAGCCAGCCGAGCCACCGAGCCGCCCAGCAACCGAGCAGCCGAGCCGCCGAGCTGCCGAGCCGCCCAGCAGCCGAGCCGCCGAGTAGCCCTGCAGCCGAGCCGCCGAGCCGCCCAGCAGCCGAGCAGCCGAGCCGCCGAGCCGCCGAGCCGCCGAGCCGCCCAGCAGCCGAGCTGCCAAGTCGCCCTGCAGCCGAGCCGCCCACACCGCCGAGCCGCCCTGACTGGTGAGAGCAGCGCTTCTGTCACTGCACCGCCCTTACCCTACTGTTCGTGCTGCTAGTCTACTGCTGTCATGGCTACCCCTAGTGTCCTCGCTTTTGACGCTGAGGGTAGGGCCATTGACTTTGAAGTTTGGGTAGATGATCTGCAGCTTTTCTTACAGTGCGATAGGGCAGACGGCCTCTCCCTCTTTGACCTCACTTCTGGTGCCTCTCCTGCCCCCGCTACTGATGCTGATGCCACTGTTCTCTCACAGTGGGCCACGCGCGATGTTGCTGCACGTCTTCCTGTGCGTCGCCACCTGCCTACCTCTGAGCGTGCGCACTTTAGCCAGTACAAGAGTGCTCAGACCTTGTACGACGCTGTAGTTGCACGCTACTCCTCCCCTGCCACTGCCGCACTGAGCCGCCTCATGCTACCGTACATCTTCCCTGACCTTGCTGCCTTTCCCACAGTCACTGACCTCATTACGCACCTCCGCACTAGTGACACTCGCTACCGCGCTGCGCTTTCTGCTGAGTTCTGCGCCAAGAACCTCCCCCCCCCCATGTACATCACCCTCTACTACATAGTTGCCCGTCTCCCTGACTCCCTCCGCGTAGTCAGGGACCACTTTCTCTCTGTTTGCCCCACCACTCTCACCGTTGACCTCCTCGAGAAGGCCCACCTAGCAATAGAGAAGAGCATAGTTGCTGTAGGAGCCTCTCGTGGTGACCCGCGCACCCCCGTCTTTGAGGGGTGTTCTCCCTCCCCCCTCTTTCCCTCTGTTGCTTTTGCTGCTGCGGCCGACCTCGTTGGTTTCGAGTCGATCGGCGCGGCGTCTGCCCCCTCGGGGAAGCGCCGCACAGGCAAGGGCAAGGGGGGCAAGGGCGCTGGAGGAGCGGGCGGGGGCGGTGGAGGCGGCGGTGGAGGCGGCGGAGGTGGTGGGGGTGGTAGTGGGAGTGGTGGCAGGGGTGGAGGTGCTGGTGGAAGCAGTGGAGGCGGAGGAGGCGGCGGTGGTGGCGGAGGGAGTGGAGGCGGCGGTGGAGGCGGAGGCGGCGGAGGTGGCGGAGGCGGCGGAGGTGGCGATGGAGCTGGTCGCGGCTCTGCGCAGAGGAGTAGCTCCGGTGGTGGTCCGCGCCAGCAGCAGCAGCGCGGTCGTGAGACCCTGTCCGCTCAGCAGCTTCGTGAGTGGTACGCTGGGCGTCAGCGGGGTGGGGGTACTGGCACGTGCACCTACGTCCTGCGCACTGGCGACCGCGCGGGTGAGCAGTGCGGGGGTGCGCACTCCACCCAGCGCTGCTTTGGCCGCCTGACGGACGATTGGCGTCACCAGTTCCCTGAGGCCAATGAGATCCCTCGCTGGGGCGAGTTGTCTTGGGCGGGAGTAGCTATCTTTGACCTTGACTTTGATGCTATTCTTGCTGCCATGTATGCTGTGACTATTAGTGATGAGGGTGACTGTTACTGGTGCTTTCCGCCCGACCCGGGCATTGAGACTTCTGCTCTAGGTACTGGTGAGGCTGCTGCTCTCGGCGCTAGCAAGGCTGCTGCTCTAGGTGCTAGTGCGTCTGCTTCCTCAGGTGCTGGTGAGTCTGCTCTCTCAGGTACTGCGTCAGCTTCGGCCTCCCTCACCTTCACCCTTGACTCGAGGGCTTCTCGCTCCTTCTTTAGAGACCGCACCACACTCACGCCGCTTAGTCGGCCAGTTGCAGTCTGTCAGGCAGACCCCTCTGGGGGTCCTGTCCTTGCTCACTTCTCCACTGTCCTCCCGTGTCCGGCGGCTCCCTCTGGCACCCTGACTGGTCTTTACCTCCCCTCGTTCTCTACGAACTTGGTGAGTGGTGCGGACCTACAGGATGGGGGAGTTCACCAGTTCACTCCTGCGAGCCAGCGGGTGATGCACTGCACTGAGGCTCGGTCGAGCCGACACTTGGCCACGTTTACACGTTAGCCGGGGTCAAGCCTGTACACACTCACCACTAAGTCTCCTCCAGTCACTGAGTCTGGTCGGGTAGTTGCGTTGGGTCAGGTGTTTGCTGCAGCGTCCAAGTCTGGTCCTGAGTCTGCCCCCTGCTCGTGTCGTCTCCTGTCTCACGAGACTCTCCTTTGGCACCACCGCCTTGGTCACCCTTCCCTGTCTCGTCTCCGAGGTATGGCGTCCCGTGTCCTTGTCTCTGGTCTTCCCCGGTCCCTCCCTCTCCTTTCCCTGGGGCCTGCCCCTCCCTGCCTCCCCTGCGTCGAGGGGCGGCAGCGTGCTGCCCCTCACTCCTCCCAGTTTCCTCCGACAGAGGCCCCGCTGCAGACGCTTCACATGGACGTGTGGGGCCCAGCCCGCGTCCGTGGACACGGTCACGAGCGCTACTTCCTGCTGGGGGTTGACGACTACTCGCGTTACACCACAGACTTCCTCTTGCGCAGCAAGGGTGATGTCACTGAGGTGTTGATCGACTGGATCCGTGCAGCTCGTCTCCTGCTCAGGCGGAGCTTCGGCTCGGACTTTCCTGTTCTGCGTCTGCACTCTGACAGAGGCGGAGAGTTCTCCTCTGGCCTCCTGCGAGCCTACTGTCGTGCACGAGGCATCCGCCAGACCTTCACGCTTCCAACTCTCCACAGCAAAATGGGATTGCTAAGCTCCGCATTGGCATGGTCATGGACGTCGCTCGTACGTCCATGATGCATGCGGATGCCCCCCATTTTCTGTGGCCGTTTGCGGTTCGGTACGCGGCGCATCAGATCAACCTTCAGCCCAGGGTCTCCATGCCGGAGACCTGCCCAGCCTTGCTGTGGACAGGGAAGGTTGGCGATGCGTCTGCGTTCCGTGTCTGAGGATCTCGGGCGTTTGTCCGCGACTTGTCTGCGGACAAGCTGTCCCCTCGTGCTGCTCCTTGCGTCTTCCTGGGTTTCCCCCCTCACGCGCCAGGGTGGCAGTTCTACCACCCCACCTTTCGCCGTGTTCTGTCCTCACAGGACGTCACGTTTGACGAGTCGGTCCCCTACTACCGCCTCTTCCCCTTCCGCACTCCGTCCCTTCCCCCGCCACCGCTCTTCCTTGTGCCAGGTCCCCCCCTGGTAGATCCCCTCCCCCCTCAGGGTCCTGCCCCTTCAGGTGTGTCCCAGGTAGACGCAGTCGAGCCTGTCGAGGTTGCTGGTGACTCTGGTGCTACTGAGGGTGCTGAGCCTGGGGGTGCTGACTCTGGGGGTGCTGAGCCTGAGGGTGTTGAGCCTGGGGGTGCTGAGCCTGGGGGTGCTGCGAAAAGGGGTGCTGTGCCTGGGGGTGCGGAGCCTAGGGGTGCTGAGCCTGGGGTTGCTACGCCTGGGGGTGCTGAGCCTGGGGGTGCGGAACCTGGGGGTGCTGAGCCTGGGGGTGCTACGCCTAGGGGTGCTGAGCCTGGGGGTGCGGAGCCTTGGGGTGCGGAGCCTGCGGGAGCTAGGCCTGCTCGTGTCGCGTCTGGCGGTACTGTGCCTGGAGGTTCTCCGGGTGCTTCGTCTCGGCGGGAGCCACTCTCTCCACAAGAGCTGCGCGAGTGGTTTTCCCAGCGCTGGAGGCGTGCTGCTAGAGCTGGAGGTTCTTCGGCTACTGAGGGTGCTGCTGTCGCGGGTCCCGGAGGTGCTCGTACTAGGAGTACTGGAGCTGCTGGGCCTGCGGGTACGACTGGAGCTGGAGCTACTGAGGGTGTTGGCGCTGAATCTACTGCTGGCGGTCCTGCTGGGGGTGCTACTGGTGCTGCTGGAGGTCTTGGAGCTCCTGGAGCCGCTGGGGGTACTGGAGCGGGTGGTGCTGCTGGCGCTGGTGCTCCTGCTGGGGGTACTATTGCTGTGTCTGGAGTCGCCGCGCGGCCTGTTCCGCTTCTTTAGCAGGTTCTTGGTCTTCCGCCTTCTACTGGTCCTCCTCCTCCCTTAGAGGGTCCACAGTTTGTCCCGTCACTGTTACAATTACAGCCGACCTCCCGCTTGCCTGCTCCTTCTCCCTACACTGGTCCTACTGCAGGTCTTGCTGAGCATCGTAAGCCTGCGTCTTGCCCTGCGTCGCCTGTCCGTTCTGCTCGCACTAGTGGTCGTGGTTCGCGTCCGCGTCCTCCTCCTGTCCTTGTCACGCAGCGGATGTCTCTGCATCCGTCCACTGCTCTTTTGCGTGCCCCTCTGCCTTCTCCTCTTGAGTCCTCTCTTCGTGCTCTTCCCGACCCGGAGTCGGACTCTCTTCGTGCTGCCAGTCCTACTGTCATGCATCTCCTTGCTACTGTCGTCACTGACCCTTCCTTTGAGTCCACTGCTGCGTCTGCCCTAGTTACTGAGCTCGTCGACTTTGCTACTCGCTGTCGCCTAGTCTTGTTGCTGAGTCAGAGTCTGTCTGTCCTCCGTCCGTCGGGGGTGACTGTGCCCTTGACACGGACGTCCTTGAGGACAGGCAGGAGGAGTTCCAGTGTCTGGCTGCTGCTTCACCTCATCTCGGCTTCACGTACTCCTCGCCTCAGGCCACTCCTCTGCCTACTCGCCACTCGCTCTCAGCTGTGCCTTCGGATGAGTTCGTAGAGTCGAGTGGCCCGTATCCAGAGCTTGTTGGCTGCCTCATGTACCTGATGACCTGCACGCGATCTGACCTTGCATACCCTCTTAGCATTCTTGCACGCTATGTTGCTCCTGGGAGACACTGACCAGAGCACATGGCTGCAGCGAAGAGGGTGTTGCGCTACTTGTGCAGTACGTCGGGCATGAGGCTAGTCCAGTGGTCCTCACTGGGCACGCGGACGCTTCTTGGGCTGACGACCAGGCTACGCAGCGGTCGTCACAGGGTTACACCTTCAGCCTCGGTTCCGGCTCTGTTTCGTGGCGGGCTACCCGCTCGTCTTCTGTTCTCGGCTCCAGTTGTGAGGCTGAGATCTACGCCGGGGCTATGGCTGCCCAGGAGCTTTGCTGGCTCACCTACCTGCTGACCGACCTTGGAGAGCCGCCTCGTTCTCCTCCAGTCCTGTACGTAGACAACAAGGCCATGCTGGCCTTGTGTCGAGAGCAGCGACTGGAGCACAGGACAAAGCACATTGCTCTCCGCTACTTTCTTGCTCGTGAGCTACAGCAGCATGGACAGTTGCGGCTTGCGTACGTGGCCTCTGAGGCCAACACTTCTGATGTCTTCACCAAGGCACTTGCGCCTTGTGATCATCAGCGCTTCTGCACTCAGTTGGATCTTGTGCCTGTCTTGCCTCACTTGCTCACTTCTTGACCTTGCTGGTACTGTCACATATATATACTCTTGCTCTTGCTTACTTAGCCTCTTATATATCTATATATATGTGTTCTTGCATGTGAACTGGCCTTTTGGCCTTTGAACTTGTGCTGTGTGGTGACTTTGTGATCCACCCTGAGCTTTGCCTTGCTTTGCTTGACTGGTCTTGTGACCCCTTGTTCTCCCCCACTTTGCCTATGGGGGTGTGTCAGAACATTATAGCTGTGTCAGAACATTATAGCTCAGGGTGGATCACAGTCCGAGCACAAGAGCAGGGCCAGAGGCCAGTTCACATGCAGGAGTACAGACATATATATATTACTGGACAAGCAAGAGCAGGTATACATATATATCACAGTACAAGTGAAGTCAGGAAGAGAGCAAGTGAGGCAAGACAGGCACAAGACCCAGCTGGGTACAGAAGCGCTGATGGTCACAAGGCGCGAGTGCCTTGGTGAACACATCAGCAGTGTTGGCCTCAGAGGCCACGTACGCAAGTCGCAGCTGACCACGCTGCTGCAGCTCACGAGCAAGGAAGTAGCGGAGAGCAATGTGCTTCGTTCTGTGCTCCAGACGCTGCTCTCGACACAAGGCCAGCATGGCCTTGTTGTCTACGTACAGCACTGGAGGAGAACGAGGCAGCTCTCCAAGGTCAGTCAGCAGGTAGGTGAGCCAGCGAAGCTCCTGCGCAGCCATGGCCCCGGCGTAGATCTCAGCCTCACAACTGGAGCCGAGAACCGAAGACGAGCGAGTAGACCGCCACGAGACAGAGCCGGAACCAAGGCTGAAGGTGTAACCCTGTGACGACCGCTGCGTAGCCTGGTCGTCAGCCCAAGAAGCGTCCGCGTGGCCCGTAAGGACCACTGGACTCCGCCCTCCAAGCACTAGCCCCATGCCCGACGTACTGCACAGGTAGCGCAATACCCTCTTCGCTGCAGCCATGTGCTCAGGTCGGTGTCTCCCAGGAGCAACATAGCGTGCAAGAATGCTAAGAGGGTATGCAAGGTCAGATCGCGTGCAGGTCATCAGGTACATGAGGCAGCCAACAAGCTCTGGATACGGGCCACTCGACTCTACGAACTCATCCGAAGGCACAGCTGAGAGCGAGTGGCGAGTAGGCAGAGGAGTGGCCTGAGGCGAGGAGTACGTGAAGCCGAAGCGCTGAAGGACCTGCTGCACCATGTGTGACTGAGTCAGGGTAATGGTGCGGCGTGCTCTGTCTCGAGTGATCTGCAAGCCAAGGTAGCTGCGCAGTTCACCCAGGTCTGTGCACGTGTGTCTCTTCAGCAGCTCGGACTTCACGTAGGCGAGTCCAGCAGTGTCCGCTGTGGCAAAGACCAAGTCGTCGACGTACACGAGGATGTAGAACGGCGGCAGTGAAGTGTCGGTGCGCAGAAACAGCGACGGGTCAGCAGTAGAAGGAGCAAACCCAAGAGCCGCAAGTGTAGTCCTCAGTGTGTCGTGCCACTCACGCGGTGCGTGGCGGAGACCGTAGACTGGCCGTCGGAGGCTCCACTGGGTGCCAGGAGGGAAAGTCCCAGTGAAGCCAGGTGGACGGCGCAGCCAGATCTCCTCGTGCAGGCTACCCTGCAGGAACGCAGTGCTGAAGTCGAGAGAGTGAAGCTCGTAGTCGCGCTGAGCGGCTATGTGCAGCAGCACCCGAAGAGTGGTCATCTTTGGGGTGGGAGAGAAGGTCTGAAAGTAGTCAACTCCCCGCCGCTGACTGAAGCCACGAGCAACGTACCGCGCCTTGAAGACAGGTGGAGAGCCCGGCGGCCGCTTCACCCGGAAGATCCACATGCCACTGACGATGTTCGCCCCAGGAGGGGGAACTGCGTCAACGTAGGTGCCTGTGGACTTCCAGGAAGCCATCTCTGCATCCATAGCTGCCTGCCACTGAGAGGATTAGGGACCCTCTACAGCCTCCGCGTAAGAACGCGGAGTCGGGATGTCTAGTGCATCCGGGTCTCCCTCAGGGGCAAGCAGTACAAACGCGAGATGAGGTGAAGCAGCCGCTAGACACTGTAACTCCTCCTGCCTGTCCTCTAGGACGTCCGTGCCAAGAGCACACTCACCCCCGACGGACGGAGGACATACAGACGCAGACTCAGCAACAAGGCTAGCAGCGTAGTCTAAGCGACAGCGAGCAGCAAAGTCGACAAGCTCAGTGAGTAGGGCAGACGCAGCAGAAGACTCGAAAGAAGGGTCAGTGACCACAGTAGCAAGGAAACGCGTGATAGTAGGACTGGCAGCACGCAGAGAGTCCGACGCAGGGTCGGCAAGCGCAGGAAGAGAGGACGCAGGAGGAGAAGGCAAAGGGGCACGCAGAGGAGCAGTGGACGGACGCAAAGCCATCTGGTGCGTGCCAGGGACAGGAGGAGGACGCTGACGCGAACCGCGACCAGTAGCGCGAGCAGGACGAACAGGCGACGCAGGACGAGACGCAGGCTCACGACGCTCAGCAAGACCTCCAGTAGGACCAGTGTAAGGAGAGGGAGCAGGCAGTGGAGAGGAAGGCTCCAGCAGGGACTGCGACTGGACAGGCGGTGGACTCTCTACCGGAGGAGAAAGACCAAGAACCTGCTGCAGTAGCGGAACGAAGTACGGTCGAGGCCGCTCAGCAGCTCCAGGCGCAGCAGGGACAGCTCCAGCACCCTCAGTGACAACACCAGGGCCACCAACTCCTCCAGCAGCAGGACCAACAGCAGCAGTCTCAGCACCAACACCCTCAGCAGCGCCAGCTCCACGAGGACCCGCAGGCCCAGCAGCTCCGGGACCGGCAGCACCAGCACCCTCGTCAGTCGAAGAAGGTCCAGCTCCAGCTCCAGCAGCACCCCCAGACTCAGCAGCACGCCTCCAACGACGAGCGAACCACTCGCGCAGTTCCTGTGGAGAGAGAGGCTCCCGGGGAGGCTGAGCAGCAGGAGAAACCCCAGGCGCAGTAGCTCCAGACGCAGCACCCCCCGGCTCAGCAGCTCCAGACACAGCACCCCCAGGCGCAGCAGCTCCCAACTCAGCACCCCCAGGCTCAGCAGCTCCCGACTCAGCACCCCCAGACCCAGCACCTCCAGTGACAGCACCCCCCGGCGCAGCACTCCTAGGCTCCGCACCCCCCGCACTAGCACCCCCAGGCTCAGGGCCCCCAGCAGCAGCTCCTCCAGGCTCAGCACCCCCGCGGACAGCACCCCCAGAGTCAGCACCCCCAGGCTCAGCACCCGCAGCAGCACCAGAGTCACCAGTAACCTCGACCGGGTCAACGGCGTCTACCTGGGACACACCTGAGGGAGCAGGAACCTGAGGGGGAAGGGGGTCTACCGGGGGGGGAACCGGCACAAGGAAGTCCGGGGGAGGGGGGAGGGAAGGAGTGCGGTAGGGGAAGAGACGGTAGAAGGGGACCGACTCGTCGAACGTGACGTCCTGGGAGGACAGAACACGACGAGAGGAGGGGTGGTAGAACTGCCAACCTGGGGCGTCAGAGGGGAAGCCAAGGAAGACACAGGGAGCAGCACGAGGGGACAGCTTGTCCGCAGACAAGTCGCGGACAAACGCCCGAGATCCCCAGACACGAAACACAGACGCATCGCCAACCTTCCCCGTCCACAGCAAGGCTGGGGACATCGCAGGCCTGGAGACCCGCGGGTGAAGGTTGAGCTGATGCGCCGCGTACCTCACCGCAAACGGCCACAGAAAATGGGGGGAAGCCGCATGCATCATGGACGTACGAGCGACATCCATGACCATGCCAATGCGGCGCTCAGCAATCCCATTTTGCTGTGGTGAGTCCGGAAGCGTGAAGGTCTGGCGGATCCCCCGTGCACGACAGTAGTCTCGCAGAAGGCGAGAGGAGAACTCTCCGCCTCTGTCCGAGTGCAGACGCAGAACAGGAAAGTCAGAGCCGAAGCTCTTCCTGAGCTGGAGACGAGCCTCGCGGATCCAGTCGATCAGCACCTCAGTGACAGCACCCTTGCTGCGCAAGGGAAGGACTGTGGTGTAACGCGAGTAGTCGTCAACCACCAACAGGAAGTAGCGCTCGTAACCCTGCCCACGGACGGGGGCCGGGCCCCACACATCCAAGTGAAGCGTCTGTAGCGGAGCCTCTGTCGGGGGGAAGTGGGAAGAGTGAGGAGTAGCCCGGAGGCGACCCTCGACACAGGGGACACAGGAAGGCCCGGGGGGGGGAGGAGGGAGAGACCGGGGAAGACCAGAGACAAGGACACGGGAAGCCATGCTCCGAAGACGAGCCAAGGAGGGGTGGCCTAGACGGTGGTGCCACAGGAGAGTCTCGTGAGACAAGAGGCGACAGGAACAGGGGGCAGACTCAGGACCTGACCGGGACGCAGCAGCAAACACCTGACCTGACGCAGCTACCTGACCAGACACAGGGACAGGAGGAGACGAAGTGGTCAGGGTGTAGAGACTCGACCCCGGCCGACGCGAAAAGGTGGCCAGGTGTCGGCCTGTGTCTGCGTCCGTGCAGTGGGTCACCCGCCGCCTCGCAGGAGTGAACTGGTGAACCCCCGCATCCTGTAGGTCCGCACCACTCACCAAGTTCGTAGAGAACGAGGGAAGGTACAGACCAGACAGGGTGCCCGAAGGGGCAGCCGGACACGGGAGGACAGTGGAGAAGTGAGACAGGACAGGACCCCCAGAGGGGTCAGCAAGGGAGACCGCAACCGGTCGGCCAAGTGGCGTGAGGGTAGTGCGGTCTCGAAAGAAGGAGCGAGAAGCCCCAGAGTCAAGTGTGAAAGTGAGGGAGGACGAGGGCGACGTAGTACCTGAGAGCGCAGTCTCACCAGCACCTGAGAGCGCAGTCTCACTAGTACCTGAGAGCGCAGACGCACTGGCACCTAGAGCAGCAGCCTCACAAGTACCTAGGGCAGCAGTACCAATGCCCGGGTCGGGCTGGACACACCGGTAACCCTCATTCTCCTCACTATAAGTCACAGCATACATAGCAGAAAGGATAGCATCAAAATCAAGATCAAAGATCGCTACACCAGCCCTAAGGAGCTCATCCCAGCGAGGGATCTCACTAGCCCCGGGGAACTGCTGACGCCAAGCGTCCGTCAGGCGGCCAAAGCAGCGCTCGATGGAGTGGGCACCCCCACACTGCTCACCCGCGCGGTCGCCGGAACGAAGAACGTAGGCGCAGGGACCAGTACCCCCACCCCTCTGACGCGCAGTGTACCACTCACGAAGCTGCTGAGGCGGAGGGATGTCCCGCGAACGCTGCTGCTGCTGCCAGCGAGCGCTGGCCACCACCACCGCCGCTCCGCTGCTGGGTACCACCACGACCAGCTCCACCTCCTCCACCACCACCGCCTCCTCCGCCGCCGCCTCCACCGCCTCCACCTCCACCGCCTCCACCTCCACCGCCTCCACTCCCGCTGCTGCCTCCACCACCACCGGTGCCACCACCACCACCGTCTCCGCCGCTGCTGCCACCACCACCACCACCACTACCACGACTCCCGCCGCCACCCCCACTCCCTCCGCCGCCTCCGCCGCCACCGCCACCGCGCCCTCCAGCTCCGCCCGCGCCCTTGCCCCCCTTGCCCTTGCCAGAGCGACGTCTCCCACTAGGGGCAGACGCCGCGCCGACCGACTCAAGACCAAGCAGGTCGGCCGCAGCAGCAGAGGCAACAGAGGGCAGCAAGGGGGAAGGAGAGCACCCCTCAAAGATGGGGGTGCGAGGGTCACCACGAGAGGCACCGACAGCGACTATGCTCTTCTCCGCTGCGAGGAGGGCCTTCTCGAGGAGGTCGACGGTGAGAGTGGTGGGACAGACTGCGAGAAAGTGGTCCCTGACTACGCGGAGGGAGTCAGGGAGGCGTGCGACTACGTAGTAGAGAGTGATGTACATGGGGGGGGGGGTTCTTAGCGCAGAACTCAGCAGGAAGGGCGGCGCGGTAGCGAGTGTCACTAGTGCGGAGGTGCGTAATGAGGTCAGCGACAGTGGGAAAGGAAGAGAGGTCAGGAAAGAGGTAGGGAAGCATGAGACGGCTCAGTGCAGCAGTGGCAGGAGAGGAGTAGCGTGCAACTACAGCGTCGTACAAGGTCTGAGCACTCTTGTACTGACTAAAATGCGCACGCTCAGAGGTAGGGAGGTGGCGACGCACAGCAAGACGTGCAGCAGCATCGCGGGTGGCCCACTGAGAGCGGACAGTGGGATCAGCATCGGCAGTAGGAGCAGGAGAGGCGCCAGAGGTGAGGTCAAAGAGAGAAAGGCTGTCAGCTCTGTCGCACTGTAAGAAAAGCTGCAGGTCATCTAGCCAGACCTCGAAATCAATGGCGCGACCCTCGGCGTCAAAGGCTAGGACACTAGGGGTGGCCATGATGACGACAGCGAAGCAGTGCAAGCAGTAGGGAAAGAGGGCGCAGTGACAGAGGGACTGTGCTCACCAGGCAGGGCAGGCCGTGCAGCTCGACAGAAAAGCAGAGCGGCGACCGGGCGGCTCGGGTGTACAGCTGCTCAGCTCCCGGGCGGCTCGGCGGCAGGGCGGCTCGGGTGCAGGGCGGCTCGGCTCCCGGGCGGCTCTGCGACGGACGGCTCGGGTGCAGGGCGACTCGGCTCCCGGGCGGCTCGGCGACTGGGCGGGTCGGCTGCCCGGCCGCCCGTCTGCTGCAGGTGAGGCGGCGGGGTCGCGTAAGAGAACCGGGGCGGGGCCGCGTTGGAGCCGGCGGCAGGGCTGGTGGTAGGGCCGGCTTAGGAGCCGGGGCAGGGCCGCGTTGGAGCCGGCGGCAGGGCCGCGCAGGGGTCGGCGCAGGGCCGAGCAGAGGCCGGCGGAAGGGCCGCGTAAGGAGCCGGCGGACAGGGCCGTGAAGGAGCCGGGACGGGGCCGCGTGAGAGCCGGCGCGGGGCCGAGTAGGAGCCGGCGGCGGGGCCGCGTAGGAGCCGGGGCAGGGCCGCGTAGGAGGCCGGCGCGGGGCCGCGTAAGGGGCCGGCGCGGGGCCGCGTAAGGGGCCGGCGGCGGGGCCGCGTAAGGGGCCGGCGGACAGGGCCGCGTAGGAGCCGGGGCGGGGCCGCAATGGAGCCGGTGGCGGGGCCGCGTAGGAGCCGGGGACGGGGCCGCGTAGGAGCCGGCGCGGGGCCGCTTAGGAGCCGGCGCGGGGCCGCGTAAGGGCCGCGTAAGGGGCCGGCGCGGGGCCGCGTAAGGGCCGCGTAAGGGGCCGGCGCGGGGCCGCGTAAGGAGCAGGCGGCGGGGCCGCGTAAGGGTCAGGGCGGGGCCGCGACAGAGTGGGCGGCGAGGCCGCAGGGGAGAGGGTGACTCGAGGGGTCGCTAAAAAAAAACCGCGCCTCGGGGCGCGCTTCGGTGGGCCCAAAAAAAAAATCGGTCCTGGAGGGACCTAGCTCTATACCATGTGAAACAATGAGAAGAGGAATGAAATGACTAAGTCAGAAATTGGTACAAATAACAAACACTAGGAATCTGTACCCCATATGTGCTACCCCACTACAGCCTACAAACATGTATCAGCTATAATGTTCTGACAGGGGTGGGGTAGAGTGTTAGAATCTAGCAGCAGGAACGAATGAACTATGAAAGAGATGGGTACAAATATCAAACCCTAAAAGAGGTTGTACCCCATATTGGCTACCCCACTACAGCCTAAGCATGTATAGCATATTTATCATTTGACACACCCCCATAGGCAAAGTGGGGGAGAGCAAGGGGTCACAAGACCAGTCAAGAGAAGCAAAGCAAGCTCAGGGTGGATCACAACGTCACCACACACACTGAGCACAAGCAAAGGGCCAAAAAGGCCAGTTCACATACAGAGGTATATATGCAACAACAGCAGCACAGTGATCTCTACCTAGCAGAGCAAGCAAGCAGAGATATATATAGATAACAGTACAAACAAAGTCTACAGCAAGTGACGAAAAGTGGGCACAAGGCCTAACAAAGTGCAGAAACGCTGATGATCACCAGACGGAAGTGCCTTGATAAATATATCTGCAGTGTTGGCCAGAGTGGCCACATGAGCAAGACGAAGCTGACCTCGCTGCTGCAACTCTCGAGCCAGGAAGTAACGCAGAGCGATGTGCTTCGTCCTGGCGGCCTTGTTGTCTACGTACAGCACTGGAGGAGAACGAGGCCGCTCTCCCAGGTCGGTCAGAAGGTAGGTGAGCCAGCGTAGCTCCTGTGCAGCCATGGCTGTGGCGTAAATCTTAGCCTCACAAATGGAGCCGAGAACAGAAGACGAGCGTGTAGACCGCCAAGAAAGAGAGCCAGAGCCAAGGATAAAGGTGTAACCCTGTGGCGACCGCTGTGTAGCCAGATTGTCAACCCAAGAAGCGTTCGAGTGCCCAGTCAGGACAACCGAGCTCCGCCCTCCAAACACGAGCCCCATGCCCGATGTACTGCACAAGTAGCGCAATACCCTCTTAGCAGCAGCCATGTGCTCTAGTCGGTGCCTACCAGGAGCCACGTAGCGAGCGAGAAGGCCAAGAGGGTACGCAAGGTCAGGACAAGTGCAGGTCATCAGGTACATGAGGCAGCCCACTAGCTCTTGGTAAGGACCACTCGGCTCTACGAACTCGTTCTAAGGTGGAGCTGAGAGCGAGTGACCTGTAGCCAGAGGAGTGTGCTTTGGCGAGGACCAGGTGAAGCCGAAGCGCTGAAGGACCTGCTGCACCATGTGTGACTGGGTCGGTGTGATGGTGCGGCGTGCTCTGTCCCGGTTGATCTGCAAGCCAAGGTAACTGCGCAGCTCACCCTGGTCTGTGCACGTATGTCTCTTTTGCAGCTCCGACTTCACCAGGGCAAGAGCCTCAGTGTCAGCAGTGGCAAAGACCAAGTCGTCAACGTACACGAGGATGTAGAACGGCAGCAGCAAAGTGTCGGTGCGCAGAAAAAGTGACGGGTCAGCAGTAGAAGGCGCGAACCCAAGAGCCGCAAGTGTCGTCCTCAGTATGTCGTGCCACTCACGGGGCGCCTAGCGGAGACCGTAAACCGGCCGCCGGAGGCTCCACTGGGTACCAGGAGGAAATGACTCAGTGAAGCCAGGAGGGCGGCGCAGCCAGATCTCCTCGTGCAGGCTGCCCTGTAGGAAAGATGTGCTAAAGTCAAGAGAGTGAAGCTCGTGTCAAGTTACAAAACTAGAAGTGTTGACTAAGGAAAGTGAAAACAAGCAAGATGTGGCAAGCATAACCCTAACCCTAGGAAAACATAAAGTACACCTAGACTAACACAAGTAAGCTATAACAAATATAGCTTGACACACCCCGATAATCTAGGTGACGGTAGTCCTGTGGAAAGCAACACACAGCAAGGGTCACAGGACCAGTTTGCAAAAAATATAACAAATCTCAGGGTGGATCTCAAGATCACCACACAGTCCAAGAACAAGCGAGGGGCCACAAGGCGAGTCCACAGGCAAGGATATAGCAAATATAGAAGATGCAAGAGTACACGACAAGCATCTCTACAGAAGCACAGGGCCACAAGGCCAGTCTAGATGCATATATAGCAAATATTAAGAGATTCCAGAGTACAAAGCAAAGCATCTCTACACAAGCAAGTGAGGGCCTGTAGACACAAGGCCAAGATGGGAGCAGAAACGCTGGTGGTCACAAGGCGGCAACGCCTTGGTGAAGATATCTGCAATGTTGGCCTCAGAGACCACACGTACCACGCGTGCCGGACCACGCTGCTGCAACTCACGCAGAAGGAAGTAACGAAGCTGGATGTGCTTCGCCTTCCCAACTTGTCGAGGCTCCTCGCACAATAGGACAGCAGACCTGTTGTCGACGAACAAGAGTGGGGGAGAGCGAGGCCGCTCACCAAGGTCGGTGAGAAGGAAAGACAGCCAGCGGTGCTCCTGAGCGGCCATGGCCACAGCGTACACCTCTGCCTCACAGCTGGAACCGGCGACAGACGACGCCCGAGTCAACCGCCACGAAACAGCACCTGCTCCGAGGCTAAAGGAGTACCCCTGTGTAGACCGGCGCGTCTCCGTGTCGTTGGCCCACGACGAGTCTGAGTAACTGTGAGTGTAACTGGCTGATTCCCTCCAAGGACAAGTCCCATGCCTGATGTACTCGCCACATACTTTGCCACCCTCTTAGCTGCGTACCAGTCGGAAGGTCGGTGTCTCCCGGGCGCAACAAATCGCGCAAGGACGCTAAGAGGGTAAGCTAGGTCTGGGCGAGTACAGGTCGTCAGGTACATGAGACAACCCACCAGCTCAGGATATGGACCGCTAGACTCAAATGGCTCGTCCAAAGGTGGAGCCGTGAGCCCATGATCCACACCAAGAGGGGTGAGCTGTACCTTGGAGAACGGGAAGCGAAACCGCGTGAGGATCTGCTCGACCATATGCGTCTGAGTCAGCGTAATGGTGCGAGCTGCCCTGTCCTTGGTGATTTGCAGGCCAAGGTAGTGCTGCAGCTCACCAAGGTCAGTGCAAGTGTGTCTCCTCTGCAGTTCCTCCTTCACGGAGGCCAGCGCGCGTCGGTCGGGAGTGGCGAACACCAAGTCGTCGACGTAGACCAGGACAAAGAACGGGGTCGAGCCACGACGAACGAATAGTGACGGGTCAGCAGACGACGGAAAGAAGTCAAGAGCTCCAAGGGTCGAGCAAAGTGTGTCGTGCCACTCACGAGGAGCCTGACGCAGGCCGTAGACTGGTCGACGCAGCTGCCACTGGGTCCCAGGTGGGAAAGAGCCAGTGAAGCCACGCGGGCGACGCAGCCAGATCTGCTCGTGCAGGCTCCCCTGAAGGAACGGGTGGAAAAGTCCAAGGAGTGCAATTCGTACTCGCACTGTGCTGCAATATGCAGCAACACCCGAAGAGTACTCATCTTTGGGGTGGGAGTGAAGGTCTAGAAGAAGTCCACCCCCGTAGCAGCCCGTGCGCCACCCGCCAAGCCCCAGGCCGCCCACGCGCCGCCCGTCAGGCCCCACGCCAGGCCCCACGCAGCCCGCGCGCCGCCCGCCAGGCCCCTAGCCGCCCGCGCGCCGCCCGCCAGGCCCCAGGCCGCCCACGCGCCGCCCGCGCGCCGCCCTTAGCCGCCCGCGCGCCGCCCGCCAGGCCCCAGGCTGCCCACGTACCGCCCGTCAGGCACCACGCCGCCCGTGCGCCGCCCTTAGCCGCCCGTGAGCCGCTCGTGAGCCGCCCATGAGCCGCCCGTCCCGATGCCCGAGCAGCCCGTGAGCCGCCCGTGAGCCGCCCGTCCCGAAGCCCGAGCCGCCCGTGCCACCCGCGTCACCCGAACCGCCCGAGCCGCCTACGCAGGTGAGGAGCCAAGCCGCCCGAGCCGCCTGTGCCGGTGAGCGCCCGAGCCGCCCGAGTCGCATGAGGAGCCGAGCTGCTGGTCCTGTGGGGCTGCTGTTGCTACTGGGCCGGCAGAGCTGCTGTGTTGCCGTGTTGCTGTGCTGCTGAGCTGCCCGACCCGTCCTGTCTGGTGAGACTGTCGACTGCTGTCATGGCCACCCCTAGTGTCCTGGCTTTTGACGCTGAGGGTCGCGCCATTGACTTTGAGGTCTGGGTCGACGACGTGCAGCTGTACTTGCAGTGCGATTCGGTAGATGACATTTCTCTCTTTGACTTTGCCTCTGGCGCTGTCCCTGCCCCTGCTGCTGATGCTGACCCCACTGTTCGCCCCAAGTGGGCCACACGCGATGCTGCTGCACGTCTTGCTGTGCGTCGCCACCTCCCTACCTCTGAGCGTGCACACTTTAGTCAGTACAAGAGTGCACAGACCTTGTACGACGCTGTAGTTGCGCGCTACTCCTCCCCTTCCTCTGCTGCACTGAGCCGCCTCATGCTACCGTACCTCTTCCCTGACCTTGCCGCCTTTCCCACTGTCGCTGACCTCATTACACACCTCCGCACTAGTGACACTCGCTACCGCGCTGCACTTCCTGCTGACTTCTGCGCCACGAACCCCCCTCCCATGTACATCACCCTCTACTTTCTAGTCACCCGTCTCCCTGAGTCCCTTCGTGTAGTTAGGGACCAGTTTCTCTCGGTCTGTCCCACCACCCTCACACTCGACCTCCTCGAGAAGTCCCTACTAGCGGCAGAGAAGAGCATAGTCGCTGTAGGGGCCTCTCGTGGTGACCCTCGCACCCCCATCTTTGAGGGGTGTTCTCCTTCCCCCCTGTTACCCTCTGTCGCCTCTGCTGCTGCGACCGACCTCGTTGGCCTAGAGTCGGTCGGTGCGACGTCTGCCCCCAGCGGTAGGCGCCGCTCTGGCAAGGGCAAGGGGGGCAAGGGAGCGGGTGGAGCTAGCGGGGGCGGTGGCAGAGGAGGTGGGGGCGGTGGGGAGAGTGGGGGTGGCGGTGAAGGTGGTAGCGGGGGTGGGGGTACTAGTGGCGGCAGTGGAGGCGGAGGTGGCGGCGGCGGTGGCGGTGGGAGCGGCGGTGGCGGAGGTGGCGGCGGTGGGGGCGGGGGCGGGGGTGGCGGTGGAGGGGGTGGTTGCAGTGGCTCGTCACAGCGGAACGGCACTGGGGGTAGTCAGCCCCAGCAGCAGCAGCAGCAGCGTTCTCGTGACGTCCCCACCCCTCAGCAGCTCCGTGAGTGGTACACGCAGCGTTAGTGTGGTGGGGCTTTTGGTCCCTGCACCTACTTCCTTCGCACCGGCGACCGCGCGGGTGAGCAGTGTGGGGGTACCCACACCGCCTAGCGCTGCTTTGGCCGCCTGACGGACGCTTGGCGTCAGCAGTTCCCGGAGGCCTCTGAGATCCCCCGCTGGGGAGAGCTGTCTAGGGCTGGTGTAGCTATCTTTGATCTTGACTTTGATGCTATCCTTGCTGCCATGTATGCTGTGACTGTTAGTGATGAGGGTGACTGTTACCGGTGTTTCCCGCCCGACCCGGGCATTGGTACTGCTGCTCTAGGTGCTTGTGAGGCTACTGCTCTCGGTGCCAGTGCGTCTGTGCTCTCAGGTACTAGTGCGTCTGCGCTCTCAGGTACTAGTGAGTCTGCGCTCTCAGGTACTGCATCGGCTTCGGCCTCCCACACCTTCACCCTTGACTCTGGGGCGTCTCGCTCCTTCTTTCGGGACCGCACCACACTCACGCCACTTAGTCGGCCGGTTGCGGTGTCCCTGGCTGACCCCTCTGGGGGTCCTATCCTGTCTCGTTTCTCCACTGTCCTCCCGTGTCCGGCGGCTCCCTCTGGCACCCTGACTGGTCTCTACCTCCCCTCGTTCTCTACGAACTTGGTGAGTGGTGCTGACCTACAGGATGCGGGTGTCCACCAGTTCACTCCTGCTCGTCAGCGGGTGACACACTCCACAGAGGCTAGCACAGGTCGCCACCTGGCTACGTTTACACGTGAGCCAGGGTCGAGCCTGTACACACTGACCACTGCTTCTCCTCCGGGTGCTGAGTCTGGTAGAGTCCCTTCGTCTAGTCAAGTGTTCGCTGCAGCGTCCAGGTCTGGTCCTGAGTCTGCCCCCTGTTCGTGTCGCCGTCTGTCTCACGAGACCCTCCTCTGGCACTACCGCCTTGGCCACCCATCTCTGCTTCGGCTCTGAGGCATGGCCTCCCGTCTTCTTGTGTCTGGTCTCCCCCGGTCCCTCCCTCCCCTTCCTCAGGGCCCTGGCCCTGCCTGTGTCCCCTGTGTCGAGGGGCGCCAGCGTGCTGCCCCTCACTCCTCCCAGTTTCCTCCAACAGAGGCTCCCTTGCAGACGCTTCACATGGACGTGTGGGGCCCTGCCCGCGTCCGTGGACTGGGTCACGAGCGCTACTTCCTGCTGCTGGTTGACGACTACTCGTGTTACACCACAGTCTTCCCCTTGCGCAGCAAGGGTGATGTCACTGAGGTGCTGATCGACTGGATCCACGCAGCTCGTCTCCAGCTCAGGCAGAGCTTTGGCTCGAACTTTCCTGTTCTGCGTATGCACTCGGACAGAGGCGGAGAGTTCTCCTCTGGCCTTCTGCGCTCCTACTGTCGTGCGCGAGGCATCCGTCAGAGCTTCACGCTTCCGGACTCACCGCAGCAAAATGGGATTGCAGAGCGCCGCATTGGCATGGTCATGGACGTCGCTCGTACGTCCATGATGCATGCGGCTGCCCCCCATTTTCTGTGGCCGTTTGTGGTCAGGTACGCGGCGCATCAGATCAACCTCCACCCCAGGGTCTCCAGGCCGGAGACCTCCCCAGCCCCGCTGTGGACAGGGAAGGTTGGCGATGCGTCGGCGTTCGGAGTCTGGGGATCTCGGGCGTTTGTCCGCGACTTGTCTGCGGACAAGATGTCCCCTCGCGCTGCTCCCTGCGTCTTCCTGGGGTTCCCCCTTGACGCCCCTGGGTGGCAGTTCTACCACCCCACCTCTCGCCGTGTTCTGTCCTCCCAGGACGTCACGTTCGACGAGTCGGTACCCTACTACCGCCTCTTCCCCCACCGCACTCCGTCCCTCCCCCCACCCCCGCTCTTCTTGGTACCAGGTCCCCCCCCGGCAGACCCCCTCCCCACTCAGGGTCCTGCCCCTTCAGGTGTGTCCCAGGTAGACGCAGTCGAGCCTGTCGAGGTCACTGGTGACTCTGGTGCTGCTGTGGGTGCTGGGCCTAGGGGTGCTGAGCCTGGGGGCGCGGAGCCTGGGGGTGCTGAGCCTAGGGGTGCTTTTCCTGGGGGTGCTGAGCCTGGGGGTCCTGAGCCTGGGGGTGCGGAGTCTGGGGGTGCTGAGCCTGGGGGTGCTGAGCCTGGGGGTGCAGAGCCTGGGGGTGCTACGCCTGGGGGTGCTGAGCCTGGAGGTTCTCCGGGTGCTTCGTCTCGCCGAGAGCCACTCTCCCCATAGGAGCTGCGTGAGTGGTTTGCCCGGCGCTGGAGGCGTGCTGCTGGTGCTGGAGGTTCTTCGGCTGCTGAGGGTGCTGCTGCCGCGGGTCCGAGAGGTGCTCGTACTGGGAGTACTGGAGCTGCTAGGCCTGCGGGTTCGACTGGAGCTGGTGCTGCTGAGGGTGTTGGCGCTGAGACTTCCACTGGCGGTCCGCCTGGCGGTGCTCTTGGTGCTGCTGGAGGTTCTGGGGCTGCTGGCGGTGCTGCTGGGGGTTCTGGAGCTACTGGAGGTGCTGTTGGAGGTGCTGCTGGAGCGGGTACTCCTGCTGGAGGCACTGGTGCTGTACCTGCTGTTTCTGGCGTCGCCATGCGGACCCGACAGTACTTCGTTCCACTCCTGCAGCAGGTTCTTGGTCTTACACCTTCTCCTGGTCCTCCTCCTCCTCCCTTAGAGGGTCCACAGCCTGTCCAGTCACAGTCACAGCTACAGCCTGCCTCCCCTTTGCCTGCTCCTTCTCCCTACGCTAGTCCGACTGGAGGTCTTACTGAGCGTCGTGAGCCTGCGTCTCGTCCTGCGTCGCCTGTTCGTACTGCGCGAGCTAGTGGTCGCGGTTCGCGTCAGCGTCCTCCTCCTGTCCCTGGCACGCACCGGATGTCTCTGCGTCCGTCCACTGCTCCTCTGCGTGCCCCTTTGCCTTCTCCTCCTGCGTCCTCTCTTCCTGCTCTTGCCGATCCGGAGTCGGACTCTCTTCGTGCTGCCAGTCCTACTGTCACGCGTCTTCTTGCTACTGCCGTCACTGACCCTTCTTTCGAGTCTATTGTTGCGTCTGCCCTTGTTACTGAGCTCGTCGACTTTGCTGCTCGCTGTCGTCTAAACTACGCTGCTAGTCTTGTCGCTGAGTCTAAGTCTGCCTGTCCTCCGTCCGTCGGGGGTGAGTGTGCCCTTAGCACGGACGTCCTTGAGGACAGGCAGGAGGAGTTCCAGTGTCTGGCCGCCGCTTCACCTCATCTCGTGTCCGTACTACTCACCCCTGAGGGAGACCCGGATGCACTTGACATCCCGACTCCGCGCTCTTACGCGGAGGCGATAGAGGGTCCCTACTCCTCTCAGTGGCAGGCAGCTATGGATGCAGAGATGGCTTCCTGGAAGTCCACAGGCACCTACGTTGACGCTGTCCCCCCTCCTGGGGCGAACATCGTCAGTGGCATGTGGATCTTCAGGGTGAAGCGGCCGCCGGGTACTCCGCCTGTCTTCAAGGCGCGTTACGTGGCTCGTGGCTTCAGTCAGCGGCAGGGAGTTGACTACTTTCAGACCTTCTCTCCCACCCCGAAGATGACCACTCTTCGGGTATTGCTGCACGTTGCTGCTCACCGTGACTACGAGCTGCACTCTCTCGACTTTAGCACAGCTTTCTTGCAGGGCAGCCTGCATGAGGAGATCTGGCTGCGCCGCCCACCTGGCTTCACTGGGTCTTTCCCTCCTGGTACCTAGTGGAGTCTCCGGCGTCCAGACTACGGTCTCGGCCAGGCGCCGCGTGAGTGGCACGACACACTGAGGACTACACTGGCGGCACTTGGGTTTGCTCCTTCCACTGCAGACACGTCGCTGTTTCTGCGCACCGACACCTCTCTGCCGCCGTTCTTCATCCTCGTGTACGTCGACGACTTGGTCTTTGCCACAGCTGACACTGCTGGACTCGCCTACGTGAAGTCCGAGCTGCAGAAGAGACACACGTGCACTGACCTGGGTGAATTGCGCAGCTACATTGGCTTGTAGATCACCCGGGACAGAGCATGCCGCACCATTACCCTGACTCAGTCACACATGGTGCAGCAGGTCCTTCAGCGCTTCGGCTTCACGTACTCCTCGCCTCAGGCCACTCCTCTGCCTACTCGCCACTCGCTCTCAGCTCTACCTTCGGATGAGTCCGTAGAGTCGAGTGGCTTGTATCCAGAGCTTCTTGGCTGCCTCATGTACCTGATGACCTGCACTCGACCTGACGTTGCATACCCTCTTAGCATTCTTGCACGCTATGTTGCTCCTGGGAGACACCGACCAGAGCACATGGCTGCAGCGAAGAGGGTGTTGCGCTACTTGTGCAGTACGTCGGGCATGGGGCTAGTGCTTGGAGGGCGCAGTCCAGTGGTCCTCACTGGGCATGCGGACGCTTCTTGGGCTGACGACCAGGCTACGCAGCGGTCGTCACAGGGTTACCCCTTCAGTCTTGGTTCCGGCTCTGTTTCGTGGCGGGCTACCCGCTCGTCTTCTGTTCTCGGCTCCAGTTGTGAGGCTGAGATTTACGCCGTGGCTATGGCTGCCCAGGAGCTTCGCTGGCTCACCTACCTGCTGACCGACCTTGGAGAGCCGCCTCGTTCTCCTCCGGTCCTGTACGTAGACAACAAGGCCATGCTGGCCTTGTGTCGAGAGCAGCGACTGGAGCACAGGTAACATCACATTGCTCTCCGCTACTTTCTTGCTCGTGAGCTACAGCAGCGTGGACAGTTGCGGCTTCCGTACGTGGCCTCTGAGGCCAACACTGCTGATGTCTTCACCAAGGCACTTGCGCCTTGTGATCATCAGCGCTTCTGCACGCAGCTGGGTCTTGTGCCTGTCTTGCCTCACTTGCTCACTTCTTGACCTTGCTTGTGAGAAGAAGTGAACGAGAATGAATCAACTATGAATGAAGTGAGTACATATAGGAAACCCAGATTGGGTTGTACCCCCTATGGGGTTTCCTATATGTACTCACTTCATTCATAGTTCATTCATTCACGTTCTATTCTTCTCAGGTTTGCGACAACTTCATCACATGGGTTATGTACGGTTCTTGAGCTTTTTATCAGCTCGCGTGTGCACATGGTTTGTAATGTGGATACGTCAGACGGGCTTGCTAATGGCACACCTGGCATTGTAGTTCATTTTTCATTGAATGCACACAATACGGTGGAAGTGATATGGGTCCAATTTGATGATGAAGCTGTTGGCAGTAATATGCGTAGAAAATCTCGACCGTTTTCTAAGATTCTGGGGGTAAAACCATCTTGGACGCCTATTCAACGAATAGAGAAGACATTCTCGGTAAATTCTCGCTATGACACGATTTCTCGAATGCAGTTTCCATTACGACCAAGTAATGCGATAAGCTTTCACCGAAGCCAAGGTGCTACTTTTGAAAGTGGAGTCATACATTTTGAATCCAAAGTTTTTCCTCAAGGAGCATATGTTGCTTTGAGTCGATTTCGCAGTCCTTCTCGATTGTTCCTTCGAAGCTTTTCAGAAGCATGCATTAAAACCGATTCTCGTGTAGTAGCGGAAATGTGTCGTCTACGTAAGACACCCCTTATTTTGGATCCAATACCGATTGGTGAGATCATTCATGTCAGATGATTATATATTGCTGAGGCATATATGTAGGCTGTAGTGGGGTAGCCCATAAGGGGTACAACCCAATTAGGGTTGGTACTTGTACTTAGTGCACCATTCCTAGCCTCTATCTCAACATGGTATCGAGCAGGTTCCCTAGTGGGAACTGTTCCTAGGGCCCACCTACTATTCCGTCCTGCCCGGAGCGCGCTCTGCCCTAGCCCGAGTCGCGCTCGGCCATTTTTTTCCTTTGGCGGCCCGATCGCGTCGAGCCGCCCTCGATTTTTTGGCGCGCCACCTACGCCGCCTCATCGCGACGCCCCAGACGACCGCGCCGCGTCGCGCGTGCCGACCTCCAGTCGCGCGCCGCCCCCTCTGACCCTCGCGACGCCGGCGCCGTCTCTGACGGCCCCGCGATCGCCTGCGACGGCCCCGCCGTCCCCTCTACCGGCCCCGCCGCTGCACGCGACGGCCCCGCCGTCCCCTCTGCCGGCCCCGCCGCTGCACTTGACAGCCCCGCCGTCCCCTCTGCCGGCCCCGCCGCTGCTTTAGACGGCCCCGCCGCTGCACCTGACGGCCCCGCCGTCCCCTCTGACGGCCCCGCCACTGCACCTACCGGCCCCGCCGCTACCCCTGACGGCCCCGCTGCTGCACCTGCCGGCTCCGCCGCCTCATCTGCAGGCCCCGCCGTCTCACCTGCCGGCCCCGCTGCTGTACCTGACGGCCCCGCCGCTTCACCTAACGGCCCCGCCACTGCATCTCCCGGCCCCGCAGCTGCATCTCCCGGCCTTGCCGCCCCAGCAGCTGAGCCGCCCCAGCAGCCGAGCCGCCCTAGCAGCCGAGCCGCCGAGCCGCCTGAGCCGCCCGAGCCGCCTGCACTGCCCTGTCTGGTGAGCACTGAGCTTTACTCTCCGCACTGCCCTCACCCTACTGCTGTCATGGCTACCCCCAGTGTCCTCACCTTTGACGCTGAGGGCAGAGCCATCGACTTTGACGTGTGGGTAGACGACCTGCTGCTTTTCCTACAGTGCGAAAGAGCTGACGGCCTCTCTCTCTTTGATCTCACTTCTGGTGCCTCTCCCGCCCCTGCTGCTACTAAGGATGCCACTGTTCGCTCACAGTGGGCCACACACGATGCTGCTGCACGTCTTGCTGTGCGTCGCCACCTCCCTCCCTCTGAGCGTGCACACTTTGGGTCGTACAAGAGTGCTCAGACCTTGTACGACGCCGTTATTGCACGCTACTCCTCCCCTGCCACTGCTGCACTGAGCCGCCTCATGCTACCGTACCTCTTTCCCGACCTTGCTTCTTTTGCCACAGTCGCCGACCTCATTACCCACCTGCGCACTAGTGGCGCTCACTTCCGCGCTGCACTTCCTGCTGAGTTCTGCGCCAAGAACCCCCCCCCCATGTACTTCACTCTCTACTACATTGTCACCCGCCTCCCTGACTCCCTTCGTGGAGTCAGGGACGACTTCCTCTCAGTCTGCCTCACCACTCTCACTGTTGACCTCCTCGAGAAGTCCCTCCTAGCGGCCGAGAAGAGCATTCTCGCTGTAGGGGCCTCTCGTGGTGACCCGCGCACCCCCATCTTTGAGGGGTGTTCCCCCTCCCCCCTCCTGCCCTCTGTCGCCTCTGCTGCTACGGCCCACCTAGCTGGTTTTGAGTCGGTCGGTGCGGCGTCTGCCCCCAGTGGGAGACGTCGCCCTGGCAAGGGCAAGGGGGGCAGGGGCGGTGGTGGAGGCGGCGGGGGCGGTGGAGGCGGCGGTGGAGGCAGCGGAGGAGGTGGGGGTGGTAGCGGTAGTGGAGGCGGGAGTGGAGGTGTCAGCGGCGGCAGTGGAGGCGGGGGCGGCGGCGGCGGTGGTGGTGGGAGTGGAGGCGGGGGCGGCGGTGGTGGCGGCGACGGTGGGAGTGGCGGTGGACGCGGAGGTGGTGGCGGCGGCGGCGGTGGAGGCGGCGGCGGAGGTCGTGGCTCGTCGCATAGGAGTGGCTCCGGTGGTGGTCAGCGCCAGCAGCAGCAGCGTGGTCAGGAGACTCTCTCCCCGCAGTAGCTCCGTGAGTGGTACGCTGCACGTCAGAGGGGTGGGGGTACTGGTCCGTGCACCTACGTCCTGCGCACTGGCGACCGTGCGGGTGAGCCGTGTGGTGGTCCACACTCCACCCAGCGCTGCTTCGGCCGCCTGACTGACGCTTGGCGCCGCCAGTTTCCTGACGCCTCTGAGATCCCTCGCTGGGACCAGCTGTCTAGGGCAGGAGTAGCTATCTTTGACCTTGACTTTGATGCTATTCTTCGTGCCATGTATGCTGTGACTATTAGTGAGGAGGGTGACTGTTACCGGTATTTCCCGCCCGACCCGGGCATTGGTACTGCGGCTCTAGGTGCGGTTGATGCTGCTGCTCCAGGTACTGGTGTGGCTGTCGCTCTAGGTGCCAGTGAGTCTGTGTCCTCAGGTGCTGGTGAGTCTGCTCTCTCAGGTACTGCGTCGGCTCCGCCCTCTCTCACCTTCACTCTTGACTCAGGAGCGTCTCGCTCCTTCTTTTGAGACCGCACCACACTCACGCCGCTTAGTCGGCCAGTGGTAGTCTCCCTGGCGGACCCCTCTGGGGGTCCTTTTCTGGCTCGCTACTCCACTGTCCTTCCGTGCCCTGCGGTCCCGTCTGGCTCCCTGTCCGGTCTCTACCTCCCCTCGTTCTCTACAAACTTGGTGGCGGGTGCTGACCTACAGGATGCAGGGGTTGACCAGTTCACCCCTGCGCGCCGACGGGACACCCACTGCACGGACGCGGACACGGGTCGACACTTGACCACGTTCACACGTGGGCCGGGGTCGAGCCTGTACACACTCACTGTTCCGTCTCCTCCTCCTGCGTCTGGTCAGGTAGCTGCATCGGGTCAGGTGTTTGCTGCAGCGTCCAGGTCTGGTCCTGAGTCTGCCCCCTGCTCGTGTCGCCTCCTGTCCCACGAGACCCTCCTGTGGCACCACCGCATGGGTCACCCCTCCCTGCCTCGTCTCCGGGGCATGGCCTCTCGCCTTCTTGTCTCTGCGTCCGTCCACTGCTCCTCTGCGTGCCCCTTTGCCTTCTCCTCCTCAGTCTTCTCTTCCTACACTTGCCGACCCGGAGTCGGAATCTCGCCGTGCTGCCAGTCCTACTGTCACGCGTCTTCTTGCTACTCTTGTCACTGACCCTTACTTTGAGTCCGCTGCTGCGTCTGCCCTAGTTGCTGAGCTGGTAGACTTTGCTACTGCGTGTCGTCTAGACTACGCTGCCAGTCTTATTGCTGAGTCTGCTGAGTCTGCTGAGTCTGCGTCTGCGTCTGCCTGTCCTCCGTCTGCGGGGGTGACTGTGCTCTTGGCACGGACGTCCTTGAGGACAGGCAGGAGGAGTTCCAGTGCTTTGCCGCCGCTTTGCCCCATCTCGTGTCCATGCTTGCTGCCCCTGAGGGAGACCCGGATGCTCTAGACATCCCGACCCCACGCTCTTACGCAGAGGCGATGGCCGGTCCCTACTCCTCTCAGTGGCAGTCAGCCATGGACGCAAAGATTGCTTCCTGGAAGTCCACACGCACCTACGTCGACGAGGTTCCCCCACCTGGGGCGAACATTATCAGTGGCATGTGGATTTTCAGGGTGAAGCGACCGCCGGGTTCTCTGCCTGTCTTCAACGCGCGCTACGTGGCTCGTGGCTTCAGTCAGCGACAGGGAGTTGACTTCTTTCAGACCTTCTCCCCGACCCCGAAGATGACCACTCTTCGGGTTCTACTGCACGTCGCTGCTCAGCGTGACTACGAGCTACACTCTCTTGACTTCAGCACTGCTTTCCTGCAGGGCCGCCTGCACGAGGAGATCTAGCTGCGCCGCCCTCCTGGCTTCACTGGGTCGTTCCCTCCTGGTACCCAGTGGAGCCTCCGGCGGCCAGTCTACGGTCTCCGCCAGGCGCCGCGTGAGTGGCACGACACACTGAGGACTACACTTGCGGCTCTTGGGTTTGCTCCTTCTACTGCTGACCCGTCGCTGTTTCTACGCACCGACACCTCGCTGCCGCCGTTCTATATCCTCGTGTACGTCGACGACTTGGTCTTTGCCACTGCGGACACTGCCGCACTCGCCCACGTGAAGTCCGAGCTGCAGAAGAGACACACGTGCACAGACCTGGGTGAACTGACAAGCTATCTTGGCTTGCGGATCACCCGGGACAGAGCACGCCGCACCATTACCCTGACTCAGTCACACATGGTGCAGCATGTCCTTCAGCGCTTCGGCTTCACGTACTCCTCGCCTTAGTCCACTCCTCTGCCTACGGGACACTCGCTCTCAGCTCTGCGTTCGGATGAGTCCGTAGAGTCGAGTGGTCCGTATCCAGAGCTTGTGGGCTGCCTCATGTACCTGATGACCTGCACTCAACCTGACCTCGCTTACCCTCTCAGCATCTTAGCACGCTATGTTGCTCCCGGCCGTCACGGGAAGGAGCACATGGATGCAGCTAAGAGGGTGTTGCGCTACTTGTGCAGTACGTCGGGCATGGGGCTAGTGCTTGGAGGGCGAGAGCGGCCTGTGCTCACTGGGCACTCAGACGCTTCTTGGGTTGACGACCAGGCTACTCAGCGGTCGTCTCAGGGTTACACCTTCAGTCTTGGCTCTGGCTCTGTCTCTTGGCGCTCTACTCGCTCTTCTTCTGTTCTCAGCTCCAGCTGTGAGGCTGAGATCTACGCCACGGCCATGGCTGCCCAGGAGCTTCGCTGGCTCACCTACCTGCTGACTGACCTTGGAGAGCGGCCTCGTTCTCCTCCAGTGCTGTACGTCGACAACAAGGCAACCATTGCCTTGTGTCAGGAGCACAGACTGGAGCACAGGACGAAGCACATTGCTCTGCGCTACTTCCTTGCTCGAGAGTTGCAGCAGCGTGGTCAGCTTCTTCTGCGTTTCGTGGCCACTGAGGCCAACACTGCTGATGTGTTCACCAAGGCACTTCCGCCTCGTGACCATCAGCGCTTTTGCACTTTGCTAGGCCTTGTGCCCACTGGGCCTCACTTGCTTACCTCTTGACCTTGCTTGTACTGCTGCATATATATATCCTTGCTCTTGCTTGTTTAGCACTGTTATATATATATGCTCTGCTGCATGTGAACTGGCCTTGTGGCCTTGACCTTGTGCTCGGAATTTGTGTGGTATCCTTGAGATCCACCCTGAGCTTTGCTTTGCTTTGCTTTGCTTGACTGGTCTTGTGACCCCTTGCTCTCCCCCACTTTGCCTATGGGGGTGTGTCAGATGATTATATATTGCTGATGCATATATGTAGGCTGTAGTGGGGTAGCCCATAAGGGGTACAACCCAATTAGGGTTGGTACTTGTACTTCTTTCATTCCATAGTGCACCATTCCTAGCCTCTATCTCAACAATTCAACAATCGTCATTGATTAAGTTCGCATTTCAAAATCTAAGAAGTTTTCGAGGACATTACAGAGATGTTTATATCAACAATCTTGGTCGATTTGATTTTATGATTCTATTCGAGACACACTTGGGCGAAAATGATCAGTTACCAAATTTGACAAACGACATATTTAAGATTGTTCGTTTTGATTGTCCATCTGGGGGGATTGTTTTATATCATCATATTCCAATCAGAAACGTAAAGTATGTAGAAAATTCAAAAGTCGAATTATTAAGATTTACCATCAACGTCAATGATGAAGATGTAGTTATTACGGGTTGCTATCGTAATCCAACCAATCAACGTAATCATAACGTTCTTTTTGATATGATCACATCGATCATCGCTAAGCATACAAATCGTAACATGATTTTTTTGGGCGATTTCAATGTCGATATGAATGCTGGTACGCATCCCAAATATCGACGTTTTTTTGAACTCCATGGTTTTACGCAATTCATTGTTGATCCTACGACGGTGAATGTTACACTTATCGATCATATTTGGAGCAATCGTTTCAAAACACGTCTAAAAGTATATGTTGGTGAAACATATTTTTCTGATCATTTTCGTGTGTACGCTGTTGTTGAATAACATCATGGCGATGTATCATTTGTATCAGATCATACATCATGTTCATCATCTTACATGTTACATGCATGCATCAATGATTGATCATCGGTTTATTCTTTCGCATCATACTGTACATTGTGCTCAACATTTTCAATACACGTATTGTTTTGTTATATACATGTGCTTACGACAGATCCTCTGCCATTTCCGCACGACTCAGGGGAGGTGAGTTTCTTTATACGTTATATATACTGTGTTATCATTGTGGTTATCGTGGTTTTATATCTCGTTAGTGCTATTCTCACTTGTTAAACTTGTTTCATATGCAGGAATCTTTAGAGGTTAAACTCAATTGGGTTGATGCTAAGGTTCAAGTAGGTCGTCCCCGAGTCGATTTTCATGTGAAAGTCATGGTGATAGGCAAGAAGAATGGTTTCGGGAAGAATGTTGCGAAATTTCTACCCGGAAAGATTTACATCTTTAATGAGGATCTCACTGTGGCAGAGGTGGTGATGTGGCCACAATCCAGGGGGCCTGGTCGATGTGATGTGGAAGCTATGAATGAATTTTTTATGAGGCTTTCCATCGGGAAAGTCTATGAAGTCCATCGCACCGTTGGTGCTTGCGCACCCCCCACTTGGTAAGTTTTGTTGGGACTTGTCTATGTGATTCTACACGATTTAGTTTTACAATCTATGCACTGAATACGTACAGGATTCTGGTTGGAGGGCTTCGCACGCAACTCAACTGGACGCATCGGTGCTCACACCTAATCGAGGTTAGCGGGCCTCCTCGGCTGAACGTGGGAAACTTGCCCACTCCCACGCTTTTGAGCTTCTACGGGGGCGAGGATAAGTCTAGGGTAAGAATTGCGACGATGTTTGTTACATCTTTCTTCATGTGATTGTTGTATTGTAATTGTCACCTACTTTTGTAATTTGTGATACACATTTCTGTCTTTCGTTCTATCTCAAGTCATTCATGCCATACATTGTAATTAACAATCATGGTATGTCTCTCTGCATGTATTCTATGTTTTCACTTCAGTTGTACCATTCACCTCCTTTATTTCCAGATCCCTTGCATTTCTGTCAGGCTCAAGATCTCGTCTTTCGAGTCAAACCGCGCGCTTCCAAAGTTCACAGCTGGCATCCATGACTCAACGATGAAGAGCGTTTTGATAGCGCTCGGGGATGTCGCCATCAGGTTCACCCGGATGCTAGCGATGTTCCTGCCTTCATCAGCAACGTGTATCTCAAGTCTGCTGTTTTCACGACGACTGTGCCTTCGGACATTGTCATTCTCGATCCTGTTCCACCATCCGTCACAACGGATGCACCAGTCACCGAGCTACAAGACGTCGGTCTTGTGAGCTTGTAAGTTATCTAAATTTGCGCAAGTAAGCCGTTACTAGCAAACATGATATTCAATAGCCTTTTTTTTTTTTTTGAATGATCAGGATGTCCCATGTGGACACATTGGTGATGGTAACAAACGAAGAGAAGATAGCAACACTTGCAGCAGACCTCAGAGACCCAGTGCACAGTAGTCGAGCTGTCTGCGCTGCTGGAGTAGGAGATTCCATTTGTGGAATGCCTGTTTTCACCTCCGCGGCTTCGGAGGTTCACAGATGTCGCGTCCACAGAGCGACATCAGTCCGCGCGTTCGATAACGTGACAACAACTCTTGTTGTTCACGAGAATGGTAAGCATCATGTCTAGCATTTTCATTGTGGCGCTTGCTATATTTTCCACAAAATTTAGGTACTGTACATTGACTAAGTTCTCTTATGTTTCATTTTCAGATTCGTTCACGACTCAGGCGAAGGATTTGGAGATTCAGCCGGAACTTTTGGGACGACTGTTCCCAAGTTTTCAGGTTTCGGATTTCCACTCCATGACAATGGGCGAGCGGCAAAGCGTGTTGGACACGCTTCGAGGCCATTGGCATGTGAAGGTATGTGAATTTAGTTGTTAGTTTTTAACATTTACTAAGAGTTTTGTATACTTATTTAATGTGCACATCAGTATGCATTTTTGGTGGTTACTGATAGCTCTCTAACTCAAATTATTCTACATGTACTGTTCATTGTTATTGAAGGTCCACTTTCGTCCTGAAGGAGCAGGCGTGAGCAAGACCATCTTGGAGATCTGGACGATCACGCAGGCGAGCGACGCTCCGACGAACTTTGACACATCGAGCACACCGATTTCGTCAACACCCGCCAAAAAGAGACAGGACGTGAGCACCCTTCTTATTGTGGTTATTTACATGTGCTCATTGTAGTAGTAATTTGATTGACGTATATCAATTTTTTCTTACACTTGGAAATTGCCCCCTCTTTTTTGTGCAGCGATGGTGAAGCTGTGAGCGATTTGGAACAGCAAGGAAGATGCTCAGAGGGGTTTAAAGAGTTAATGGGTTAATTATTAGACATTTGAACAGACCATGAAAACGAGTACAAACTTACGCGAGAGTGAGAACAACGAGTGAGAGACAGATGAAATGTATTAGTATGCTAAATGTCTTTTTAAATTGTGTGGGGATGCGTTGTGTTGTGTGTGTATGCTTTTTCATTCATGTTTTCATTGCATTAATAACACATGTCTGTGGGTTTTAAAAATTGGATCAAACTATCATTTCCGATAAGGTTCTTTGCACACTCAGTGAGTGTGTCCATTCGAACTGGATATGATAGAATTGACCCTTTTTTTAGATCACACAGATTGTGTTGTTTCATGTAACAGTTGGATGATTCAGAAACTATGCTATTGAGCTCCCCCCCATGCTAGGTAGGGGACGCGGTAGCATAGGGTCTGCGTCAATTAACTGTTACGCATTTCCATCATGCTATGCATTAATTTCACTACCGGTAGTATATGCATTATACTTATGCATTTGCATTTACTTCACGCATAACAGCATCAGACATATGCATCACGAAATAAACAGTTACGCGTTTACAGTACATCATTTTGGCAACTCATGAAATATAGGTTCAGTCAAAACAAACTAGGAAATGAGAAGGAATGTGGTTCAGCACGTGGTAAATTAACGCGGCAAATACATAACAGTCAGTCACTTAGCTAGTACCGTTCACTAGATTTTTTCCATCCTTTATTTTTTGAAGTACGGAGGATTGAAAAAAAAAATGTACAACGATCGTAATAGGTTGCTTTGCAGCCCAAAAAACTCTGAACTTTCAGAGTTGAGGCCATAAAAAAATCTGAACTTTCAGAGTTGAGGTCATAAAAAATTATGAACTTTCAGAGTTGCACTTAAAAATAGTATGGAAATCAGAGTTTTTCATGCAAATCAGAGATTTTTTTCTGACTTCTGGGGGCCAGCCCATGAGCATTCAGGTATTTTGAGGCGCCTCAAAATACGCCTCTGAAATCCTATCTCTGGTGTCGGAGAAAACCAAATTCAATGATTGTGACACGACTTTCAGAGGAGTGTGCAGTGCAGTTGTCATAGTATTTCACATCTCAAGTATACAGCCAGGGCCCTTGCTATCATACATTTTTGTCTGTTTTTCTGAGAAATCAGACAGATTTTTTTTCACTCATCTGATTTTCAAGAAATGGGTTTATTACCGTATCACCCCGGATAAAAGCGCAGGTGCGCTTATAATAAAGCAGTGTTTTTTAGGGGGGTGTGAGAAAGCATGAACGAGAGAATGGATGAACTATGAATGAAGTGAGTACAAGTACTAACCCTAATTGGGTTGTACCCCCTATGGGATACCCCACTAGAGCCTACACAAAAGCATAAGCTATAATGTTCTGACACACCCCCATAGGCAAAGTGGGGGAGAGCAAGGGGTCACAAGACCAGTCAAGCAAAGCAAAGCAAAGCAAGCTCAAGGTGGATCACAAAGTCACCACACATTCCGAGCACGAGTTCAAGGCCAAAAGGCCAGTTCACATGCAGGAGTACATATATATATATAAGGCTAGACAAGCAAGAGCAGGTATATATATATGTAACAGTACAAGGAAGGTCAAGAAGAGAGCAAGTGAGACAAGACAGGGACAAGGCCCAGCTGAGTGCAGAAGCGCTGATGATCACAAGGCGGAAGAGCCTTGGTGAAAACATCAGCAGTGTTGGCCTCAGAGGCCACGTACGCAAGCCGCAACTGTCCACGCTGCTGAAGCTCACGAGCAAGGAAGTAGCGGAGAGAAATGTGCTTTGTTCTGTGCTCCAGTCGCTGCTCTCGACACAAGGCCAGCATGACCTTGTTGTCTACGTACAGGACTGGAGGAGAACGAGGCGGCTCTCCGAGGTCAGTCAGCAGGTAGGTGAGCTAGCGAAGCCCCTGTGCAGCCATGGCCCCAGCGTAGATCTCAGCCTCACAACTGGAGCCGAGAACAGAAGACGAGCGAGTAGCCCGCCACGAGACAGAGCCGGAACCAAGGCTGAAGGTGTAACCCTGTGACGACCGCTGCGTAGCCTGGTCGTCAGCCCAAGAAGCGTCTGCGTGCCCAGTGAGGACCACTGGACTGCACCCTCCAAGCACTAGCCCCATGCCCGACGTACTGCACAAGTAGCGCAACACCCTCTTCGATGCAGCCATGTGTTCTGGTCGGTGTCTCCCAGGAGCAACATAGCGTGCGAGAATGCTAAGAGGGTATGCAAGGTCAGGTCGTGTGCAGGTCATCAGGTACATGAGGCAGCCAACAAGCTCTGGATACGGGCCACTCGACTCTACGGACTCATCCGAAGGCAGAGCTGAGAGCGAGTGGCGAGTAGGCAGAGGAGTGGCCTGAGGCGAGGAGTACGTGAAGCCGAAGCGCTGAAGGACCTGTTGCACCATGTGTGACTTGTCGAACTTAAAGTAGATTAAGTTGAAAGGTGAGGGGCCTAGGCTTAGTAGCCTAGGCCCTTAACTAGGTATCGAGCGGGTTTTCACCTAGGGTGAGAGTCGAGTGAGTTGAGAGAGGAAAATCGGAGAATGGGGTTTCACTATAGGATTCGAGATACATATAGCAAAGGAACACATGAAGGGGTGCACCACCTACAAATTTAATAACTACACTACAGCTAGAACTTCATGCAGTTATAATAAATATAATTTTGACATCCCCCCGTAACTGCATGCAGGAATAGCTAAGTGTCGAGCACAACCTGCAGAGGTACACCAACGAGCAATAAAACAAGCAACAGCAGGTACTGCAGGCGGGCTAACTTTGAAAGGTTACCCCCTCCATCTCCTCACCCTCCTCCTTCCCCTCCCCCACACTGCTGCAGAAGCAGCAGAGAAAGGGGGAAGAGAGGAGAGGTGGAGAGACGGCTGCTTGTTGCCTCACACCCGCCACCCCGGTACCACTCCCCCTGCTCACCCACATCCTCACACCCTCCCCCCCCAGCAGCAGCTGCAGTGGTGGGACTGAAAGAAGGAGGAGGGGAAGGGAGAGAGTTGACCCACCGCTCCAACACCCTCCACCCCCATACCCTCCTCCCCACGGCTGCAGGGAGACAAGAGAAAGGGGGGGGTGGGAAGGAAGAAAGCCGCAGAGCGGCGAAGAGGCGTCGGTGCAGATGGGTCGGGGGCGGCAGCAGGGAGTGCAGGGGCGGAGAGGCCCGTCGCGGGCCAGTGCCACGGGGCGCACGATGGGTAGGATAAAAGGGCCCGATCGTGTGCCTCGGGGCACACGACGAGCAGGGCACCATCGTGTGCCACGGGGCGCACGATGGGCAGATAAAGGGCACCGTCGCGTGCCACGGGGCGCGCGACGGGCAGGGTAGGAGTCACACGCCCGTGGGCGGGACAAAGTAAAACTAAAATCGTCACGCGCCCTAGGCGCGCGACCGGAAAATCTCAGCAGCGGAAGAGTAACGCGGGCCCACAGGCCAGGACGAAAACAGCTCTGATACCATGTCGAACTTAAAGTAGATTAAGTTGAAAGGTGAGGGGCCTAGGCTTAGTAGCCTAGGCCCTTAACTAGGTATCGAGCGGGTTTTCACCTAGGGTGAGAGTCGAGTGAGTTGAGAGAGGAAAATTGGAGAATGGGGTTTCACTATAGGATTCGAGATACATATAGCAAAGGAACACATGAAGGGGTGCACCACCTACAAATTTAATAACTACACTACAGCTAGAACTTCATGCAGTTATAATAAATATAATTTTGACATGACTGAGTCAAGGTAATGGTGCGACGTGCTCTGTCCTGGGTGATCTGCAAGCCAAGGTAGCTGCGCAGTTCACCCAGGTCTGTGCACGTGTGTCTCTTCTGCAGCTCGGACTTCACGTAGGCGAGTCCACCAGTGTCACCAGTGGCAAAGACCAAGTTGTCGACGTACACGAGGATGTAGAACGGCGGCAGAGAGGTGTCGGTGCGTAGAAACAGCGACGGGTCGGCTGTAGAAGGAGCAAACCCAAGAGCCGCAGGCGTAGTCCTCAGTGTGTCGTGCCACTCACGTGGCGCTGTGAAAGAATGAACGTGAATGGAATGACTATGAAATGAAGTTGGTACAAATATGAAACCCTAATTGGGTTGTACCCCCTATGGGATACCCCACTATAGCCTACAGAAATAAGTAAGCTACAATGTTCTTACACACCCCCATAGGCAAAGTGGGGAGAACAAGGGGTCACAAGACCAGTCAAGCAAAGCAAAGCAAAGCTCAGGGTGGATCACAAAGTCACCACACATTCCGAGCACAAGTTCAAGGGCCACAAGGCAAGTTCACATGCAAGATCATATATAAAGATATACAAGACTCAAGCGAGCAGGAGCAAGAGTATATATAGCAGAAGGTACAAGCAAAGTCAAGAAGTGAGCAAGTGAGGCAGGACAGGCACAAGACCCAGCTGCGTGCAACAATGCTGATGATCACAAGGCGCAAGTGCCTTGGTGAAGACATCAGCAGTGTTGGCCTCAGAGGCCACGTACGCAAGTCGCAACTGTCCACGCTGCTGTAGCTCACAAGCAAGAAAGTAGCGGAGAGCAATGTGCTTTGTCCTGTGCTCCAGTCGCTGCTCTCGACACAAGGCCAGCATGGCCTTGTTGTCTACGTACAGGACTGGAGGAGAACGAGGCTGCTCTCCAAGGTCGGTCAGCAGGTAGGTGAGCCAGCGTAACTCCTATGCAGCCATAGCCCCAGCGTAGATCTCAGCCTCACAACTGGAGCCAAGAACAGAAGACGAGCGAGTATCCCGCCACGAAACAGAGCCGGAACCAAGGCTGAAGGTGTAACCCTGTGACGACCGCTGCGTAGCCTGGTCGTCAGCCCAAGAAGCGTCTGCGTGCCCAGTGAGGACCACTGGACTGCGCCCTCCAAGCACTAGCCCCATGCCCGACGTACTGCACAAGTAGCGCAACACCCTCTTCGCTGCAGCCATGTGCTCTGGTCGGTGTCTCCCAGGAGCAACATAGCGGGCGAGAATGCTAAGAGGGTATGCAAGGTCAGGTCGTGTGCAGGTCATCAGGTACATGAGGCAGCCAACAAGCTCTGCATACGGGCCACTCGACTCTACGGACTCATCCGAAGGCAGAGCTGAGAGCGAGTGGCGAGTAGGCAGAGGAGTGGCCTGAGGCGAGGAGTACGTGAAGCCGAAGCGCTGAAGGACCTGCTGCACCATGTGTGACTGAGTCAGGGTAATGGTGCGGCGTGCTCTGTCCCGGGTGATCTGCAAGCCAAGGTAGCTGCGCAGTTCACCCAGGTCAGTGCACATGTGTCTCTTCTGCAGTTCGGACTTCACGTAGGCGAGTCCAGCAGTGTCAGCTGTGGCAAAAACCAAGTCGTCGACGTACACGAGGATGTAGAACGGCGGCAGAGAGGTGTCGGTGCGCAGAAACAGCGACGGGTCGGCAGTAGAAGGAGCAAACCCAAGTGCCGCCAGCGTAGTCCTCAGTGTGTCGTGCCACTCACGTGGCGCCTGGCGGAGACCGTAGACTGGACGCCGGAGACTCCACTGGGTACCAGGAGGGAAAGACCCAGTGAAGCCAGGTGGGCGACGCAGCCAGATCTCCTCGTGCAGGCTGCCCTGCAAGAAGGCGGTGCTGAAGTCGAGAGAGTGCAGCTCGTAGTCACGGGGAGCAGCAACGTGCAGCAGAACCCGAAGAGTGGTCATCTTCGGGGTGGGGGAGAAGGTCTGAAAGTAGTCAACCCCCTGCCGCTGACTGAAGCCACGAGCCACGTAACGCGCCTTGAAGACAGGCGGAGAACCCGGCGGCCGCTTCACCCTGAAAATCCACATGCCACTGACGATGTTCGCCCCAGGAGGGGGAACAGCGTCGACGTACGTGCTTGTGGACTTCCAGGAAGCCATCTCTGCATCCATAGTTGCCTGCCACTGAGAGGAGTAGGGACCCTCTATCGCCTCCGCGTAAGAGCGCGGAGTCGGGATGTCTGGTGCATCCGGGTCTCCCTCAGGGGCTAGCAGTACAGACGCGAGATGAGGTGAAGCGGCGGCCAGACACTGGAACTCCTCCTGCCTGTCCTCAAGGACGTCCGTGCCAAGGGCACACTCACCCCTGACGGACGGAGGACAGGCAGACTCAGACTCAGCGACAAGACTGGCAGCGTAGTCTAGACGACAGCGCGCAGCAAAGGCGACAAGCTCAGGGACAAGGGCAGACGCAGCAGACGACTCGAAGGAAGGGTCAGTGACAGCAGTAGCAAGGAGACGCGTGACAGTAGGACTGGCAGCACGAAGAGAGTCCGACTCCAGGTCGGCAAGAGCAGGAAGAGAGGAAGCGGGAGGAGAAGGCAAAGGGGCACGCAGAGGAGCAGTGGACGGACGCAGTGACATCCGGTGCGTGCAAGGGACAGGAGGAGGACGCTGACGCGACCCGCGACCACTAGCGCGCGCAGTACAAACAGGCGACGCAGGACGAGACACAGGCTAACGACGCTCAGTAAGACCTCCAGTCGGACCAGCGTAGGGAGAAGGAGCAGGCAAAGGGGAGGCAGGCTGTAGCTGTGGCTGTGACTGGACAGGCTGTGGACCCTCTAAGGGAGGAGAAGGAGGACCAGGAGAAGGTGGAAGACCAAGAACCTGCTGTAGGAGCGGAACGAAGTACGGTCGGGGCCGCGCGGCGACGCCAGAAACAGCAGGGACAGCACCAGTACCCCCAGTAGGAGTACCCCCTCCAGCAGCACCTCCAGCAGCACCTCCAGTAGCTCCAGAACCTCCAGCAGCACCACCAGGAGCACTGCCAGGCGGACCGCCAGCGGCAGTCTCAGCGCCAACACCCTCAGCAGCACCAGCTCAAGGAGGACCCTCAGACCCAGCAGCTCCAGCACCCACAGTACGAGCACCTCCGGGACGCTCGGCAGCAGGACCCTCTGCAGCCGAAGAACCTCCAGCACCAGCAGCACGCCTCCAGCGCCTGGCAAACCACTCACGCAGCTCCTGTGGGGAGAGTGGCTCTCGGCGAGAGGAAGCACCTCCAGGCAGAGCACCCCCAGTCTCAGCACCTCCAGGCACAGCACCCCCAGGCACAGTACCACCGGGCACAGCACCCCCAGGCACAGCACCCCCAGGCTCAGCACCCCCAGGCTCAGCACCCCCAGGCTCAGCACCCCCAGGCTCAGCACCCCCAGACTCCGCACCCCCAGGCTCAGCACCCTCAGGCGTAGCACCTCCAGTCTCAGCGACGACAGGCTCAGCTCGCGCAGCAGCACCAGAGTCACTAGTGACCTCGACAGGCTCGACCGCGTCTACCTGGGACACACCTGAAGGGGCAGGACCCTGAGGGGGGAGGGTGTCTACCGGGGGGGGACCTGGTACCAAGAAGAGCGGGGGCGGGGGGAGGGACGGAGTGCGGTAGGGGAAGAGGTGGTAGTAGGGTACCGACTCGTCGAACGTGACATCCTGGGAGGACAGAACACGTCGAGAGGTGGGGTGGTAGAACTGCCACCCAGGGGCGTCGGGGGGGAACCCCAGGAAGACGCAGGGAGCAGCGCGAGGGGACAGCTTGTCCGCAGACAAGTCGCGGACAAACGCCCGAGATCCCCAGACCCAGAACGCCGACGCATCGCCAACCTTCCCCGTCCACAGCAGGGCTGGGGAGGTCTCCGGCCTGGAGACCCTGGGGTGGAGGTTGATCTGATGCGCCGCGTACCTGACCGCAAACGGCCACAGAAAATGGGGGGCAGCCGCATGCATCATGGACGTACGAGCGACGTCCATGACCATGCCAATGCGGCGCTCAGCAATCCCATTTTGCTGCGGGGAGTCCGGAAGCGTGAAGGACTGGCGGATGCCTCGCGCACGACAGTAGGCACGCAGAAGGCCAGAGGAGAACTCTCCGCCTCTGTCCGAGTGCAGACGCAACACAGGAAAGTCGGAGCCAAAGCTCTGCCTGAGCTGAAGACGAGCTGCGCGGATCCAGTCGATCAGCACCTCAGTGACCTCACCCTTGCTGCGCAAGGGGAAGACCGTGGTGTAACGCGAGTAGTCGTCAACAACGAGCAGGAAGTAGCGCTCCTAACCCTGTCCACGGACGCGGGCTGGGCCCCACACGTCCATGTGAAGTGTCTGCAATGGAGCCTCTGTCGGAGGAAACTGAGAGGAGTGAGGGGCAGCACGCTGGCGCCCCTCGACACAGGGGACACAGGCAGGGCCAGGGCCTTGAGGAAGGGTAGGTAGAGACCGGGGGAGACCAGACACAAGAAGACGGGAGGCCATGCCTCTGAGCCGAAGCAGAGAGGGGTGGCCAAGGCGGTGGTGCCAGAGGAGGGTCTCGTGAGACAGACGGCGACACGAACAGGGGGCAGACTCAGGACCAGACCTGGACGCTGCAGCAAACACCTGACCAGACGAAGGGACTCGACCAGACTCAGAAGCTGGAGGAGAAGCAGTGGTCAGTGTGTACAGGCTCGACCTCGGCTGACGTGTAAACGTAGCCAGGTGACGACCCGTGCTAGCCTCTGTGCAGTGCGTCACTCGCTGACGAGCAGGGGTGAACTGGTGGACTCCCGCATCCTGTAGGTCAGCACCACTCACCAAGTTCGTAGAGAACGAGGGGAGGTAGAGACCAGTCAGGGTGCCAGAGGGAGCCGCCGGACACGGGAGGACTGTGGAGAAGCGAGACCAGCCAGGGAAACCGCAACCGGCCGACTAAGCGGTGTAAGTGTGGTGCGGTCCCGAAAGAAGGAGCGAGACGCTCCAGAGTCAAGAATGAAGGTGTGGGAGGCCGAAGCCGACGCAGTACCTTAGAGCGCAGACGCACTGGCACCTGAGGGAGCAGTCTCAACAGTACCTGAGAGCACAGACGCACTGGCACCTAGAGCAGAAGCCTCACCGGCACCTGGAGCAGCATTACCAATGCCCGGGTCGGGCGGGAAACACCGGTAACAGTCACCCTCATCACTAATAGTCACAGCATACATGGCAGCAAGGATAGCATCAAAGTCAAGATCAAAGATAGCCACACCAGCCCTAGACAGCTCTCCCCAGCGGGGGATCTCCGCGGCCTCCGGGAACTGCTGACGCCACGCGTCTGTCAGGCGGCCAAAGCAGCGCTGGGCGGGGTGGGCACCCCCACACTGCTCTCCAGTGCGGTCGCCAGTGCGGAGAATGTAGGTGCAGGGACCAAAACCCCCACCACGCTGACGCTGCGTGTACCACTCACGGAGCTGCTGAGGGGTGGGGACGTCGCGAGAGCGATGCTGCTGCTGCTGGCGCTGACCGCCACCAGTGCCGCTCCGCTGCGACGGTCCACTCCGACCACCTCCGCCTCCGCCACCCCCGCCTCCGCCTCCACCGCCCCCACCTCCGCCTCCACCGCCGCCACCTCCGCCACCTCCGCCACCACCGCCACCGCCGCCGCCACTCCCGCCTCCACTGCCGCCACTAGCACCCCCACCCCCGCTACCACCTCCACCGCCACCCCCACTCCCTCCGCCGCCTCCACCTCCACCGCCACCGCCCCCACTGCCCCCACCCGTTCCCTTGCCCCCTTTGCCCTTGCCAGAGCGGCGTCTCCCACTAGGGGCAGACGCCGCACCGACCGACTCAAGACCAACGAGGTCGGCCGCAGCGGCAGAGGCGACAGAGGGCAGGAGAGGGGAAGGAGAACACCCCTCAAAGATGGGGGCGCGGGGGTCACCTCGAGAGGCTCCTACAGCAACTATGCTCTTCTCTGCTGCAAGGAGGGCCTTCTCGAGGCTGTCGACTGTGAGGGTGGTGGGACAGACCGCGAGGAAGTGGTCCTGGACTACACGAAGGGAGTCAGGGAGGCGAGTGACTAAGAAGTAGAGAGTGATGTACATGGGGGGGGGGTTCTTGGCGCAGAAGTCAGCAGGAAGCGCAGCGCGGTAGCGAGTGTCACTAGTGCGGAGGTGCGTGATGAGATCAGCGACAGTGGGAAAGGCGGCAAGGTCAGGGAAGAGGAAGGGGAGCATGAGGCGGCTCAGTGCAGCAGTGGCAGGGGAGGAGTAGCGCGCAACTACAGCGTCGTACAAGGTCTGAGCACTCTTGTACTGGCTAAAGTGCGCGCGCTCAGCGGTAGGCAGGTGGCGACGCACAGCAAGACGTGCAGCAGCATCGCGCGTGGCCCACTGAGAGCGAACAGTGGCGTCAGCATCAGCAGCAGGGGCAGGGACGGCGCCAGAGGTGAGGTCAAAGAGAGACAGACCGTCGGCCCTATCGCACTGTAAAAACAGCTGCAGGTCGTCGAGCCTGACCTCAAAGTCAATGGCTCGACCCTCAGCGTCAAAAGCGAGGACACTGGGTGTAGCCATGACTACGACACTGGAGCAGTGCAAGCAGTAGGAGAAGGGTAAGCAGCGATAGCAGTGCAGTGCTCAACGGGCAGGGCAGGTCGGGCTGCTCGGGAGGAAGGTCGCCTGGCGACTCGGCCACTAGGCTGCTGGGCGGCTCGGCTCCTGGGCGTCTCGGCGGCTCCGGGCGGCTCGGCTGCTCCTGGGCGGCTCGGTGGCTCCAGGCGGCTCGGCTGCTGCTGGGCGGCTCGGCGGCTCCGTGCGGCTCGGCAGCTCCTGGGCGGCTCGGCTGCTGCTGGGTGGCTCGGCTGCTGCTGGGCGGCTCGGCGGCTCCTGGGCGGCTGCTCCTGGGTGGCGCGGCGGCTCGGCTGCCGCTGGGCCGTGTAGGTAGGGCGGCCGGGCGGGCTGCAGGGAGCGCGGCGGGTAGGCCGCAGGTAAGGTGGCGGATAGGCCGCAGATAGGGCGGCGGGACGGCCGCAGGTAGGGCGGCGGGTAGGCCGCAGGCAGGGCGGCGGGACGGCCGCATGTAGGGCGGCGGGTAGGCCGCAGATATGGCGGCGGGACGGCCGCAGGTAGGGCGGCGGGTAGGCCGCAGGCAAGGCAGCGGGACGGCCGCAGGTAGGGCGGCGGGTAGGCCGCAGACAGGGCGGTGGGTAGGCCGCAGTAGGGCGGCGGGACGGCTGCAGATAGGGCGGCGGGTGGGCCGCGACGAAGTGGCGGGGCCGCGTCTGGGTGGCGGGGCCGCGTCTGGGTGGCGGGGCCGCGACGGAGTGGCGGGGCCGCTCGAAGGGGTGGCGGGGCCGCGACGGAGTGGCGGGGCCGCGACGGAGTGGCAGGGCCGCGACTGAGGGGCGGGGCCGCTCGAAGGGGTGGCGGGGCCGCGCGTAGGGGTAGCGGGGCCGCAACTGGGTGGCGGGGCTGCGACGGGACGGCGGGGCCGCTAGCAAGGGAGAAGGGCGACTCGGAGGGTCGCTAAAAAAAAAAAGGCGCGCGCCTCGGGCGCGCTTCGGTGGGCCCTAAAGAACAGTCCCTAGGATGGGACCTGCTCTGATTCCATGTGAAAGAATGAACGTGAATGGAATGACTATGAAATGAAGTGGGTACAAATATGAAACCCTAATTGGGTTATACCCCCTATGGGATACCCCACTATAGCCTACAGAAATGAGTAAGCTACAATGTTCTGACAGGCGCCTGGCGGAGACCGTAGACTGGACGCCGGAGACTCCACTGGGTACCAGGAGGGAACGACCCAGTGAAGCCAGGTGGGCGGCGCAGCCAGATCTCCTCGTGCAGGCTGCCCTGCAAGAAAGCTGTGCTGAAGTCAAGAGAGTGCAGCTCGTAGTCACGGTGAGCAGCAATGTGCAGCAGTACCCGAAGAGTGGTCATCTTCGGGGTGGGAGAGAAGGTCTGAAAGTATTCAACTCCCTGCCGCTGACTGAAGCCACGAGCCACGTAACGCGCCTTGAAGACAGGCGGAGAACCCGGCCGCCGCTTCACCCTGAAAATCCACATTCCACTGACGATGTTCGCCCCAGGTGGGGGAACCTCGTCAACGTAGGTGCCTGTGGACTTCCAGGAAGCCATCTCTGTGTCCATAGCTGCCTGCCACTGAGAGGAGTAGGGACCCTCTATCGCCTCCGCGTAAGAGCGCGGAGTCGGGATGTCAAGTGCATCCGGGTCTCCCTTAGGGGTAAGCAGCACGAACACGAGATGAGGTGAAGCAGCAGCCAGACACTGGAACTCCTCCTGCCTGTCCTCCAAGACGTCCGTGCCAAGGGCACACTCACCCCCGACGGACGGAGGACAGACAGACTCAGACTCACCGACAAGACTAGCAGCGTAGTCTAGACGACAGCAAGCAGCAAAGTCGACGAGCTCAGCAACTAGGGCAGACGTAGAAGTGGACTCAAAGGAAGGGTCAGTGACAACAGTAGCAAGGAGACGCGTGACGGAAAGGCTGGCAGCACGAAGAGAGTCCGACTCCGGGTCGGCGAGAACAGGAAGAGAGGACTCAGGAGGAGAAGGCAAAGGGGCACGCAGAGGAGCAGTCGACGGACGGAGAGACATCCGGTGCGTGCCAGGGACAGGAGGAGGACGCTGACGCGAACCACGACGACTAGTGCGAGCAGCACAAACAAGCGACGCAGGGCGAGACGCAGGCTCACGACGCTCACCAAGACCTCCAGTAGGACAAGTGTAGGGAGAAGGAGCAGGCAAGGGGGAGGCAGGCTGTAGCTGTGGCTGTGACTGGACAGGCCCAGCTCCCGTAGGCTCCGCACCCCCAGTAGCAGCACCCCCAGGCTCAGCGCCCCTAGTTGCAGCACCCCCAGGCGTAGCACCCCCAGGCTCAACACCCCCAGTAGCAACACCCCCAGGCTCAGCACCCCTAGGCGTAGCAACCCCAGGCTCAGCACCCCTAGTCGCAGCACCCCCAGGCTCAGCACCCCCAGAGTCAGCACCCCCAGGCTCAGCACCCTCAGCAGCACCAGAGTCACCAGCAACCTTGACAGGCTCGACTGCGTCTACCTGGGACACACCTGAAAGAGCAGGACCCTGAGGGGGGAGGGGGTCTACCGGGGGGTGACCTGGCACAAGGAAGAGCGGTGGCGGGGGAAGGGACGGAGTGCGGTAGGGGAAGAGGCGGTAGTAGGGGACCGTCTCGTAAAACGTGACGTCCTGGGAGGACAGAACACAGCGAGAGGTGGGGTGGTAGAAACCCAGGAAGACGCAAGGAGCAGCACGAGAGGACAGCTTGTCCACAGACAAGTCGCGGACAAACGCCCGAGATCCCCAGACACGGAACGCAGACGCATCACCAACCTTCCCCGTCCACAGCAAGGCTGGGGAGGTCTCCGGCATGGAGACCCTGGGCTGAAGGTTGATCTGATGTGCCGCGTACCGGACCGCAAACGACCACAGAAAATGGGGGGCAGCCGCATGCATCATGGACGTACGAGCGACGTCCATGACCATGCCAATGCGGCGCTCAGCAATCCCATTTTGCTGTGGAGAGTCTGGAAGCGTGAAGGTCGGGCGGATGCCTTGTGCACGACAGTAGGCTCGCAGAAGGCCATAGGAGAACTCTCCGCCTCTGTTAGAGTGCAAACGCAGAACAGGAAAGTCCGAGCCGAAGCTCTGCCTGAGCTGGAGACGAGCTGCGCGGGTCCACTCGATCAACACCTCAGTGACATCACCCTTGCTGCACAAAGGGAAGACTGTGATGTAACGCGAGTAGTCGTCAACCACCAGCAGGAAGTAGCGCTCGTGACCCTGTCCACGGACGCGGGCTGGGCCCCACCGTCCATGTGAAGCGTCTGCAGCGGGGCCTCTGTCGGAGGAAACTGGGGGGAGTGAGGGGCAGCACGCTGGCGCCCCTTGACGCAGGGGACGCAGGGAGGGGCAGGCCCCGGGGGAAGGGGAGGGAGGGACCGGGGAAGACCAGAGACAAGGACACGGGATGCCATGCCTCAGAGACGAGCCAGAGAAGGGTGACCAAGGCAGTGGTGCCAAAGGAGAGTCTCGTGAGACAGACGACGACACGAGTAGGGGACAGACTCAGGACCAGACCTGGACGCTGCAGCAAACACCTGACACGATGCAGCTACCTGGCCAGACGCAGGGACAGAAGGAGACGCATTGGTTAGTGTGTACAGGCTCGACCTCGGCGGACGTGTAGACGTGGCCAAGTGTCGGCCAGACCGAGCCTCAGTGCAGTGCGTCACCCGTTGGCTCGCAGGAGTGAACTGGTGAACTCCCCCATCCTGTAGGTCAGCACCACTCACCAAGTTCGTACAGAACGAAGGGAGGTAAAGACCTGACAGGGTGATAGAGGGAGCCGCCGGACACGAGAGGACAGTGGAGAAGTGAGCAAGGATAGGACCCCAAGAGGGGTCTGCCAGAGAGACTGCAACTGGCCGACTAAGCGGCGTGAGTGTGGTGCGGTCTCGAAAGAAGGAGCAAGAAGCAGACTCACCAGCGCCTTCCCGAGTCAAGGGTGAAGGTGAGGGAGGCCGAAGCCGGCGCAGTACCTGAGAGAGCAGACTCACCAGCACCTGAGGAAGCAGACGCACTAGCACCTAGAGCAGCAGCCTCGCTAGCGCCAAGAGCAGCGGCCTCACCAGTACCTAGAGCAGCAGTCTCAATGCCGGGGTCGGGCGGAAAGCACCGGTAACAGTCACCCTTATCACTAATAGTCACAGCATACATGGCAGCAAGAATAGCATCAAATTCAAGGGCAAAGATAGCTACTCCCGCCCTAGACAGCTCGCCCTAGCGAGGGATCCCCGTGGCCTTAGGGAACTGGTGACGCCAGGCGTCCGTTAGGCGGCCAAAGCAGTGCTGGGTGGAGTGCGCACCCCCGCACTACTCACCTGCGCGGTCGCCGGTGCGCAGGACGTAGGTGCACGGGCCAGTAACCCCACCCCGCTGACGCCCAGCGTACCACTCACGAAGCTGCTGAGGGGACAGGGTCTCACGACCGCGCTGCTGCTGCTGGCGCGGACCACCACCGGAGCCACTCCTCTGCGCAGAGCTGCGACCAGCTCCACCGCCACCTCCGCCGCCTCCGCCACCCCCGCTGCCTCCGCCACCACCGCCGCCTCCGCTCCCTCCACCACCACCGCCGCCTCCTCCGCTTCCACTGCTGCCATCGCCACCTCCACCCCCGCCACGACTCCCACTACCACCCCGACCCCCTCCGCCGCCTCCACCGCCCCAGCCAGCTCCTCTAGCGCCCTTGCCCCCCTTGCCCTTGCCTGTGCGGCGCTTCCCCGAGGGGGCAAACGCCGCGCCGACCGACTCAAAACCAACGAGGTCGGCCGTAGCAGCAGAAGCAACAGAGGGCAAGAGGGGGGAGGGAGAACACCCCTCAAAGACGGGGGTGCGGGGGTCACCACGAGAGGCTCCTACAGCGACTATGCTCTTCTCTGCTGCTAGGAGGCCCTTCTCGAGGAGGTCAACGGTGAGAGTGGTGGGGCAAACAGAGAGAAATTGGTCCCTGACTACGCGGAGGGAGTCAGGTAGACGGGCGACTACGTAGTAGAGGGTGATGTACATGGGGGGGGGGGGTTCTTAGCGCAGAACTCAGCAGGAAGCGCAGCGGGGTAGCGAGTGTCACTAGTGCGGAGGTGCGTAATGAGGTCATTGACTGTGGGAAAGGCAGCAAGGTTAGGGAAGAGGTACGGTAGCATGAGGCGGCTTAGTGCAGCACTAGCAGGGGAGGAGTAGCGTGCAACTACAGCGTCGTACAAGGTCTGAGCACTCTTGTACTGGCTAAAGTGCGTACGCTCAGAGGTAGGCAGGTGGCGATGCACAGCAAGACGTGCAGCAGCATCGCGCGTGGCCCACTGTGAGCGAACAGTGGCGTTAGTATCAGGAGCAGGGGCAGGAGAGGCCCCAAAGGTGAGGCCAAAGAGAGAGAGACCGTCTGCCCTATCGCACTGTAGGAAAAGTTGTAGGTCATCTATCCAGACGTCAAAGTCAATGGCCTCAGCGTCAAAAACGAGGACACTAGGGGTAGCCATGACAATAGTAGACTAGCAGCATGAATAGTAGGGTGAGGGTAGTGCAGTGACAGAGGCGCTGCTCTTACCGGACAGGGCGGCTCGGGCGGCTCGGCTGCAGGGCGACCCGGCGGCTCGGCACCTGGGAGGCTCGGCGGCTCGGCAGCTGGGCGGCTCGGCGGTTCGGCAGCTAGGGGGCTTGGCTGCTCGGCGACTCGGCTGCTGGGCGGCTGGGCGGCTGGGCGGCTTGGCTGGTGGGCGGCTCGGCGGTTGGGCGGCTCGGCTGTTGGGGGGCGCGGCGGCTCGGCGGCTCTGCTGCTGGGCGGTTCAGCCGCTGGGCGGTCCGGCGGGGCCGCAAAGGAGGCGGCGGGAGGGCCGCCGTGAGGGCAGCGTCCGGGGCCGCTGAGAGGAGGCGGCGTGGCCGCTGAAAGGGCCGCGGCGGGGCCGCTGAGAGGGCGGCGATGTGGCCGCGTCAGGGGCGGCGGCAGGGCCGCTGAAAGGAGGCAGCATGGCCGCTGAAAGGGCGGCGACGAGGTCGCTTCAAGGGCGGCGGCGGGGCCGCTGAAAGGAGGCGGCGGGGCCGCTGAGAAGGGCGGCGACGGGGCCGCTGCAAGTGTGGCGACGGGGCCGCTGAAGAGGGCGGCGACAGGGCCGCGGGAAGGGCTACGACGGGGCCGCTGGGTGGGCGGCGTCGGGGCCGTGCAAGGGCCGCAACGGGGCCGCTGGTGAAAGGGTGGCGAGGGGCCGCAGGGGGAGAGCGGAGACGTGCCGCGAAGGGCGGCGGATCGGGGCCGCAAGGGCGGCGGATCGGGGCCGCGAGGGGCCGCTAAGGGGCCGTGAGGGCGGCGAGGGCGGCGCGACGCGGCCGTTAGGGCGGCGCGACGCGGCCGCTAGGGCAGCGCGACGGGGCCGCGGGGGGCCGCTAAGGGGCCGTGAGTGCGGCGCAACGGGTCCGTTAGGGGTCGTGAGAGGAGAGACCCACGGAGCGCGACTCGGGCAGGGACTGAGCGCTTTCCAGGCAGGAAAAAAATTATCGAATCGGTGGGCCCTAGGAACAGTTCCCACGAGGGAACTTGCTCTATACCATGTGAAAGTTAGAACGAGAATGAAATGAACTATGAAAGAGTTGGGTACAAGTACTAACCCTAATTGGGTTGTACCCCTTATGGGCTACCCCACTACAACCTACACAAATGCATAAGCTATAATGTTCTGACAGTCAACACACACACGCCCTACACAAAGCAAAATAAGAGAAGTCAACACACACACGCCCTGTACAAAGATTAACCAGAGAAGTCAACACACACACGCCCTGCACAAGAAGGCAAGAACTGAGAAAGGAACAACACACCTTGCACAAAAAACAGTGTATGTTTACACAATGTGTACAAGAAAGCAAAAACCAAATACTGCAACACACGTGCGCATACAGGAGGCCAAGCAAGAATTACAAATCATCATCCCTCACTGCAGTGCGCAAGTGCGCTGCGGGCTTCAAAAAGGAGCCAGCGCGCGGCAACGCACCCGCTCGCCTTAAGCAACAAGCAACCCGTGGCTAGGCGCCAAAGGCCATCGCGCTAGCGCTTCAAGCACGAGCACCACAGGGGTCAGCACACTAGGTGCCCGCGCCCAAGTGTTAGAGCCCCCTACGCGAGCGTGCTATGTCAAACATTATATATGTTATGCTTGTGTAGGCTACAGTGGGTTAGCCTATAGGGGGTACACAATTCTAGGGTTTCCTACTTGTACTCATTTCACTGCTAGTTCACCCCATTCCTGTTCGCTTATTCTCACATGGTATAGAGCGGGTCCTTCTACGGACCGTTTTTTTTTTGGGCCCTCCGAAGCGCCCCCCGAGGCGCGATTTTTTTTTAGCGACCCCTCGGGTCGCCATTTCCCCTGCGGCCCCGCCGCCTTCACTGACGCGGCCCCGCCGCCCTCTCTGACGGGGCCCCGCCGCCGGCCCTTAAGCGGCCCCGTCGCCGGCTCTCACGCGGCCCCGCAGCCGGCTCTGTCGCGGCCCCGCCCCGGCCTTTACGCGGCCCCGCCCAGGCCCTTACGCGGCCCCGCAGCCTGCTCTCACGCGGCCCCGCCCCGGCTCCTTCGCGGCCCCGCCGCCTGCTCTCGCGCGGCCCCGCCCCGGCTTCTACGCGGCCCCGCCCCGGCTTTCACGCGGCCCCGCCGACGGCTCTGTCGCGGCCCCGCCCAGGCCCTTACGCGGCCCCGCCGCCTGCCCCCGTCGCGGCCCCACCCAGTCGCGGCCCCGCCCCATCCCGGCCCAGCCGCCCCGTCGCGGCCCGGTCGCCTCCTGACGGCCCCGCCGTCCCTTCGTGACGGCCCCGCCGTCCCTTCCTGACGGCCCCGCCGTCCCCTCCTGACGGCTCCTGCCGTCCCCTTCTACCGGCCCCGCAACTGCACCAGCTGGCCCCGCCGCTGCACCTACCGGCCCCCACCACCCCCCCCCCCCCATTTTCCCGTCGCCTGGCGAGGCGACCTGAGGGGGCCGGCAGAGGGGTGGCGGTGAGTGGCCTCCCCTGCTTCTCCTCCTCCTTCATCTCTCACTGCAGCAGCCGAGCCGCTCACCTGCAGCAGCCGAGCCGCCCCACCGCCGAGCCGCCCTGCACCCGAGCCGCCCAGCAGCCGAGCCGCCCTGCCGCCGAGCCGCCAGGTCGCTGAGCTGCTAAGCTGCAGTTGCTGCCGAGCCGCCCTGCCGCTGAGCCGCCGCGTCACCGAGCTGCTGAGCTGCATTTGCTGCCGAGCCGCCTTGCCGCCGAGCCGCCCGAGTCGCCCGAGCCGCCGAGCCGCCGAGTTGCCGAGCCGCTGAGTCGCCGAGCCTACTCTTCCCACCACTGGTGAGCTCTTGCCCTGCTAGCACGCTGCGCGTCGCCTACTTGCCTGCCTGCCTGCCTTTTGGCTTGCCTGGCTGCCTGCCATCCTGCTGCTAGTCCTGCTCCTGCTTCTACTTGCGGAGCCAGATGCAGCCCCAGCGACGCCTGCGTGAGTCCCTCACGCCCCAGCAGCTGCGTGAGTGGTACGCTGGTTGGGGCTGTAGGGGTGGCGACGCTACTCCTACTACCACTCCTGCTGCTTCTACTCGTGGTGGCGGCCAGATGCAGCTCCCGCGACCCTCTCGCGTGTCTCTCACGCCTCGCCAGCTTCGTGAGTGGTACGCTCAGAGTGGAGGGTCTCTCAGTGCTGTTCGCTGCTCTTACGTGATTCGCACTGGTCCTCGGACTGGTCAGCCTTGTGGGACACGTAGTCATACACAGTCCCGCTGCTTCGCCCGTCTGAGCGACGCCTGCCGTACCGTGTTTGGCGACGAGGCTGGGCTTCCCGACTGGGTGGAGTTGCTTAGGCAGAGGGTAGATATATATGCTCTTGACTATGATGCTATTCTCACTGCCATGTATGCATTGCCTACTAGTGCTGACCGTGCCGGTCACCTGCGCGTCCCGCCTGACCCAGGTATAGGACCTGCTGCTCTAGCTACTGGTGAGGCTGCTGCTCTGGGTGCTAGTGAGTCTCCTGCTCCAGGTACAGGTGCGGCTGCTGCTCTAGGTGCTAGTGAGTCTGCTTCCTCAGGTGCGGGTGAGGCTGCGCTCTCAGGTACCGCGTTGGCTTCGGCCTCCCTCACCTTTACACTTAACTCTGGGGCTTCTCGCTCCTTCTTTCGGGACCGCACCACACTCACGCCGCTTGGTCGGCCGGTTGCAGTCTCCCTGGCTGACCCCTCTGGGGGTCCTGTCCTCGCTCACTTCTCCACTGTCCTCCCGTGTCCGGCTGCCCCCTCGGGCACCCTGTCTGGCCTGTACCTCCCCTCGTTCTCGACGAACTTGGTGAGTGGTGCAGACCTACAGGATGCGGGGGTTCACCAGTTCACTCCTGCGAGTCAGCGGGTGACCCACTGCACGGACGCACGCACAGGCCGGCACCTGGCCACGTTCTCGCGTCGGCCGGGGTCGAGCCTCTACACCCTGACCACTGAGTCTCCTCCTGTCCCCGCGTCCGGTCAGGTAGCAGCGTCGGGTCAGGTGTTTGCTGCTGCGTCCAGGTCTGGTCCTGAGTCTGCCCCCTGTTCGTGTCGCCTCCTGTCTCACGAGACTCTTCTGTGGCACCACCGTCTAGGCCACCCCTCCTTGCCCCGTCTTCGGGGCATGGCTTCCCGTGTCCTTGTCTCTGGTCTTCCCCAGTCTCTCCCTCCCCTTCCTTCGGGACCAGGACCTTCCTGTGTCCCCTTGTGTCAAGGGGCGCCTCAGGGCTGCTCCTCACTCCTCCCAGTTTCCCCCGACAGAGGCTCCTCTGCAGACGCTTCACATGGACGTGTGGGGCCCGGCCCCCGTCCGTGGGCAGGGTCACGAGCGCTACTTCCTGTTGGTGGTTGACGACTACTCGCGTTACACCTCAGTCTTCCCCTTGCGCAGCAAGGGTGCTGTCACTGAGGTGCTGATCGACTGGATCCGCGAGGCTCGTCTCCAGCTCAGGAGGAGCTTCGGCTCGGACTTTCCTGTTCTGCGTCTGCACTCTGACCGAGGTGGGGAGTTCTCCTCTCGCCTTCTGCGAGACTACTGTCGTGCACGGGGGATCCGCCAGACCTTTACGCTTCCGGACTCTCCACAGCAAAATGGGATTGCTGAGCGCCGCATTGGCATGGTCATGGATGTCGCTGGTGCTTGTCTAGTTTTTATATATATGTCTGTACTCCTGCATGTGAACTGGCCTCTGGCCCTGCTCTTGTGCTCGGACTGTGTGGTGACTTTGTGATCCACCCTGAGCTTACTTTGCTTTGCTTGACTGGTCTTGTGACCCCTTGTTCTCCCCCACTTTGCCTATGGGGGTGTGTCAAACATTATATATGTTATGCTTGTGTAGGCTACAGTGGGTTAGCCTATAGGGGGTACACAATTCTAAGGTTTCCTACTTGTACTCATTTCACTGCTAGTTCACCCCATTCCTGTTCGCTTATTCTCACATGCTAGGCACTAGCTCGCTAATTGTCAGCGGCCTAGACGAGCGTCTTAGGTGCCAACACCTTATAAACCGGCACTCTAAGCGCTAGTGCAGAAAGCTCTTCGCCCCAGTAGTCTCAGCACCAACACCCTCAGCAGCTCCAGCTCCTGTAGGACCCGCAGGCCCAGCAAGCTCATGCGCACTCTCACTCGCACTCGCACGCCCTCTCTCGTGCGCACCCTCACGCGCTCTCTCGCGCTCTCTCATGCGCTCTCTCACGGGCACTCTCACGCGCTCAATCACGCGCTCTCTCACGCGATCTCTCACGCGCTCTATCAAGGTGCACTCTCAGGCGCACTCTCCCGCGCGCTCTCTCTTGCTCTCTCTCCCGCACTCTCATGCGCATTCTCTCTCTCACGTGCTTTCTCTCGCGCACTCTCATGCACATTCTCTCTCTCTCACACGCTCTCTCATGCGCACACTCATACGCTCCCTCACGCGCTTTCTCACATGCTCTCACACACGCTCTCTCATGCGCACTCTCACGCGCTCTCTCACGCACATTCTCTCTCACAAGCTCTCTCACGAGCACCCTATCAAGCTACCTAAAACGCTCTCTCACGCGCTCTCACACGCGCTCTCTCACGCGCACTCTCACGTGCTTTCTGACGCGCTCTATCAAGGTGCACTCTCAGGCGCACTTTCACACGCTCTCTCTCGCGCTCTCTCTCCCGCACTCTCATGCGCATTCTCTCTCTCAGAGTCTTGTCTCGCGCACTCTAACGCACATTCTCTCTCACACGATCTCTCACACGCACCTTGACACGCTCCCTCACACGCTCTCTCATGCGCTCTCACACGCACTCTCTCATGCGCTCTCGCACTCGCTCTCTCACGCGCACTCTCACACGCTCTCTCACGCGCTCTCTTACGCTCTCTCACGCGCTCTCTCATGCGCTCTATCACGCGCCCTCTCATGCGATCCCTCACGCACTCCCTCCCACGCTCTCTCGAGGTGCACTCTCAGGCACACTCTCACGCGCTCTCTCTCGAGCTCTCTCCTGCACTCTCACGCGCACTCTCATGCGCTCTCTCTCTCGCTCTCTCTCCCGCACTCTCATGCGCATTTTCTCTCTCACGTGCTTTCTCTCGCGCACTCTCACACACATTCTCTCTCTCGCATGCTCTCTCACGCGCACCCTCACACACTCCCTCACGCGCTCTCGCACGCGCTCTCTTACGCGCACTCTCACACGCTCTATTACGCGCTCTCTCACACTCTCCCACGCTCTCTCATGCGCTCTATCATGCGCCCTCTCATGCACTCCCTCATGCACTCCCTCACACACTCTCTCAAGGCGCACTCTCAGGCACACTCTCACGCACTCTCTCTCTCTATCTCTCTCTAATGGTCCTTGTATTGATATAGCAGGAAAGTACAAGCATGCACGGTATAAGGGCCTAGGTAACCAACAAACAAAGCCAACCAGTCACACAACTACCACACCGTCACACACTCTAGAGCTCCAGCAAAGGCTCGACCACCGCAAAGCAGTCCCCAAGGTGCATCTCCTGCCCTATGCCTCCAACAGGTGGGTTCTCAGCTGCTGCAGCCTCCCCCAATTTGATCAAGAGTCCCACTGACTGAGCCCTCTGGAGGGCCACAGACCACCTCTGTCTGAATTGATGCAGAAACTTGGCGGCATAGAAGGATTTTGAGTCGGCGTTGAAGTGGCGCCGAGCCGCTGTGTCTGCCAGGAGCTTGAGGAAGACCGGGACCTCGGCACATGGGCAGCCGTAGGTGTCTACCGCCAGTGGGAAGAAGCCTATCGTCTCTGGGCGGTTGGCGTAATGTTTTATTTTCTTGTCCGCTTGCTCACGTGCCGCCCACCCCCTGCCCTTCTGTGCCTCTGGGTCCCTGGTGCTGATGGGGTCAGTGATGGTTACATCGCAGATGTAAACCGCCCCACTGCTTCTGTCGGTCATAGTGAAGTCGGCGGTTTGCTCCTCGATGGGGCAGTAGGCGGCCGACTCTCTGTGTACTATAAACCCTGCGTCTTGCGCCATGCTGACGCAGGCATCCCTTAGCTCGTTGTGCGTGTTCGTGCGGTGCTTGCCTGTGCCGCAGCGGAGCAGGTGGTTCGGAAGGCGGGGGTCTGTGATAGCCGTGTGGTCAGTGCAGTCACAGTTTTTGGGGGTCGAAAACGGTAGGCCGAGTCGGAAACGAACCGCATTTGCGAAGTGTACCGGCCCTATCCGCCTAGCAGGGGCAATGGGGATCGCGGTGAGCCAGTCGCCTGTGCCGTAGCCCGTCATTGAAAACATCCTCTGTGTGTGCCCCGCAAGCGGATTCGGCTTCATGCGCCTCGTCGCCTGCACCTGCTTTGCGTATCTGCTTCCGTGGACCTTGAGTCCAAGCACGTGTTGGAGCCGGATGTCGGAACGTTTGAGCCGCTCCGTCTCGAGTATCTCCCGTGCATCCTGCGGCAGTGCCTCCTCACACTCCTTCAGCCATTCGTGTAGCGGTGTGCTGTCAGCCCGTGGCAGTAGCATATGATTCCGTGCCAGGGTGAGGGCGGTATCTTCTTCCAGCGGTAAACACCCGAGGTACAATGCCGCCTGCGTAAAACTGGCTGCGAAACCATAGATCCCTTCGACTAGGGGGTCGGTGATGCCCAGCCCTCCCAAGGATGGCGGCAGTGATGCTTGCTCCCAGACCCGTGACTGTTCGGTTCGACACGTGGGAACACGGATATCGCAAGCTGTGAGGAGCGTGGCGAGCAGATCCCTACCCCACTGGCTCCATGTGTCACGAGGGAGAAGGTGCAGTGGGGTCGTCCTGGTGAGATATGCAACTCGTCGCGATATGCATCGCGTAAGTAGCAGCGCTGCGACCTGGGGGTCCGTTCGCTCGAGCAGGGGTAAGGGTTTCGCCATCTCGGCGAGCTGACCCGCCAGGAACCGAGCTGCGCCGCTGTCTGGCCCCACGAAGCTACCTAGTAGTTTCATGCCACCTTTAGAGAACGGCACTCCTGGCGGAAGGCAGGATGTGTCAATTGCGCAGGAGCTCCAGGCACTACACTTCTGTGGGTTGTGTTCGAGGCCCAGGCGCGCCAATTTTGTCGTGAAGCATGTGAATGCAGCTACAGTGCGGTCTGTGCCACCCATGAAGGTGACATCGTCAGCATATGCCAGGCACAGCACGTCCGGGTGTGCTTCGGCAGTTTCTCGGAGTGTAGCGTGTATCCCTGCTGCAAATAGAAGTGGCCCAAGTGGGTCTCCCTGGCGTACGCCGCGTTCGCTTGTCAGTGGTGCGCTGTTGAAATTGGAGTCCAGTAGTAGCTGCGACGGGTTACCGTATGTCAGTTGCACGAGCGGCAGCAGTGGCGAGAGGGTGGGCTCTTGTAACGCGTCGGCGATGGCGGAACGCGAAATGCTGTTGAACGCGTTTGTAATGTCGGCTTGTAGTACCAGGCTGTCCGGGCGGGCATCCGAAAAAGCCCTGGCTGCGTGGATTACTGCCTCTGCCCCACCTGGAACTGCTACCCCGTACTGTAGGGGTAAGAAAAATTCGCGGACCGGGTCTCCCATGATTAACAGGGCAGCCTTGGCTGCCAGCCTGGTTAGGCATTCGCCGATGGCGATAGGCCTAGCCCCTCCCCCCGGCTTGGCGAGGGCGATGAGTCGTGATGCCGTCAGCAGGTTCGCTACCGGGCCTGGCAATTTGCCTCCCAACACAGTGTTGACCAAGGCGTGGAGATGGGTGCTGACCATTCCGTTCGTGATCGCCGCATCGCGTAGGTGCTCGAACGTCATCCCTGAAGGTCCGGCACCAACCCCATTCTCGCACCTCGCCAACATTTTAGCGAAGTCAGCGTGGGGGATTGACAATTTTGACCCCTGTGTTTCGGGCCACGTCACTGCCTCGTCTTCAGCACGTGGGTGCTTCTGTCGCAGCTCCTCCAATATTTCCGGACTGGGCGTGCAGACGGGCGTTGACTCGAGGGCCAACACGGCTCGGCGCAGACTCCCACGTTTTGCTAGGCTCTCTGCGCGGCTGATGACACCAGTCGCATCTGGCTGATGTCTTGGCGGGGGCGGTGTGTTGACTGCGGTCAACGCGTCTTGGTACAGCTGATCCCATTCGCCACGCTGGAAGGCTCGGAGCCGACTCTTGACGCATGGCCAGTTCGGGCGTGCAGGCGAGGTTTGGCGAAGTGTTAGTCGCGGGAGAAACAACAGCAGTCGCCATCCCGTTTCCGAATCAGGGTTTCGTGATAGGTGGTGTAACGGTGTCAGTAGCGCTAGCGAAAACAGCTGGCACAGATTTGGCGGTAAACGCCGCGAAAGTGGGGGCTGACGACTATCGCATAGTCCTGCCAAGTCCCAGTTCGCGATGGCCGCGAACAGGTCTGTCCGCTTCGCTAGCTCATCGGGTGAAAAGTAGCGGGGAATTGACGCCTGTAGGTGCAGTGCCGGACTGGCATTGGCGGCTCGATTTCTCCCATCGCGGCTCGCTCTCATTGGTGGGTTTGAGGTTGGATTCACACCCGTCCGATCGGCATCGGATGGCGGCAAACCCATCTGTGGCACTTGCACCACTGGCTGCTGCACTACCTCTTCCCTTCTCCTTGGTCCTTCTCTCGCCATGCCTTCCCCCTCCGTCTCCTCCTCCTCGCTCTCGGGGAGTGCTTCTTCCATATAAGTGGGGTCGTCCCGCTCGTCTTCTTCATTATTTTTCTCCGCGTTACTTAAAGCCCTTCGTGCCGCCGCCTGATACCCGTTCTCCGGCCCTCCGCCTGTTCCGCTTACGGTTTGTCTTCTCGCCCCGCGGTTTTCCTGCTCCAGGGATGGTGATTGCCGGTGCGCCTGAGCCGTCGCCAGAGCTCGTTGCCGCCTGGTCGGCTGTGGCCGCGACGCCTCCGGCGGAGGCCGGAAGGGCGACCACGGCGATGAAGCCCCCTCTACCGCCGGCTCCGACCCTCGTGACAGCAGCCGCTGAAAAGCTTCCTCCCCACGCACCCGCGGATCCCGTTGCCCAGTCTGCAGCACATGACCCCCTGGTTCCCCTTGTCGCGCCGTCGACGTCTGCCTTTGTTGGGGTTGTTGCTGACCCCCCTGCGCCTGTCCCTGGCGCCCCTGTTGCGCTGAGCACCTCTGTCCCTTGCTCGCCCGCGCATGCTTCTGCTTCGTCACCGAAGGCGGTGTCCGCCACCACTGGCGAGCCGGCTCCGTTGGTTGCGCCCGCGGCGTCGGGACCGCCCGCCCCTGCTGCGACGGCGGTAGTTCCTGCTGGCCAGCCGTCACGTCCTCCGTCGCCTGACCGTCGTTCGTCACGCCCGCATTCCCCTGCTCCCCATCAGGACCGCCGGTCCTCTCGTCGCCGCCGTGAGTCTCCGCGGCGGTTCTAGCGACACCCCCGCTGGCCTGCTCACCCCGGGGGTCAGGGGGAATGGGGAGGTCCCCGCGCCTATGGGGGGTTGCGCCCGCCTGTGACGATGGCGGATCTTCAGCGTGAAGTGTCGAGGGCGGTTCAGGAGGAGAGGGCGGCGCAGAGTCAGAGCAGTTCGCTGCGCGCCGCGCCCGTCCACGAGGCTCCCCGTCCGGCTGCGCTCCCCCCTGTTGCTGCGCCTCCCCCTCCGATTCAGTCGCCGCCTGCGCTTGCTCCCGCCGCGTCGGCGCCCGTTCCTGGTTCTCGTCTGCAACTGCCGCCGCTTCCACCCGTTGCTGGCGTGGAGTTTGTGGCCGCGGGCGGAGGCTCGCTATCGGCTCCGTTTGCTCTCCTCGCCGGCGCTGATGAGCCGCTTCAGTTCCTGGCGGAGGCACTGCAGCCTCCGCAGACCCGTGTTCCCGAGGCGACTCTTGGACAGCTGCACCGCCTCGCTGACAGCCTCCATGCTCTGCTGCTGATTCAGGTGCTGGCTCATTCGTCGCTTCCGGTGATTCCTCCTGAGACCTTCCGTTCTCGCCAGCGTGACCCTTGCTTGGACGCGGCAGACCAGCTCGCAGTGCTGCTGGCGCCCGTGCTGGCTGCGCCCGCGGAGGGAGGCGCTGCTGCTGCGGGACAGCTCAACGAAGCTGTCCGGGGCCTGAGGCGGCACTTGCGCGCTGGATCTGGAGCCGCGGCGATCGGCGCAAGCACGCTTGTGGTCCGGGAGCTGTGGCGCTCCCTGACGGGCGTTCTTCACGCCCTTGGAGCTCACCGCATGTAGATGCGGGCTCCGCTTCTACTTGTGTCGCCATTGCTGCTTAGGATGTTGTTGATGCCGCCATTGTTTGTATGCCGTTTGCTTAACCTCGGTTGTGTTCGTGTTCCTTGCCGTCCCCTCACGCGCGGCCGAAGGCCGCGCTGTCGAGCGTCGGCCGCCGAAGGCGGCCGACGCGAGCCGCTGGGTTAGAAGGAATGAACCCACGAAATGAATAATGAGACAAGCACCAGGCCCACGGCCTTATATAGCGGAGCTAGGGGCGGCTGAGAGGCTGAGAGGCTAAGGGACTAGGGGTCTATGCCTCTCTCTCTCTCTCTCTCTCTCTCTCTCTCTCTCTCTCTCTCTCTCTCTCTCTCTCTCTCTCTCTCTCTCTCTCTCTCTCTCTCTCTCTCTCTCGCTCTCTCTCCGCTGGGTTAGAAGGAATGAACCCACGAAATGAATCATGAGACAAGCACCAGGCCCACGGCCTTATATAGCGGAGCTAGGGGCGGCTGAGAGGCTGAGAGGCTAAGGGACTAGGGGTCTATGCCTCTCTCTCTCTCTCTCTCTCTCTCTCTCTCTCTCTCTCTCTCTCTCTCTCTCTCTCTCTCTCTCTCTCTCTCTCTCTCTCTATCTCTCTCTCTCTCTCTCTCGCTCTCTTTCGTGCACTATCACGTGCATTCTCTCTCTCACTCTCTCTTACGCTCTCAAACACTCACATGTGCTCTCCTATCCGCTCTCTCACGCGCTCTCTCACGCGCCCTCTCACGCGCTCCTTCATGCGCTCTCTCACACGCTCTTTCATGCGCACACGCTCTCCCTCGCACTCCATCTATTTCTTCTTTAAATGAAAGTACAATGCAAGAGGAGACCAATCGACACACAGAAAAGGAATTAAATAATAATAAAACGAAAATTTCAAAGGGGGGGAGGGAGGACGGAAGGACTGGGAACGCACCCGATAACCACGGTGCCTGAGAAAACAAGTCGTGCTCGCGCACGAACCCGCGCTCGCGCACCAACCCGCGCTTGTGCTCGTGCACCTGTCGCCGGAGGCGACGGCGGAGAGGGAAGGAGAGGCCACTGCGAGGAGTGGAGAGAAGCGACCGCGGGGAGGAGGGAGAGGCGATGGCAAGGAGGAGGGAGACGCGACGGCGGGGAGGAAGGAGCGGCGACGGCGGGGAGGAGGGAGAGGCGAAGGCAGGGAGGAGGGAGAGGCGTCGGCAGGGAGGAGGGAAAGGCGACTCAGCGGGGAGGAGTGAGAGGCGATGGCGGGGAGGAGTGAGAGGCGACGGCGGGGAGGTAAGGGAGAGGAGATGGCGGGGAGGAGGGAGAGGTGACGGCGGAGAGGAGGGAAAGGCGACGGTAGGGAGGAGTGAGAGGCGACGGCGGGGAGTTGAGGGAGAGGAGATGGCGGGGTGGGGCGGAGTGATAGTGAGGTGGGTTGGAGAGGTGACGGCGGGTAGTGAGGGAGTTGATACGGCGGGATGGGAGCAAGAGCGACGGCTAGGTGGGAGAAAAACTGGAGATATTGGGGTGGGGGGGAGGAAAAGGAGAAAAAGCAGAGCTAGTGCTTGTCGAGAGGAAACCAAGAACAAGAATCAAAAAAAGGCAGCGCAGAATTCGAGTTGACAGTGTCAGAATGTTATGCTCTAGCCTGTAGTGGGGTGCTCTATAGCGAGTACAACCCTTCTAGGGTTTGCTATTTGTATCCTCATTCCTGCTAGTGAAAACCCTCTTTGCCTAAACTATTTCTTGCCTAGCTAGGGCTTTCCTAGCTATGTCTCCTAAGCTCTTAACTACTATTTTCACATGCTATCAGAGCAGGTTGACCCCCTTGGGTCGATCCTGTGGGTGGGCCCGCCGCCTAACTGCTCCCGCTGCTGTTCTGCTTCTAGCGCGCCTAGGGCGCGCTGCCTCCAACCTGTCGTGCGCTCGGGGCGCGCGGCGGTTTTCTGCCCGCCGTGCGCCCCGAGGCGCGCGGCGGTTTCGTGCCCTGGGGAGCCTGCGCGCGCCCCGGCCGTCCGTCGAGGCGCCCTGGGGAGCACGCGCGGCCCCCCACCCAGCTCGTCGCGGCTCTCTAGGGCGCACGCGCGGCCCCGCCCTGCTCGTCGCGACGCCCTGGGGAGCCGCTTGCGCCCCCTGCCTGTCCATCGCGGCGACCTGGGGAGCCGCGCCCGCCCCCTGCCCGTTCGTTGCGGCGCCCTGGGGAGCCGCGCCCGCCCCCTGCCCGTCCGTCGCGGCGCCCTAGGGAGCCGCGCACGCCACTCCCCCGCCCCGCCCGTCCGTTTTGGCGCCCTGGGGGTCGTGCGCCGTCCCTCCTTTCGCCATCCCCCGAGCTCCTGCCCCTATCCCACCCGTTTTAGGGTTTTGGGGGTGAGGGGTGTGGGGGTGGCGGGTATGGGGGTGGCGGTTGTGCATTCCTCCCTTTGCTCCTCCTCCTCCTTCGTCTCTCACTGCTGCAGCTGTCGCTGAGGGGGGTGGGTGTGTGGGAGCCTCGGGTTTAGGGTTTAAGGGGGGTGCGTGGGAGTGGAGCTAGGGTTTGAGCAGTGGGCGTGTGTCGAGGGTGTGGGGCAGTTGGAGGAGGTTGTGTGGAGGTACCTGTCGTGTCGCTTGCAGCGCCTGTAGTCCGTCACCCTTGCTTCGGTAGCCAGTGAGCCTGCTGCACAAGTCGCCAGTGGGTCCGTTGCTCATGCCGCTCTTCTATAGCCGCCGAGCCAGTTACTCTAGTAGTCCGTCGCCCTTGCTTTGGTAGCCTCTGAGTCAGCCGCTCCTGTGCCTGTGCCTCTGCAGCTTCAGTCGTTGCCTCCCATCTTCTCCACCTCCACAGCTCCTCCTCCTCCTCACTTGCCCGCTGTGATTAGCTCTAGCTTTGCTTACCTTTGTGAACTCCTGCTCTATACCTGCTTGCTCATTGTACTAATTACACCCCACTTTGGCTATGGGGGTGTGTCAGAATGTTATGCTCTAGCCTGTAGTGGGGTGCTCTATAGCGAGTACAACCCTTCTAGGGTTTGCTATTTGTATCCTCATTCATGCTAGTGAAAACCCTCTTTGCCTAAACTGTTTCTTGCCTAGCTAGGGTTTTCCTAGCTATGGCTCCTAAGCTCTTAACTACTATTTTCACAGACAGTTGCAGCAGAGACGGATACTGTACCAGCACAGAACAGGGGCATCAGGGAAACGACTGACAGCGCAGAAAAAATCTCCCAACGCAGTACAGATACACTTCAAACGCCTAACTCGCTATAGTGACCTGATTAAACATTAGAGTAAGTAGTAGGTGAAAGCAATTCATGTTTACTACAATCACAAAAAGAACAATGTCCAAAAAATTCCATAGTAAATCATTGTCAAAATAATTATAAATGAAGAAAAATATATAGAGAATTTTGAAGGAACTATCTGTTTTACGTAAAATTGAAAAGCTTAATGAAATACTTCTATAACCAAAATATAGTTATAATGTACTCTATAACAAAGTTTCTTATTTACGGAATACAGTTCTACGCAACCCGTTCGACGTAAATTGGGTGTTGGGGGTTTACAGTTGTGTAAAACGCTTCGCAGCCCTAAGACGATTTCATCGCCTCTTGTCTTTTTTTTTTTTTTTGGTCGGAAGTACACTATATAAGCATAAAACGAGTCCAGCAGCTAGTCCCCCAACATCCCCTTTATGGCGGTTTGTACCATGCCCGCGGATCCTCCCAGATCACGCGGAAGCCCTCCTTCCATGATAGCTCTTTGTCTCCTACGAAGGCTTTGTTAAGGACCCTCGCTTCGTTCGAAACCAGCTGTCCCCAATCCTTGCCACTCGCTGCTCTTGTCTTGTGCGATTGCCTGTCTCTCCATTTGTTGTAGACTCTCACGTGCCGGATGAAATTCGCCAAAATTTTCCTGACCACCTTTTTATGCTGGAACTTCTCCTGTCTGAAGACCGCATCACACCTCGCCAACCACAGCTGCTGGAGCGTGATGGCAATCAGCGGCAGTTCTAGAAAGCTTGACTTCGTGATGGAGCCCCGGAAAAGAAGGTCACCCACACACTTTGCCTCTTCCCTGACCCCTAACATTTTCAACGCCGCATGTAGCTTTTTGATAACCCTGTCCACCTCCGGACACGTCATCAGGCAGTGGTCGGTTGGTTGCAGTGGTTCAGAACCAATAGTAACGAACACACTGAAGTCAAACTGAAGAGAAAGAGGTCAAAATGTCAACAGAAATGTTACAAGTATTTTATAAGCACCTGACAAATCCTTTTTTGCTAGCTGTAATTTGACGAAACTTATGCGAAATGGAAAAACAGCTGAAGTGCCCCCTTCACAAGGCAACCAGGAGTGGCTCAAACGAGCATCATGTGTATATTGTACAATGCGAAGAAACACCATCCATCAGCCGTAACCGTGGTAGCCTAGGTACAATCACACCGTACCCTCGCGTGTTGGGGACACGCGAACTTTTCATCCTGCCCGTTGGGGACATCCTGATCCGGACAACGCTGTTGACTCTCTTCATGTGTGGGGAAATTTGGTTGCTCTGGCCATTGCTTCCTTTTGGGAGCGATGGGGAGCGATTGTGACCGCAAACTTGCTTCGGTGCCCAGCCCATTCAGCGTTGTTACTGTAGTTACTGATCATCTCCCCCCACGGCAGGAGCGAGTGGAGGAAAATTTTGTGTGCGCTGGGCGGTCATGCAACTTGAATAGACCGCCAGGATGGGACAAGGAAGGACAACTCCCCTTTTAATTTATCTCCAAACAACCAGCCTCGGCGGGTGCAAGCATTAAATTGTATGGGCTTTACTACAACTACCGTAGTAAACCAAGTCCTCGCCAATTTCACGCCCCGTCAGCCAAACCGATCTTCCTTATATCCAAACTTTACTGTAGAGTCTAGACTTCGTTATGTTGCAAAAATTGTGAGGGGTGTGATTTGGGTAGTCGTGTTGTCGTGACCTGACTTTGTTCTGGAGAGTTCTGGTGACAGTGTACAGTACACACATTTCTGGCTATTTCGAAAGCCTGTATTTGTTCATGAGCATCCTCAAATTTCAACTTTGCAGCCATTTCCTCTCTGCAGCTCCTGCTGAAGGTACTATTCCGATGGCAAGGGACCATAGCACCATCGAACGTATGTACATCCTAACGGTATGAGACTATTACTGTCACTTCCTGGAGTCACGTGTGCTTGTTTATGCGTGTGTGTGTGCGCGCGCGCACATGAAGATTGAGCATGCCTGCAATGCAATGCCATACACATTGATTCACAAAATATTTGGTAGGATGGAAACAACTCTACGTGGCATAAGTTGTGGCACGGCATCATATCTATGTACATTTACAATTACGTGGGTACTCAGGTGAAAACAAATACAGGCTGTGCTGATCTACACGCAAGCCTACATGTCATGGAGGCGACCAAGCACAGACAGACTCGTACGTGTGCACATGTACATTTCCATGGGTACACTGGTGAAAAAATATACAGTACATGGTGTGCTGATCTATACGCAAGCACAACACACCATGTCATGGAGGCGACCAAGCACAGACAGACTCGTACGTGTGCTGTAGATACGCCTCAAGAACCGCTTTCTGCAAATGAGTAAGTAGAAAAATGATGGGAAAGCGGATTGGTACAGTACAGAGCAGAGCACTGGCTGTCCCGCACCAGAAATTAGTGTGGTGTTGTATTATCATGTGTCCTCGCAAGTGTGTGTGTGTGCGTGCGTGCGTGTGTGCCCCTGTGTTTTTTTACTTGAAGTATGCAAGGACATGCATCATAGTGTGGTGCGGCGCTCTAAATGCGTCCTCCCTCGCATTTACTCAGGCCTGAGTCTGAGTTGACTCCAAGCACAGAAGGGCATGCAAAGAGAATCATATGTGCACTACTGTAGATGCCCCTCATGTGCCTTCATATATCCTGCCTGAAGCACGGCTGCCTTTTGAGGCGCGTCAAAAGAGAATCATATGTATTTTGAGGCGCCTCAAAAGAGAATAATATGTGCACTACTGTAGATGCTCCTCATGTGCCTTCATATATCCTGCCTGAAGCACGGCTGCCTTTTGAGGCGCCTCAAAAGAGAATCATATGTATTTTGAGGCGCCTCAAAAGAGAATCATATGTGCACTACTGTAGATGCCCCTCATGTGCCTTCATATATCCTGCCTGAAGCACGTTCAGCAGTGGACGTAAAGACGAGATAAGAATTGGGCGCACAGACGAGCTGTCGGAACAGGAGGGAGTTTTGATACCTGCTGTCAGAACAGCAGTACTTTTTGTTACTGCTGTCGGAACAGCAATGAGTTTTGATACTGCTGTCAGAAAGAAACAGCGAGTTTTGATACCTGCTGTCAGAAACAGCAGGAAGAGCAAGCAAAGAGAGCAAGCAAAGAGAGCAGAGAGTGTTTGGCACCTGGAATGTAGCGAAGGGGCAGACAACCCTTCCTCCACACAGCTGAGTGGGGTCACACGAGAGACGCAGAGAGACACAGGCACAGAGCGTCACCGAGGGATGCAGGGCGGCACAGGGGAAGAGAGAGGGCCACGAAGGGAGGAAGAGGAGCACAGAGGGACGCAGAGGGGCACAGAGGGATGCAGCGGGGCACAGAGGGACGCAGAGGGGCACAGAGGGACGCAGAGGGGCACAGAGGGACGCAGAGGGGCACAGAGGGACGCAGAGGGGCACAGAGGGACGCAGAGGGGCACAGAGGGACGCAGAGGGGCACAGAGAGACGCAGAGGGGCACAGAGGGACGCAGAGGGGCACAGAGGAACACAGAGGGGCACAGAGGGACGCAGAGGGGCACAGAGGGACGCAGAGGGGCACAGAGGGACGCAGAGGGGCACAGAAGGACGCAGAGTGGCACAGAGAGACGCAGAGGGGCACAGAGGGACGCAGAGGGGCACAGAGGAACACAGAGGGGCACAGAGGGACGCAGAGGGGCACAGAGGGACGCAGAGGGGCACAGAGGGACGCAGAGGGGCACAGAAGGACGCAGAGTGGCACAGAGGGACGCATAGGGGCACAGAGGGTCGCATAGGGGCACAGAGGGTCGCATAGGGGCACAGAGGATCGCATAGGGGCACAGAGGATCGCATAGGGGCACAGAGGATCGCATAGGGGCACAGCGGATCGCAAGGAGGAAGCAAGATAGGAAACACACGCACAGGAATGGATAACGAAGTAGAGTCAGCGTACGGGATACACAGAAAGAGGTTACAAGGATGGGGGTAGATGTGGAGGATGGGGGGAACAAGGTGTTGGAGCGAATGAGCAAAAGCGGGGCAACGAGCATACAAATGGAGAACATCAAATGGGCCACTTAACCAACCCAACCAACAACACGCGCAGCTCACCGGCAGCGGCACGAAGCGCTCGTTGTGCATCACTGCCACTGCGAAGCCGTCTGCTAATGCCGCCTTTGCTTCTGCATCGTCCTCAGCCCTAGCATCCGCATCAGCTTCTGCATCCGCATGGGGATTTCCATAGGAATTTTCCTCTCCTCCTCCATTGATGTTGCTGCCATTGCCACCACCACCGCTGCTGTCACAAGCACCAGAGTTGGAGGCAGCATTGCTTGATCCGTGAAGCCTATCAGTCCCGCTGGGACCACACCTGAAGAGCACAGCATCAGCATTGTTGGTAGCTCGAAGCACGGTTGATTACTATAGCAAAGCAAAGTCAAACACACAGAGAAAGTCGGAGAGCGCAAAGAGAAGCCCACGGTGACATAAGTCGCCTTTTGAGTCGACTCAACAAACAACTTAGCAGCCAGAAAGTAGGAGAGAGCAAAGAGAAGCCCACAGTGGCATGATAACTGAAAGCACTCTCAGGGTTGGAGAGACAAGAGAAATACTTACACACAGCACAGCACGGCAGGAGAAGAGAGGAACAATGATTGGAGAAACACTGATATGAGACGCTGAAAACGTTATGAGCGTCTCACTTACAACAGTGTTCTGAGCATCCTCAAACACGATGCGCACCTGAAGAGGATGACGGCAGTGTTGGTTGGCAGCGAAGAGGATGAAACATGCGATCTGGCTGGCCTGCCAGCGCCAGTGCAATGGCAAGGCGGAGGAGATTTAACCATCGAATCTAGTTACCTGCGGCACGCACCTGAAGAGGATGACAGCCGTGTTGGCAGCATAGGGTGCGATTTGGCTGGCCTGCCATCGCCGGTGCAATGGAGGGGCGGGCGGCAGAGGCACCGGTGGGGCGAACTGCTGTGTGATTGTAGCGACCACCTTCGCCATTAGCACGTCGTACTTGTCACTGCGGTTTTCTTCCTTCTGCTGCTGCTGCTGCTGCTGCTGCTGCTCATCGGGCTTCTGGTGTTCACGTGTGTCCTTGTTATTGGCAGCCTCAGTAGGGGAGTCTGGTTTGTACAGTCCCAGGAGGCATGCAAACGGAATGACTGTCTCTGCATGACCAAAGTGCAAAGCAGCCCTCTCCCTCACCCCATCCCTCCACCCCTCCTTCTCCTTCTTCCCTTTCTTCCCCTTCTTCCCCTTCTTCCCTACCCTCCCTTCCCCCTCCTTCCCTTCCTTCCCCACCTTCCCCTCTTCCTTCTCCTCCTTCCCACCCACCCCACCGCTCCCAACTCCCCCTTCCCCCACCCCATCTGCTGCCGCCCCCAAGCGCCCTTCCTCCCAGAGCCTCCTAAGCCGCGCATTGACCATTTTCTCGCTTAGTTCCTGCAGCAGGTTTAGACCCATGTGGTAGTTAATCTCCCGCCCATACCCCTTCTGCATGAACGTGTCCACGTCATCAATCCACTCCAGCACCGCCAGGTGGCGCGCCGAGAACAGGCCACACGCGCGGGAGGCCGAGACCTGGTGATCACCCTCGTCCGCTCCTTCTCTCCCCTCACCCCCCCCTCCTCTCAGCAGAACCCCTGCCTCGTGCTTGCACTGCAGCCACAGCCCACTCACATCATACGCCGTCAGATCAACACCAGCGGCCTCCAGCGCCGCATCCTGACCGTCCATTCCATTCCCCACCAACCCCTCATCATACCCCAACCCCAACTGTTCATTCCCATCTCCTGCAACCTCCCCTCGCACCCCCTCCTCTCTCTTTTGTGCCTCGGGTGATTCAGAGACTAGCCCAAGCTGTTTGTTAATATCCTGGGCAATTTCCCCCCATAAATCCTCCCACCCTTCATCCAGCCGCCCCTGTGCGTTCTCCTTCACAGCCACGTACGCGCCGCACAGGTTGTGGAAACGAAGCTTCGTGTCGCCTTCCTGGGTTTCGGAAATCACCGGGAAGGCGCGGAGGCGCGCGGGCGTGAGAGAGCCAGAGCCCTCTAGGAGGCCGATGGCGAAGGCGACTGCACTGGCTGCTGCGCGCGCTACCTGATGGGGTGCGGGTGGGTGGGGAGAGGAATGGGATGGCCGAAAGAGGGATGGAGGAGATAGGCATGACCTTGGAAGAGGTTGAGGCGCGCGCGCGTGAGGGAGCCGGAGTTCTCTAGGAGGACAATGGCGAACGCGACTGCACTGGCTGCTGAACGGGCGACCTGAGGGGAAGAGGATCGGAGAGGAGATAGGGAGAAGGGAAGGAGAGAGTTGAACTCGAAGGTACCCAGCGCCCGACCCTCTAGGATACCAATGACAAAGGCGACCGCAAGGTTGCTGAGTGGACGACCAGAAAGGGTTGCAAAGGGGGGGAGAGAGGAGTGCGGAGGAGCTCACTGCCTCAGCAGCTCACAGGCCTGACCCCCCGCCCCCCTCTAAAGGGTGACCACATTACCTGCGTGGAGAACAGTTTCACCGCCTTGCTGTGATACACGCCCCCAAGCAGAGAGGGAAAGCGCCTCTTGAACCGCCCACCCATGCGGTACAGCTCTCCTCGCCCTCCTGCACCTGCTCACCTGCCCTTCACCAGCTCGCCTTCCCTCAACACACACACACACACACGCACGCACACACACACACACACACGCACGCACACACACACACACACGCACACACACACACACGCACACACACACACACACACACACACACACACACACACACACACCTGCGTGGAGAACAGTTTCACCGCCTTGCTGTGATACACGCCCCCAAGCAGTGAGGGAAAGCGCCTCCTGAACCGCCCGCCCATGCGATACAGCTCCTCCTCGCCCTCAGTCAGCAGCTCGCCTCCCCCCTGCATGCCCTCCCATGGCGACCGGTACCCTCTCATCCACTGTGTGAGGCGGAGGCTCCAAGACGACCCAGCTGCTGCAGATGTGGCTGCAGAGGTAGAGGAATCTGGAGGGACAGGTGCAGCGGCAGCAACAGATTTTCTAGAGGCAGCAATGCTGGCAGCAGCAAAGGTGCGTCTGAGCTTGGGCGCGAGCTCGTTCAACTGGTGCACACGACGCTTGGTGGGCTCCCTAGCTCCGTGCCTGGCCTGGAAAGAGGGGACGGGAACATGAGGAGCACGGCGGCAGCGGGAGATACAGAGGCAGCAAATGCACGTGTGATTGTGGGGGCGAGGTCGCTCAGCTCGGCTGGTGGATGCGACACTTGGTTGGCTCCCTTGCTCCGTGCCTGGCCTGGATGGACGGGGGAGCAGGGCAGCAGAGGGAAATGCAAGGAGCGTCTGAGCTTGCGTGCGAGCTCGTTCAGCTGGTGGATGCGACGCTTGTCTGGCTTGGCTCCCCTGCTCCATGCCTGGCCTGGATGTGCGGAGATGGGATGGGAGGCATGTGGGAGTGGACGACTGGGAAAGGGAAGCGTGGCACAAAGAGGAGGCAGTGCAGACGGGCACAGGGAGCAGGTGGCAGGCACACTGATGTGCAGCATGGAATCAACGGCGGATACACACAAGAAAGGTGAAAAGAGAGCACGGAAAGGCAGGTTCTGCTTTTGAGTCGACTCAAACGTAGTGCAGACGGGCACGAGGAGCAGGTGGCACGCACGCTGATGTGAAAAGAGAGCACAGAAAGGCAGGGCAGGGCAGGGCAGAGCAGGGCAGGGCAGGGCAGGGCAGGGCAGGGCAGGGCAGGGCAGGGCAGGGCAGGGCAGGGCAGGGCAGGGAGGGCGCACGAGGAGGAAGAGGTAGATGGGCGCGCAGGAGGGTGGGTGGCAGGTTGAGGTGCGTGGGCTTAAATGACTCACACAGACTCAAAGTTAGGCGCAGGAGAGCACGGAAACACAGGGCAGGCAAGGCATGGAGCAGGAGGGCAGGGAGGGCGCACGAGGAGGAAGAGGTAGATGGGCGCGCAGGAGGGCGTGCAGGAGAGCAGCAGGTTGAGGTTTGTGGACGCAAACGAGACAGACAGACTTAAAGAAAGGCTTGAGAAAGCCATGAGAGGAAGGGCAGAGCAGGGCGCACGAGGAGGAAGAGGTAGATGGGCGCGCAGGAGGGCGGCAGGTTGAGGTGCTCCAGATACTGCGGGCCGCCCGCTGCTGCTAGCGAGTCCTCGTACCTGGGGATAGGGGATGGGTGGGGGGAGGGAGGTGGGGAAGGGCGCTCAAGAAGGGAATCATAAGGAGGCCTCCTAAGGAGGGCGGCAGGTTGAGGTGCTCCAGATACTGCGGGCCGCCCGCTGCTGCTAGCGAGTCCTCGTACCTGGGGATAAGGGGGGGAAATGAGAAAGGGTGTCATGAGAGGGGGAATGATGATGGGGGGGATCATGATGGGGGGATCAGGATGGGGGGATCATGATGGGGGGATCATGATGGGGGGATCATGATGGGGGGATCATGATGGGGGGATCATGATGGGGGGATCATGATGGGGGGATCATGATGGGGGGATCATGATGGGGGGATCATGATGGGGGGATCATGATGGGGGGATCATGATGGGGGGATCATGATGGGGGGATCATGATGGGGGGATCATGATGGGGGGATCATGATGGGGGGATCATGATGGGGGGATCATGAGAAAGGGGGTTCACTAAGGGAGGTATAATGAATGGGGGATATCATGAATGGGGGAATCATGAATGGGGGAATCATGAATGGGGGAATCATGAATGGGGGAATCATGAATGGGGGGAATCATGAAAATCATATGGGGGGGGATTATGAAGGGTGGAATTACGAAGGGGGGAATCATGAGAGGGGGAATCATGAGAGGGGGAATCATGGAAGGGGGAATCATGGAGGGGGGATCATGAAGGGGGGATCATGAGAAGGGGAGGGGAGGATCGTGGTGGGCGAATATGGGGTGGCAACAGAGGTGGGTGAGTGGCGAAGGTGAAAAACACTGAGTGACTTCAGCGTACTGCACCGCACCCACCCATGCATGCACTGGTGCATGCCATCCCTCCATGCATGCACCATCACTCCTTATGATGTACCATGATGCACGCTCATGCACCATCCGCGCCCCCCACCCATCATTCACCTGAACATTCACCTGAACATTCACCTGGTGGCGGTACCAAGGTGAGCCGCAATGCTCGCGTTCACATCTCGCGAGACTGCTGCCCATGCCGCAAGCCACTCCGCGTCCCCACGCGATCCGTTGCACGTCCCTTGCCCGATTCTTGAGCCGATCCCTGATTCTTGGCCTCTTGCCTCTAATTCTCGGCCGCCATTCTTTGACTGTTTCCCTCGACATTCTCGAGACCCTCCGAGGATCTCTTTATCAGAAATTTCAGGACCTCCTGCTACGCCATCCTCTGCGCATTCGGCCTGCACGACAGGCCGCGAGGTCTCTCCCTCTTCAGTCTGCTGCGGCTCCGTAGAGAGGGCGTCGCCCTCCGATCTGCTTAGAGAACGGATGCGGTCGATGAAATTGCGACTTGTTTCGAGAATATTAGCGGAATACCTCGAGAATTCGACATGAAGTCTGGATAAGGTGCTACCTGGAGCTGAGCAGCTGTGCGATAACGTGATATGTGGCGAGCAATGACTGACGAAGAGAAAAAGCGCGAAACCAACCGAGCAGACGGTGACGCTTATGATACATGCGATCGAACGCGAACGGTTACCCCGCTGCGCTGATTCCATGGCTGCCCGGACACAGTGGCCACTGTGAATTCTAAGCAAACGCGCCTATTATCTCCGCGGTATCAGATTGACAAACTGTACAAACACATCATTGATAAGGGCGTGTCCTACGAGTTCGTTTACAGTTCAAGTTCCGTGTTGTAATCTTGTTTCTCGCCTGTAACCTTTCCCTGCATGACATGCGTCTTCGATGACGCACCGGATGACACGCCTAGGACGTCAAGATGTTCGTACTATCCCACGTACAAGGTACGTGAGATCACTTCGTACCGGGTCCTCCATTCCGTTACCCCAATTGGAGACTTCGCGCACATTCATTCGCGCGAAGAAAAAACAAAATTTCGCAAGGGGCACAGCTGATTCGCACTGTGGCGGGTTACCTCTCGCGGCCCATGTTCGGATGACGATTTTTGTGTGGGTGGGGCTATGAGTCCACGTGGGTCAATTTCGTTTGGCGCTGTGTTGACGCGCTGCGTGTTTTTCACGTCAGAGTGTACACTCTTTTGCTTTGTCGAAATTTCGTAAGAAATATGATATCTACCCAAATGAACTCATGGGACACGCCCTAACGATCATTCCTACAATGACCCGAACATCCTACAGTGGCCTTGTTTCGCAGTGTTAGGCCCGACGGCCTAAGTCCGCTAAAGATGAGCGGGGTCGACCAAGTCGAGGATGAAAACGCGGCGGAAGACATTGGCGAAAGAACTATTAGCTAAATAGGCGAAAGTGTTACTAAGTAATTGAAGAGTTGAAAGAGAATTGATATTGGTGGATACAAGCAAGGATGATATAGCATGCAAGGTCGAATGTCGGAAAGTACTTCGTGGGACTAGAAAGTAGAAGCAAGAGAGGTAGAGTGCCACGTGGCACTAGGAAATCTAGGAAGATAAGGATAAGGGTGAGTTGGAAAGTACTGTTCGGAATGAACAGTAAATCCCCCCTTAACACTACCCCCCTCCCAAGGAGGCGACGTCCGCGGCGCCTGCAGACTGGAGGTACGCTTGGAGGCAAGCGTTGTCGGGAGACAGCGAGGACGAAGGAACCCAGCTGTCGTCTGCTGCGTCATAACCACGCCAACGAACCAAGAAGTCGATGAAAGGGACACCCCCCTGGAGACGGCGACGGTGCCTGAGGATGCGCTGGATCTGGAAGTCGGGCTCGTCGGTGTCAACAGCTACCGGCAGTGGAGTGCGGTCACGGCCCGAGAAGGTGGCGTTGGGATCGGTGTAAGGACGAAGAAGCGACACGTGGAATGACGGGTGCATGCGGAAATGAGCGGGAAGGCGGAGGCGGTATGCGACTAGACCAAGTGCGCGCTCAATGACGAATGAACCAATGAAACGTGGACGAAGCTTGCTGTCCTGTGGCAGTCGGAGGTTGCGGCTATCCAAGAGAACACGGTCGCCGACTGCGAACGACACCTCACGACGACTGCGGTTGGTGGTGCGTGCCATGCGTGCATTTGCGAGCTCAAGGTGCTTCCTCACGTGATCATGAATGAAGGTGAGATGTTTGATGGAAGTTGTCCGCACGAAGGACAGTGGGTGTGAGATCGACACGAGTGGGGAAATTGGGGTGCTGACCGTACAGTGCGAAGAACGGTGACATGCATGTGGCGGAGTGGTGCGTGTTGTTGTAGGCGAACTCTGCCATGCTCAGCTTCTTGTCCCATGCGGCTGCGTTGTGCATCGTGATGCTGCGAAGAATCTGCTCCAATGTCTGGTTCACACGCTCGGTCTGTCCGTCTGTCTCTGGATGATACGCAGACGACATTGCTAAACGAGTCCCAAACAGTGCGAAAAGCTGCTTCCAAAACTTCGAAGTGAAACGAGGGTCGCGGTCTGAGATGATGGAATCTGGAACCTCGTGCAGTCGGACTATGTTATTTACGAACAGTGTCGCGGCTTCCTCTGTTGTGACCTTGCCGTGCGTGGGGATGAAGTGCGCTGCTCGAGAAAACTTATCCACTACCACGAAGATGGCGTCGTGACCCCTAACTGTGCGCGGTAAAGCCATGATGAAGTCCATGGTAACTACCTGCCAAGGGCGGTCGGGCGGTGGAATCGGCTGCAAGAGTCCTGCTTTGCGCTGGCGAGAGGACTTCATACGCTGACACGTGTCGCACGAGCGAATGTAATCCTACACGTCTGCTGCAAGCCCTGGCCACTAGTACGTGCGGCTAAGTGTCTTAGCCGTCTTATCTGCTCCGAAGTGCCCTGCACTAACTACGACGTGCGCCTCTGAGAAAAGGAGCTGTCGAAGAGGGCGGTAGGCTGGAACCCAAATCCGTGTGGTACCCTTCCGTATGTAGACACTACCATGCACCTCTACTCCTGCGGACGGCTGCGATGTGAAGTCGGGATCTACTGTGTAAGCGTGCTCGAAGAGTGCTGTGAGAAGTGGATGGCCGGCAGTGACTGTGAGGCTGGCGAGCTGGCAACTAGGGCGAGTGAGCGGATCTGCTGGGTTGCGAACGCCTGGTTTGTACTCTATCCTGTAATGGAAACTCCCCTCCATGAACTCCATCCATCTAGCCTGGCGACGACTCAGCTGCAGCGGCGACTTGAGGAAGCAAAGCGAGCAATGGTCCGTGCGTATAACACTATCTGCCCCCTCTAGGTAGCACCTCCACACCTTATACGCATGGATGATCGCGAGCGCCTCCTTGTCGTGTATGGGATAGTTCAACTCCGCTCCCCTAAGCTTACGCAACTCGTACGCGATCGGCTGCAGCCCGCGTCCCTGGTCCTGAAGAAGCATTGCTCCTATGGCTTGATCTGAAGCGTCGGTCACTACAACGTATGGGCGAGTGGGATCAGGGTTTAGGGTCAGGGAACGACAGTGTCGGTGAAGACGTGAGAGACTGCTTCATCTGCTCGAACGCCTGCTGCTGCGCTGGACCCCAAACGTACTCTACGCCCTTCCGAAGTAGGCCGGTGAGTGGACTAGCAATGGAAGCGTAACCCTGAACAAAACGACGGTAGTAATTAGCGAATCCGAAGAAGCTCTGCAACTCCTTGACTAAGATCCTTGCCGCTCGCTTCACCAGCTGCCGCACACGAACAGCATTGATGATGGCTGTGGAGGATGTGGCCCCATCACTCTACTGTGGCAGCTCCCGGAACTCCCCGTCTACCTTGACGCTACAGCTTCCCTGAGCCCAATCGAACTGAGTACTAACTGTTCCAAGCCAATCCCTCCCGAATATGAAATCGTAACTGTCCAGTGTCGCAGAGTCGAAGTCACGCCTAACCGTGATCGGTCCTAGCACTACGCGCAACTTGCGAATGTCTGGTTCTATGTGAAGTGGCGTCCCATCTACCATGCGAGCGTCCTTGAAGTTGACTGCCGAATCTGCTTCGAGATGGAGACGACTAACTAATGAAGACGAAACGAACGAGTGGCTAGCTCCGCTATCGATGAGAATCTTGACTGGAACTCCACGAAGCTTCCCTAGAAGCACGATTGGACGATCAACAGTGTCTACCTCGTTCGGCGTAGGTGACTGCTCTAAGGCCGTCTCCTCTACGTTGGTAGACGTGGCGGGTTCGGAAGTGTCCACACCAGCTAGCGACCCGCTATCTACTAGCGGTTTCCGTTTCCCTGCTGCCGCTCCTTAAGCTGTGGGCAGTCACGCTTCATGTGTCCCGGCTTTTTGCAGTAGTGACAGTTCCCCCTGTCAGATTTATATTGACAAAATTAGAAGAAGAAAAAGAGGATTGAACTAGCAAGAATGAGGATACAAATAGCAAACCCTAGAAGGGTTGTACTCGCTATAGAGTGTCAGATTTATATGACATAGTTGTTGTAGGCTATAGTGGGGTAGCACATATGGGGTACAGGGTTTCTAGGGTTGTATTTGTACCCATCTTTCCTTAGTCATTTTCATCCCTGTTCGTTTATTCTCACATGGTATAGAGCGGGTCCTTCTACGGACCGGTTTTTTTTTGGGCCCACCGAAGCGCCCCCCCGAGGCGCGATCCTTTTTTTAGCGACCCCTCGGGTCGCCATTTCCCCTGCGGCCCCGCCGCCTTCACTGACGCGGCCCCGCCGCCCTCTCTGTCGCGGCTCGGCCGCCTGCTCTCACGCGGCCCCGCCCCGGCTCCTTCGCGGCCCCGCCGCCTGCTCTCGCGCGGCCCCGCCCCGGCTTCTACGCGGCCCCGCCCCGGCTTTCACGCGGCCCCGCCGACGGCTTCGTCGCGGCCCCGCCCAGGCCCTTACGCGGCCCCGCCGCCTGCCCCCGTCGCGGCCCGGTCTCCTCCTGACGGCTCCTGCCGTCCCCCCTTCTACCGGCCCCGCAACTGCATCTGCTGGCCCCGCCGCTGCACCTACCGGCCCCCCACCACCCACCCCCCCTTTTCCCGTCGCCTGTCGAGGCGACCTGAGGGGGCCGCTTGCGACCTGAGAGGCCAGCAGAGGGGTGGCAGGTGTGTGGCCTCCCCTGCTTCTCCTCCTCCTTCATCTCCCACTGCAGCAGCCGAGCCGCTCACCTGCAGCAGCCGAGCCGCCCCACAGCCGAGCCGCCGGGTCGCTTAGCTGCTGAGCTGCAGTTGCTGCCGAGCCGCCCTGCCGCCGAGCCGCCGAGTCCCCGAGCTGCTGAGCTGCAGTTGCTGCTGAGCCGCCTTGCCGCCGAGCCGCCCGAGTCGCCCAAGCCGCCGAGCCGCCGAGCTGCCGAGCCGCTGAGTCGCCGAGCCTACTCTTCCCACCACTGGTGAGCTCTTGCCCTGCTAGCACACTGCGCGTCGCCTGCTTGCCTGCTTGCCTGCCTTTTGGCTTGCCTGGCTGCCTGCCTCCCTGCTGCTAGTCCTGCTCCTGCTTCTACTTGCGGAGCCAAATGCAGCCCCAGCGACGCCGGCGTGAGTCCCTCACGCCCCAGCAGCTGCGTGAGTGGTACGCTGGTTGGGGCTGTAGGGGTGGCGACGCTACTCCTACTACCACTCCTGCTGCTTCTACTCGTGGTGGCGGCCAGATGCAGCTCCCGCGACCCTCTCCCGTGTCTCTCACGCCTCGCCAGCTTCGTGAGTGGTACGCTCAGAGTGGAGGGTCTCTCAGTGCTGTTCGCTGCTCGTACGTGATTCGCACTGGTACTCGGACTGGTCAGCCTTGTGGGACACGTAGTCATACACCGTCCCGCTGCTTCGCCCGTCTGAGCGACGCCTGGCGTACCGTGTTTGGCGACGAGGCTGAGCTTCCCGACTGGGTGGAGTTGCTTAGGCAGAGGGTAGATATATATGCTCTTGACTATGATGCTATTCTCACTGCCATGTATGCATTGCCTACTAGTACTGACCGTGCCGGTCACCTGTGCGTCCCGCCTGACCCAGGTATAGGACCTGCTGCTCTAGCTACTGGTGAGGCTGCTGCTCTGGGTGCTAGTGAGTCTCCTGCTCCAGGTACAGGTACGGCTGCTGCTCTAGGTGCTAGTGAGTCTGCTTCCTCAGGTGCGGGTGAGGCTGCGCTCTCAGGTACCGCGTTGGCTTCGGCCTCCCTCACCTTTACACTTGACTCTGGGGCTTCTCGCTCCTTCTTTCGGGACCGCACCACACTCACGCCGCTTGGTCGGCCGGTTGCAGTCTCCCTGGCTGACCCCTCTGGGGGTCCTGTCCTTGCTCACTTCTCCACTGTCCTCCCGTGTCCGGCTGCCCCCTCGGGCACCCTGTCTGGCCTGTACCTCCCCTCGTTCTCGACGAACTTGGTGAGTGGTGCAGACCTACAGGATGCGGGGGTTCACCAGTTCACTCCTGCGAGTCAGCGGGTGACCCACTGCACGGACGCACGCACAGGCCGGCACCTGGCCACGTTCTCGCGTCGGCCGGGGTCGAGCCTCTACACCCTGACCACTGAGTCTCCTCCTGTCCCCGCGTCCGATCAGGTAGCAGCGTCGGGTCAGGTGTTTGCTGCTGCGTCCAGGTCTGGTCCTGAGTCTGCCCCCTGTACTTGTCGCCTCCTGTCTCACGAGACTCTCCTGTGGCACCACCGTCTTGGCCACCCCTCCTTGCCCCGTCTTCGGAGCATGGCTTCCCGTGTCCTTGTCTCTGGTCTTCCCCAGTCTCTCCCTCCTCTCCCCTCCGGGCCAGGACCTTCCTGTGTCCCTTGTGTCGAGGGTCGCCTCCGGGCTACTCCTCACTCCTCCCACTTCCCCCCGACAGAGGCTCCCCTGCAGACGCTTCACATGGATGTGTGGGGCCCAGCCCCCGTCCGTGGGCAGGGTTACGAGCGCTACTTCCTGTTGGTGGTTGACGACTACTCGCGTTACACCACAGTCTTCCCCTTGCGCAGCAAGGGTGAGGTCACTGTGGTGCTGATCGACTGGATCCGCGAGGCTCGTCTCCAGCTCAGGAAGAGCTTCGGCTCGGACTTTCCTGTTCTGCGTCTGCACTCTGACAGAGGCGGAGAGTTCTCTTCCCGCCTTCTGCGAGACTACTGTCGTGCACGGGGGATCCGCCAGACCTTCACGCTTCCGGACTCACCACAGCAAAATGGGATTGCTGAGCGCCGCATTGGCATGGTCATGGATGTCGCTCGTACGTCCATGATGCATGCGGCTGCCCCCCATTTTCTGTGGCCGTTTGCGGTGAGGTACGCGGCGCATCAGCTCAACCTTCACCCCCGGGTCTCTCGGCCTGCGATGTCCCCAGTCTTGCTGTGGACGGGGAAGGTTGGCGATGCGTCTGTGTTCCGTGTCTGGGGATCTCGGGCGTTTGTCCGCGACTTGTCTGCGGACAAGCTGTCCCCTCGTGCTGCTCCCTGTGTCTTCCTTGGCTTCCCCACTGACGCCCCAGGGTGGCAGTTTTACCACCCCTCCTCTCGTCGTGTCCTGTCCTCCCAGGACGTCACGTTCGATGAGTCAGTCCCCTTCTACCGTCTCTTCCCCTACCGCACTCCTTCCCTCCCCCCTCCCCCGGACTTCCTTGTGCCGGTTCCCCCCCCGGTAGACCCCCTCCCCCCTCAGGTTCCTGCCCCCTCAGGTGTGTCCCAGGTAGACGCCGTTGACCCGGTCGAGGTTACTGGTGACTCTGGTGCTGCTGCGGGTGCTGAGCCTGGGGGTGCTGACTCTGGGGGTACTGTGCGCGGGGGTGCTGAGCCTGGGGGTGCTACTGCTGGGGGTGCTGGGCCTGAGGGTGCTACTGCGGTGGGTGCGGAGCCTGGGGGTGCTGAGCCGGGGGGTGCTGTGCCTGGAGGTACTGGGTCTGGGGGTGCTGGGTCGGGAGCTGCTGAGCCTGGGGGTGCTGAGCTGGGAGCTGCTGAGCCTGGGGGTGCTGCGTCTGGAGCTGCTGAACCTGGGGTTTCTCCTGCTGCTGTGTCTCGCCGGGAGCCCCTCTCTCCACAGGAGCTGCGCGAGTGGTACGCTCGCCGCTGCAGGCGTGCTGCTGAGTCTGGAGGTGCTGCTGGAGCTGGAGCTGGAGCTTCTTCGACCGTCGAGGGTGCGGGTGCTGCCGGTCCTGGAGCTGCTGGACCTGCGGGTCCTCCTGGAGCTGGAGGTGCTGAGGGCGTTGGTGCTGAGCCTAGTGCTGTTGGTCCTGCCGCTGGAGGTGTGGGTGGCGCTGGTGCTGTCGCTGAGGGTGCTGGTGCTGTCCCTGCTGCGTCTGGAGCCGCTGAGCCTGGGGTTTCTCCTGCTGCTGCGTCTCGCCGGGAGCCCCTCTCTCCACAGGAGCTGCGCGAGTGGTACGCTCGCCGCTGGAGGCGTGCTGCTGAGTCTGGAGGTGCTGCTGGAGCTGGAGCTGGAGCTTCTTCGACCGTCGAGGGTGCGGGTGCTGCCGGTCCTGGAGCTGCTGGACCTGAGGGTCCTCCTGCAGCTGGAGGTGCTGAGGGCGTTGGTGCTGAGCCTACTGCTGTTGGTCCTGCCGCTGGAGGTGTGGGTGGCGCTGGTGCTGTCGCTGAGGGTGCTGGTGCTGTCCCTGCTGAGTCTGGAGCTGCCGCGCGGCCTCGGCCGTACTTCGTTCCGCTCCTACAGCAGGTTCTTGGTCTTTCTCCTTCGGTAGAGTGTCCACAGCCTGTCCAGTCGCAGTCACTGTTGGAGCCTTCCTCTCCTCTGCCTGCTCCCTCTCCTTACACTGGTCCTACTGGAGGTCTTGCTGAGCGTCGTGAGCCTGCGTCTCGTCCCGCGTCGCCTGTTCGTGCTGCTCGCGCTAGTGGTCGCGGTTCGCGTCAGCGTCCTCCTCCTGTCCCTGGCACGCACCGGATGTCTCTGCGTCCGTCCACTGCTCCTCTGCGTGCCCCTCTGCCTTCTCCTCCTGAGTCCTCTCTTCCTGCGCTTGCCGACCCTGAGTCAGACTCTCTTCGCGCTGCCAGTCCTACTGTCACGCGTCTGCTTGCTACTCTCGTCACTGACCCCTCTTTTGAGTCCACTGCTGCGTCTGCTCTAGTCGCTGAGCTCGTTGACTTTGCTGCTCGCTGTCGTCTCGACTACGCTGCTGGTCTTGTTGCTGAGTCTGCGTCTGTCTGTCCTCCGTCCGTCGGGGGTGAGTGTGCTCTTGGCACGGACGTCCTAGAGGACAGACAGGAGGAGTTACAGTGTCTAGCGGCTGCTTCACCTCATCTCGCGTCTGTACTACTTGCCCCTGAGGGAGACCCGGATGCATTAGACATCCCGACTCCGCGTTCTTACGCGGAGGCCGTAGAGGGTCCCTACTCCTCTTAGTGGCAGGCAGCTATGGATGCAGAGATGGCTTCCTGGAAGTCCACAGGCACCTACGTTGGCGCAGTTCCCCCTCCTGGGGCGAACATCGTCAGTGGCATGTGGATCTTCAGGGTGAAGCGGCCGCCGGGCTCTCCACCTGTCTTCAAGGCGCGGTACGTTGCTCGTGGCTTCAGTCAGCGGCAGGGAGTTGACTACTTTCAGACCTTCTCTCCCACCCCGAAGATGACCACTCTTCGGGTGCTGCTGCACATAGCCGCTCAGCGCGACTACGAGCTTCACTCTCTTGACTTCAGCACTGCGTTCCTGCAGGGTAGCCTGCACGAGGAGATCTGGCTGCGCCGTCCACCTGGCTTCACTGGGACTTTCCCTCCTGGCACCCAGTGGAGCCTCAGACGGCCAGTCTACGGTCTCCGCCAGGCACCGCGTGAGTGGCACGACACACTGAGGACTATGCTTGCGGCTCTTGGGTTTGCTCCTTCTACTGCCGACCCGTCGCTGTTTCTGCGCACCGACACCTCGCTGCCGCCGTTCTACATCCTCGTGTACGTCGACGACTTGGTCTTTGCCACAGCGGACACTGCTGGACTCGCCTACGTGAAGTCCGAGCTGCTGAAGAGACACACGTGCACAGACCTGGGTGAACTGCGCAGCTACCTTGGCTTGCAGATCACTCGGGACAGAGCACGCCGCACCATTACCTTGACTCAGTCACACATGGTGCAGCAGGTCCTTCAGCGCTTCGGCTTCACGTACTCCTCGCCTCAGGCCACTCCTCTACCTACTCGCCACTCACTCTCAGCTCTGCCTTCGGATGAGTCGGTAGAGTCGAGTGGTCCGTATGCAGAGCTTGTTGGCTGCCTCATGTACCTGATGACCTGCACACGACCTGACCTTGCATACCCTCTGAGCATTCTTGCACGCTATGTTGCTCCTGGGAGACACAGACCGGAGCACATGGCTGCAACGAAGAGGGTATTGCGCTACCTGTGCAGCACGTCGGGCATGGGGCTAGTGCTTGGAGGGCGGAGTCTAGTGGTCCTTACCGGCCACGCGGACGCTTCTTGGGTTGACGACCAGGCTACGCAGCGGTCGTCACAGGGTTACACCTTCAGCCTTGGTTCCGGCTCTGTCTCGTGGCGGTCTACTCGCTCGTCTTCGGTTCTCGGCTCCAGTTGTGAGGCTGAGATCTACGCCGGGGCCATGGCTGCACAGGAGCTTCGCTGGCTCACCTACCTGCTGACTGACCTTGGAGAGCCGCCTCGTTCTCCTCCAGTGCTGTACGTAGACAACAAGGCTATGCTGGCCTTGTGTCGAGAGCAGCGCTTGGAGCACAGAACGAAGCACATTGCTCTCCGCTACTTCCTTGCTCGTGAGCTGCAGCAGCGTGGTCAGTTGCGACTTGCGTACGTGGCCTCTGAGGCCAACACTGCTGATGTGTTCACCAAGGCACTCGCGCCTTGTGACCATCAGCGCTTTTGCACCCAGCTGGGTCTTGTGCCTGTCTTGCCTCACTTGCTCTCCTCTTGACTTCACTTGTACTGAGACATATATATATGCCTGCTCTTGTTTGTCTAGTTTTATATATATGTCTGTACTCCTGCATGTGAACTGGCCTCTGGCCCTACTCTTGTGCTCGGACTGTGTGGTGACTTTGTGATCCACCCTGAGCTTGCTTTGCTTTGCTTGACTGGTCTTGTGACCCCTTGTTCTCCCCCACTTTGCCTATGGGGGTGTGTCAGATTTACATGACATAGTTGTTGTAGGCTATAGTGGGGTAGCACATATGGGGTACAGGGTTTCTAGGGTTGTATTTGTACCCATCTTTCCTTAGTCATTTTCATCCCTGTTCGTTTATTCTCACATAGAGCACCCCACTACAGGCTAGAACAATAAGATAATATTCTGACACACCCCCATAGCCAAAGTGGGGTGTAATCAGCAGAGCAGGCAAAGCAAAACAAGCTCAGGGTGGATCACAATGTCACCACACATTCTGAGCACAAGTTCAAGAAGAAATAGTTTAGAGTTTACAATTATAAGCAAATCTAGTGGTAGTCACAACGGGCAAGTGAGGAGGAGGAGGGAGAGTGAGGGGAGAGGAGACAGGAGGCAACGGCTGAAGCTACAGACACACGGGCAACAGGAGGCAGACTGGCACAGCGGCTACTGGACAGCGCCCGGACTACAGGGGTAACAGGCCCCGCGGCTCAAATAGCGGCGGACGGGCAACGGACCCACGGGCGGCTGGCACAGCTGGCTACGACTGGGCTACCGGGACAGCGCCCCGGACTACAGGTGCTGCTGACGACAAACTGGCAACCTCCGCTCATCCTCCCGCACACAGTCCCACCCCCCTGATACACACCCACTGCTACACTACTAGCTCTACTCCCACGCACCCCCCTAAAACCCTAAACCCCAGTCTCCCACACAACCACCCCCCTCAGCGACAGCTGTAGCAGTGGGAGACGAAGGAGGAGGAGGAGAAAGGGAGGAAGGCACACCGGCCACCCCCATACCCGCCACCCCACAGCTCGCCCCTCCCGTCGTCCGTCGTGGCGACCTGAGGGGGCCGCTTGCGGCCCCCGAAGGAGCCGCGACGGGCGACGAGAAATGGGGGAAGGGGAGAAAGGGGGGGGGGGCACCACGGACCTGAGGGGAGGGCGGGGCCGCGACAAGCGGCGGGGCCGCGACGAGCGGGGCGGGGCCGCGACGGTCGGGGTGGGACCGCGACGTAGGGTGGGGCCGCGACAGGTCGGGGCCGCCAAGGTAGGGCGGGGCCGCATAGGGTCCGGGGCAGGGCCGCGACGTAGGGCGGGGCCGCTTCGAGGGGCGGGGCCGCGACGCAGGGGCGGGGCCGCGACGAGGGGCGGGGCCGCGACGGTCGGGGCGGGGCCGCGACAGGTAGGGCGGGGCCAAGCCGGGCAGGCGCACGGGCGGCGACGGGCCGGGGCGGGGCCGCGACGAAGGGCGGGGCCGAGCCGGGCAGGCGCACGGGCGGCGTCGGGCCGGGGCGGGGCCGCGACGTAGAGGAGAAGCCCGCCGCGCGCCCCGGGGCGCACAGCGGGCAATGAACCGCCGCGCGCCTCGGGGCGCACGGCGGGCAGAAAACCGCCGCGCGCCTCGGGGCGCACGGCGGGATGAAAAAGTAGCAGCGGAAGCAAGGTGGGGACACACCCACAGGATCGATCCAAGGGGATCGACCTGCTCTGATAGCATGACAAAATTAGAAGAAGAAAAAGAGGATTGAACTAGCAAGAATGAGGATACAAATAGCAAACCCTAGAAGGGTTGTACTCGCTATAGAGCACCCCACTACAGGCTAGAACAATAAGATAATATTCTGACATATATGACATAGTTTCTGTAGGCTATAGTGGGGTAGCACATATGGGGTACAGGGTTTCTAGGGTTGCATTTGTACCCAATCTTCCATAGTCATTTCATTCCTGTTTTCCTTGTTTCACATGGTATCAGAGCGGTCTCGGGTTCGAATCCCGGTGTATGCACTTCGGGCATCCCAGTGCGGGGGGGTGTCAGAGGTCCACTGGTGATCCCCGATCGATCCTAGGGAAGGGTTACAAGCATGTTGGCCTGGGGGGTTATGGGCGCACTGACCCGCTACTTAAAAAGCCCTTTTATCCCAATGGTCTAGTGGTTGGGATTCTGACACCCCCTAAATCCCGTATCATGTGAGCCGTCACTGTTTACTGCACCAATCTCCATGGGCGATGGTCCGTCCCTCAATCGAGCATCGTTGATCGGTCTGATGTATCCCCTATCGTGATCGTCACGACCCCGTCGGCTTCGTACTGCGTCGACGCGTTCTGCGGCTGCGACAACTGACTCGAAGGTGGACAACCCGTGAATCGCTATAACTTCCGCTATGTCCGACTTCAACCCTTCGACGTAGCGATTGCGCATCTCTACTTCCGTGATGTCATCTATTTTGTTGCAGATGCTCAAGAACCGTCGTGTGTACTCCTGGACGTTTCCTGTCTGTCGGAAATGACGCAGACGCTTCCTAGCAGCTTCGGAGGCATTCACCAAGTCGAACCTACTTTTCAGCGCCGCTTCAAATCCTTCCCATGTCGTCGGAACCGTGGTAACACCCAAAGCTAAACTCCCTAAGCTCGAAGTTGCAGCTGCATGCCCCACGCCCTGTTGATGCCCGTCTGTCTGAGCCCTTCTTACAGCAGTTTGCGTGAGTTGGCACCACCACTCCTGTGAGGATCTGGGATCGAGCTCAGAAAAGATGATTCAAATTGAATTGAATGATCACCTGGGTACAACACGAGGCTATATATAGGCTCAACACAAGGCCCCGTAACCAGGTGTTACGCGAAGGTTCCGCGGGTCGCGAAGCGTCCCGAACAGATCCTTACCGAATTCGGTAGAAGGCAATTCGGTGGCAACCGAAAAGCCAGAATTCGGTGCACGCAACCTAGCTCGGTGCTATAACTATAATAAAATATAGGAAAGCACCTAGCCTAGGAAATCAATGTCAGAATATATTTGCTGTCTAGCCTGCAATGGGGTACTCTGTAATGAGTACAACCCAATTTAGGGCAATGTACTTGTATCCCAACTCTTGCTAGTCACTTCACTTCCTTTCCAATTTCTCGACTCTCACCTAACCCACTCGAACTTACCTATCTCCTAGTGTGGGCCTAGGCTACTAAGCCTAGGCCCCACACCTAAGATTCTCACATGTTATCAGAGCCCGTTCTACCTTGGCCTGTGGGCCCCTATGCTTTCGCTGCAGTCCTTCTTCCTGCCGTGCGCTCGGGGCGAATTTTTTTTTAGGATTTCAGAGTTTTTCATCCCGCCGTGCGCTCGGGGCGCGCGGCGGTTTTCCCGTCCTTCGAAGCGCCCTCGGGGGGCCTGCGCGCTGCCCTCCCCGCTGCTCGTCGCGACGCCCGTGCGGGACCCGCGCGGCGTCACCCTGCTCGTCGCGACGTCCGTGCGGGACCCGCGGGGCGTCGCCCCTGCTCGTCGCGACGTCCGTGCGGGACCCGCGCGGCGCCGCCCTACTTGTCGCGACGTCCGTGCGGGACCCGCGGGGCGTCGCCCCTGCTCGTCGCGACGTCCGTGCGGGACCCGCGGGGCGTCGCCCCTGCTCGTCGCGACGCCCCATGCGGGACCCGCGGGGCGCCGTCAGTTCCTGCAGCAGCAGCCGCCGCCGCCCTGCAGCAGCAGCCGCCGCCAGGCCTACAGCAGCAGCCGCCGCCAGGGTCTGCAGCAGCAGCCGCCGCCAGAGCCTGCTGCAGCAGCCGCCGCCAGGGTCTTCACCAGCAGCCGCCGCCAGGGTCTGCAGCAGCAGCCGCCGCCAGAGCCTGCAGCAGCAGCCGCCGCCAGAGCCTGCAGCAGCAGCCGCCGCCAGAGTCTACAGCAGCAGTCGCCGCCAGACCTGCAGCAGCTGCCGCCACCGACCCAGCAGCAGCAGCCGCCGCTCTATCAGCAGCAGCACCCGCCGCCGCTCTGCCGCAGCAGCTACCGCCGCCCAGCTGCAGGTGCCGCCCCTGGACCCCAGAAGCCGCCCCTGGACCCGGTACGCCCTGTGCTGCCCGTGCCTGTGCTGCCTGTGCCTGTTGCTGCCCGTGCCTGTTGCTGCCCGTGCATGTGCTGCCCGTGCCTGTGCTGCCCGTGCCTGTGCTGCCCGTGCCTGTGCTGCCCGTGCCTGTGCTGCCCGTGCCTGTGCTGCCCGTGCCTGTTGCTGCCCGTGCCTGTGCTGCCCGTGCCTGTTGCTGCCCGTGCCTGTGCTGCCCGTGCCTGTGCTGCCCGTGCCTGTGCTGCCCGTGCCTGTGCTGCCCGTGCCTGTCCTGTTGCTGCCCGTGCTTGTGCTGCCCGTGCCTGTGCTGCCCGTGCCTGTTGCTGCCCGTGCCTGTGCTGCCCGTGCCTGTGCTGCCCGTGCCTGTGCTGCCCGTGCCTGTGCTGCCCGTGCCTGTGCTGCCTGTGCCTGTTGCTGCCCGTGCCTGTTGCTGCCCGTGCATGTGCTGCCCGTGCCTGTGCTGCCCGTGCCTGTGCTGCCCGTGCCTGTGCTGCCCGTGCCTGTGCTGCCCGTGCCTGTTGCTGCCCGTGCCTGTGCTGCCCGTGCCTGTTGCTGCCCGTGCCTGTGCTGCCCGTGCCTGTGCTGCCCGTGCCTGTGCTGCCCGTGCCTGTGCTGCCCGTGCCTGTGCTGCCCGTGCCTGTTGCTGCCCGTGCCTGTGCTGCCCGTGCCTGTGCTGCCCGTGCCTGTTGCTGCCCGTGCCTGTGCTGCCCGTGCCTGTGCTGCCCGTGCCTGTGCTGCCCGTGCCTGTGCTGTGCCTGTTGCTGCCCGTGCCTGTGCTGCCCGTGCCTGTGCTGCCCGTGCCTGTGCTGCCCGTGCCTGTGCTGCCCGTGCCTGTTGCTGCCCGTGCCTGTGCTGCCCGTGCCTGTGCTGCCCGTGCCTGTGCTGCCCGTGCCTGTTGCTGCCCGTGCCTGTGCTGCCCGTGCCTGTGCTGCCCGTGCCTGTGCTGCCCGTGCCTGTGCTGCCCGTGCCTGTGCTGCCCGTGCCTGTTGCTGCCCGTGCTTGTGCTGCCCGTGCCTGTGCTGCCCGTGCCTGTTGCTGCCCGTGCCTGTGCTGCCCGTGCCTGTGCTGCCCGTGCCTGTGCTGCCCGTGCCTGTGCTGCCCGTGCCTGTGCTGCCTGTGCCTGTTGCTGCCCGTGCCTGTTGCTGCCCGTGCATGTGCTGCCCGTGCCTGTGCTGCCCGTGCCTGTGCTGCCCGTGCCTGTGCTGCCCGTGCCTGTGCTGCCCGTGCCTGTGCTGCCCGTGCCTGTTGCTGCCCGTGCCTGTGCTGCCCGTGCCTGTTGCTGCCCGTGCCTGTGCTGCCCGTGCCTGTGCTGCCCGTGCCTGTGCTGCCCGTGCCTGTGCTGCCCGTGCCTGTGCTGCCCGTGCCTGTTGCTGCCCGTGCCTGTGCTGCCCGTGCCTGTGCTGCCCGTGCCTGTTGCTGCCCGTGCCTGTGCTGCCCGTGCCTGTGCTGCCCGTGCCTGTGCTGCCCGTGCCTGTGCTGCCTGTGCCTGTTGCTGCCCGTGCCTGTGCTGCCCGTGCCTGTGCTGCCCGTGCCTGTGCTGCCCGTGCCTGTGCTGCCCGTGCCTGTTGCTGCCCGTGCCTGTGCTGCCCGTGCCTGTGCTGCCCGTGCCTGTGCTGCCCGTGCCTGTTGCTGCCCGTGCCTGTGCTGCCCGTGCCTGTGCTGCCCGTGCCTGTGCTGCCCGTGCCTGTGCTGCCTGTGCCTGTTGCTGCCCGTGCCTGTGCTGCCCGTGCCTGTGCTGCCCGTGCCTGTGCTGCCCGTGCCTGTGCTGCGCGTGCCTGTTGCTGCCCGTGCCTGTGCTGCCCGTGCCTGTGCTGCCCGTGCCTGTGCTGCCCGTGCCTGTTGCTGCCTGTGCCTGTACTGCCCGTGCCTGTGCTGCCCGTGCCTGTGCTGCCCGTGCCTGTGCTGCCTGTGCCTGTTGCTGCCCGTGCCTGTGCTGCCCGTGCCTGTGCTGTCCGTGCCTGTTGCTGCCCGTGCCTGTGCTGCCCGTGCCTGTGCTGCCCGTGCCTGTGCTGCCCGTGCCCGTGCTGCCCGTGCCTGTTGCTGCCCGTGGTTGTGCTGCCCGTGCCTGTGCTGCCCGTGCCTGTGCTGCCCGTGCCTGTGCTGCCTGTGCCTGTTGCTGCCCGTGCCTGTGCTGCCCGTGCCTGTGCTGCCCGTGCCTGTGCTGCCCGTGCCTGTTGCTGCCCGTGTCTCGTGCTCGCGCCCCCGTGCGCTCTGCTACTGTCTGCGCCCTCGTGCGCACTGTCCCCCCCCCCCCCCCCCCCCGTTTGCGGGTGTGGGGGTGCTCCGTTTGTGTCGCCCCTTCCTTCTACTCCTCCGTCGTCTCCCACTGCTGCAGCTGTCGCTGAGGGGGGGTGGTTGTGTGGGAGACTGGGATTTAGGGTTTAAGGGGGGTGCGTGGGAGTGGAGCTAGGGGTGTAGCAGCGAGTGTGTGTCAGGGGGGTGGGACTGTTTGTGGGAGGTTGAGCGGAGGCTGCCGTCTTGTAGTCCGCAGCACCTGTAGTCCGGGGCGCTGTCCTGGTAGCCCAGTGAGCCTACTGCGCCTGTCGCCCGTGGGTCCGTTGCTCTTGCCGCTCTTCGTAGCCGCCGAGCCAGTTACTCCAGTAGTCCGGGGCGCTGTCCCGGTAGCCACTGTGCCAGCCGCTCCTGTTGCCCGTGTGTCTGCAGCTTCAGCAGTCGCCTCCCATCTCCTCTCCTCTCACTCTCCCTCCTCCTCCTCACCTGCCCGTTGTGACCACCACTAGCTTTGCTGATAATTGTGCACTTTAACTATTGCTTCTTGAACTTGTGCTCAGAATGTGTGGTGACATTGTGATCCACCCTGAGCTTGTACTGCTTTGCCTGCTCTGCTGATTTCACCCCACTTTGGCTATGGGGGTGTGTCAGAATATATTTGCTGTCTAGCCTGCAGTGGGGTACTCTGTAATGAGTACAACCCAATTTAGGGCAATGTACTTGTATCCCAACTCTTGCTAGTCACTTCACTTCCTTTCCAATTTCTCGACTCTCACCTAACCCACTCGAACTTACCTATCTCCTAGTGTGGGCCTAGGCTACTAAGCCTAGGCCCCACACCTAAGATTCTCACAATCAAGCAATTCATGCATGCATATGATTATCCTATGCTAGAAATAACATGATAAAGTAGAGGCAAGCAAGCATAGCTGGCATAAGCCGTCGTACTCTCACAACTCCAAGGCAGGGCCCCTCAGCAGCGTAACGGAGTACTCGATCCGCTGCTGCGCGTCCGCCTCTTGCACCCCGCTCGCGGCGAAGTAGTTGTTCAGCATGAAGAGCCACGTCCGCACGTTCGCGTCGCGTTGATTTGGGTCGAACGACTCGGGTTTCTGCGGCTTGAGCGCGCTTCGACGTTCCGGCAGCGCTTCCATGTCAGAATCCCAACCACTAGACCATTGGGATAAAAGGGCTTGTTTCAGTAGCGGGTCAGTGCGCCCATAACCCCCCAGGCAAATGCGCCTGTAACCCCCCCCTAGGATCGATCGGGGATCTCACAGTGTAGCTCTACTGACACCCCCCCACACTGGGAGGCCCAGGACTGAGCACAGTGGCAATGGCCAACATGTGCATACACCGGGATTCGAACCCGAGACCGCTCTGATACCATGTCAGAATCCCAACCACTAGACCATTGGGATAAAAGGGCTTGTTTCAGTAGCGGGTCAGTGCGCCCATAACCCCCCAGGCAAATGCGCTTGTAACCCCCCCTAGGATCGATCGGGGATCTCATAGTGTAGCTCTACTGACATTCCGCGCCAGTCGACGTGTTGGGTGCAGGAGATGGTGCGGCATGACCATGAGAAATTGACGCGAATTCACGAAGCTGTTGCATTTCACCTCGTACCTGACGATTTTCCAGCGTCAACGCTTCGAGTTGGCGCCTGAGTTGAGCAAGCGCATTGCCCATGTCGTTTGGGAGAGCGTTCATGGTCTCGTCCATGTTGGCTCGATGACTCCAAGTATGCAAGTCGGCACCGCGGGACGATGACGTCGTAGTCTCGTCGTCGACGGTCGCTCGTTGGAAGTCGCTCCCCACGAAGGCTCTGATACCAAGTGTTAGGCCCGATGGCCTAAGTCCGCTAAAGATTAGCGGGGTCGACTAAGTCGAGGATGAAAACGCGGCGGAAGACTTTGGCGAAAGAACTATTGGCGAAATAGGCGAAAGTGTTACTAAGCAATTGAAGAGTTGAAGGCAGGCCCTCGGATTGCAGGAATTTTACCATGATTTTGCCTTTGAACCCTAATTTCCAGGGTCTTTTTAGGTCCCAACCCTCATGAGAAAGTTTTTTTTTTTAATGCCTACTCTGTTTTTTCAGCTAACTTTCGTGTACCAGGCCTGAAATTTCAGCCTACTTTTGCTAGGGGACCCTGATTCGAATCATACAGTAGTGGGGCCATCCCTGTTAGCGAAATTGCCTAGATTCGATGAATCTGGCAAAAATTTCGCCCAAAATTTTCCCCGTCACCGTCAATCACGTGAAACGGCATCTTAGGGCTGTTTCCTACACCCCCCTTATCTACATCTTGTCAGACTCGCCTCAGACACCATTTGTTTAGCGAAGTGCGAGACAGAAAGCGTGGGGTGACGTGGCACTGCGCAATGCTCCCGAAAGGTTGTTGAGGAACATTCCCGACTGTTGCTTGCGAGCGCTTGTCTGATAACGTGACAAACAGAGACCTTTAGCACACGTGATTGCCTAACCTGGACCACCATTGCTGCACCACCACTGTCTCTAGAGACCTTTAGCACACGTGATTGCCTAACCTGGACCACCATTGCTGCACCACCACTGTCACCCTCCCCCCGTTCCCATCACATCATGATGAAGCCTGGTTACATCAGCATTAAAAAATGTACCAGCCCTAATGAGAAAGCTTTTTTTTTATGTGACAACACTGATTTTTCAGGGTTTATTTTTGTAACGACCCTGACAGAAAGTTTTTTTTTTAGGACCAACACTGATGAGAAAGTGTGGCCCAAAACGAATCTGAGGGCCTGGTTGAAGGAGAATTGATTGATATTGGTGGATACAAGTAAGGATGATGTAGCATGCAAGGTCGAATGTCGGAAAGTACTTCGTGGGACTAGAAAGTAGAAGCAAGAAAGGTAGAGTGCCATGTGGCACTAGGAAATCTAGGAAGATAAGGATAAGGGTGAGTTGGAAAGTACTGTTCTGAATGAATAGTAAATCCCCCCTTAACACGCCAGCACTAAAACAAGGCCAACCCAACGAAATCTCCACACAAACGCAACCAAAACACCAAGTTTTATGGCGGGAAAAGTGGCCCGGCACTCCTGCTTGGCGAAGCAGATTGGGCTGACGAGCAGCAGCGAAGGTTTTCTATTCTCTGCGAAAAAACTGGCGACGTTCAGCGGTCAAGGTTGGTCAGTCATTCAGCCTTTGTCTAGTGCTTGTTTAGTTACTTTTGTAACGTCGGAAGTTTGGGAAACCCCGAAACCGACACATTCCAGTCTATCGTACAAGCCCTTGGTCACAAACTATGCGACAATATACATTCAATCTTAGATTGAAAAAAGTGAACGCAATGTACTTACAAGTTTGACTACATTGTATCTATGCGGGTACTTACTGAATTTGCAAAATAACAGATAGTACAAGGGCCAAACAACCACAGTTACGACTGTGGATGTAACCACTATATAGTGCATTGCATCCTTCAAAAAAAAAATTTTAAAAAAAGGGCCAAAAAACCCTGGAACTCATGAAGGCCACCATCTTTCACTTCCCCCTGATGAGCTTTTACATATTCTCTAACACAATATGGAAAGCACAATACAAATTAAAACAAAACAAAAAAAAAAAACTACAAATCAAAAGAGCATGAAAGATGATGCTCTTCCTCTTAAGCCATTAGTGATCCATCAGCCAGGGATACACTTTTGGGCCTCAAGTTGGATGCCCTTATATGTCGTCTGCTTATCTGAACGTGCTGCACCGTTCGCGGTTGCATATGCTCAGCACCACCGCCACCACCGCTGCCAGCAACAGCTCAGTCGAATTTGAAGCACATGCTGGAGGTGCATACCCCGGGGCAACTCGCACCGCAGGCACCGCAGTGTTCGTAGTTGTTGCGGAGATCTACACAGCTGCCGCCGCAGCAATCCTGCAAAACTTCGCAAAAGTTGCCACATGCCCCACAGTTGTTGACGTCAGTCAATAGGTCCACACACCGGCTGGTGGGGGGAAACAATGCAAGGAGAACGCGTTCAAGGAGAATGGGATGTGAACAATGCAGCTTTTGCGTTTGATACCATCTGTCGGTTGGTCCACTCATAGGCTGGTGGGGGGCTAATTGCAAGGAAAAGGTGAAAATGCAGCCTTTTCAGTAATTTCTGCCATACCTAGTGGGGGAAGAGGGTGGGTGCAAGGAACATGGAATTGTGAGTCGCCTGGGAACAGGCTATTCTTGGGAAGCAGTAGCGCGCTCCTCAATTCTTGCTGTCACTGACAACTTGCATTGTCTGGTCCACGAACAGTCTGGTGGGGGATAGATTAATAGGCACATGTGCAGTCACAAGCGGGTAAAGACCTGCACTGCATCAACTGTAATTGTTTCGAAGCCTGTGTGTGAATGTGCGTGTGGGCGTGAGGTACTCACGAGCGGCAGGCGGTTTGGTTCTTGGAGCAACTTGGTTTGAACACCAGCAGGCGACGCAGTTTCATTTGCGAGTTACCACCGCCGGCGCCACTTCCCGACGTTCGCATGGCGTATGGCTGTGAGGAAGGGTTTTGGAAGGACAACCAAGCGAAGAGCTCATTTTGCGTGCTTGACGTCATGTAGCATGCTGGGGGGTACAGATTTGCAAAGGGCTTTTAACCGAACTCCACGTGGCTGCATACGTATCAACGTGGTTTTAATGTCGAATTTCCGTCTCACGTTTGTGACTCGAAACTAGGTGACCTAATCTTGGGAGTTCTGTCACAATCACGTCACAGCGATGGTGATGTAATTGTGACATTTTTATGACTTTACGGTGATAGAAACGTGATGTGCCCGTCACACACCAGGTGACGGGCCTGTTCGGTACTTTTGACCGTGACATTTTCGTGACCAGAAAAATTCACGATAGTTGTCAGAACATTATAGCTCATGCATATTGTGTAGGCTATAGTGGGGTAGCCCATAAGGGGTACAACCCAATTAGGGTTAGTACTTGTACCCAATTCATTCATAGTTCATCCCCTCTCGTTTCAATTCTCACATGGTATCGAGCAGGTTCCCTCGTGGGAACTGTTCCTAGGGCCCACCAATTCGACATTTTTTTTCCTGCCCGGAGCGCGCTCAGCCCTAGCCCGAGTCGCGCTCCCCCTTTTTTCTCGCCCCGTCACGCCGCCCTAGCGGCCCCGTCGCCTACCTTGCGGCCCTCGCGCCGCCCTTCCTGGCCCCGACCCGTCGCCTTGCAGCCTTGTCGCCTACCCCGCGGCCATCGCGCCGCCCTTTCCCGGCCCCGATCCGCCGCCCTGCGGCCTCGTCGCCTACCCAGCGGCCCTCGCGCCGCCCTGCGGCCCTGACGCCGCCCTTACCGGCCCCGGCGCCTACCTGCGGCCCCGACGCCTACCTGTGCGGCCCCAGCGCCTACCTGCTGGCCCCGCCACCTACCTGCAGCCCCGCCACCTACCTGCTGGCCCCGCCACCTACCTGCGGCCCCGCCACCTACCTGCTGGCCCCGCCACCTACCTGCGGCCCCGCCACCTACCAGCGGCCCCGCCACCTACCTGCGGCCCCGCCACCTACCCGCGGCCCCGCCACCTACCCGCGGCCCCGCCACCTACCTGTCCGGCCCCGGCGCCTACCTGCGGCCCCTCCACCTACCTGTGGCCCCGCCACCTACCAGCAGCCCCGCCACCTACCTGCGGCCCCGCCACCTACCCGCGGCCCCGCCACCTACCTGTGCGGCCCCGGCGCCTACGTGCGGCCCCGCCACCTACCAGCAGCCCCGCCACCTACCTTTGCGGCCCCGCCGCCTCCTCTCAGCGGCCCCGCCGCCTCCTCCCAGCGGCCCCGGACGCCGCCCTCTCAGCGGCCCCGCCGAGCCGCCAAGCAGCCGAGCCGCCCAGCAGCCGAGCCGCCTAGCAGCCGAGCCGCCCAGCCGCCGAGCCGCCCAGCAGCCGAGCCGCCCAGCAGCCGAGCAGCCGAGCCGCCGAGCCGCCCAGCAGCCGAACCGCCGAGCTGCCCAGCAGCCGAGCCGCCGAGCCGCCGAGCAGCCGAGCCGCCGAGCCGCCCAGCTGCCGAGCCGCCGAGTCGCCCTGCAGCCGAGCCGCCCGAGCCGCCCTGTCCGGTAAGAGCAGCGCCTCTTTCACAGCACTGCCCTCACCCTACTGTTTGCGTTGCTAGTCTACTGCTGTCATGGCTACCCCTAGTGTCCTCGCTTTTGACGCAGAGGGTCGGGCCATTGACTTTGACGTCTGGATAGATGACCTGCAGCTTTTCTTACAGTGCGATAGGGCAGACGGCCTCTCCCTCTTTGACCTCACTTCTGGTGCCTCTCCTGCCCCCGCTGCTGATGCTGACGCCACTGTTCGCTCACAGTGGGCCACGCGCGATGCTGCTGCACGTCTTGCTGTGCGTCGCCATCTGCCTACCTCTGAGCGTGCGCACTTTAGCCAGTACAAGAGTGCTCAGACCTTGTACGACGCTGTAGTTGCACGCTACTCCTACCCTGCCACTGCTGGACTGAACCGCCTCATGCTACCGTACCTATTCCCTGACCTTGCTGCCTTTCCCACAGTCGCTGACCTCATTACGCACCTCCGCACTAGTGACACTCGCTACCGCGCTGCGCTTCCTGCTGACTTCTGCGCCAAGAACCCCCCCCCCATGTACATCACCCTCTACTACATAGTCACCCGTCTCCCTGACTCCCTTCGCGTAGTCAGGGACCACTTCCTCTCAGTTTGCCCCACCACTCTCACCGTTGACCTCCTCGAGAAGGCCCTCCTAGCAGCAGAAAAGAGCATAGTAGCTGTAGGAGCCTCTCGTGGTGACCCTCGCACCCCCATCTTTGAGGGGTGTTCACCCTCCCCTCTTTTGCCCTATGTTGCCTCTGCTGCTGCGGCCGACCTCGTTGGTCTGGAGTCGGTCGGTGCGGCGTCTACCCCTAGTGGGAAGCGTCGCTCTGGCAAGGGCAAGGGGGGCAGGGGCGCTGGAGGAGCTAGCGAGGGCAGTGGAGGCGGCGGTGGAGGCAGTGGAGGGGGGGGAGGTGTTGGTGGGAGTGGTGGCGGGGGTGGAGGTGTCGGTGGCGGCAGTGGAGGCGGAGGCGGTGGCGGCGGTGGCGGTGGGAGCGGAGGTGGTGGAGGTGGCGGAGGTTGAGGAGGCGGTGGCGTAGGAGGAGGAGGAGGAGGTTGTGGCTCTTTGCAGAGGAGTGGCTCCGGTGGTGGTTAGCGCCAGCAGCAGCAGCGCAGTCGGGAGACCCGGTCCCCTCAGCAGCTCCGTGAGTGGTACGCTGCACGCCAACGGGGTGGGGGTACTGGTCTCTGCACCTACGTCCTGCGCACCGGCGACCGTGCGGGTGAGCAGTGTGGGGGTGCGCACCCCACCCAGCGCTGCTTTGGCCGCCTGACGGACGCTAGGCGTCACCAGTTCCCTGAGGCCACTAAGATCCCTCGCTCGGGCAAGCTGTCTAGAGCAGGGGTAGCTATCTTTGACCTTGAGTTTGATGCTATTCTTGCTGCTATGTATACTGTGTCTATTACTGAGGAGGGTGACTGTTACCGGTGTTTCCCGCCCTACCCGGGCATTAAGACTCCTGCTCTAGGTGCTGGTGAGGCTGTTGCTCTTGGTGCTAGCGAGGCTGCTGCTCTAGGTGCTAGTGCGTCTGCTTCCTCCGGTACTGGTGAGTCAACGCTCTCAGGTACTGCGTTGGCTTCGGCCTCCCACACCTTCACACTTGACTCAGGGGCTTCTCGCTCCTTCTTTCGAGACCGCACCACACTCACGCCGCTTGGTCGGCCAATTGCAGTCTCCCTGGCAGACCCCTCTGAAGGTCCTGTCCTTGCTCACTTCTCCACTGTCCTCCCGTGTCCGGCGGCCCCCTCTGGCACCCTGTCTGGTCTTTACCTCCCCTCGTTCTCTACGAACTTGGTGAGTGGTGCTGACCTACAGGATGCGGGGGTTCACCAGTTCACTCCTGCGAGTTAGCGGGTGACCCACTGCACGGACGCTCGGACAGGCCGACACCTGGCCACGTTTACACGCCGGCCGGGGTCAAGCCTGTACACACTGACCACTGCGTCTCCTCCAGTCACTGCGTCTGGTCAGGTAGCTGCGTCGGGTCAGGTGTTAGCTGCAGCGTCCAGGTCTGGTCCTGAGTCTGCCCCCTGCTCGTCTCGCCTTGTGTCTCACGAGACTCTCCTCTGGCACCACCGCCTTGGTCACCCCTCCCTGCTTCGTCTCCAAAGCATGGCCTCCCGTGTCCTTGTCTCTGGTCTTCCTCGTTCCCTCCCTCCCCTTCCTCCGGGGCCTGGCCCTACCTGCGTCCCCTGTGTCGAGGGGCGGCAGCGTGCTACCCCTCACTCCTCCCAGTTTCCTCCGACAGAGGCCCCGCTGCAAACGCTTCACGTCGACGTGTGGGGCCCAGCCCGCGTCCGTAGACAGGGTTACGAGCGCTACTTCCTGCTGGTGGTTGACGACTACTCGCGTTACACCACCGTCTTCCCCTTGCGCAGCAAGGGTGATGTCATTGAGGTGTTGATCGACTGGATCCGCGCAGCTCGTCTCCTGCTCAGGCGGAGCTTCGGCTCGGACATTCCTGTTCTGCGTTTGCACTCTGACAGAGGCGGAGAGTTCTCCTCTGGCCATGTGCGAGCCTACTGTTGTGCACGAGGCATCCGCCAGATCTTCACGCTTCCGAACTCTCCACAGCAAAATGGGATTGCTGAGCGCCGCATTGGCATGGTCATGGACGTCGCCCGTACGTCCATGATGCATGCGGCTGCCCCCCATTTTCTGTGGTCGTTTGCGGTTCGTTACGCGGCGCATCAGATCAGCCTTCAGCCCAGGGTCTCCATGCCGAAACCTCCCCAGCTTTGCTGTGGACGGGGAAGGTTGGCGATGCGTCTGCGTTCCGTGTCAGGGGATCTCGGGCGTTTGTCCGCGACTTGTCTGCGGACAAGCTGTCCCCTCGTGCTGCTCCTTGCGTCTTCCTTGGCTTCCCCCTTGACGCGCCAGGGTGGCAGTTCTACCACCCCACCTCTCGCCGTGTTCTGTCCTCCCAGGACGTCACGTTCGACGAGTCTGTCTCCTACTACCGTCTCTTCCCCTACAGCACTCCGTCCCTCTCCCCGCCACCGCTCTTCCTTGTGCCAGGTCCCCCCCCGGTAGACCCCCTCCCCCCTCAGGGTCCTGCCCCTTCAGGTGTGTCCCAGGTAGACGCTGTTGAGCCTGTCGAGGTCGCTGGTGACTCTGGTGCTGCTGAGGGTGCTGAGCCTGGGGGTGCTGACTCTGGGGGTGCTGAGCGTCTGGGTGCTTTGCCTGGGGGTGCTGAGCCTGAGGGTACTACGACTGGGGGTGCTGAGCCTGGGGGTGCTGAGTTTGGGGGTGCTGAGCCTAGGGGTGCTACGCCTGGGGGTGCTGAGCCAGGGGGTGCTGAGCCTGGGGGTGCTACGCCTAGAGGTGCTGAGCCTGGGGGTGCGGAGCCTGAGGGAGCTGGGCCTGCTGGTGCTGTGCCTGGCGGTTCTCTGGGTGCTTCTCTTCGCCGGGAGCCACTCTCTCCATATGAGCTGCGTGAGTGGTTTGCCCGACGCTGGAGGCGAGCTGCTGGAGCTGGAGGTGCTGCGGGTACTGGAGGTTCTGTTGCTGCTGAGGGAGCTGGTGCCACGGGTCCCGGAGGTGCTCGTACTAGGAGTACTAGAGCTGCTGGACCTGCGGGTACTTCTGGAGCTGGACCTGCTGCGGGTGTTGGCACGGAGGCTACTGCTGTCGGTCCTGGAGGCGGTCCTGTTGGGGGTACTACTGGTGCCGCTGGAGGTACTGGAGCTGGAGCTGCTACTGGTGCTGGTGCTGCCACTAGGGGTGCTGGTGCTGTCCCTACTGTGTCTGGAGTCGCTGCGCGGCCTCGGCCGTACTTCGTTCCGCTCCTTCAGCAGGTTCTTGGTCTCCCGTCTTCTACTGGTCCTCCTCCTCCCTTAGAGTGTCCAGAGCCTGTCCCGTCGCAGTTACAGTTACAGCCGGCCTCCCCACTGCCTACTCCTTCTCCCTACAATGGTCCTACTGGAGGTCTTGCTGAGCGTCGTGAGCCTGCGTCTCGTCCTGCGTCGCCTGTCCGTGCTGCTCGCAATAGTGGTCGCGGTTCGCGTCAGCGTCCTCCTCCTGTCCCTGGCACGCACCGGATGTCTCTGCGTCCGTCCACTGCTCCTCTGCGTGCCCCTTTGCCTTCTCCTCCTGAGTCTTCTCTTCCTGCTCTTGCCGACCCGGAGTCGGACTCTCTTCGTGCTGCCAGTCCTACTGTCACGCATCTCCTTGCTACTGTTGTCACTGACCCTTCCTTTGAGTCCACTGCTGCGTCTGCCCTAGTTGCTGAGCTCGTCGACTTTGCTGCTCGCTGTCGCCTAGACTACGCCGCCAGTCTTGTTGCTGAGTCTGAGTCTGTCTGTCCTCCGTCCGTCGGGGGTGAGTGTGCCCTTGGCACGGACGTCCTCGAGGACAGGCAGGAGGAGTTCCAGTGCTTGGCCGCTTCTTCACCTCATCTCGTGTCCGTACTGCTTACCCCTGAGGGAGACCCGGATGCACTTGACATCCCGACTCCGCGCTCTTACGTGGAGGCGATAGAGGGTCCCTACTCCTCTCACTGGCAGGCAGCTATGGACGCAGAGATGGCTTCCTGGAACTCCACAGGCACCTACGTTGACACTGTTCCCCCTCCTGGGGATGTGGATTTTCAGAGTGAAGCGACCGCTGGGTTCTCCGCCTGTCTTCAAGGCACCTTACGTGGCTCGTGGCTTCAGTCAGCGGCAGGGAGTTGACGTCTCTCAGACCTTCTCTCCCACCCCGAAGATGACCACTCTTCGGGTACTGCTGCACATAGCTGCTCACCGTGACTACGAGCTACACTCTCTTGACTTTAGCACTGCTTTCTTGCAGGGCAGCCTGCACGAGGAGATCTAGCTGCGTCGCCCACCTGATTTCTATGGGTCTTCTCCTCCTGGCACCCAGTGGAGCCTCCGGCGGCCAGTCTACGGTCTCCGCCAGGCACCGCGTGAGTGGCACGACACAGTGAGGACTACACTTGCGGCTCTTGGGTTTGCTCTCTCTACTGCCGACCCGTCGATGTTTCTGCGCACCGACACTTCTTTGCCGCCGTTCTACATCCTCGTGTACGTCGACAAATTGGTCTTTGCCACAGCTGACACTGCTGGACTCGCCCACGTGAAGTCTGAGCTGCAGAAGAGACACACGTGCACTGACCTGGGTGAACTGCGCAGCTACCTTGGCTTGCAGATCACTCGGGACAGAGCACGCCGCACCATTACCCTGACTCAGTCACACATGGTGCAGCAGGTCCTTCAGCGCTTCGGCTTCACGTACTCCTCGCCTCAGGCCACTCCTCTGCCTACTCGCCACTCGCTCTTAGCTCTGCCTTCGGATGAGTCCGTAGAGTCGAGTGGCCCGTACCCAGAGCTTGTTGGCTGCCTCATGTACCTGATGACCTGCACACGACCTGACCTTGCATACCCTCTTAGCATTCTCGCACGCTATGTTGCTCCTGGGAGACACAGACCGGAGCACATGGCTACAGCGAAGAGGGTGTTGCGCTACTTGTGCAGTACGTCGGGCATGGGGCTTGTGCTTGGAGGGCAGAGTCCAGTGGTCCTTACTGGGCACGCAGACGCTTCTTGGGCTGACGACCAGGCTACGCAGCGGTCGTCACAGGGTTACACCTTCAGCCTTGGTTCCGGCTCTGTTTCGTGGCGAGCTACTCGCTCGTCTTCTGTTCTCGGCTCCAGTTGTGAGGCTGAGATCTATGCAGGAGCCATGGCTGCACAGGAGCTTCGCTGGCTCACCTACCTGCTGACTAACCTCGGAGAGCCGCCTCGTTCTCCTCCAGTGCTGTACGTAGACAACAAGGCCATGCTGGCCTTGTGTCGTGAGCAGCGACTGGAGCACAGAACGAAGCACATTGCTCTCCGCTACTTTCTTGCTCGTGAGCTGCAGCAGCGTGGTCAGCTGTGTCTTGCGTACGTGGCCTCTGAGAATAGTGTCACATAAAAGTCACAATTTAGTGACTTTCCAGACTTGTCTTTACTACTCGGAGTAGTTCGCTGCTACCCAGACGTCATTCGCAGTAAAGTCGCGGTCGATATATTTACGTTTGAATCACAGCTGGGTACGTGAGTAGCAAAGGGAGAAGTCCCCGTCGTGAAATATGTCAGAACATTATAGCTTATGTTTTTGTATAGGCTGTAGTGGGGTAGCCCATATGGGGTACAACCCAATCAGGGTTAGTAGTTGTACCCAACTCTTTCAGAGTGCATTCATTCTCGTTCTAGTTTTCTCATGGTATCGAGCAGGTTCCCTCGTGGGAACTGTTCCTAGGGCCCACCAATTCGATTTTTTTTTTCCTGCCCGAAGCGCGCTCAGTTCCTGCCCGAGTCGCGCTCCCCTCTCTCGACCATCTCGCGCCGCCTTAGCGGCCCCGTCGCGTCGCGCTAGCGGCTCTGTCGTGCCGCCCTAGCGGCTGCGTCCCGCCGCACTAGCGGCCCCGATCCGCCGCCCTAGCGGCCGCGTCGCCTACTCCTGCGGCCCCGGCGCCGCCCTTCCCGGCCCCGATCTGCCGCCCTAGCGACCCCGTCGCCTACCCCGCGGCCCCGGTGCTGCCCTTCTCGGGCCCCGACGACGCCCTTCCCGGCCCAGCCCTGCCTCTGGTGGCCCCATCGCCTAGCCCTGCGGCCCCGGCGCCGCCCTTCCCGGCCCCGATCCGCCGCTCTGCGGCCCCGTCGCCTACCCCGCGGCCCCGGCGCCGCCTTTTCTCGGCCCCGACGCCGCCCTTCCCGACCCGGCCCAATCTCTGCTGGCCCCGTCGCCTACCTTGCGGCCCCGGCGCCGCCCTTTCTCGGCCCCGACGCCGCCCTTCCCGACCCGGCCCCGCCTCTGCTGGCCCCGTCGCCTACCTCTGCGGCCCCGACGCCGCCCTTCTCGGCCCCGACACTGCCCTTCCCGGCCCCGGCCTAGCCTCTGCTGGCCCCGTCGCCCGCCCCTCCCGGCCCCGGCCCCGCCGAGCTACTGCCGAGCCGCCAGCGCCACCCAAGCCGCCCGAGCCGCCGCGCCACCTGAGCCGCCCGAGCCGCCGTACCGCCGAGCCGCAAAGGCGCCCGAGCCGCCGAGTCGCCCGAGCCGCCCGAGCCGCCGTACCGCCGAGCCGCCCGAGCCGCCCGAGCCGCCGAGTCGCCGGGCCGCAATTGCCGCCGAGCCGCCCGAGCCGCCGAGTCGCCGAGCCGCCGAGCCGCCGAGCCGCCAGTGACAAGTTGCGCACAGGCCTATCCTTGCACAGATTCAGGCCAGCAAACGCACAAACATGCGTCACGCGCTGTGTAGTTGTGCTAACGAGTTCAAATCAGCTTCTATGGCTAGGGAATAGGATTTAGTAGAGAAATTTGTGAAGAAATAGTTGTAAAAACGGCATCCAGACGTTGGCGCAGTGACATGTTGCGCACAGGCCTATCATTGTACAGATTCAGGCCATCAAACGCACAAACATGCGTCACGTGCTGCGTAGTTGTGCTAACGAGTTCAAATCAGTTCCTATGGCGAGGGAATAGGATGTAGTAGAGAGCGCTGTGAAGAAATATTGGTAAAAAGGGCATCCAGATGTTGGCGCAGTGACATGTTGCGCACAGGCCTATCATTGCACAGATTCAGGCCAGCAAACGCACAAACATGCGTCACGTGTTGCGTAGTTGTGCTAACGAGTTCAAATCAGTTCCTATGGCTAGGGAATAGGATGTAGTAGAGAACAATGTGAAGAAATAGTGGTAAAAAAGGCATCCACACGTTGGCGCAATGACATGTTGCGCAAAGGCCAATCATTGCGCATTTTTCCTAGGGACGATCAACTTTTGAGATATGCAGTTTGACATTCACCTGCAAAAAGGATGGTGTCACATAAACATAATGTTCCAAAATGTTGTTGTTGTTGTGGTTGCTGCTATGTTTTCTCCCTCTCCCTCAAGGGTACTTCAAACACTTTACCTGCAAAATTAGAGGGTGAATCGTCTAGGAGCTTGGGAGTTATGCTCTTTGACGTTCTCTTGGCATGGCCTAGCCATATTTGCACAGTGCTGTGTCATCTATGAAACTTTTTGTGATTCATCAAAGATGTTGATGCTGTAGTTTGTCTATTCTTGTAATATTTTATATATAGGTGGTGATCATTGAAAAATATCATATTTCCAACACATGTGTCTTATCGTACTAAATACTACATTTGCTACCCAATGTATTTGTGTGGTGACGATGTAAGTCCGTGTTTCTGGATAGGTGCACCCACGCGATTTGGAGGCACTGATTCACGCGTGATTCATCTATTGACGCAGATAAGGTGTCTAGCGAAGTTCAGGACCTATCGCAACAAACTGACGAGAAGTGAGAATGGAATGAATGAACTATGAAACAGTTGGGTGCAAGTACTAACCCTAATTGGGTTGTACCCCTTATAGGCTACCCCACTACAGCCTACACAAATGTATAAGCTATAATGTTCTGACACACCCCCATAGGCAAAGTGGGGGAGAACAAGTGGTCACAAGACCAGACAAGCAAAGCAAAGCAAAGCAAAGCAAGCTCAGGGTGGATCACAAAGTCACCACACAGTCCAAGCACAAGAGTAAGGCCGCAAGGCCAGTTCACATGCAAGGTCATATATATAAAAGTAAAAAAAGCAAGGGCGAGTATAGAAAGAAGACAGTACAAACAAGATCAAGAAGTGAGCAAGTGAGGCCAGGTAGGCACAAGACCTAGCACAGTACAGAAGCGCTGATGATCACAAGGCGGAAGGGCCTTGGTGAAGATATCAGCAGTGTTGGCCTCAGAGGCCACGTAGGTGAGGCGGAGCTGACAACGCTGCTGCAGCTCACGAGACAGGAAGTAGCGGAGAGCAATGTGCTTCGTTCTATGCTCCCGACACAAGGCCAGCATGGCCTTGTTGTCTACGTACACAACTGGAGGAGAACGAGGCGGCTCTCCTAGGTCAGTCAGCAGGTAGGTGAGCCAGCAAAGCTCCTGTGCAGCCATGGCCCCTGCGTAGATCTTAGCCTCACAATTGGAGCCGAGAACACAGGACGAGCGGGTAGACCGCCACGAAAAAGAGCCGGAGCCAAGGCTGAAGGTGTAACCCTGTGACGACCGCTGCGTAGCCTTGTTGTCAGCCCAAGAAGCGTCAGCTTGACCTGTGAGGACTACTCGACGTCACCCTCCAAGCACTAGCCCCATGCCCGACGTACTGCACACGTAGCGCAACACCCTCTTCGCTGCAGCCATGTGCTCTGGTCGGTGTCTCCCAGGAGCAACATAGCGTGCCAAGATGCTAAGAGGGTATGCAAGGTCAGGTCGTGTGCAGGTCATCAGGTACATGAGGCAGCCAACAAGCTCTGGGTACGGGCCACTCGACTCTACGGACTCATCCGAAGGCAGAGCTGAGAGCGAGTGGCGAGTAGACAGGAGGAGTGGCCTGAGGCGAGGAGTACGTGAAGCCGAAGCGCTGAAGGACCTGCTGCACCATGTGTGACTGAGTCAGGGTAATGGTGCGCTGTGCTCTGTCGCGGGTGATCTGCAAGCCAAGGTAGCTGCGCAGTTCACCCAGGTCTGTGCACGTGTGTCTCTTCTGCAGTTCGGACTTCACGTGGGCGAGTCCAGCAGTGTCAGCAGTGGCAAAGACCAGGTCGTCGACGTACACGAGGATGTAGAACGGCGGCAAAGAGGTGTCGGTGCGTAGAAACAGCGACGGGTCGGCTGTACAAGGAGCAAACCCAAGAGCCGCAAGTGTAGTCCTCAGTGTGTCGTGCCACTCACGGGGCGCCTGGCGGGGACCGTAGACTGGCCGCCGGAGGCTCCACTGGGTGCCAGGAGGAAACGACCCAGTGAAGCCAGGAGGGCGGCGCAGCCAGATCTCCTCGTGCAGGCTGCCCTGCAGGAAAGCAGTGCTGAAGTCAAGAGAGTGAAGCTCGTAGTCGCGCTGAGTGGCTATGTGCAGCAGCACCTGAAGAGTGGTCATCTTCAAGGTGGGAGAGAAGGTCTGAAAGTAGTCAACTCCCTGCCGCTGACTGAAGCCTCGAGCCACGTAACGCGCCTTGAAGACAGGCGGAGAGCCTGGCGGCCGCTTCACCCTGAAGATCCACATCCCACTGACGATGTTCGCCCCAGGTGGGGGAACCTCGTCGACGTAGGTGCCTGTGGACTTCCAGGAAGCCATCTTTGCGTCCATGGCCGACTGCCACTGAGAGGAGTAGGGACCCTCGATTGCCTCAGCGTACGATCGAGGAGTCGGGATGTCTGGTGCATCTGGGTCTCCCTCAGGGGCAATCAGCATGGACACGAGATGGGGCAAAGCAGCCGCAAAGCACTGGAACTCCTCCTGCCTGTCCTCAAGGACGTCCGTGCTAAGAGCACACTCACCCCCGACGGACGGAGGACAGACACACTCAGACTCAGCAACAAGACTAGCAGCGTAGTCTAGACGACAGCGAGCACCAAAGTCGACAAGCTCAGCAACGAGAGCAGACGCAGCAGCAGACTCAAAAGAAGGGTCAGTGACGACAGTAGCAAGAAGGCGCGTGACTGAAGGACTAGCAGCACGAAGGGAGTCAGACTCCGGGTCAGTAAGAGAAGGGAGAGAGGACTCTGGAGGAGACGGCAAGGGGACACGCAGAGGAGCAGTGGAAGGACGCAGTGCCATCTGGTGTGTGCCGGGGACCGTAGGAGGACGCGGACGCGCAGTACGACCACTGGTGCGAGCAGCACGAACAGGTGACGCGGGACGAGACGCAGGCTCACGACGCTCAGCAAGACCTCCAGTAGGACCAGTGTAGGGAGAAGGAGCAGGTAGAGGGGAGGCGGGCGTTAACTGTGACTGCGACTGGACAGGCGGTGGACACTCTAGGGGAGGAGTAGGACCAGTAGAGGGCGGGAGACCAAGATCCGGCTCTAGGAGCGGCCTCGGCCGCGCAGCGCCTCTAGAACCAGCAAGTACGGCACCAGTACCCCCAGCGGCAGCACCAGCGCCAGCAGAGCCTCCAGCTCCAACAGCGCCAACTCTAGTACCCTTAGAAGCACCAGCGCCAGCAGCACCTCCAGCGCCAACACCCCCAGCAGCTCCAGCTCCAGCAGCACCAACTCCGGTAGGACCGTCAGCACCTGTAGAAACACCAGCGCCAACACCCCGAGCAGCTCTAGCTCCAGCAGCACCAACTCCAGTAGGACCGTCAGCACCAGCTGCCTCAACAGCACCCCAAGACGCACCAGCACCAGTAGAAACACCAGCGCCAACACCCCCAGCAGCTCCAGCTCCAGCAGCACCAACTCCAGTAGGACCGTCAGCACCAGCTGCCTCAGCAGCACCCCCAGACGCACCAGCATCAGTAGAAACACCAGCGCCAACACCCCCAGACTCAGCAGCACGTCTCCAGCGGCGCGTGAACCACACGCGCAGCTCCTGTGGAGAGAGTGGCTCCCGCCTCGACGAAGTACCGCCGGCGGCCACACGAGTAGACCCAGCACCCCCAGGCTCCACACCCCCAGACTCAGCACCCCCAGGCTCAGAACCTCCAGTCTCAGCACCCCCAGACTCAGCACCCCCAGACCCGACACCCGCAGACGCGGCACCCGCAGGCTCAGCACCTCTAGCAGCACCAGAGTCTACAACTTCCTCGACAGGCTCGACTGCGTCTACCTGGGACACACCTGAAGGGGCAGGACCCTGAGGAGGGAGAGGGTCTACCTGAGTAGCACCTGGCGCAAGGAAGAGCGGCGGCGGGGGGAGGGGCGCAGTGTGGTAGGGGAAGAGACGGTAGTAAGGCACCAACTCGTCAAAGGTGACGTCCTGGGAGGACAGAACACGGCGCGTGGTGGGGTGGTAAAACTGCCAGCCATGCGCGTCAGGGGGGAAGCCAAGGAAGACGCAAGGAACAGCACGGGGGGACAGCTTGTCCGCAGACAAGTCGCGGACAAACGCCCGAGATCCCCAGACCCGAAACGCAGACGCATCGCCAACCTTCCCGGTCCACCGCAAGGCGGGAGAGGTCTCTGGCGAGGAGACCCGGGGCTGAAGGTTGAGCTGATGCGCGGCGTACTGAACCGCAAACGGCCACAAAAAATGGGGGGCAGCCGCATGCATCATGGACGTATGCGCGACGTCCATGACCATGCCAATGCGGCGCTCAGCAATCCCATTTTGCTGTGGAGAGGCCGGAAGCGTGAAGGTCTGGCGGATGCCTTGTGCCAGACAGAAGGCTCCCAGACGGGCAGAGGAAAACTCCCCTCCTTTGTCCGAGTGCAGACGTAAAACAGGAAAGTCCGAGCCGAAACTCTCTCTGAGTTGGAGACGAGCTGCGCGGATCCAGTCGATCAACACCTCAGTGACGTCACCCTTGCTGCGCAAGGGGAAGACTGTGGTGTAACGCGAGTAGTCGTCAACGACCAGCAGAAAGTACCGCTCTCTCCCCTGCCCTTTGACGCGGGCTGGGCCCCACACGTCCATGTGTAGAGTCTGCAGCGGAGCCTCTGTCGGAAGAAACTTGGAGAAGTGAGGGGCAGCGCGCTGTTGCCCCTCGACGCAGGGGACGCAGGTAGGGCCAGGCCCCGGAGGAAGGGGAGGGAGAGACCGAGAAAGACCAGAGACAAGGACACGGGAGGCCATGCCTCGGAGACGAGGCAAGGAGGGGTGACCAAGGCGGTGGTGCCAAAGGAGAGTCTGGTGGGACAGCAGACGACACGAGCAGGGGGCAGACTCAGGACCAGACCTGGACGCTGCAGCAAACACCTGACTCAACGCAGCTACCTGGGCAGAGTCAGCAGTAGGAGGAGACTCAGCAGTAAGGGTGTACAGGCTCGACCCTGGCCGACGGGTGAACGCGGCCAAGTGTCGGCTTGTCCGAGCACACGTGCAGTGGGTCACTCGCTGACTCGCAGGAGTGAATTGGTCAACCCCTCGATCTTGTAGGTCCGCTCCACTCACCAAGTTCGTAGAGAACGAGGGGAGGTAGAGACCAGACAGGGTGTCAGAGGGGGCTGCAGGGCACGGAAGGACAGTGGAGAAGCTAGCAAGGACAGGACCCCCAGAGGGGTCTGCTAGGGAGACTGCAACCGGTCGACCAAGCGGCGTAAGAGTGGTGCGGTCTCGAAAGAAGGAGCGGGACGCACCCGAGTCCAGGGTGAAGGTGTGGAAGGCCTGAGCCGACGTAGTACCTGAGAGAGCAGACTCACCAGCACCTGGGGCGGCAGACGCACTGGCACCTGGGGCAGCAGACGCACTAGCACCTAGAGCAGCAGTCTCACCAGCACCTAGCGCAGCAGCCTCAATGCCCGGGTCAGGCGGTACACACAGGTAACAGGCACCCTCAACACTATCAGCAATAGCATACATGGCAGCAAGAATAGCATCAAAGCCAAGATCAAAGATAGCAACCCCGGCCTTAGCCAGATCTCCCCAACGAGGGATCTCTGACGCCTCAGGGAACTGGCGACGCCACGCGTCCGTCAGGCGACCAAAGCAGCGCTGGGTGGAGTGCGGACCCCCGCACTGCTCACCAGTGCGGTCGCCGGTACGGAGAACGTAAGAGCAGGGACCAAAACCCCCACCGCGCTGGCGTGCAGTGTACCACTCACGAAGTTGCTGAGGGGACAGGGTCACACCACTCCGCTGCTGCTGCTGGCGCTGACCACCACCGGCGCCACTCCTCGACGCAGAGTCGCGACTGGCTCCACCACCGCCGCCTCCGCCGCCGCCGCCGCCTCCGCCGCCTCCTCCACCTCCGCCTCCTCCACTACCTCCGCCACCTCCGCTCCCTCCGCCACCTCCACTGCCTCCGCCGCCTCCACTGCTGCCGCCGCCGCCGCCACCCCGAGCACCACTCCCACCACCACCCCCACTCCCTCCACCGCCTCCACCTCCACCTCCACCGCCCCCTCCACCTCCTCCAGTGCCCTTGCCCCCCTTGCCCCCGCCGGTGCGGCGTCTCCCGCTCGGGGCAGACGCAGCGCCGACCGACTCGAAACCAACGAGGTCGGCTGCAGCAGCAGAGGCAACAGAGGGCAAGAGGGGGGAGGGAGAACACCCCTCAAAGACGGGGGTGCGAGGGTCACCACGAGAGGCTCCTACAGCGACTATGCTCTTCTCTATCGCTAGGAGGGCCTTCTCGAGGAGGTCAACGGTGAGAGTGGTGGGGCAAACAGAGAGGAAGTGGTCCCTGACTAAACGGAGAGAGTCAGGGAGACGGGTGACTATGTAGTAGAGGGTGATGTACATGGGGGGGGGGCTTCTTGGCGCAGAACTCAGCAGGAAGCGCACCGCGGTAGCGAGTGTCACTAGTGTGGAGGTGCGTAATGAGGTCAGCAACAGTGGGAAAGGCAGCAAGGTCAGGGAAGAGGTACGGTAGCATGAGGCGGCTCAGTGCAGCAGTGGCAGGGGAAGAGTAGCGTGCAACTACAGCGTCGTACAAGGTCTGAGCACTCTTGTACTGGTTGAAGTGTTCAAGCTCAATGGTCGGTAAGTGGCGGCGCACAGGAAGGCGAGCAGCAGCGTCACGTGTGGCCCACTGTGAGCGAACAGTGGCGTCAACATCAATAGCAAGGGCAGGGAAGGCACCAGAAGTGAGGTCAAACAGGGAGAGGCCGTCTATCCTATCACACTGCAGGAAAAGCTGCAGATCATCTACCCAGACCTCAAAGTCCACTGCCCGACCCTCAGCGTCAAAGGTGAGAACGCTAGGGGAAGCCATAACAGCCGGAGGCAGGGCAATGCAGTGGCAGAGACTGTGCTCTTACCAGGTAGGTGGAGCGATCGGGCTGCTCAGCGGCTCGGCTGTCGGGCGACTCGGCTGCAGGGCGGCTCGGTTGCTGGGCGGCTCGGCTGCTGGGCGGCTCGGCTACTGGTGCGGGGCGGCTCGGCTGTCGGGCGGCTCGGCTGCTGGGCGGCTCGGCTGCTGGGCGGCTCGGCTGCTGGGCGGCTCAGGAGGTCGGGCGGCTCAGGAGGCCGGCGGTTCGGCTGCTCGGCGTTGTGGGCGCTGGGAGGCAGGGTCGCAGGTGGCGGCGGGCCGCAAGGGTGGGCGGGGCCGCGGTGGCGACGGGGCCGAAGTGGGGCCTAAGTGGGGCCGTAGAGGGGCCGACGGGGCCGAAGTGGGGCTGTAGCGGGGCTGCAGCCGGGCCTAAGCGGGGCCGAAGCGGGGCCGTAGCGGGGCCTAAGCGGGGCCGTAGCGAGGCCGTAGCGGGGCCGTAGCGGGGCCGACGGGGCCGACGGGGCCGTAGCGGGGCCGTAGCGGGGCCTAAGCGGGGCCGACGGGGCCGTAGCGGGGCCGTAGCGGGGCCTAAGCGGGGCCGACGGGGCCGTAGCGGGGCCGTAGCGGGGCCGTAGCGGGGCCTAAGCGGGGCAGTAGCGGGGCCGACGGGGCCTAAGCGGGGCCGTAGCGGGGCCGACGGGGCCGTAGCGGGGCCTAAGCGGGGCCGACGGGGCCGTAGCGGGGCCTAAGCGAGGCCGTAGCGGGGCCGACGGGGCCTAAGCGGGGCCGTAGCGGGGCCGTAGCGGCCTAAGCCACCGTGCTGACCTGGCGGTACACCTGTGCGGACACAGCTCGTTTGTGTTGTTTCTGCTGGTGCTCATCGATGGTGTTGCTGTTGCTGCTTCTACATCTGGTTCACTTCTTCACTTCAGATTCAGCACCCAACCCATTCACTTCCGCGTCTGTTTCGCACTTCTGTGCTCTCGCCAAAGCTCTCTCGTTCGTCAGCTAGCTTGCTCGTTCTCCGCTTCACTAATAGCATGTGAGCTTGTTCCTCCACGTTTTCCCTCCAAGCCGCTCAGTCGCCTAATCGTAGTCCCTTGGTTTATTATAATCTCGGTTGATACTCAGTGCTTTTTGTCTCGAGTGACGCGTTTTTTTTCGGAGCTTATCATTTACGTGTTCTACCCTTTTGTGTGTTCAGATCGCTCTACCTTCGATCGGGTGACAATGCCGATTACTATTGTGCTGTTGGCGGTGGTAGTAACTGGTTCTGGTTTACTAATTTCGCGCAGTTCCCTTCTTGTAGGAAGAACCGGCCACTTTAAGACGCCGTCCTGAACTCAATTCCTGATGAAACAATTTGTGTGATCTATTTCTGGATAGGTCTTGGAGTGACAAATCCGTAGCACCAAAAAACACAAAGATCGCCCAAGAAATGAGAACGGTAGCTTGAATAATATAGGGCTGGGTACAACATTCCAGGGGGTATGTAATTCTAGTTGACGAGTGAGTTTTTATACTCAACAAAAAAGAACTCAGAATAACTAGAGCAATCGAACCGCATTTGTAACCGAGTCGCGTGCAATTTCGTAACCCACCCCATTGCAAAATTGACGGTGGAATTTCGGAAAAGGAGTTACGTCCTTTTCCGTTTACATTTCCGTCCATGCACACAAGTTGCAAATGCAATGGGTCGGACCAATCACATCGCGCCATTTGTTTGTGCTTTTGTTTGGTTCATTCCGCCCACTTGCAAATAACCCTCGATGGTTTTGTTTCTAGCTACCACCCAAGTGCAACCCTTGACTTGTGTGCACCGCCACCCTTCCGCCCAAACTCTCGCCACCCAAACCCCACTTGGTAAGGTTGGAGGGGTGTGTAGTGGGGACCACTTGGCCCCCTACCGACTTCCAACACTCCCCCTTGGTCCCCACAAGCACCTATGCATACAAGCCTACCCTAGCACAACATGCATGAAAGGTATCCTTACGCAAAGGTTTGGTGAGGAAGTCCGCGGATTGAGCGTTAGTCTTCACGTAGCGTAGCTCCACCTCCTTGTCTTCGACGAGCTTGCGGATGAAGTGATGACGAATTTGGATGTGCTTGGTCCTTCCATGAAGGACCGAGTTCTTGGCAAGGTTGATTGCCGCTTGGTTGTCCACGTAGATCGGCGTGGGTCCCTCTTGTTCGTATCCTAGCTCGGCTAGGAGACGCCTCAACCACACGGCCTCGGTACCACCACGGTTGAGAGCAACATACTCGGCCTCGGTTGAGCTAAGGGCAATCAAGTTTTGCCTCTTGCTTTGCCAAGCCACCGCCCCCCCAAGGAGCGTGAAGACAAGGCCCGAGGTGCTTTGCCGAGTGGAAGGATCCCCCGCCCAATCGGAATCCGTGAACCCAATGAGTGCTACCGGCCCGGCTTCATAGTGGAGCCCTAGGTGACTAGTGCCCCTAACATAGCGAAGAAGACGACGCAAGGCACGCTCATGCTCTACCATGGGGTTGGAGACTACTCTCCCAAGTAGCCCAACCGTGAATGAGAGATCGGGACGGGTGCTCACGGCGGCATACATGCATGAGCCTACTATGGAATGAAAGCGCTTGGTCTTCTCGGGATCCTTAGGGACTTCCTCGCTTGTAGCCAAAGGGTGGAACCCCACCTCCTTGGGTGTGGGTGCCGGCTTGCTCTCGCTCATCCCGAAGCGAGCCACCACGTCGTCCAAGTACTTGTGTTGGTGAAGATGAAGAGTCTTGTGCGCCCGATCGCGGTCGATGTGCATGCCGAGGTAGTATGACACGGCACCAAGGTCGCGCATGGAGAACTCCGATGCAAGCTTCGCCTTGATCTCCGCCACAAGGTCCTTGCAATCGGAAACGAGGAGGAGGTCGTCCACGTAGAGAAGGAGGACGAGCTTCTTCTCCCCACGGTTGAGGATGTACAGGGCGTGATCACACTCACTCCGAGTGAAACCCAACTCAAGCAAGTGCTTGTCCATCCTCATGTACCATGCTCTAGGGCTTTGCTTCAAGCCGTAGATGGTGCGCTTCAACTTGCACACACGGTCCGTCCCATCCTCAAACCCCGGAGGTTGCCTCATGTACACCTCCTCCTCTAGGTGGCCATATAAAAATGCGGTTTTTACGTCAAGTTGTTCTACCTCTAGATCAAGTCCTCCCGCTAGAGCTAAGAGAACACGAAGGGAAGAAGACTTTGCTACCGGTGCAAAGGTATCGTTGTAGTGAAGCCCAGCCTTTTGCGTGTACCCTTGTGCCACCAAGCGAGCCTTGTATCGCTCCACCTCACCGTTCGGCCCGAGCTTCTTCTTGAAGACCCATCGGGACCCAACGGTGTAGCTATTTGGGGGCAAAGGGACAAGATCATAGACATCATTTTCAATAATGGACTCGTACTCCTCATTGAGTGCTTGAGTCCAATTACCGGCTTGGAGCGTCTCCATCGCCTCACGGTAGGTAGTAGGTGTGAAGTCGGCCATGAAGCACATGGCATCTTCCCCTTCCTCATCATCCTCCACCACAAGCGAGTAGTCGGCGTACTTCGGGTTCGGATGAGGAGTTCTTCGAGCGCGAGTAGATGCAAGCGTTGGAGCGACGACGGTAGAAGGATCACCATCCTTCTCACTCTCCACTCCAACCACTTCAACAACATCTCCCTCCTCGTCTTGAACACTCCTCTCCTTGGGAACATCGTGAGAAGATGACTCATTCGTGTCTTCAACCGTTGGAGGGATGACCACGACCGAATGCTTCTCTTTTGGTGAAGTTGGGAAGCGGTTCTCGAAGAATGAGACGTCGCGCGACACCACCACCTTTCCGCTCTCCAAGTCCCACACCCGCCATCCCTTGTGATCAAGGCTATGGCTCAAATACATCCCCACACGCGCCTTCGCCTCAAGCTTGGTGCGTGTAGCATCGGGAACGTGATAGTAGCAAATGCACCCGAAGGTGCGGAGGTTGGAGACGTCCGGTTTATCGCCACTCCAAGCCTCGAGGGGTGTCACGTTCGGCAAGGTTTGGTCAAGCTTCGGTTGTGAATCCAAGTTGCCAACATTGTCGCTTCACCCCACCAAGACTTGTCCGCATGAGCATGGGCAAGCATGCTCCTAACCGCTTCAACCAAGGTGCGGTTCAAGCGCTCCGCCGCTCCATTTTGTTGAGGTGAGTGAGGAACCGATACTTCGTGGAAGGTTCCTCGCGCCTTGAACCACCCGTCGAGCTCGTTGTTGACGTACTCTCCTCCTCCATCCGACCGAATCCGCTTCACGAGTTGTCCTTCTTTCTCCGTCTCAACAAGCGCCACCCACTTCTTGATTGTCGTAGAAGTCGCGCTTTTGTCCTTGAGAAGGTAGACCCACACCATGCGTGTCGCGTCGTCGAGGAGAGTGAGAATGTAGCGCGCTCCCCCTTTAGAGATAGGGGTGATTGGTCCACACAAGTCGGTATGGACGAGATCGAGCGGGTTGGAGGCGAGAGGCTTCATGCGAGTTGGAAACGGCTTCCGCGCCATCTTCCCTTCAAGACACGCCGAACACTTCTCTACCTCCTCGTTTGTTGACGAGTCGATGACGATCCCGTGCACTACGCCTTGAGTTGCCATGGCGCGGATGGTTGACGCGCTCAAGTGCCCGTAGCGGTTGTGCCACATCTCCAATGAAGGCTTTGCCACCGCCGCGTGCGCCGACGCAAGATTCGGTGTAGCCACGAGCTTGAAGAGTCCGCCGTCTTGATGCGCTTTGCCGATGAAGCGCCCGGAAGACGTGCTCAATGTCATGACCGCGCCTTCGATGTTGACACGCATTCCCTTGGTGGTGAGTTGTGACACGGAGAGCAAGTTGGCGCCGAGTCCCGGCACAACCAACACGTTGTTGATTGTCATTGGACCGCCGTCCACCGCGATGCGCAACGTTCCGCGTCCCTCCACCTCAAGCGAGTCTTGATTACCGAAGACCACGCGCTTGATAGGAGCATCCGCCAAGACATCCTCAAGAAGCTCCGCGTGCGGCGTCATGTGTTGTGTAGCGCCCGTGTCGAGAAGCCATGCGAGCCCGCCAAGAGCTCCTTCTCCCGCGATGAACACGAGCTCCTTGGTGTCTTCTCCCGAAGTCACCACGTTCGCGCGCCTCTCCTCTTGAATCAAAGACGTTGGAGTCCAATCCCTTGGCTTGCTCCGACACTCGCGCCACCAATGTCCGAGCTTCTTGCAATACCGGCATGCTCCTTCACGAGCATGACCACGGTTGTTGTTGTTGTTGGCATGTCCTCCACGTGAAGAGCTCACGCTTCCACTTGCATGCCCACGGTCATTCCGTGGCTTGGTGTAGACAACGCCTTTTTTCGCGCCGCGCGTGAAGTGAGCCGAACTTGTTGAATCGCCTTTCAAGTTGATCCACCGCATCTCCTCGTTGATGAGGCGCGTCGTCACCCCCTCCTTGGTCCACGTCGCTTGCGTGCCGTCAAGGGTGGTGATGACGGTTGACCATTCCTCTCCGAGCCCTCCGAGAAGCGTCATGATCCAATCCTTCTCATCCACGTCCGCTTCAAGCTCCACCATTCGTTCGCCAAGCTCCTCAACGCGGTTGACGTACGCGCGCATGCGTTCGCCCTCCTTGATGCGCACGGTGAAGAAGTTCCTCCTCGCTTGCAACTTGCCGTGGAGAGACTTCGTCACGTGGATGTTCTCGAGGCGCCTCCAAGCTTCACGTGTAGCTCCTTCAAGGTCGATGCACGAGCTCACCACCGGCACGAGTTGAAGTCCGAGCTTCGACACGAGAAACGAGAACGCCTTCTTGTCCTTCTTCACCCATGCTCCATGCTCCGTTGTCGAGGCAGTTGGAGGCTTCACTTCGGATCCGTCGAAGAAGCCCCAAAGCTCACGCTCCATCATGTGCACCTTCAACTTGAAGCGCCATGATGCATAGTGCTCGCCATTGAACAATGGCACCGCACTCATGTCGACAATCGTCGTAGATGCGGAGTAGGACTCATTGGGGGTAGGACGAAGGGGGACCTCAGAGGTCGACGAGGAAGTCAAAGACATGGCGACAAGGAGAGTTAGGCGTCAAGCGTTTGAGAAATCCTAAGCTCTGATACCATGTAGGAAGAACCGGTCACTTTAAGACGTCGTCCTGAGCTCAATTCCTGATGAAACAATTTGTGTGAGCTATTTCTGGATAGGTCTTGGAGTGACAAATCCGTAGCACCAAAAAACACAAAGATCGCCCAAGAAATGAGAACGGTAGCTTGAATAATATAGGGCTGGGTACAACATTCCAGAGGGTATGTAATTCTAGTTGACGAGTGAGTTTTTATACTCAACAAAAAAGAACTCACAATAACTAGAGCAATCGAACCGCATTTGTAACCGAGCCGCGTGCAATTTCGTAACCCACCCCATTGCAAAATTGACGGTGGAATTTCGGAAAAGGAGTTACGTCCTTTTCCGTTTACATTTCCGTCCATGCACACAAGTTGCAAATGCAATGGGTCGGACCAATCACATCGCGCCATTTGTTTGTGCTTTTGTTTGGTTCATTCCGCCCACTTGCAAATAACCCTCGATGGTTTTGTTTCTAGCTACCACCCAAGTGCAACCCTTGACTTGTGTGCACCGCCACCCTTCCGCCCAAACTCTCGCCACCCAAACCCCACTTGGTAAGGTTGGAGGGGTGTGTAGTGGGGACCACTTGGCCCCCCACCGACTTCCAACACTTCTCCATTATTGCAGTGTCCAAAAATTTTACGAAATTTTATCTCTTTCCTCTCCGTGTGACTAGGTTTTCCTGAGTATCCTGGTTGAAGGTATCGTTGTGTGGTTTTCCCAGCTAAGTCTAACTGTATTGGCTCGTCCTTTGGTGTTTGTGTCTAGTTTTCTTATGTGCTGCAGAGTCACTAGTTTCTGTATTTTAGAGCCCGTATGGAGAGCCCGTTTATGCGTTATATGGTGCTTGATGTCCGTAGTCAGCCACGTGATGGATTTAAAAAAGTGACTTGGCAAGCTCTTGTAATGTCTTAAATTATATTACATGCCTTCATAAAACTATCTTTAGGGGTAATGATATTGCACAGCTAAATCTGTAATTCGAATGGATGCTCATCAGGGCTTTTTTTTGGATTTTCACTACTCGGATTTCCAGAGCTGTTTTCTAGAGAACTCTGAAATTCAGGGTTCATTGTGAGCGTTACTCTGATTTGTCAGAGAAAACTTAACTTCTGAAAAATCTACTCTGGGCACCCAGTGTACCTACTTTTCCAACTCTGAGTGTCCTCTCAAGTATTGAACCCAGGCCCTCTGCACTCCTACCAAAAGAATTAAGCGTTGTGCAGTTTGGGGTTACTGAGTTATATACATACAACTTGCACATCTTCCAACAATTGGGGGGGCAGAAAAGGGCGGGGGGAGGGGTTGTGACACGGTGAAATGCCTATACCCTGTACAGAGAAAATTATATCTGTCACAAATATACACTGGTCTCTCTGAGTAGCTAAAATCAGAACCTTGACAAATCAGAGAAAACTTATCCTCCAAAAAAATTACCCAGACACGTCAGAGTGACCCCCTAAAAACCACTCTGATTTTCAGAGAAACAGAGTAATTTACTCTGATAAAAAAACCCCTGATGCTCATTGTACCTCAATCATCAAAATTATTGTAGCCTTCTTAGACACATTTATGACGGTGTATAATATGTAAATGCTGATTATTAACATGTACACATTCGTCATAAATGGAAGTACCTTGTAACAGCTATTTACGTTGCACCCATTAACACCAATGTGCACCTTTAGTATGGGCGTTTACTGCCTCGGCTCCGGTGCCAGTCATGGCCATAAAACGCCTATTGGAGGACATTAATGGACCGGCTGTTTTCGACACCAGAACGCCTCTCGTGAGAAGCTTGGAAACGGAATATCCCGACGACACGATCCAGTTACAGCGATATAATATAATCCAACAGTTGTTCTTACTTCGAGCTCTTTCGCGCTGGCTGTTGTGGACGGTATTGCGGCCGCTAGTAACGAGGCGGCGATGCAGAGAAGAAGACTCAGGCGATTCATCGAAATGATGTCTTACTATTGTCTCTGTAATGAGACTGCGTCACGAGAGCTGTAGTTGCGTCCGAAGAAGAGCCTGGCTGATCCTCTCTTGTAAAGTGTTCTTTGTGAGTAAGCTATCCCAGAGAACGGAATAAGCTGCTGTCAGAAAGACGAGGAATAAGTAGGCTGGTGTTGCGCGAGAATAGGGGTCCCGTGAATTTCACTATACTGAAGTGGAGGGAAATTTCACGCCAACAGAACCAACCTGAAGTCACCTCGGTTGGTTTCTGAATTCAGGGTGATTGTCGAAATCACCCTGAATGCTGACTGCTGTGCATTTGTCACGCGTCGCATGTCAGTTGGCGCGAGAGATGCGGAAGCAGAGCTTCCAACCGGATTCTGCTCCTTCTAAGCGCATGAATACCCTGAAAAGTGAAAGTGGCGCAGAATCAGGTTGCGGCAGACAAGCGAGAAGATCAAGAAATGGCGGCAGCACTTCCGCCGAAAATGAGAGGGACATCCGAACAGAAATCGTTGCTGATGTTTTCCGAGTCGCATGCCATCCCTATAGTTTTATCTGGCCGCGGGCAGATGCCAGACCGTCGGGAAAAGCAGCCGGTCCGACTAATCATCCCCTGAGCCTTGCCGCTGAATCTTGCCGAACAAAACGCTGCCCGCTGGAAGGCAGAAAGGAACTGTGGGTGTGGAGACAGTCAAGTGGAGGCACATCATCTAAACTACACTCAAACGCAACATCCTTAGGAATAGTTCAAAGGTTAGTACACACATACATGTCAAGCTGACATTATTGATTCCGCCTAAGAGTGCTCGCGAACAGGGCCAAAGTGGCAGCCTTCACAACGCATAGAGATTTTTCAAAGTTCACTTTCAATCTATAGTCTAGACAACCATTTTCCAACCAACCCACATTGAAATAATAAATTGGCCCACAAATCAATAGATTTCAGCAAGCATGAATCGGGAAGCAGCTAGTAGTACAAGGTGAAACTGCTGCTCTTCTGTTGAAATTATATTTCCAACATCTTCGGCCATTATTGCTCCTTCCGCATGGAGCAAAACACTTATTTGTGGGACATCAAGTTGGATGTCCTAGTGTGTCCTCCTTCGTACATACTTGGCGCTCCAGTCTCCCCTTTCCTCAACCAACTCCATCCAAAGCAGCATCCATACGCACATGCGTCAGCTCAATCAAACACCACCTGGACCAGCGCCATGATTGCACATGCAGTGGATGCACTGCTGCAGCAATGCGCTTTCTCCATGTGCCACCGTTCCATCATTCACAGTAAGGAAGCAATGCACTATCTCCTTGCTGTCCCACCACCACCACTGCCGCCAGCACCGCTACCGCCACCGCCACCAGCACCGCCGGTAGCAGCACCGTAGTTGCAGATGCCGAGGGTGCATTGTCCGGGGCAGCGCGCACCGCAGGCGCCGCAGTGGTCGTTGCTGCTGTCGAGGTTCACACAGCTGCCGCCGCAGCAATCCAGCGACACGTCGCAGAAGTTGCCGCACGTCCCGCAGTTATTAATGTCCGTCAATTGGTCCACACACAGGCTGGTGGGGACGGAGAGTGGGGAGGGGGGAAGAGGTGGGGGGAAGGGGGGAGGGGTTGAATAACAAAAGGGGTGGGAGTCGGTGCGTGAGAATGGAACGTGAAATAGCGCAGCCTTTGCAGTTTTTGGTGTCAGTCGATTGGCCACACACAGGCTGGTGGGGGAGAAAGAGCGCACAAGGGAAACGGAATGTTAAATTAAAAATTGCAGATTTTGCAGCTGATGAAGTCTGCCTCCTCGTCGACACAGGGCCTTGTTGGCGCAACCTTGCGAAAATGGGCAAGCTGAGAGAGTGGGTGCAATGAAAATGGGTATGTGAAACGATGCCACCTTGAGGAAATACAAGCGCGCTCTTGCAGCTGTTGTCGCCCTAGGCTGATGGGGAGGTTGAGTGGGAGCAACAAGACAAGGGAGCGCGATGGGCACCGTCAGATCAGTGGGAAACCTGGACAACAGGGGATCGACGGTGACCATTTCGAGACTTGCGTGTGTGAGTGCGTCTGTGCGTGAGGTACTTACGAGCCGCAGACAGTCTGATTGCTGGGGCATTTGAAGACCTGCAGTCGACGCCACTTCACTCGCGAGTTACCATCGCGAGCACCACTTCGCGATGTTCGCATGGCGAATCGCTGCAGGGAAGAGGTTCGGACGGAGAGCCAAGCGAAGATTTCATTTTTGCAGCAAGTTGCGGTAACTTATTAAAGATTGAAAGGTAGCTGGGTGAGGGAGGAGCAACGGGAGGACGAGACATCTCCGCCGAGAAAGTGCGATGAAGCATGGGAGGAAGATCTTATCGAAGCGATTTAAGGACTGCGACAGTTGTTGCGAGAGTTGTTCTTACTTCGAATTCTCTCGCGCTGGCTGTTGTGGACGGTATCACGGCTGCTAGTAACGCCGTCACGGCAATGCAGAAAAGAAAACTCAGGTGTATCGACCTAGATTCCATCGATAATGGCTCTTTTCTGTCTCTGAAACAAATCCGTGTCTAATAAAGGTGTAGAATTGCGCCCGAACAAGAATCTATATTGATCTCCGCGCCTGGCGAGGCGAAGTGTTTTGAAGTAGCGTTTCCAGGAGATTACGAATAGTGATTAAGACAGAGTACGCTGCTGCTAGGAAGGCGAGGAAGCTGTATAGCGCGCGACGAGACGAATAATCTAGATCCGAAAGCGTTTGACTTAAGTCGGAAGGTTACTGAGCCAGAAATGGCGGTGACTGGATGGCAGGATGGTGTGATGCGGCAGCACGGTAAGGTGATAGCTGAGAACGTGTAAATTGACACTTGTTATGACAGCTTCAACCACATATCCTTCCTAACAAATGGGAATGTGGAATTGACTTGCGAGCGGCCAAGTGTGGTTGCTGGAGGGAATAAGCGGGACGGATGTTGGGGGATTCGCCAAAAATGACTGCATGACCATCAGTTCTAATGGCTGCCGCGTATGTTTCCTTGCTTGCTTTGCTTCTGTCTGTTTCCCAGCGACATGCTTCCATCATGGGAAGTCTTGGTTGTCCCAGCGACATGCTTGCATCGTGTACGTCTAGCGCGGTTAAAGACGGCAGAGGTCGGTTGAGACCATTTTCCCGTATCTACCGCTTGAGACCATTGCGCACCCAACCGAACCATCCAATGTAATACCCTGTCTCGAATTCCAAAGTTCCTCCTCGGCTTGATTGTTTGATCGGAAACGGAGCCGCGCGCGGCTCGTCACATGGGAAACACACTTTGCCCCACAATTGCCAGTGACGCGGCGCAACTGTATACCCGAGGGAATCCATGAGCTGCCACTGCTTTGCACAAGGCGTCTTGATTTGGAACTTCAATAATGCTGATGAGGTGTATCCATTTTAACGAGTGATAGCTCATAACCAATCAAAAGAACACCGTTTCTGCTCCGCCTTCTATTGCTTACAGAACGGTTGCTGGCCGGAAGGATCAGCTCACCAGCGGTTGGCAAAGCAGTTCAAGCACATGAATATTCCCTACAGGAGCAATTGCCAAGTATCTAGGTGCAATTCATTTCTTTGAAAACCATTGTTCCTGAGCAGGAAAAAGGCAGGTGTTGACCCTTTTTTATTGTTTACGCAACACAGTCTTCATCCCCAGTGTACATGCATGGAGAAGATTAAAGTAACGTACACTATTTCCAGAGGATAACAGTCTCATGTGGTCCTCTCTAATCAAACAGGCACTAGCATGCACATTTCCTTCAAAAAAATGCCCGGTAAAAGTTGTTGGGCTGAGTGCCCCTTCGGATCTTTGGTAGGGTTTAACCCTGGGTAGAGTGATGTAGTAGCGGAAGCGTTTAAATGAAGTCCTTGAACCACCTTCCGCTGGTATGTGAGGGCAAAGTTGTTAGAATTTATATGTAACTGCCTGTAGCTGTAGTTTAGTGTAGTTATTATAAACTGTTGGTGGTGCACCTTCTTTGCATGCTCTGTTTACTATATGTACCCTAGTGCTATAGTGAACATCACTTTTTCCCATTCTCGACTCTCACCTTGGCACAACCTTCTCGATTTCCCTTTGGCCTAGGCTACTAAGCCTAGGCCCTACCTAAAACTTAAACTACCACTTATGCTAGTATCTCAACATGAAATCATAGACTATTAAGTCCAGGCCTATGGGCCCGCCTCACGCTTCCGCTGCTGTTTTTCCGGTCGCGGGTGGCGAGTGACATCTTTTCTGCCCGTCGCGCGCCCCGTGGCACGCGACGGTGCCCTGCCCGTCGTACGCCCTGTGGCACACGATGGTGCCCTAAACCTGCCCATCGTGCGCCCCGTGGCACGCGACGGTGCCCTGCCCGTCGTGCGCCCCGTGGCACGCGACGGTGCCCTGCCTGTCGTGCGCCCCGTGGCATGCGACGGTGCCCTAAACTCCCCGTCACGTGCCCCGTGGTGCGCGACGGTGCCCTAAGCCGCCGCGGAACCGCCCTTGGCGCCTGCGACGGTGTCCTGAGCCGCCGCGTACCCGCCCCTGGCGCACTCGGCGGTGCCCCTGCCTCACCCGCGCCTGCACTCGCTGCAGCCGCCCCTGCACCACCCGGCGCCTGCCCTTGGAGCAGCCGCCCCCGCTCCTCCACTCGGTGCAGCCGCCTCTGCCTTACCCCGCGCCTGCACTCACTGCAGCCGCCCCTGACCTACCCGCGCCGACCCTCTGTAGCCGCTCTGCGGCTTTCTCCCCGCCCACCCCCTCCTCCTTCGTCTCCCTGCAGCCGTGGGGGGGAGGGTATGGGGGTGGCGGGTGTTGGGGTGATGGGTGGTGTGCTTCCCTTCCCCTCCTCCTCCTTTCGTTCCCACTGCTGCAGCTGCCGCTGGGGGGGAGTGGCACTTGGGTGGCGGGTGTGAGACCAACCAGCAGCCGTCCCTCCACCTCTCCTCTCTTCCCCCCTCTGCTGCTCCTGCAGCAGTGTGGGGGGGAGGGGGAGGGGGAGGGTGAGGAGATGGAGGGGGTGACCAGCCAGAGCCAGCCCGCCTCCTCACTCTCCCTGCTGCCCCTCCTGTGGTTGGGGGGGGAAGAGAGTAAGGGGGTGGCATGAATTTCTTGCTGTCGCCTGTCCCTTTGCTGCTGTACCTGCTCTATTACCGTACCTGCTGTTGCTCTTGCTGGTGTACCCCTGCAGGTTGTGTTCTGCACAAACTCCTGCTGCAGGCAGTTATGGGGGAGTGTTAGAATTTATATGTAACTGCCTGTAGCTGTAGTTTAGCGTAGTTATTATAAACTGTTGGTGGTGCACCTTCTTTACATGCTCTGTTTACTATATGTACCCTAGTGCTATAGTGAACATCACTTTTTCCCATTCTCGACTCTCACCTTAGCACAACCTTCTGGACTTCCCCGTGGCCTAGGCTACTAAGCCTAGGCCCTACCTAAAACTTAAACTACCACTTATGCTAGTATCTCAACAAAAATAAGTTGATTAAAACAAGCAAGTACAAAGGTTTATATAAGAGTACAAAGAATACGAAGAGATATAATTAAACTGTTGCGGTTCGATACAGTGCGACTCGGGCAACTGCTCAATGTCGAGTCACTTGTGTGTCCTTGCAGTCGCGCTGCATTTGTCAAGTCAAAGGTCGCTGACCTTTTACTTTCGCGTAACCTCCAGCGGTTACTTCAACCTCCGAGGGTTGACTCGCTGGTGCCTCGATATGCTCTGCTTCGCTTGTGCCTTGGTGTTTCGACACAGCAGAGGCGCTTAAGATTGTTTGTTCCCAACACTCCCCTTCGCTTCTGGAGTGTTGCTGCTGGTGACGTGGCTTTGTCCAGTCAGCAGCATGCAGTACTCGAACTTCTGTTTTCCAAGCTTCTTGGTCAAGTAGTCAGCTGCCATCTCGGACGTGGGACAGTAGGATAGTTCAAGTCTCCCCTTCTCAATCTCGTCTTTCACGAAGAAATATCGCAGAGCGATATGCTTCGTTCTGTTCGCGAATCCATTTTTGTTGGCGATGCGAATTGCAAATTGGTTGTCGCAGAACAGAGTGAAGTTGGGTAACTCGGCTAACTTCGCTTCTTCCAGCAGCTCGCGAAGATAGAGTCCTTCCTTGGTGGCTGAGCAGAGTGCAATATATTCGGCTTCAGCTGACGAGAGAGCAATTAATTCCTGCTTACTCGATTGCCAGGAGATCGGTCCGATAGGTTCGAGGCGGTAGATGTAGCCAGTGCGGGAGCGCCTATTGTCTGAGTCGCCAGCGTGATCAGCGTAGACGTAGCCGATTAATTTAGTCGGTGTGGTTGTGTTCTTGTAGTAGGTAAGGCCGATCGTTGAGGTACTGACGAAGTAGTGGAGAGCGCGGTCGAGCTCTGCCAGGTGTTCTGCTTCAGGCTTTTTGAGGTAGGTGGCGAGCTGGCTTGCGGAGTATGAGAGGTCGGGGCGGCAGGTGACAGCTGCGAAGAGAATGTCAAACATTATATATGTTGTGCTTGTTTAGGCTACAGTGGGTTAGCCTATAGGGGGTACACAATTCTAGGGTTAGGTACTTGTACTGATTTCACTGTTAGTTCAATCATTCCCGTTCATTCATTTCAACATGGTATAGAGTAGGTCCTTCCTAGGACTGATTTTTTTAGGGCCCACCACTACCTACCTACCTGCGTCCTAGGGCGCCTCGGTTTTCACGGCCCTCTAAGGCCCCGCGACCCGCGACCCGCCCCTTAGCGACTCGCGCGCCGTTCCTTAATGCCCCGTCGGCCCACGCGCTCGCCCTTTGCGGCTCCTTACGGCCCCGCGCTTGCCCCTAGAGGCCCCAATCGGCCCCGCGCTCGCCCTTAGCGGCCCCTTACGGCCCCGCGCTCGCCCCTAGAGGCCCCGAACGGCCCCGCGCTCGCTCTTAGCGGCCCCTTACGGCCCCGCGCTCGCCCCTAGAGGCCCCTTACGGCCCCGCGCTCGCCCCTAGAGGCCCCGAACGGCCCCGCGCTCGCCCTTAACGGCCCCTTACGGCCCCGCGCTCGCCCCTAGAGGCCCCGATCGGCCCCGCGCTCGCCCTTAGCGGCCCCTTACGGCTCCGCGCTCGCCCCTAGAGGCCTCGAGCGCCCCCCCCCCCCAGAACGAGCCGCCCGACCCGAGCAGCCCGAAACGAGCCACCCTGCCCGAACCGAGCTGCCCAGCCCGAACCGAGCCGCCCGAACCGAGCCGCCCGAACCGAGCCGCCCAACCCAAACCGAGCCGCGCCGCCCGAACCTAGCCGCGCCGCCCTTCCCGAGCCGCGCCGCCCTATCTGAACTGAGCCGCGCCGCCCGTACTGGACCGAGCCGCCCTACCTGAGTCGCACTGCCTACTGTTTTTGGGGTGCCCCTACTGCTATTACTCCTACTACTGCTATGGCTAGCCCTCCTGTACTGGCTTTCAATGCTGAGGGCCGCCCAGTGAAGTTCGAAACCTGGCTAGATGATCTATACCTCTTCCTACAGCTCACTGCCAAGGAGGACATCTCACTGTACGATCACGCCCTAGGCCATGCTCCTGCTCCTGCTGCTACTGCTGACAGCACTGCCTGCTCACAGTGGCTGACTCGTGACGCCCACGCTTGCTTCGCTATTCGCAACTCCCTGCCGATAGATGAGCGCGAGCACTTTGGGCAGCACAAGACTGCACAGGCACTGTACACTGCTGTCGTTGCCCGCTACTCCTCACCGGCCTCTGCTGCACTAGGCCGTCTCTCTCTTCCCTACCTGTTCCCCGACTTAGCCTCTTTCCACACAGTCGCAAACCTCATTACGCACCTCCGCACTAGTGAGGCTCGCTTCCGCGCCGCCATGCCTGATGAGTTCCTTGCCAAGAACCCACCCCCACTCTGGCTCACTCTCTACCACCTAGTCACCCGCCTCCCTGACACTCTGCGCTCAGTCAGGGACCACTTCCTAGCTCGCTGCCCCACTGAGCTCACCATTGCCCTCCTCGAGAAGGAACTCCTTGCAGCTGAGGCTAGCATAGTCGCTGTAGGTGCCTCTCGTGGCGACCCCCGTACCCCGTTCTTTGAGGGGTGTTCTCCTTCCCCCCTTCTTCCCTCTGTCGCCTCTGCTGCTGCTGTCGATCTCCTTGGTGCTGAGAAGGTCGGGACTGCGTGTGCTTCGAGCGGGCGCCGTAGCGGCAAGGGCAAAGGGGCAAGGGCGGTGGCGGTGACGGCGGGGGAGGTGGTGGTGGGGGCGGTGGCGGCGGTGGGGGTGGTGGCGCGACTGGAGGGGCTAGTGGCAGCGGTGGGGGTGGTGGCGGCAGCGGCAGGGGAGGTGGCAGGGGCGGAGGCGGTGGTGGGGGTGGCGGTGGACGCGGCGGCGGCAGGGGTTGGGGTGGTCGAGGAGGTGGCGGCGGTGGTGGTGGTCGTGGAGGCGCTGGCAGTGGCCAGAGCCAGCAGCACACTCCGTCGCCCCAGGAGGTCCGTAAGTGGTACTCTCAGCACGGGGGGGGGGGGGGGGTGGCTTTAGCTGCACGTACGTCATTCGCACTGGTGACCGCACTGGTCAGCCGTGTGGGGGACCGCACGCCACACAGCGCTGCTTCGCTCGTCTCAACGACGCTTGGCGTGTTCAGTTCCCTCAGGCCACTGAGCTGCCCCGTTGGGTTGATCTCCTGAAGAAGGGGATTGATATCTATGCTCTAGACTTTGATGCTATTCTCACTGCTATGTATTTGATGTCTACTAGTGGAGAGGGTGCTGAGTACCTGTGTGTGCCGCCCGACCCGGGCATTAGGACTAGTGCGTCTGCTGCTCCATGTACTTGCGTGTCTGCTACCCCAGGTGCTGGTGAGGCAGCTGCTCTAGGTGCTTGTGCGTCTGCCCCCCCTAGTCCTGAGTCGACGGCAGCACTGCACACCTTCACACTGGACTCAGATGCTTCTCGCTGCTTCTTTCGTGACCGCACTGCCCTTGAGCCGCTTGCTCTGCCAGTTGCTGTCTCCCTCACGGACCCCTCTGGGGGTCCGGTCATTGCGACCTCCTCCACTGTCCTTCCCTGTCCTGCGGTCCCGTCGGGCACACTGTCAGGTCTCCACCTCCCCTCGTTCTCTACGAACTTGGTGGCAGGTAGTGCACTCCAGGACGGGGGTGTTCACCAGTTCACCCCTGCCTACGAGCGCGTGACACACTGCACGTGTGCTCGTACGGGCCGCCACTTGGCTACCTTCACTCGGCAGCCGGGGTCGGACCTGTACACACTGACCACAGACCACCACCTCAGTTGGAGCTGCTGCTGGTACTGAGGACCCGGGCGTTGGAGCTGCTGCTGGTGCTGAGGACCCTGGAGCTGGTGCTGCTGCTGGTGCTGTGGAGTCGGGCGTTGGAGCTGCTGCTGGTGCGAAGGACCCTGGCGCTGGTGTCTCTGCTGGTTCTAGAGTCGCTGCACGGCAGCGGCGGTACTTCGTTCCGCTCCTTCTGCAGGTTCTTGGTCTCCCGCCTTCTCTCGGTCCTCCTCCTCCCTTAGAGTGTCCACAGCCTGTCCAGTCACGGTTACAGTTACAGCCCGCCTCCCCACTGCCTGCTCCTTCTCCCTACACTGGTCCTACTGGAGGTCTTGCTGAGCGTCGTGAGCCTGCGTCTCGCCCTGCGTCGCCTGTCCGTACTGCTCGCACTAGTGGTTGCGGTTCGCGTCAGCGTCCTCCTCCTGTCCCTGGCACGCACCGGATGTCTCTGCGTCCGTCCACTGCTCCTCTGCGTGCCCCTTTGCCTTCTCCTCCTGAGTCCTCTCTTCCTGCTCTTGCCGACCCGGAGTCGGACTCTCTTCGTGCTGCCAGTCCTACTGTCACGCGTCTCCTTTCTACTGTCGTCACTAACCCTTCTTTTGAGTCCACTGCTGCGTCTGCCCTAGTTGCTGAGCTCGTCGACTTTGCTGCTCGCTGTCGTCTAGACTACGCTGCTAGTCTTGTTGCTGAGTCTGAGTCTGTCTGTCCTCCGTCCGTCGGGGGTGAGTGTGCCCTTGGCACGGACGTCCTTGAGGACAGGCAGGAGGAGTTCCAGTGCTTTGCTGCTGCTTCACCTCATATCGTGTCCATGCTGCTGGCCCCTGAGGGAGACCCGGATGCACCAGACATCCCGAAATGTGCTTCTGCCCAAAGTGCTGCTTCAGAAATTTTCCCGTGGGCTCGTAGTATGGCGCGAGTGGAGCGCGAGTGAGGACCAAGACCGGTGATGACAACCGTGACGAAGGCGTCCTCTGAAATCGATCCTCCACATCGAAGAAGCTTGTCGCGCAGCTCGCAGCAGCGACTGATATACGCAATTCCCTTCTCGCCTCGTTTCATTTCGATTGTTGTCAGCTGCGCCATTAACCGACTTTGGTTTACGCTGTCTGCTGCTTGATACAGGCTCTTCAAGTGATTGTACGCGAGCTCCGCGGAGTTGCCGTAGCCTCGGTAAGACCGTATGTTTTGTTGTTGGGTTGGAGTGATGTTCCTCAGTAGTATCGTGTACGCCATCATCGATTGATAGGTGTACTGCTGCTTCTCATACTGTGTGCCGTTTGTTGGGTATGGCAGGGACCCGTCGAAGAAGCCAAGGATTTGCGCTCCTTTCATCATCAGCTCGAATTCGAACGACCAGGTAAAGAAATCCTTCCCGTCGAAGGGTTTTGTCGTTTGCAGTTTTAGAACGTGCGGGAACTGCGACTGAACTTGTAGTGCGTCCAGCGTTCTCTCTTGTCCCGGTGCAGATTGTGGTTGTGGCATGAAACTGACGGAGCCGCGCTGGGGCTCGTACGGAGCGAAGGTAGGTTGCTCTTGTTGATTTCCGCGTGCGTAGGATGAGTCATCAAGACTCATGGGCGTCACGTTGTTGTTGTTGTTGCTGTTGTTTGATTGCGCAGGTGCTCCTTGCTGATGTTGCTCGTAGAAGGACATGAAGGAGAAGAACTTCTCCATCATGCTTGGATCGAAGCCCGCGCCTTGGTTTGCGGGTGTTTCAGTAGACCCAGCTGCCGGTCTCGTTGTTGTGCCTTCCTCTGTCTGTAGGCCAGAGGCAGGAGGTGGAGTAGGAGTAGTACCAGGAGAGCCGTTGGAGGAGCTCCTCTCCTTTCTGGTAGACATGTCTCTTGGTGTATTAGGTGTTGAGGAGAGATCATTTTAACCCTAACCAGCTCTCATACCATGTTGGGCTGAGTGCCCCTTAGGATCTTTGGTAGGGTTAAACTCTGGGTAGAGTGATGTAGTAGCGGAAGCGTTTAAATGAAGTCCTTGAACCACCTTGTGCTGGTATGTGAGGGCAAAGTAAGTTGATTAAAACAAGCAAGTACAAAGGTTTATATAAGAGTACAAAGAATACGAAGAGATATAATTAAACTGTTGCGGTTCGATACAGTGCGACTCGGGCAACTGCTCAATGTCGAGACAATTGTGTGTCCTTGCTGTCGCGCTGCATTTGTCAAGTCAAAGGTCGCTGACCTTTGACTTTCGCGTAACCTCCAGCGGTTACTTCAACCTCCGAGGGTTGACTCACTGGTGCCTCGATATGCTCTGCTTCGCTTGTGCCTTGGTGTTTCGACACGACAGAGGCGCTTAAGATTGTTTGTTCCCAACAAAAGTTATGGTACCCTAATGAACATGCTATGTAACAGATGCACTATGCTAAGAGCGTGTTCCTACACCTCGTATCAAGAGAACCTCGTACTATCAGGCTCACACTGAAAATTCCCCTAAACCCAAAACCTCTCGCTAGTTTTACCAGGCAACAAGTACACCCTTGATACGAGGTTTCCTGATGTGAGGCCGTAGGAACACACCCTAAGAGCACTTCAAAACATCAACAAATATATACGTACCAATAGAATAGGTGAAGTGTGTGCACAAAAACAGTTGTACCGGTATAATAAAAGACAATATCCCTAAGTTCCTTACACCATATCCATATGCTTGATGTGTCAACCTTCACCAGCATAGGCCAAAGCTCTGTCCAGCCATGCCTTACTCCCAAGGCCAACCAGCAACAGCGTCACTCCCAAGGCCAACCAGCAACAGCATCACTCCCAAGGCCAACCAGCAACAGCGTCACTCCCAAGGCCAACCAGCAACAGTGTCACTCCCAAGGCCAACCAGCAACAGCGTCACTCCCAAGGCTAGTAGGGACCGAAGTCAGTGCAGACGGAATCGCCCTCACTGCCGCGGCATCATTAGCGAAAGTATTACCAGCAAAAGCACCACCAGCAAATGCGTTCTTGGGAAAACCGTTTCTCCCAGACCCAGCAGCCGCCATGACAACCCCCTCTAGCTCCATCACGCGCCTCTCCAGCGCAGCAACATAACCCACTGCCCTTTCCAGCATAGCGCACGTGTCCCCCCGCCCCCTCACCTTCGCCCGCAGCCTCTGCAGCCCCTCACTGATCCTCTCCCTCCTTCGCCGCTCCGCCATGCTGCGTCTCTTAACCCTCTGGTTCAGCGCCGAACCAGTCCCCACGGCCTGGCATGGACGCGATCGCTCGTCGTTCGTGGCACACTCGTCTTGCACATCGCATGTGCAGCCAGTGGCCCTGCTCTGGTATATCACCCCGTGCTCATCTTGTGTGCGCCAACCTTCCGCACCCCTGCACGGATTGTCGCCTGCGGGGGACCTGAGCCGATCATCTGCGTTGCACACAGGCTGCTGCTGAAGGCACACGCCCGCACCAAACTCGTCGCCAGAATGCCACCGAACCCTGCCGCCCATGCCACCCATGCCGTCCACGCCGCTCGTGTCTGATTCTCCCACTCGTCTAGTCGCTGCGCTGCCCAGGATACGAGGATCAACAACCGTGGCACTGCCGCCCAGGATAGGTGTCGTTGTAGCACTGCCCAGGATAGACGTCGCTACGGCACTGGCTGGATTCGGCCGAACGAACGAGACACTGGCCGGTTCGAGCACGCTCCTCCGGCTGTGGCAGGCATGCGGGATATGCCTGGGGCCCTGCTGTCGCATGTGAGAGGCTGTTGCGAAGCTAGTGGGACCTCCTGGGCTTGGGATTTTTCTCTTCTTTCCAGCGTCGCTTGCTGAGTTGGTGCCAGTACTGCTGAAAACGCCATGCACAGCGAATTCGGGGGCCCCACAGCTGCCACCACTGCCACTCCTCTCCCCGCCCGGTCCTCCCTTGCGTCCCCACCCACCTCCACCACGAGCCAATTGCAGAGCGCCATCTGGACGGTACCTGGGAGCAAACGTAGAAGCAAGGGCGGTCTCAAATAGCTTTGTTGATGTTCCAGCATCCGAAAGTGAGGAGAAAGCTGAGAGCCAGTGCTCCCCCTCCCCTCCTTCCAACTGCTGCTCCTGCTGCTGTTGATAATCCCGTTGCTGGTGCTCCTTCCGCCGCTTCCATAGGTTCTGCTGCTGCTGTCTCTGCTTCTGTTGCTGCTGCTGCTGCTGCTGCTGCTGCTGCTGCTGCTGCTTCCGCCTCGCTTGCGTAGACAGGTGCTGCTCCTCTGCCTGTGTGCGCGCCCGCAGGAGAGCCATGAGCTGCGCGCTGTCGTCCTCTTTGTCCCCCCTTATCTGCAGCCTCGCCGTCACCCGGCTTGACAGCACCGCTTCCCCTGCCTTTGCCTCTGCCCTTGCGTCGGCAACTGCTGCTTCTGCTGTCCCTGCTGCTGCTGCTGCCTCTGGCTGCTGTGCTTTCAGCTGCTGAACTTCCACCTGCTGTGCTTCCTGCAGTCGCAGCAAGCGTTCAAGGTGCGAGAGCCCAGCCAGCATGCGCTGTATCTGCACCTTTCCGCTTGCGAGAAGGGAAGAGAGCGGAGAGTGCGGCGGTACGAGAAGGGAAGAGGGCGGAGAGTGCGGCGGTACGAGAAGGGAAGAGGGCGGAGACTGCGGCGGTACGAGAAGGGAAGAGGGCGGAGAGTGCGGCGGTACGAGAAGGGAAGAGGGCGGAGAGTGCGGCGGTACGAGAAGGGTAGAGCGTGGAGAGTGCAGCGGTGCGAGCGGGGAAGAGTGTGGAGAGCGCGATGGTGCGAGCGGGAGAAAAAGGTCGTCCATGGCGAGGAGTGCGGCAGGAGCGAGGGAGTCCGACGGTGGTGGTAACACCGGCGGTGCCCCTCCCATGCTGCTGCTGCTGGTGATGGTGGTGGTAGTGCCGTGGCTGTTGTGGGGAGAGTGCGGCAGTGAGAGAAGGGTAGAGTGTGGAGAGTGCAGCGGCGCGAGCAGGGAAGAGTGCGGAGAGTGCGGCGGTGCGAGCGGGAAAAGAAGATCGTCCATAGTGAAGAGTGGGGCGGTAGCGAGAGAGTCCGACGGTGTCCCTTCCGTGCGACGTCGTTCAGGTTGCGATGTTGTTCAGGTAGAGCCGTGCGACGTCGTTCAGGTAGAGCCGTGCGACGTCGTTCAGGTAGAGCGGTGCGGCGTCGTTCAAGAACTGGCAATACTAGAGGCCAGCGGTTGAGCCTGCGAGCGGGCCTTTACCGGCGGTGAAATGGGCAGCGGACGATATGACGCTAGGAGAGCCTCTCGTCTGAGCCGTCACAATGTGGCACTAGGAGTCTGCACAACTGGCATGAAAGGAGCTGAGATGAAACGACTTCGTTTCGGAAATGAGATGAAAGGCGGATGCGAATCTGGTACTAAGAACGAGACATTCTTCGAGAAATACTGCAACACTTTCTGGGAAGGATTGGAAGGGCACTCTTCCGCTCCGCCGCGTTTGTTGCGATCGCGGCGCCATCCCACCCGTAGGGTGAGTCGTGCGCCAATCGTGGCGTCCCCAGGCGGCAGACACGGGGCGCTCCGCCTCACATGATTGGGGCCACCACACCACGAGCGTTTCCACTCGGACTTTCCTGTCCTGCGCTTGCACTCTGACAGAGGTGGTGAGTTCTCCTCCGACCTCTTGGCAGCCTACTGTGCTGAGCACGGCATTGAGTAGTCGTTCACGCTTCCGGCCTCTCCACAGCAGAATGGGATTGCAGAGCGCCGCATTGGCCTGGTCATGGAGGTCGCCCGTACCACCTTGATCCATGCGGCTGCCCCCCATTTTCTGTGGCCGTTTGCGGTCTGGTACGCTGCGCATCAGCTCAACCTCTGGCCCCGTGTCTCCTTGCCGGAGACCTCGCCCACACTGCTGTGGATGGGGGAGGTTGGCGATGCGTCGCGTTTCCGGGTCTGGGGATCTCGAGCTTTTGTCCGCGATACGTCTGCGGACAAGCTCTACTCCCGTGCCGTTCCCTGCATCTTCCTCGGCTTTGTCCCGGACGCGCCTGGTTGGCAGTTTTACCACGCCACCTCGCGCCGAGTCTTGCCCTCGCAGGACGTCACTTTTGACGAGTCCGTCCCCTACTACCGCCTCTTCCCCTACTGCACTGCCCCGCTCCCCCCCCCGCCTCTCTTCCTCGCGCCAGGTGCTACTGTCGTAGACCCCCTCCCCCCTCAGGGTGCCGCTCCCTCAGGTTTGTCTCAGGTAGACCCGGTTGAGCCTTTTGAGGTAGCTGTCGACTCTCGTCCTGCTGTGGGTGCGGAGCCTGGGGGTGCTGAGCCTGGGGGTGCGGAGCCTGGGGGTGCGGAGCCTGGGGGTGCGGAGCCTGGGGGTGCTGAGCCTTGGGGTGCGGAGCCTGGGGGTGCTGAGCCTGGGAGTACTGAGCCTGGGGGTGCTGAGCCCCAGAGTCCGGAGTCTGGGGGTTCTGAGTCTGGAGGTCCTGAGCCTGAGGGTCCTACACCTGGCGGAGCCCTCTCCTCGGAGCAGCTACGTGAGTGGTAATTCCAGTACTGCAGCCTCAGGAGAGGTACCTCTGGAGCCGGGCGTACTACTGGGACTGGTGCTAGTGCTTCTCCTCCTAGCCGGGAGCTCCCCTCCCGTGAGCGGATCCGTGAGTGGTACGAGCGGCGCTGCACTCTTCAGAGTGGCGTGCCTGGTGTCGCGGACCCCGCTGCTGCTGGTGGTGCTACTGGTGCTCGAGACTCTACTGGTGCTGGAGACTCTATTGGTGCTGCTGGTGCTGCGGCCCCAGAGGTTGGAGCTGTTTCTGGTGGTGCGGACCTGGGCGTTGGAGCTACGGCTGGTGCTGCGGACGCGGGCGCTGGTGCTGCTGCTGGTGCTGAGGACCCGGGCGTTGGAGCTGCTGCTGGTACTGAGGACCCGGGCGTTGGAGCTGCTGCTGGTGCTGAGGACCCTGGAGCTGGTGCTGCTGCTGGTGCTGTGGAGTCGGGCGTTGGAGCTGCTGCTGGTGCGAAGGACCCTGGCGCTGGTGTCTCTGCTGGTTCTAGAGTCGCTGCACGGCAGCGGCGGTACTTCGTTCCGCTCCTTCTGCAGGTTCTTGGTCTCCCGCCTTCTCTCGGTCCTCCTCCTCCCTTAGAGTGTCCACAGCCTGTCCAGTCACGGTTACAGTTACAGCCCGCCTCCCCACTGCCTGCTCCTTCTCCCTACACTGGTCCTACTGGAGGTCTTGCTGAGCGTCGTGAGCCTGCGTCTCGCCCTGCGTCGCCTGTCCGTACTGCTCGCACTAGTGGTTGCGGTTCGCGTCAGCGTCCTCCTCCTGTCCCTGGCACGCACCGGATGTCTCTGCGTCCGTCCACTGCTCCTCTGCGTGCCCCTTTGCCTTCTCCTCCTGAGTCCTCTCTTCCTGCTCTTGCCGACCCGGAGTCGGACTCTCTTCGTGCTGCCAGTCCTACTGTCACGCGTCTCCTTTCTACTGTCGTCACTAACCCTTCTTTTGAGTCCACTGCTGCGTCTGCCCTAGTTGCTGAGCTCGTCGACTTTGCTGCTCGCTGTCGTCTAGACTACGCTGCTAGTCTTGTTGCTGAGTCTGAGTCTGTCTGTCCTCCGTCCGTCGGGGGTGAGTGTGCCCTTGGCACGGACGTCCTTGAGGACAGGCAGGAGGAGTTCCAGTGCTTTGCTGCTGCTTCACCTCATATCGTGTCCATGCTGCTGGCCCCTGAGGGAGACCCGGATGCACCAGACATCCCGAAATGTGCTTCTGCCCAAAGTGCTGCTTCAGAAATTTTCCCGTGGGCTCGTAGTATGGCGCGAGTGGAGCGCGAGTGAGGACCAAGACCGGTGATGACAACCGTGACGAAGGCGTCCTCTGAAATCGATCCTCCACATCGAAGAAGCTTGTCGCGCAGCTCGCAGCAGCGACTGATATACGCAATTCCCTTCTCGCCTCGTTTCATTTCGATTGTTGTCAGCTGCGCCATTAACCGACTTTGGTTTACGCTGTCTGCTGCTTGATACAGGCTCTTCAAGTGATTGTACGCGAGCTCCGCGGAGTTGCCGTAGCCTCGGTAAGACCGTATGTTTTGTTGTTGGGTTGGAGTGATGTTCCTCAGTAGTATCGTGTACGCCATCATCGATTGATAGGTGTACTGCTGCTTCTCATACTGTGTGCCGTTTGTTGGGTATGGCAGGGACCCGTCGAAGAAGCCAAGGATTTGCGCTCCTTTCATCATCAGCTCGAATTCGAACGACCAGGTAAAGAAATCCTTCCCGTCGAAGGGTTTTGTCGTTTGCAGTTTTAGAACGTGCGGGAACTGCGACTGAACTTGTAGTGCGTCCAGCGTTCTCTCTTGTCCCGGTGCAGATTGTGGTTGTGGCATGAAACTGACGGAGCCGCGCTGGGGCTCGTACGGAGCGAAGGTAGGTTGCTCTTGTTGATTTCCGCGTGCGTAGGATGAGTCATCAAGACTCATGGGCGTCACGTTGTTGTTGTTGTTGCTGTTGTTTGATTGCGCAGGTGCTCCTTGCTGATGTTGCTCGTAGAAGGACATGAAGGAGAAGAACTTCTCCATCATGCTTGGATCGAAGCCCGCGCCTTGGTTTGCGGGTGTTTCAGTAGACCCAGCTGCCGGTCTCGTTGTTGTGCCTTCCTCTGTCTGTAGGCCAGAGGCAGGAGGTGGAGTAGGAGTAGTACCAGGAGAGCCGTTGGAGGAGCTCCTCTCCTTTCTGGTAGACATGTCTCTTGGTGTATTAGGTGTTGAGGAGAGATCATTTTAACCCTAACCAGCTCTCATACCATGTTGGGCTGAGTGCCCCTTAGGATCTTTGGTAGGGTTAAACTCTGGGTAGAGTGATGTAGTAGCGGAAGCGTTTAAATGAAGTCCTTGAACCACCTTGTGCTGGTATGTGAGGGCAAAGTAAGTTGATTAAAACAAGCAAGTACAAAGGTTTATATAAGAGTACAAAGAATACGAAGAGATATAATTAAACTGTTGCGGTTCGATACAGTGCGACTCGGGCAACTGCTCAATGTCGAGACAATTGTGTGTCCTTGCTGTCGCGCTGCATTTGTCAAGTCAAAGGTCGCTGACCTTTGACTTTCGCGTAACCTCCAGCGGTTACTTCAACCTCCGAGGGTTGACTCACTGGTGCCTCGATATGCTCTGCTTCGCTTGTGCCTTGGTGTTTCGACACGACAGAGGCGCTTAAGATTGTTTGTTCCCAACAAAAGTTATGGTACCCTAATGAACATGCTATGTAACAGATGCACTATGCTAAGAGCGTGTTCCTACACCTCGTATCAAGAGAACCTCGTACTATCAGGCTCACACTGAAAATTCCCCTAAACCCAAAACCTCTCGCTAGTTTTACCAGGCAACAAGTACACCCTTGATACGAGGTTTCCTGATGTGAGGCCGTAGGAACACACCCTAAGAGCACTTCAAAACATCAACAAATATATACGTACCAATAGAATAGGTGAAGTGTGTGCACAAAAACAGTTGTACCGGTATAATAAAAGACAATATCCCTAAGTTCCTTACACCATATCCATATGCTTGATGTGTCAACCTTCACCAGCATAGGCCAAAGCTCTGTCCAGCCATGCCTTACTCCCAAGGCCAACCAGCAACAGCGTCACTCCCAAGGCCAACCAGCAACAGCATCACTCCCAAGGCCAACCAGCAACAGCGTCACTCCCAAGGCCAACCAGCAACAGTGTCACTCCCAAGGCCAACCAGCAACAGCGTCACTCCCAAGGCTAGTAGGGACCGAAGTCAGTGCAGACGGAATCGCCCTCACTGCCGCGGCATCATTAGCGAAAGTATTACCAGCAAAAGCACCACCAGCAAATGCGTTCTTGGGAAAACCGTTTCTCCCAGACCCAGCAGCCGCCATGACAACCCCCTCTAGCTCCATCACGCGCCTCTCCAGCGCAGCAACATAACCCACTGCCCTTTCCAGCATAGCGCACGTGTCCCCCCGCCCCCTCACCTTCGCCCGCAGCCTCTGCAGCCCCTCACTGATCCTCTCCCTCCTTCGCCGCTCCGCCATGCTGCGTCTCTTAACCCTCTGGTTCAGCGCCGAACCAGTCCCCACGGCCTGGCATGGACGCGATCGCTCGTCGTTCGTGGCACACTCGTCTTGCACATCGCATGTGCAGCCAGTGGCCCTGCTCTGGTATATCACCCCGTGCTCATCTTGTGTGCGCCAACCTTCCGCACCCCTGCACGGATTGTCGCCTGCGGGGGACCTGAGCCGATCATCTGCGTTGCACACAGGCTGCTGCTGAAGGCACACGCCCGCACCAAACTCGTCGCCAGAATGCCACCGAACCCTGCCGCCCATGCCACCCATGCCGTCCACGCCGCTCGTGTCTGATTCTCCCACTCGTCTAGTCGCTGCGCTGCCCAGGATACGAGGATCAACAACCGTGGCACTGCCGCCCAGGATAGGTGTCGTTGTAGCACTGCCCAGGATAGACGTCGCTACGGCACTGGCTGGATTCGGCCGAACGAACGAGACACTGGCCGGTTCGAGCACGCTCCTCCGGCTGTGGCAGGCATGCGGGATATGCCTGGGGCCCTGCTGTCGCATGTGAGAGGCTGTTGCGAAGCTAGTGGGACCTCCTGGGCTTGGGATTTTTCTCTTCTTTCCAGCGTCGCTTGCTGAGTTGGTGCCAGTACTGCTGAAAACGCCATGCACAGCGAATTCGGGGGCCCCACAGCTGCCACCACTGCCACTCCTCTCCCCGCCCGGTCCTCCCTTGCGTCCCCACCCACCTCCACCACGAGCCAATTGCAGAGCGCCATCTGGACGGTACCTGGGAGCAAACGTAGAAGCAAGGGCGGTCTCAAATAGCTTTGTTGATGTTCCAGCATCCGAAAGTGAGGAGAAAGCTGAGAGCCAGTGCTCCCCCTCCCCTCCTTCCAACTGCTGCTCCTGCTGCTGTTGATAATCCCGTTGCTGGTGCTCCTTCCGCCGCTTCCATAGGTTCTGCTGCTGCTGTCTCTGCTTCTGTTGCTGCTGCTGCTGCTGCTGCTGCTGCTGCTGCTGCTGCTGCTTCCGCCTCGCTTGCGTAGACAGGTGCTGCTCCTCTGCCTGTGTGCGCGCCCGCAGGAGAGCCATGAGCTGCGCGCTGTCGTCCTCTTTGTCCCCCCTTATCTGCAGCCTCGCCGTCACCCGGCTTGACAGCACCGCTTCCCCTGCCTTTGCCTCTGCCCTTGCGTCGGCAACTGCTGCTTCTGCTGTCCCTGCTGCTGCTGCTGCCTCTGGCTGCTGTGCTTTCAGCTGCTGAACTTCCACCTGCTGTGCTTCCTGCAGTCGCAGCAAGCGTTCAAGGTGCGAGAGCCCAGCCAGCATGCGCTGTATCTGCACCTTTCCGCTTGCGAGAAGGGAAGAGAGCGGAGAGTGCGGCGGTACGAGAAGGGAAGAGGGCGGAGAGTGCGGCGGTACGAGAAGGGAAGAGGGCGGAGACTGCGGCGGTACGAGAAGGGAAGAGGGCGGAGAGTGCGGCGGTACGAGAAGGGAAGAGGGCGGAGAGTGCGGCGGTACGAGAAGGGTAGAGCGTGGAGAGTGCAGCGGTGCGAGCGGGGAAGAGTGTGGAGAGCGCGATGGTGCGAGCGGGAGAAAAAGGTCGTCCATGGCGAGGAGTGCGGCAGGAGCGAGGGAGTCCGACGGTGGTGGTAACACCGGCGGTGCCCCTCCCATGCTGCTGCTGCTGGTGATGGTGGTGGTAGTGCCGTGGCTGTTGTGGGGAGAGTGCGGCAGTGAGAGAAGGGTAGAGTGTGGAGAGTGCAGCGGCGCGAGCAGGGAAGAGTGCGGAGAGTGCGGCGGTGCGAGCGGGAAAAGAAGATCGTCCATAGTGAAGAGTGGGGCGGTAGCGAGAGAGTCCGACGGTGTCCCTTCCGTGCGACGTCGTTCAGGTTGCGATGTTGTTCAGGTAGAGCCGTGCGACGTCGTTCAGGTAGAGCCGTGCGACGTCGTTCAGGTAGAGCGGTGCGGCGTCGTTCAAGAACTGGCAATACTAGAGGCCAGCGGTTGAGCCTGCGAGCGGGCCTTTACCGGCGGTGAAATGGGCAGCGGACGATATGACGCTAGGAGAGCCTCTCGTCTGAGCCGTCACAATGTGGCACTAGGAGTCTGCACAACTGGCATGAAAGGAGCTGAGATGAAACGACTTCGTTTCGGAAATGAGATGAAAGGCGGATGCGAATCTGGTACTAAGAACGAGACATTCTTCGAGAAATACTGCAACACTTTCTGGGAAGGATTGGAAGGGCACTCTTCCGCTCCGCCGCGTTTGTTGCGATCGCGGCGCCATCCCACCCGTAGGGTGAGTCGTGCGCCAATCGTGGCGTCCCCAGGCGGCAGACACGGGGCGCTCCGCCTCACATGATTGGGGCCACCACACCACGAGCTTTCGCTGTGACAGTATCGCTGCGCTGCACGTTCTTGGCGGCAGTCAACCGCCATCGCACGGGACGCACGCAGTTAGTACAGTACGATGTCGTGGAGGCACTAATCCACCACTAGTGCGTGGTTCGGTTCGATGCCTAGCAGCAGGTCGTGTTACAGTCTGGACCTCCATAGAATGCCGTCGACTGTGTAACTGTGCGAAATCAGAAGTTACACGTACAGCAAACTCTAGGTGCGCTGGCAACGGTCAACCGCTCCGCATGCAGCGATTCATGATGGATGGAGCGCGCTGGATTTTAGATCTGGAAGCTTGGGCAGAAATCCAGTGACCGAAATAGTCGTGGTGTGACTCGTTAGTGAGCTGGAAGCTTGAGCCGAAAGCGAGTGAACCAGAAAGAGAGCTAGTGAGCTGTATCGAGAAGTACCAGCTAGGCCTACTGTACTGTACAGTCTGGAAAACCGACACGGAAGTTACCCTAGAAGCGCGGGAGGGGGGGCAAGCCCGAGGGAAATTGCTGCAAAATCACGAGGCCACAGCAGGAAATTTACCGTCCAGACCAGACGTCTGGAGTTTTGCTCGGTTTTGCCTGGTCTTCTGACCAGCCGTGATCACACTGACCCTGTTCGACAGGCAGGCAAGCCCTTCCGCGGAATCATCACGGCTGTTTCCACTTAGACTTTTTTTCTCACGGTCAGCCCGCAAATTGGTGTCACTGGGCCTTAGCGCCCTGCAACCTGAAGGGTTAAGGGTTAGGCTATCGAACGTGCCGTTAACCCTTCAACTTCATCTCCCCCGAAAGCTCCCAGCTCCTTCTCTCCCGCGCAGACTTTAGCCTAGCTCTAGCCCAGCCCTCCAATCCCCAGAAGGGAGGTTGGCCAAGGGCTAGGCTAGGGTTCCATACGGGAGGGAATACCCACCTCATACCCTACGAAAGTTTTCCCACCAGTGCCCATGCTCTCGCCTCTCCCATCTCTGCCCCTGAAAAAGTCCCTTCCTCACACAACCAAACCAGCCACCAGCCACGCACGACTCTCACTTCTCCACTTCTCCCTTGAGTTACCCAGGTTCCCATGCCATCCCTACGCAAAATTTTAGACCCTGCCCACAATGAAGATGGTGGAAGGAGGGGTTGCAACATCGCCATGACGACCCCCTCCTTCCGACCTCGGGAGGCGCTGCTTCCGATTTCGTGGGTGGGGGGGTAGCCTGGGAGAAGTTACTTCGAAAACTCCTCTTAGTTCTAACCTAACCCTAGCTCTCCAAGGAGGTGCCTGCCTGTCGAACAGGGCCACTAAATTGTGCACGACTCGCGACACGACACGAAATCTGGCGAAGCAGCAAACATCTCGCGACGGTGTTGTCCCACGGAGTGGCGATGATTTCCGAAATTGGTTTCCATGTTTCGAGGTGCTCCTATGAAGTAACAAACTGCAAGGGCTTGACCATTACTGTACCCGCGTGATCAGCGTGTTCTTTGATTCGACCCCATTGAACTAAACCCAGCAAGCTGGGTGTATGACGGTTGAGGGCGATGGGTGCATGTGGGACTGTGTTAACACTTTCAATTTGGTCCTACTATGAGTATGCTCAGTGATTGAACACTATCCAGATTCATTCTCACAATATGTTCTCTGCACCAGCTGAAGTGTTTCAAAAAGACACCACTTATTGCCCCTGATAGACCATTCACTACATAATATCACAGCCATGAATCAGCGCATCTAAACAGCAGATTTACCAATGCGGTCAAAGGCACTGATGCCAGCCACGCGGCCATACACCACACACTCAAGCAGGGAGTTACCACCCAGACGGTTTGCGCCATGCAGCCCACCTGTGTGAAGCACAAGAACACAAGCCATGAGCTCAACAGGCATACTAAGACGTGTACAAACGCCAACACTTGCATCAATTGGGAAACATCTGCTTCCGTGCGCATCTGTTACGTGAGCCTGACAATTTGTTCCACTCACCTGTCACTTCGTCGGCACCCAAGAGCCCTGGAATGGGCGTGCAATCTTCCTTGAATTACAGCCGCTGGTGTCAAAATCACCCAACCTTGCATCACGACAAATGGCAGCTGGTCACCTTTCACGTAAACCGGATTATCCTCATTGCTCACCTGTCACTTCGCCAGCTCCAAAGAGGCCAGGAATGGGCGAGCCATCCTCCTTGAGGATGCGGCCGCTGGTGTCAAACTTGAGCCCTCCCATGCAGTAGTGCAGCGACGGCGTGATGATGGCCACGTACAGCGGGGGCTCCGAGGAGCTGCACGCGAGGGAGAGACACAGGAGGGGACAGGGTGTTGGTGAAGCGGTGGGAAGTTGAGATGGAAAAGAGGGACGTTTGACTTGAGCCCTCCCGTGCAGTAGCGCAGCGATGGCGAGATGATGGCCACGTACAGTGGAGGCTTCGAGGAGCTGCACGTGAGGGAGAGACGTAGGCGGGGACAGGGTGATGGGTGAAGCGGTAGGAAGTTCAGATGAGACAAGGAAAAGTTTGACTTGAGCCTCCCATGCAGTAGCGCAGTGACGGCGAGATATGGCCATGTACAGTGGGGGCTCCGAGGAGCTACAAGGGATGGGGACATGCAGGGGCAACAGGGATGGATGGGTTTGGGAGAGGAGAGGTGGCGAGGTGGTGCGGAGTTCAATGGGAATGGGTTAGAGGATAACAAGAGCGCGGAAGAAAACAACCCACTGGCCAAGGCAAATGACTCAGGTAACCTGTTGGTGCAGAGGGTGCTGTTACACAAGGACATTTAGGACTTTAGAGGCGCCTCAAAAGGCATGGAATGAGCTTACCGAGCGGAGCATGTAAGACTTCCAAGGCACTTAGTGAGCTTACGGAGTGGAACATGCACGACTTATGAGGTGCCTCAAAGGAAGGGAATTGAGGCGGAGAGCACTCACTTGAAGAGCACAGGGAAGACGGTCTTGCCGAAGGGGTCGCCCTTCTCTGCGTCATGGTGGCCGTACGCGTCCAGAGCAGCCTTCACGTTGGCTGCTGGCAGCTTGGTGCCCTCGCTCAGTGCCTCCACGCTGTCAAACTGGGCGGGATAAGGCACGCCGGGGCGAAAAGGTGGGGGGGCAGGGGAGGAAAGAGAGAAAAAGTGGGTCACAAGAACAGAGGAGAGTGGGGTCTGAATGAAGAAGGTGAGGTGGGCTGGGTGGAAACATAAAAGGTGATAACTTTGTTGAAATCACAACTGGCCTGCGCATGGCAATCAGCCATCTTCCATTGCTCTAGGCACCGCCTGAATGAACTGCCCATGGCAAGGCGCCTTTGTTGAAAGGATTTCAGTGCAAATAGTTTCGTGACAGATAGTGACTGTCAACAGCTGAACTCCTGACTTAGCTTGAGATACGGCATTATTCCAAACCGATGTTCACATCCCTGCCCCGTTGCTTCGCTCCTGCACCCACCCGCCTTTCTCACCCTCCTGCATCACCCTCTTCCTTTACACTCCCTCCCCATACCCGCACCTCACCTTGCGGATAAGCCCCTTGCCGATGTAGAACTGGCAGGAGAGCGGGTCGAACTTGTTGATGGCCTCCTGGTTTAGAATCAGGTACGACACAGCGGGCATGTCCGCGCCCCCTGCTGGCGCGTCTGGCACCTCCGGGAGTGGGCCGCAGTGCTTCAGAATCGCCTCCACCACCTGAGAGCAGACGGAAGGCGGTGAAGGAAGTATGTAGAGTGGGGAGTTAAGCGGTGAAGGCAAGCCAGGAGGATCATTAAGTAATGCCCACCCTTTCCACCCTTCCCACCTTGCTCTGTCTGCCCAACCTTGCCGCCCTTTCCACCCTTCCGGCTCTTCCCAACCTGCCTCCCCACCCTTCAAAGTTGCCACCCTTCCCACCCTGCCCCCCCTTCCCGCCCTTCCCATCTTTACCACCCTTCCCATGTCCCACCCTCCCCACCCTTGCCAACCTACCCACCCCTCCCACCCTGCCCACCCTTCCTGCGCCGAACCAGATCTCGCAGAAATCCTCGCCTCTGTGCATCTCTCACATCCCTTTCCCCGCCTGCCACCATTCCCTCGCCCCAGCCCACCTCAGCTTCACTCACCGACCACTCCTCGCAGTCAGTCCGCTCGTGTACTCACCGCGTCCCTGGTAGTCAACTCGTTGACGAAGCGGCCCTTCTCATTCTAAAGAATCCCGCCTCATCCGCGCAGGGCTTCGGGCGCGAGGAACTTGACGGGGTTGCGCGGGTCCTTGGGATCCACGTACCCCGTCGGGTGCAGCTGCACCTAATCCAAGTGCACCAGCCCCGCGCCCGCACCCATTCCCACTTCCACCCATATCTCCCTTTGCCCTCTCCCCTCTGCTTCATCACTCGTGGCGCCCATCCCTCGCAACAGCTCGATTACTCACAGCGTCTCTCGTAGTCAGCTCGTTGACGAAGCGGTCGCCCTTCTCATTCAAAAGAATACCGCCGCATCCGCGCAGGGCCTCGGGCGCGAGGAACTTGACGGGGTTGCGCGGGTCCTTGGGATCCACGTACCCCGTCGGGTGCAGCTGCACCTGATCCATGTGGATCAGCCCCGCGCCCGCCGCCACGCCCAGTCGCACGCCGTCGCCCGTCGCGAACGGCCCGTTGGTGGTCGCCAGGTTTCGCAGCTTAGGAGTGTGCTGGTCCAGCAGACCTCCCTCGGCCTTGTCGGCGGAATAGCCGCCTGTGGCGAGGATGACTGCGGACGCCTTCACCTCCGTCTCTTCCTTGCCGCCCTGAGGAGGGGAGGGGTGCGGTGGGAGGAGGAGGAGACGGGAAGGGGAAGCAAGCAGGGTGACGTTGAGGGCAGACAGCTTTTGTTGTTTTGCTCTTCTATCAAAGGCGGTTTCTCAACGGCTATTGCCACTCAAGTATTTTTTGCTTCTCAACGCACTACGGGCGGAAATTCTACAGCTGCCCGTGTATGTAATTTTCGTCACATCCGCTACGCGGTAACTTGTGTGTGAGACGTGCTGCCAGGACCCGCCCACTTACAGATCCGTCAGCCGCGGGGGTCTCGTACTTGACGCCGGTGACGGCGCCGCTGTCGTCTGTGAGAAGCGCGGTCACACGGGCCTGCTTCACCACCTTGGCCTGCAACAAGCACGCAGAGAGACGACGAGACGACACACACGCACGGAACAAGAATGAGCCACGAATGGGAAAAGCGTGGGACTAATGAGTGACGATGGAAGCATGACGGAAGGGCAGCAGGGACGCGGGGAACGAAACACACCGCGAACGAACCCATCGCCACAGCAAACGAATCCACACGCCACAGCGAACGAACCCATCGCCAGAAATCTGACGTACCTTATCGGCAGGAAGGGCTTCGACGTATTTGATGAGCACGGACATGATGCGGAAGCCGATGTTCATGGGCTTGCCGTCGGGCTTGGACCTGTGCGTGCGCGGATGCTGCTTCGCCGCAGCGGCAGCAGCAGCGGCGGCGAGCAAGGGGCGACGCAGCAGGGAGAAGAAGGGGGACAAGAGGAGAAGGGAGTTCAAGGAAAAAGGCTCAATTGACCTTCCTACATGGAACATTTTCACAAGTGTACGGACCAATCCCTTTTTGTTTTGGAAGTGGAAGTGGAAGTCATGGAAGTGCAGAGCGAACCAGACGAGATGGGGCTCTTTACCATGGATACATAACGAGGGCTTCGAACTCACCGAGTGGCCGCCGAGTTGCGCGATGCTGGAGAGGTCGATCTGGAAGCCCTCGAGGAACGCGACGGCGTCCGCGCTCTGCTTCACAATCACGTCCACCAATGCCATGTCCGATAGGCCCTTGCCGGACCTACAACGAATAGAAAGGAACGCGCGAATCGTGTGAAATGCGCAAGCACACGATGAGAGGACCAGAACATGAGGACTGACCGTCACGAAAACATTTGTTCGGAGCTCCATTTGATGACAAAAGAAGGACAGACGGGACGAACGGCTACAGACGGGAGAGGACTCACTTCTCGGTGTCCTTGGCGAAATCTTCCAGTTTGTCCTCGATGCCACTGGCAAGCTGGGGCCCACTGCGAGCAGCGTTCATTCCTATTGGAGAAAGAATCAAAAGAAAAAATGTAGGGGAAAAAACACTGAGCCATTTGATGCAATTGTCATCATTCATAGCCACATTCAGAGCAAACATTTGCCTTTCGAACGTTGCGATGCAAGAGTTAGGCTGAAAACGGCAATGAAAGACGGAGGGGTTGATGCTCACCAGAGCTCGCCTTGCCAGAGTTCCCGCCAAGCCTGCAAGGTAATCAGAATCATTGAGAACGCCGGATCACAAACAAGTGGTTCAAGACGATGAGAAACGTTGGTACAAGAAATGGCCGAATCCGTGACTCAAGGGAAAGAAAGAAAGAAAAAAAGAAATGAGAATAAGCAGCTTACTGTTCGCTCAGCAACGCTCAGCAACTGACCGCTCGCTCTTTTCGAGGACGAGGACGGATCCACCTCGCTTGACGACTTCCACGGCAGCAGACAGGCCCGCAAGGCCGCCTCCCACCACCACCACGTCAGGGAAAGTAGCCATTTTTGTCACTGCAAGCAGCCGCGAGTACAGCGAAGGACATTAGGAATAATATATTGAAGCGCAGACGAAAGATATTGACAATGATGCATCCTCTCGCGAAGAGAAAGGTGGAGAAGAACATGATCAACATGCGAGCCGTTATACCCCATGAAGGTAAGAAACGAACTCGTGAAGCAGATCTACAGGTCTTGATGCGTAATGAATCGGAAGCAAAGAACGGAAACCGGAAGAAGGCGGAGGCTGGAATCCGATTGCAAACGAAAGAAGATGTCATAGAAACATTATTCTAGGCACCCTGCGATGAAAAAAATAGAGAAATACTGAGTATCTGATTCCAGAAGTCGAGAATGTCACCTTCAGTTACAGAACCGGCTTTTTCCGATTGCAAGTCAGCTGTGGTTTTGAATTGGTCGCTCAGAGGTTGAACAACAGCGCTGGGATTCAGATCAACGGTAAAGGCGTTGCCAGGGACTTGAATGGCGAGGGAGCAGCAGACGAGGACTAGGAGCAGAAGCACCACGCCCTGCACGTGGTGGGAGTTGAGGAAAGACATGGGGGAATTCATCTGCCACGTGGCATCAGCTGTCAGGGGAGACGCGTTGTCTGTCGATGATCTCAAGGAAACTGTACTCTCTTTAGCGTGCGAGGGAGTCGAGATTCGTCTGCTGGCCATGACATGACGAGACGAGCAATCGACCACTTCATGCCGCATGAATAAAGGGCTAAGCAAGAGCAGGCAGATGCCAGGTTTCAGAGGTCGTACAATAATAGTTCAGTCGACCCTTGATATTGTTAAGCGGTGCTGTTGTGCAGCGGAAAGCTTTTCTGCAGCGGAAAACTTTACTAATGGAGTTGCAAGTAGGAATGAAGGAATGTGCTATGTTGTGTTTGGTATTATCATGAAACTACCATGCTGCTGGCAGGGAGGGGAGAATCGGGCATGAAGGTCTGCTGGGTGGTTGGTCGGTTCAAGGAATCACCACCAACACCCCATTGCACGCATTCTCTGGATGACGTGTTAGTTTCGTGCAAAACCGCCTGCCCGGATCGAGCCAATCCTGCACGACTCTGAAGTTATTGTGACTACTCAGACGGGGAGTCTAGATTGATTCGTTTCCATGTATCCCACCTGCCTTGTTTACCACAGCCAAGTGAAGACCCTTGTGACCTGTTTTGACGAGTTTTTTCAGTCTGGTAGAGCTGACCGTCAGTACACACTTCTTTGCGCAGAATGCTTCGCCAGCCAATCACCAGTCAATCTCTACACAAATTCAGCAACCGCCTCGAGGATCTCTCTGTCTCCCTGCTTCGTATCTCCCAGATTCCAGGGGAATTGGCTGAGTCGGAGCCTTGCGTGGCAAGGCGTGGTTACACATTCCAGCACAGATTCATAATGCTGGCATGTCAAATTTTCATCAGTTATTGCAATTCCGGTATTATATTCATCCTAGTTCGCTGTAAATTCCAGCCCAAGCCTTCTCTTGAACGGTTCTTCAAGTAAACATACGAGCTGCCTTTTGCTTTCGTAGAATTTGCTCATCAAGGAGTTGTGAAACATAATTTACTTTGCACTGGCAATAAAATTTGAAAAGCCTGTATTCACATTGGCTTGAACGAAGTAAATACGGTAGGTTACTTCACAGCAACATGTCTCACAAAATTGTGATGGGCATACGGTAATGTCCATGCTCCACCTCGTGCAGTGTGCTCTTTCAAGTACGAGTCACTCATGCACTCTGCTCTTCCTAGTACTGGTCTCTCCCGGCCTGTAATGACACAGCCCTAGAAAAATCACCTCTCTAGAACCCACCATGTGTTGCCACGTGCTCCACCTCTTCCGCTGTGCTCTCCCTCCGCAGCACGTCATTCCTGTGGGGAAACCGACCAAACTTGACAATGATGTCACGGTGTTTGTGAGCAAAGCCCACCCACCCGGACAGGGAGTCCTTGAGTGGGCCTTCTGGTGCCTCTGCTACTGACTCCGACAGCAGTTGCACACACAGGTCCTGGTCTGCTATATCTGGTGAGTGAGGAGGGGGAAGGGGGGGAAATGAAAAGGAAGATTTGAGTTACTGTATGACAAAAAAATGAACACTTGAAGAGAGTGCCTGGTGATTCAGCTGCTGACTCTGATAGCAGCTGCACACAGAGGTCTTGTTCTGCTAGGTCTGGTTGGGGGAAAAAGACACGAGAAGTTTGAGAACCGAGCATCAAACTGGGATGAATTCAAACCATCTGAAACTCAATCTCAGATGCTTAAAAACGAACTGATCAGCGCTCCCCAAACATATGTTCCAAAACGGCTAAAAAAACAGTAAACTGCCTGGAGCTTGTATCTACAGAGCATCTAAGATTGACCCACCTTCTGAATGCATAAATGGCAGGTAGAAAAAGGACCGAATACGAAGGTGAAATTGCTTGTTGAATCCCTTGGCTATGGCCCTGCATTGCACATAACAAAATCCATCTCTTGGTGAGGACAAGCAGCCGCAATAAAAACATGGCACTTCCACACAAACTCCAGGGTCATGAACAAAAAAGAGGAGTAGAAGCACATCAGCAATGAAACTCGTTAGACATGAGAATTGGATACGGGCAGCACAGAGCGCAGCTTGGAGAAGATATTTGCTTGGATAAATAAGAAAGTGACTCAAGTTTAACGGCACGAGCTGTTAGAAAGAGAAAAGAAGGAGCAGAGAGCCAGTTTTGACTGCACAACAGGGTGCTCTAAAGGTGCGATTACAAAGGGACTGAATTCAGTCACCTTTTTGCGACTTCACGGGCCAACGCGTCCTGTAGCAGGGATGGAAGGACGTGTGGGAAAGTACGAAGAAGGGGAAGGTAAACAATTTAGACTCAGCCCAGGAAGAGCCCTGAAGAGGGATTTCCAGGGAGGGAGGAGGGAGGTTATGGGAAAGGACGAGGAGATGCAGATGAAAAGGAAGACTATTCTGTGAGTCACGGAAGAGTTTGGAACGACAATCAGTTGGTCAGATTGCGAAAGAAAGCGACTCGATGCAATGATTGTAATGATGGTGCATGTTGGAATGAAGGTGGCATCGCTTGTGGTGCCATCACAGGGAGATAGAGTCGAGATAATGAAAGACTGTCTGAATTATAGTAGTAGTGAGTATTTGAGGTACATGCTGCAGAGGGTGAAGAGGCTCTTGACGGTTTAGAGATGACAGTGAGCTCTAGATTGTAGGAATTGCAGTGACGTGGACGCTGATTGCAATGACGTGGATAAGCGTTGCGGAAGGTGACGTCAGCACTCACCTGAGCAAAGGAGTCAGGCGATCCCCTGAGGCTGTTCCTCGTAAACTGGTCCAGCAGCACGACCAATGCCAGCGAGCCACGTGGCGTGTCTTCCCAGCCTGCCAGCTGGCCTGACGCAGCGAGCGGGATGAGGGGGGCGAATCTGGCGCGGATAAAAGCGTCCACGTCAGCATCTTTGCGGAACCAGAGAGATTGCTTGGCTGCCACGACATCATCTTCTGGTGCTGGGCCCTGCCAAGGAGCAATAAGAGGGTTGGAAGCACAAGAAAATGCTACGTTTGGAAAGGGGGTTGGGAGTTGGGAAAAACTTACTTCAATTCAAAATAATGCTTGGCTTGGAAAGAGATTTGGTACTGCCATTTTCTCACAGCATAGTCAATTCGTTATTAAGAATTCTCTGAAACCGACTCACAGCATAATCAGGCGCCATGAAGTCGCCGAACCAGTACACGAGAATCTCGTCAGCTGCCTTGTCCACGTCAGCAGGCGTCACCCCGCTGCTGCTCGTCGCTACCGGACCGTCGGAAGCCATTGCTGCCGTCACTGTGGCGGTAAAGTGCCGGCGTTGGTTACGACCGGCAATAAATTTAAGAGCTGGAGGATCTCTGTGAGCGACAGGCGTGGCCGTGGACCCTGACCAGATGTGTTTTTTCTTGATGGCGACGCTGTTGTCGCAGCAGCAGCTACAGATGCTACTGCTGTTGCTGCTGGTAACCCTGTAACTGCTAACACTAGATCTTGACAGTCCGCCAATCCCTGAATGAAATTGCGTGGTAACAGAAAATTTCAAGGGTAGATGCACAGGCACCCGTTGAGACCTTGAAATATCGGCTCTCTTTGACGAATCTGGGCAAGAGAAGCGGAATTGCGAAAATGGAAATATTATTTCAATCGCCGAGGCTTGTCTAGCTCTCGAAAATACCGAGGCTTCGAGTCTAATGGCGAGCATCGGGCTGAAACGCTTTTCCGAATAACCGGCTGTCTCAGACCCAACGGCTAATACTGAAATTCCGGCAAATGCGTTTGATAGAGGCGCGCAGCCTAGGCTAATGAGCAGAAGTCAGAATGGATCTTGTCTAGAGATTTCCTCATGTGGCAGAGCAGACTGTAGTGTGAAGTGAGGTGCTGCCTCGGCGGTAGCAATTGGGAGGTTCTTGAAGTTGGCAAGAATAGTGGAACCACACATCGCATCATTGTAGGCGCGGATATGGAATTCGGAATTTGATAAGACTTCGAATCTTGGCTAGGTTTGAAAGGGTTCAGATTGTTCTAGTACGGTCAATTCAGACTTCGTAATTTTGCCGTTCTGAACCGTTCATAATCGCCTCATACTTAGCTAAAATTTGGATAGCACTCTGATTTTCAGACTGGATAACGCCTTTCACCGTTTCGAACCGCTCTAATCACACTTCTGACCGGAGAAACTGCCCTGGAGAATATCGGTCAAAGCAAGGCAAACTGCCCCAGCAGCCCCGAAAACCAGTGAAATATGACCTGCCTCGTGCGCGGTGCAGCTCGGTTGGTCCAAAGACTTCTCAATTCTCTGCCATGAAATGTATCAATAGGGAAAAACATTTTATGTGGGTGTTCACTTTAAGGCGTGGATTACCGTATGCATGGCACTAATATATTTCCTACGGTACGTATATCCGAAGTAATGTTCCGACCTAAGGCAATTGCTGACGTGTGGGAACAATCTCTTCCCTCCAACCCAATGCTATTGCGGCTCAGCGGCAGTTTCGGCTCCTTCCTCTTCCACTGCGTTTGAAACACACACCCATCACAACCACGCCATGAAGAATATCAGAAGTAGAGCATGATAGCTTCCACTGCTTTCATATATAAACGAAATATGGTACAGTACATGCATCAGGTAATGGCTGAAATCTGTGAGGAAACATGGAAGTTAAAAGTGCAGTCAGGTTGATTCATAGGCCATGATGATGGAAGGTGGAACGGCATGATGTGTGCATGCAGAGATCTGAGTGAAAGTACATGCGAGAGAGAGAGAGAGAGAGAGAGAGAGAGAGAGAGAGAGAGAGAGAGAGAGAGAGAGAGAGAGAGAGAGAGAGAGAGAGAGAGAGAGGGAGAGAGAGAGAGAGAGAGAGAGAGAGAGAGAGAGAGAGAGAGAGAGAGAGGAGGAAGGGGTGGGGGGGGAGGGTGGGGAGAGAGAGAAGTAGAGAGGGATGAGAGAGGGGGAAGGAGTAACAGAAGGGAGGCATTCAACTACCGTGATCCTTGTGGGCTTCAACATCCTTGGGCGACGTCAATGATTTTAGCTCCTCTCGTTTGGCAGATCCTCCTCCCCCACTACCACGGTAGTTTTGCTTCACAGTAGACTGCTGGTACATCACCCCACCAACGATTGTAATGAATAGACATAGCACTCCAAACGGGGATGCGTGCTTATCCCATATCATCACGTTGATGACGACAGTCAGCAGCTTGTTCGTCACGCCAAGTACAGTAAACGCCGTGGCTGAAATCGCTTTTCTGCACGCGAAACCGAAGAAGCTTATAGCGAGGCCGAACGCGCAGGAAAGCAGCACAGGGAAGACGATCCCGAATTCCCACGACGCCGTGCTCGCGGCTTTAATCGTATCGCGAAATTCTCCCGTGATCATCCAGAAAACGGGAGCCATGAGGAGGGAGAGGAAGTTGTTGTAAAGGACGAAACCCCAGGTGTTCAGTCCCAGGCTGGTGACTATATGCTTGATGTACACCATCTCGAATGTGATTGTAAAGAGGTAAGCGAAGGCCCAGGTGTAAGCTCGGACGGTGTATTGGCTGTCTGTAAACACGTACCCTACAGCTCCCACTAGAATCACTACCAGCGCGCCCAGAGTGTAAGGCCCTGGCCATGGCTGCTTCCTGAATAAGTAATCGGCGAACGCGACGAGGAGGGGCGTGGAGGATCGGAAGATGATGAAGGTGTCGACATTTGCGTAGCGAAGCAGCGAGGTGTTGGTGAAAATCGCCATGTAGAATACGAAAGCGGCCGGAATGAATTTTTTGATCATGTCCCATCGGATCGGGTCGTGGACTAGGAGTTTAAATTGACCGGATGTGACGACGGCGACGACGCATGTGAGGTACTGGAGAGAGGTTAAGAGGCTCGGGTAAGGAAAGACGCCGATGGCGAATTTGTTGATGATTGCGAGGAGGCTGGAGCAGAGAGCGTAACCGACGGCTAGCGGGAGAGCGGTTAGGTCGCCTAAGTTGATGTTGACGCCGAATAGCTTGACGCTCGTGTTCTCCTTGTACCACGGCGCCATTGCTGACGTGTCAACGGTAGAGCAATTGCCGTTTTACTGGCTGATCGGCGACGGGACGAGACTAGCGACCAGCGTCAACACCATGAGCGGGATCTACAATGGCAGCACGAACCAGTGACGCTTTATGGACCTCCATAAATTACGCGCACGAAGCAGGCTTCAAGTCGTAGGCAAATAGCATGGGAAAGACGTGATGCATAGGAGATCAATCATAGGTTAGGTGGAGTGGAGCATCTGATAAGGGCTGGTGAAGTGAGCACGCAGAGGCGGGTTGGAGAAATCAGGAGTGTGCTGTGGGTAGTGGTTTTCCACACGGTAAACATCGGTTCTTGGCAAATCCGTGCTGGACATTTCCTGTGAGCTGGTTTGATGCGGTAGCGGTTCGATGCGGTTTGGTGTGAATAGAATCAGGCCGGAGTTGCAAATTTGCATAATTTGCTACAAAAGTCCACCACAACCCACATATGAAACATGTGCTGAATCTTGTACTGGAGCAACCCAAAACGAATTTGGAGGGAAGAGGGAATGATCAGCACTTGATGCCTGTCGGTCCTTCGGGATTTGGTTCCTAGAAATTTGTTCCTCAAGCAGCCATTCAGGACAGTGAAAGCTTCTATTAGTGTCGCAGGCTCGTGTGTTGAACTATCATCAGTTTCGAATACATTCCGTATTTTCTTGCACGAAAATATGGCGGTCGACTCGCAAGAAGCCATCCGCCTGGCGTTCCTTCTCGAGCCAGGCCACAACGTCAGCAGTACGGATGGTTTTGATTATCTTGGCACCCGACGGTTTCTTCTTAAGACTAAAGCTCAAGACGCGACCCTCCAGCGACACGTAGGTGATCATAATGATGCCTCCGGATGTCATATTGTAACTCTCGATCCATGTACAATGCTCAAACGGCAAAGATACGCTTCGACCCGCATTGAGTCTATATTTATGATACGACATTAGACGCTTGTTCTGCGATCTCCGAATACTTTGTCGACGTGGATGGCTGAGGTCTGCTCTTCCCTATCTCGACATCGTTGTTGAACGTGGTAACCACACCCTCCCCTCGCAGTCCCCTCGCACTCCCCTCGCCTTTCCCTCGCAATCCCCTCACACTCCCCTCTCACTCCCCTCACACTTCCCTCCCGCACCCCAGCACTGGCAGCACGTGTCAGGAGTGGGCTACGCCGATTTCCGCGCCTTCCTGCGCGCCCAGCGGGACACGTGGCGGCAGGAGCGCGAGGCAAGCAGGGAGGAGGAGTGGCGCGCAGCACCCACAGCGCCCCATGCTGACGTGGCTCCTCCAGAAGCTGATGCAGGGCAGAAGGCTCAAGGGAAGGTCGATATGGGGGAGGTTAGCATGGGGGAGGAGGTTGATACGGGGAAGGCTGGTATCGGGGAGGTTGTAGGGGAGTTGGGAACGGTTCAGGCAGACGGGATGACAGTGGCTGATGTCCGTGGGGAAGAAGAAGAAGAGTCGGAAGAACGGCTTACGAAGCCTGCAGCAACTGAGACTGTTGTGGCAGGAGGACAGAGTACTGTTGCTGCTGATTCGAGTGCTGGTGCTGGTGGTGCGGATGATGCTGGTGGTGGTGCTGCTGCTTCTGCTTCTGCCGTTCCCGATGTTGCTGCTGATGCTACTACTAAGACCTCCCAAAGCACTGACACGGCTGCTCTTTTCGCGAGTGGTAGTGCTGCCGGCTCCATAGCTGCTGCTGTAGCAGCAGCACTTGGAAAGCCAGAACCTGCGCAAGTTACTCAACCAGCAACAACCGCGCATGTTGCTGCTGCATCCTCTAAAGCTGCTGCTCCCACTTCTGATGGGCCTGAGGAGCAGAGGGAAAGCGGAATAGAGGAGGAGGTGGCGATACGGATCAGCGCAGCCAGTGGCGCAGGTGCTGCTGGTGTATCTTCTGATGCGCGCACGGACAGGGAGAGAGGGGACGAGGAAGGTGGGAATGAAGTTGCATCATCATCATCCGCAGCAGTGGAGGAGGAAGAAGAGGAGGAAGTAGGAGTAAAGAGACGAGACGGAGGAGCGGGGTTGGCAGCTTCAGCAGCAGCAGCAGATGTAGCAGCAGAAAATCAAAGGGACAAGAAGGAACAGCAGGGCAGCAAGCACAAGGACGGCAAGCAGGACGAGAGCAAGCACAAGGACGGCAAGCAGCCGCCGTCCCCTCCGGCCCTCCCTGCTGGCTTCACCTCCTCCATCTGCAGCGTTCTCCCAGAAGCTTCTCGGAACGTTCTTCCTCCTCCTCCTCCTCGGCCTGGGGCAGCAGGGGAAGCGGAGGGGAAGAAGGGTGCGAGGAGAGGGAGTGAAGGGGCAGGGAGCGAGGGGGGTGCGGGGAAGGCGCTGGAGAGGAGGAGATCGGCAGGGGAGGCGGTGGCAGGGAGGGGGAGTGGGGAGGTGGGCCCACCTGTGCGCATGTGTGCTGTCTTCGATGATTGCCTCGCTTCAGGTGCGACACTGACACTGACACTGACACTGACTACCTATTTGTTCTGGGAGAAGGTTCAAAAGTAAACCTCGTTTTCAGTCCAACAACCATCCGACGTTCGATACTTTTCTCATATGTGGCCCTTTGTCGTCCTCTTATCTTTCTGCATCTTTTGAGTCGACTCAAAAGTCAGCTCTTGTTTTCAGTCCAACAACCATCCGACATTCGATACTTTTCTCATATGTGGCCCTTTGTCGTCCTCTTATCCTTCTGTGTCTCCCCTTCCGCCTCAGAAACCACCTCTCGCACTACTCTCTCCATCCATCCTACCACCTCCTCTCCTCATCACCCTTCCCCGCCCCTCCCTTCCTCCCTTCTCCTCTCCTTATCGCATCGTCTTCCCTTCACTGAACGATGTTCAGTTCACCTGGCACCACCCTGACCTGACCTGCTGGCATACGGGCTGCTTGCGCCAAACGCACCTCTTTCCACTTCACCCCCCCCCTTTTCTCCACGCCCCCTCCCTCCCTGCAGTGAACAAGGTGCAGTTCTCCCGGCACCACTCGGATCTGCTTGCTCGCGTGCACGGGGGCAACGTGTCAAGCCAACGTGTGCCTACTGCCCCTCCCTGACCTGCTTGCGCCAAGTGCACTTCTTCCCCTCCCCTCTCTCCCCCTCGGCCAGTGAGCAAGGTGCAGTTCGCCCAGCACCACCTTGCTGCTCGCCCGCCTATGGTGCAACGTCTGCCTAATGCGCCCCACTCTCCACCACCACGATGAAAAACCCTTCTCTCCCTCCCTGCAGTGAACAAGGTGCAGTTCGCCCGGCACCACCCTGACCTGCTCGCCTACGGGGCAGCGGACGGCACGCTCCGGCTGTGCTATGTGCCGTGCAGCCGGGGGGGCAATAAGTCAGGTGGCGCAGGGGGGAAGCGGGGCGCTGCGAGTGTAGCTCGAGTGAAGCACGAGCTTAAAGGGCACACCAAGGAGGTGACTGGTGAGTGAAACAAAATCAGGCAGACCCATCCTTCTGTGGAGTCGCTCCCTCTTAAGTTGGCTCAACACTCATGGGAAAGGAGAGAGGGGTGCTGTGAGCGTGGCGCGAGTGAAGCACGAGCTCAAGGGACACACCAAGGAGGTCACTGGTGAGTGAAACATCTGCCCCCCCCACTCACTCACCTCTTTCTTCCTCCCCCTAGTGAACAAGGTACAGTAACAGTTCTCCCGGCACCACCCGGACCTGCTGGTCACCGTGACCTCGTGAGTGAAACCCGTCCTGCCGGGTGGAGTGGAACCACTCCTCGCTTTCAAGCTTCAAGGACGGCCACTCTTCTGCCTATGCACTTCAAGATTCACATTGGGTGCACGACGGGCAGAGCCGGTGCAGCAAGAGGATGAGTCTGCAGGCAGTCTGTGTGCTCCACTCCACTGTCTCCACCTATGAGCAATCTTATTCTCTTGCTGCACCTGCCCGCCATTCATCCCACCCACGTGGCAGACTTTGATTGGTCGACAGACGACGACTACATGTGCTCGTCGTCGGCAGACAAGAGAGTGCGCGTGTGGGACGTGGGGTCGGGGTAGTGCCTGCGGATCATCCACCTACCCGGGACTTGAGTCGCCTCTTTCTCTTCTGTGTGATCCACTCCACTCCACCTATGACCAGTCTCATCTCTTGCTGCACCCGCCCGCCCATCCATCCCACCCACCCACCCGTGCACACATCCATCCACGTGGCAGACTTTGATTGGTCCACGGATGACGACTACCTGTGCTCGTCGTCGGCGGACAAGAGTGTGCGCGTGTGGGACGTGGGGTCGGGGCAGTGCCTGCGCATCATCTACACAGTCATTCCACAGACCTGCATCATCTTCCACCCGGTACGGAGGAATGCGCAGACTTGCATGCATGAGTTTGCACCCACCCAGTTATTACCCATACACGCAGGATGGACGGGACATGAATGTGGCAGTGCTCTCATGCATGAATGTGTCAGTGCTCTCATGCATGAATGTGTCAGTGCTCTCATGCATGAATGTGTCAGTGCTCTCATGCATGAATGTGTCAGTGCTCTCATGCATGAATGTGTCAGTGCTCTCATGCATGAATGTGTCAGTGCTCTCATGCATGAATGTGTCAGTGCTCTCATGCATGAACGTGGCAGTGCTCTCATGCATTTTGGGTCGAGGCAGTGCCTGTGCATCATCTACACGCTCATTTCCCAGGCCTGCATCATTTTCCACCTGGTAAGGACGGTTTATTCCCCAGACATGACTTACACAACACGTGCGGGGACATGCAGCGGTCTCACACATGTGGGGTCGCGGCAGTCCCTACGCATCATCTACACGCTCACTCCGCAAACCTGCATCATCTTCCACCCGGTAATGACTCATTAGGAGCTGACAGCAATGCGCTCAGCATGGGGCTAGTGGTGAACTGTGCCGCTCTCTCCTGCTCCCATCCCTCCCAATTTCCTCTCATCAACCCTCCTCCCTCGCTGGTAGCAGAACAACAACTTTCTGGTGGTAGCGAACAGCAAGAGGGAACTGACGGTAATGAACTTCAGCATGGGGCGAGTGGTCAGCCGCGTGCCTCTCTCCTGCTTCCATCCCCACCATCCCTGCCTTCCCTCTTCTCCCACTCCAACCCTTCCACTCACCAGCAAAACAATAACTTAACTTCCTGGTGGCGGTGAACAGCAAGCGAGAGCTGACGGTAATAAACTTCAGCATGGGGTGAGTGGTCAGCCGCGTGGCCATGGACAGCAACGTCCGTTCCCCCTGCCCCTTCCCACCTTCCCCACTTCCACCTCACTCCACTCCCTTCCCCCTCTCAGCAAAACAACAACTTCCTGGTGGTGGCGAACAGCAAGAGGGAGCTAACGGTGATGAACTTCAGCACGGGGCGAGTGGTGAGCCGCGTGGCCATGGACAGCAACGTCACTGCCCTCGTCGCTGATCGGACCACCATCGCCTCCTCTGCAGCAGCTGGTTCTGCCACCACCAGCGGCAGCAGCGGTGGAGGAGGCGGAGGAGGAGCGACGAGCAAGGCTGGAGCAGCGGCGGCGGCGGGAAGCGGTGGGTTTGGAGGGGGAGCAGGGGAGGCGGACAGTGTGGTGTTTGTGGGGGACAGTGAGGGCGCCATTCACAGCTTCACAGTGGACAAGCAGTCGGGCGCTCTGCTGCGCCGCCACAAGACCGTTGCTGGCGTCGTGCACCCGGCGCCAGTGGCTTCTCTGCACTACAGCCCGACATCCGTGCTGGCGAATGGGCCGGTGCTCCTGGCATGCAGCAAGGATGGCTGCGTGCGCTTCTACACGTGAGTATTGGTGGGGAGGTAGACGGTAGTGGGTTTGGTGGGGTTGCAAAGGAGGCGGACAGTGAGGGACAGTAAGGGACAGTGAGGGACAGTAAGGGACAGTGAGGGACAGTAAGGGACAGTGAGGGACAGTAAGGGACAGTGAGGGACAGTAAGGGACAGTGAGGGACAGTAAGGGACAGTGAGGGACAGTAAGGGACAGTGAGGGACAGTAAGGGACAGTGAGGGACAGTAAGGGACAGTGAGGGACAGTAAGGGACAGTGAGGGACAGTAAGGGACAGTGAGGGACAGTAAGGGACAGTGAGGGACAGTAAGGGACAGTGAGGGACAGTGAGGGACAGTAAGGGACAGTGAGGGACAGTGAGGGCGCCATTCACAGCTTCACGGTGGACAAGCAGTCGGGCGCTCTGCAGTGCCGCCACAAGACTGTACCCCCCTTAATGTGCCCGCACCCCCCTCCCTCCCCTCCCCACCCCTCTCCACCCTCTCCCCACCACCAGCACCGCTCTGGAGCTGAACGGCTATCTCTTCCTCAAACACTCCCTGCATGTCTCCTATTATCTCAACCTCTATGGCACTCTCTTTACCCACTCCATCCTTTCGTCTTCCTCACAACCCACCAGCACTGCACTGGAGCTCAACGGATATCTCTTCCTCAAGATATCGCTGCAGCTCTCCTCGCGGGCCACCAACATGAACGCTGCCTTCTGCCCCCCGCTTGGGCCCTCCGGGTCGGGGGAATACATCGGTGAGTTTGCAGTGGTAGTTGGAGAATGTTTTTGCAGTGGTAGTGAGTGGTGAGAATTGGTGGTTGATGCCGCCCTGCCCACTTGAGGTGCCTCAAAAGCCACCAACATGAATGCCGCCTTCTGCCCCCCACTTGGGCCCTCAGGGTCGGGGGAATACATCGGTGAGTCTGCAGTGGTAGTTGGAGAATGAGCTCGCAGTGTTAGCCAATGGTGAAAAGTGGTAGTCAATGCCCCCCTGCCCACTTTTGATGCGCCTTGAAAGCCACCAGAAGTGCAACATGAATGCCACCTGCTGCTCCCCCCTTGGAACCTCGGGGTCGGGGGAATAGATCGGTGAGTTTGGAGGCCATCCTATAGTGTTTTCCTACCAGCGCGCGCCTGTTGTCTATCCACCCCCCTTCCCACAATTCAACATATTCCTCCAGTATCGGACTTTCCGGCCTTCGTCCTGCTGTTCCCATGGCGTCGTTCTTATCACGCTGTTCCCATTCTACTCTTCCCATCCTGCCCCCACTGTTGCTGCTCTCATGCCACTGTCCCCATGCCATGCCTCCCATGCATGCAGTGACGGGCAACGCCGACCATCACGTGTACTTCTACGACTTCATGACACCTTCTTGCTTCTTGTGCCGCCTACGGGAATTCACTCATAGGGTTGTGCGACAGCTCCCAACCTCCCTTTCCTCCCATCGTTCCGCTGTCCCCTTCACACTCTTCCCATGCATGCAGTGACGGGCAACGCCGACCATCACGTGTACTTCTACGACTTCATGAAGCCTCGCAGTCCACTCGTGGCGCGCATTCCTGTGAGTGTGGGAATGAGTTTTAAATAACCTTAAAATGACTTCTATATTTTACTCGATGCCGACCACCACGTGTACTTCTACGACTTCATGAAGCCTCGCAGTCCTCTTGTGGCGCGCGTTCCGGTGAGTTATTGTTCCCCGTGTTCCTGCTGGTCAGTAATCCTCCTCACACACTCAGGGTCGGGCTTACACGAAACTGCAGCTGCATGCCTACAGTGTAGGCTCACGGCTTATGATGCTACAGCTCTGTGGTTGGTAATAAATTGCTTTTGAGGCGTCTCAAAACCGAATTGTAATCTCGCTGCTGATTCGGTAATGCTACAGGACTGCACCTGCCTGATGATGCTCACAGCTCCCGTTGTACCTTTCCCATCGCCTCCCCTCCCCTCCCCTCCCCTCCCGCCCCACTTCTACCTCACAGGGACACAAGGCGATGGTGGTGGATGTGAGTTGGAACAACAGCAACACTGTGCTTGCCTCCTGTGACTGCGATGGGGTGGTGGCACTGTGGCAGCGGGTTTAGCTCCTGATACCAGTGCGTGCATCAAGAGCAGAGCTCCCAATGGTGCGTGCTTCACTAGCACCTCTGGGAACAACAACAACACTGTACTCGCCGGTGGTGGCACTGTGGCAGCGCGTAAAAGAACTGATAGTGCGCCTCAAGAGCATAGATCCTCGTACCGTGAATGTTTGCCTCACTAGCACCTCTGGGAACAACGGCAACACTGTGCTTGCCTCCTGTGACTGATGGTGTGGTGGCACTGTGGCAGCGCGTTTAAGCGCTGACGATGTGCATGTTTGAGGCGCCTAAAGAATACGCCCAAAGCATTTATTTGGTCCGTGCATGCATGTGGAGCGCATCAAAGCAGGCAAGGCAACGCCTGTGCGTCGTGACTCGTTCCTTCCCTGTGATGATACTGGAGGTCGGCAGTGTTGGGCTGAAGTGCCCTAGGATCTTTGTAGAGTTGAAGTCTGAGTAGAATTGTAGTAGCGGAAGCGTTTGAATGAAAGTACTTGAACCACCTTGCGCTAGTATGTGAGGGCAAAGTAAGTTGATTAAACAAGCAAATACAAAAGTTTATATAAGAGTACAAGGAATACGAATAGATAAGTTAAAACCGTTTTACTGTTGCGATTCGATACAGTGCGACTCGGGCAACTGCTCAATGTCGAGTCAGTTGTGTGTCCTTGCTGTCGCGCTGTATTTGTCAAGTCAAAGGTCGCTGACCTTTGACCTTCTCGTAACCTCCAGGCGGTTACCCTAACCTCCGAGGGTTGACTCGCGATGCTTCGATTCGGACTGCTTCGCTAGTGTCCTGAGTTTCGACACGACAGAGGCGCTTAAGACTTATTATTCCCAACATGATTGACGGGGTTACTGCTCCACGCCGCCAGGCTGGACCCTGCCCCTGTATTATCGGATTCAGAATGCACCCCCGATACAAGTCTGAGGCACAGCCTACACTACTAAAAATAGTCAACAAACGACAGCGGCAGAGACAACATCGACAGCAGCAGAGACAACATCGGCAGCAGCAGAACCATCATCGGCAGCAGCAGAACCATCATCGAAAGCAGCAGGACCAATGACACCAGTCATCGAAACACCACCAACACCCGCACAACAGCTGAACCCGACTCAACGAGAAGTCACCGAAGCGCAAACATCGTCGCCAACTTCTACTCCAACTCTGACGCGTATCAACGCTCACCCGGACATCGCGCTCCTGAAGACATCTGGCACGCACGCACAGGACATCCAAGCAATACGGTGTTAAACAACACGATACGAGCAGGAGTTCTAGACAAGGATTCGCTACTACTACTCGACGGCAGAGAACTTCAACGTGCACGAGGGACTTGCCTCATCTGCCCCGAAGCCGACTTACCCCATCGACCGTTCTCCTCTCACCACAACCCGAGCGCACCTGCATACGCACCACTCGAGAAAGTTTACAGCGACATCCTCTACAATCGAGAACCAGGACAAGTCACCTACAATTACACGATCACCTTCATCGACGCCGCCACTCGATACGTCTGGCATCACAACCTACCCAGCCGCGACATGGCACTCGCAGCATTCGCCGCTTGGCTACCGGTAGCAGAGAGGGAATCAGGAACACAACTGAAAAGCTTCCAGTCAGACGGAGGAGGAGAGTACACCTCTCAGCGCTTCAAGCAGTACCTGGCGGAAAGAGGGATCAAGCAACTCCTCTCCCTTCCCTACGCACATCAGCAGCAAGGAGTAGCAGAAAGAATGAACAGGACTCTGCAGAACAGCATGCGCAAACTGCTACGTGGCATGCGGCTACCCAACCACCAGTGGCCTGCAGCAATGGAACATGCTGTCATGCTGCACGACTTGTTGTCGTCGTCGTCACTCCCGAACAACGCCTCACCGCATCTGCTGTGGACAGGGAAGCTGGGCAGCACAAAAATGTTACGAGTTTTCGGATGCATGGTACAGTACAGACCCCCAGAAGCACGAGCGGGAAGATTTTCACAACGGGCACAGTGGGGACTACACCTCGGCATTGAGAAACATTACAACGCGTGGAAAATCTTCGACGTCCACACAAAGGAAACAGTAGCAGCACGTGATGTGATCTTCTACGAGCGACTCACCCTTCAGACGTACCTCGCCAACTTGCACGAGAATCCGGACCTCACAGGTAGCTTTCGTGGTGACCGAGCCTTCGCCTCAGCAGCGGACGAAGCAGACTGGGATGAACAGAACGTCGACAACGCATCGGAAGAAGCCGGACCTCTCCCGTACTGCTCCGTCGACGTGCCCATGGACGAAGAAAATCCTCGCGACAGTAACAACGCCGAAGTCTTCTATCACTTCGCCGACAACGGTTACGTAACACCTGCGACAGTCAACACAAATGAAGCAGAAAGGATAGGGCCAAATTTCATACCCGATCCAGAAGCAGGAGACGAAGCAGCTTATCCAGAGGATACAACACTCCCCCGATACTCACAGACTGGGCTGCAAATCCTTGGTCTCGTCACCGCAGTCCACGGGAACACAGGCAGCACGCTTCCTAAAGAGCCTGCGACGGTTCAGCAGGCTCTGGGGGGGGAACACAGGGAGAAATGGCGTGAAGCCATGGACAGGGAATTAAAAGCATTAGAGGAACGCAACACCTGGAAGGTCGTTCCCGCAAGCGTGGCACGGAACAAGACCATTCTTACCGGGAAATGGGTCTTCCGCATCAAGATGAAAGCTGACGGCACAATCGAGAAGTTCAAAGCACGCTGGGTCGTGCGTGGATTCGACCAGGAGCAAGGACGAGACTTCACCGAAACATTCGCCCCAGTCAGTCGACATACCTCTCTCCGAATCCTTCTCGCCGTCGCCGCCATGAAGAAGAAGAAGCTGCGACAAATCGATGTTGCCAACGCATTCCTCTACGCACCCGTCGACGCCGAAATCTTCGTCGAACTCCCACACGGCACTCACGGAAATCCTAATCAGATCTGCCAACTACTGAAATTGCTCTACGGAATCAAACAAGCCCCGCGTCTGTGGCAACAGCACCTACACACCCACCTCACTCGCATCGGATTCCGCCAACTGCCTCACGACCAAGGAATGTACCGCCTCACCAAAGGCGCAGACTACATCCTACTGATCGTCTATGTCGACGACTTGCTCTACATCGGCTCCACCGACGACGTCACCACCTGGTTCGAAGGGGAGCTGCAGAAAGACCTCACGCTCACGGTCTCTTCTACCGTGACCCAGTACCTCGGGCTCAACATCCGCGAAGAAGAAAATGCGATCTACCTAAGCGCCGAGAAATACGCCAACACCATCGCCAAACGTTTTTCACTCACACCTACCGCCATCGCCACACCATACCGCTACACGGCAGGAAACGACAAGGGAAATTCCGCTCCACTCAAAGCTGCCGGAATACGAGACTACCAAAGGAAACTGGGCTGCCTTCTCTTCGCAGCTGTCACCTGTCGCCCGGATCTATCCTACTCCGCAAGCCAACTCGCCACCTATCTCAAGAAATCCGAAGCAAAGCATCTGGCGGAGCTCGATCGCGCACTACACTACTTCGTGAGCACACCGACGATCGGCCTGACTTACTACAAAGGCAAAGCTACGATGACGAAACTAATCGGCTACGTCGATGCTGACCATGCCGGCGATTCTGATAACAGGCGCTCTCGCACTGGCTACGTCTATCGTCTCGAGCCTATCGGACCTATCTCCTGGCAGTCGAGTAAGCAGGAACTAATCGCTCTCTCTTCAGCTGAAGCAGAATATATCGCCCTCTGTTCAGCCACCAAGGAATGACTCTACCTTCGCGAGCTGCTGGAAGAAGCAAAGTTAGCCGAGTTACCCAACTTCACCCTATTCTGCGACAACCAATCTGCAATTCGCATCGCCAACAAAAGCGGATTCGTGAACAGAACGAAGCATATCGCTCTGCGATACTTCTTCGTGAAGGACGAGATCGAGAAAAGGAAACTCGAATTATCCTACTGTCCCACGTCCGAGATGGCAGCCGATTATTTGACCAAGAAGCTCGGAAAACAGAAGTTCGAGTACTGCATGATGCTGACCGGACAAGGCCACGTCACCATCAGCGACACTCCAGAAGCGAAGGGGAGTGTTGGGAATAATAAGTCTTAAGCGCCTCTGTCGTGTCGAAACTCAGGACACTAGCGAAGCAGTCCGAATCGAAGCATCGCGAGTCAACCCTCGGAGGTTAGGGTAACCGCCTGGAGGTTACGAGAAGGTCAAAGGTCAGCGACCTTTGACTTGACAAATACAGCGCGACAGCAAGGACACACAACTGACTCGACATTGAGCAGTTGCCCGAGTCGCACTGTATCGAATCGCAACAGTAAAACGGTTTTAACTTATCTATTCGTATTCCTTGTACTCTTATATAAACTTTTGTATTTGCTTGTTTAATCAACTTACTTTGCCCTCACATACTAGCGCAAGGTGGTTCAAGTACTTTCATTCAAACGCTTCCGCTACTACAATTCTACTCAGACTTAAACTCTACAAAGATCCTAGGGCACTTCAGCCCAACAAATCACAGGCGGGAACCCACGATTTCGCCAGCGCGACAACGCACAGTTGCGTTGGTACAGCGTTGCTGTAATCCCACCCAATTCTGACCAACCGCGGCTGCGCCGCAGGCAGTGTTGGCAAGATTCCTTGCCAACACATAGCTCGCCACGCACTGCACCTTCGCTGTACACCACGACCATCCACCACACCCCGCCTTCAATGTTGCCAGCGCATAGCTCGCAGCGCGCTGCCACTCTCACATCACCACGTCCATCCACCCCACCCCACCTTCCCAGTTGCCAACGCAGGGCTCGCACCGCGTTGCTTCTCTCACGTGACTCCATCCATCAACCCCAATCACCCCACCTTCCAAGGATTCACGCCCAGGTGCAGTGCATGCAATGACCTTCTGGGAGATGGGAGGTCCTATTACACGAGGGTTTCTCATCTTCTTCTTGGTCACCGTTCTTGCAGTCTCTCTCATGGCCCGCTCCATTTGCCTGGACTCAAACTAGTGTAGGAGCCCTTGTTTCAGGCTCCCACCTCCTAGCTCGCTACACCTCTGCTCGGCAGGCTCAATGGCAGTTATAGAGGCTGACGCGGATGGGCCTGACGACGAGGATGATGCAGTCGGTCGCCCTGTATCCGGCCCAGTATCCGACCCTCTCACTGGTCTAGATTTTCTTAGGTCTGTCCTACCGAAGCACAATCCACCTCCAGCGCCACCGTCGCAACCTAGCTCGAGCCGCCCACCTATTCCCAGAGACACCACACCTCTGCACGAGGCCGTCACTGAAGCAGCGACCGCTGCGCAACAGGCGGTGCCCCATGAGGCGTCTGTTGGTGCACCTTCTCGTCCCGCGCCACCGTCGAAGCTGCGGTACCGGCAGTCCACCCTTGGTTGGGCCACTCCGCCTCCTCCATCGACCATTGTGACTCCTGCGGGCGACGATTCTCCCATGCAGGACAACTCCATGCCCACGCAGGGCAGCCCGAGGCCCACGCAGGACAGCTCAATGCCCAAATCCGATAATCCTGAGTTGAAATACGAGGAAGCGCATGAGAGATTCAAATCGAAGTGGTCCACCGATTACAGTTGGCTTGTTCTAACTAAGACCTCTTTTGGTGCCCCTTCTTTCAAGTGCAGTATTTGCCTGGAGTTTGCGGGATTGAAAGGCAAGTGTGGGCGGCGTACCGAGGGAGCTACAGACGTGCAGACACAATCCTTCAAGAAGCACGAAGGGACGGTGAAGCACCGATTTGCTCTGCAGCGCTAGGAGGATTTGCTGCAGAAGTACGGGCGGCAGCAGCGCATCGACATGCACCCGAAAGCGCAAGACATGGAGCTGCTGCAGGTGTCGTCGCTCGTCGACGCGCTGTACTTCATGGGGAAGTGCAACGAGCCCATGGACTCGTGGATCCGGCTCGTGTGCTACCTGGCGAAGAAGATAGTGCCCGGGTTTCCCGAGCAGGGATACGGCACATACTATAACACGTACGTAAATTCTTATGTGTGTCCCGTGTCTACAACGTTGTATCCTTGCTGACCGTCACTAACGACCTTGTCTTCCTTCTGTAGGTACAGCTTTGGAGAGCTCACTCAAGCCATTGCGACATGGCTTCAGACAACGCAACTGGAGCACCTCCTCTTGAGCCCTTTCATCGGGATAACGCTCGATGAGAGCACCGACCGTCGGCGCGGCAAGCACATGATTGTGTTTGCCACGTTTCTCCGCGAAGGCCGAGTTGTCACTGAGTTCGTCGCGCATTTAACAGTTGATAGGGCTGACGCTGCATCTTTGTGCAGTTTGTTGCTTTCCCACCTCAGGGCAGTCGGCGTTGACCTCCGGCGTATCTCGGGAGTGAGCACGGATGGCGCCTCTGTGATGGTGGGGAGTCAAAACGGTGTGGTTGCTCGTCTGCGAATGCTCATCCCCAACCTGGTCTTGTTTCACTGCATCGCTCACAGGTGCGTTTGTGTTTTAACGCCATGTGTAAACGGCAAATCTGTTTGTTTATGAAAAACTAACTGTGCATGTGCGGTTTTGTCTGGCAGGGAGGCCTTGGCTGCCAAGGCCGCAGCGGAGAAGATACCCACCTTCAACATGGTCGACGACGTGATCCGCGCGGTCGCAGAGTACCTCGGGCGATCGGGGCCGTGGCATCAGCGCTTCATGGAGCTCCAGGAGGTGTTCACGTCCACCATCCTCGAGGCCCAAGGCATACACGACGTGCGGTGGCTGTCCAGAGGAGCTGCAGTTGCCCGCTTCGTCCAAGTCCTACCTGCCATCATGGTCATGTTGTCGGAGTGGAAGGACCAGACCATGTACGAACTCGTCACGTCGTACAGGTTCCAGTTCCTCACCAGGTTCCTCGCGAACATGCTGGAGCAGCTCAACGTCCTCTCCTCTGTTTTTCAGAAGCGAGAAGTAAGTGAATTTGAGGGTGTAGATTGTATTGGTTTAAGTCCGAGACCCATTGTACTAATTCTCTTTGTATGTTTGTGATGCAGCTCGACTACGCGCTGGTGCACACGCAGATTGTGCGCACCACATCGATCCTGGAGGCTCGGTACGTTGACTGTGGAGACGACTTCGGGGGGGGGCCGACCGAGAGGCTCTACCGCTTCATTGAGAAGCACGGTCCGGGAGGGACACCAGAAATGGTGGTGGAAGGAGCATCGTCCGACGGCAGTATGAACCGCTTCAAGGTGAAGCTTCACGAACGCACAAACCCAAGCTATCGTGGGCCTGGTCATCACCACGCCTGCGTTGCGCTCTGCACCGACATGGCCGAGCTCGTTGTCGAGCAGCTCCAGTCCAAGCTCGGCGACCTTGACTCACTTTCCGGAGTGCGGCTGTTTATTCCAGAGATGTGGCAACCTCACTGGGACCGGAACGCACGGCAGGCACAGTGCCTGGAGTGGCTGATGTCGCTTGTCACGTTGTTTCGCGCAGATGAAGCCGACGAGATACTACCTGGTATGGTTTTGTGTCACCCCGCCCCTTTCCCCCTTTGGCTATGGCTCGTTTACTAAACCTGTGTCTCGTTTTGCCTTGCAGGCATTGACAAGAAAAAAGCCGTGAGGGAGCTGCGCACACTGTGTCCGGTCCTTGCCAGAGCCCCCAAGAGCGAGCGCAAGTTCCACACGGGACTTTGTGCGATACTCAGGACACCCGACTGGCAGCAGGCGTACCCCAACCTGGTCGGACTGTGGGTGGCGATTGCGGTGCTGCCTCTCAGCACGGTCGAGTGCGAGCGCGGTTTCTCCCGACAGAATCTCATCAAAACGTGGCAGAGGGGCAGCATTAAGGACTGTAGGCTGAGTGATCTGCTCTGTATTTCACTCCTAGACTATGAGCTAGATGTCCCAGGAGTAGTAGAGATATGGCGCAGCTACAAGAAGCGCCGGCCGGTCACAGCACCTGCTGCAAGGCACAGAGAGGAGCCCTCGTGGGCTGGGAAGGAGCCTGTAGACGAGGCAGTAGTAGAACGTGAACCTGTATTAGACTATCAAGAAGAAATGTAAGGTTACTTAGTGTTTTCATTATAACAAGAAAATTGACTGACTCTGTATGTTCAGCGTAGAAATGCAAGTGTAGTCTGAAATCTCAGACTTAAAAAATCAGGTCACTCTGACAGCCAGACTAGGAAGAGCGGTGTACTCTGAGGCCTCAGACTACCTCAAAACGAATCTAGGGGCCTGGTCGGCAGGACTCGGCCTCTCAAGAAGCAGTGCGATGCAAATTCCCAGTAAAGCATTAGTGTAGTGCAACAATAGAAACGTGGTATGCATCGACCATTTGTATGCACTGAATGCTGACAGCAAGCATGCTTACTAAAGCAAGCCAATTCTTAAATACACTTACCGTCTCCCCCCGGATATAAGCGCCACCCTAGGATAAGCGCCTGGCGCTTCTAATTGGCATATGGCGCTTATATCCCCTCCTCGATTATAAGCGCACCCCTTGAAAAAACTTGTTTTATTATAAGCGCACGTAAACTCTAAAATTTGAAATGTGTTCAAAAAGCTGTAACGATTTTTACTTTAGCAGGCGGATATGTTGCAGAATCGGTTCCCTTCACATTCGGACCCTGCACTGGATGCGGGTCCAGTCAGCAGGACCTGTCAGGAGCTGGATGTGAGTCAGATTGGGTGTATCTCCCAGCGCGCGCGAGAATTTCACAGACGATCCCATGTAACTTCGACTCGATTGAAAAGGCAAGCACGAGACCTACAGTTTGGTGTTAAAAGATATAAAAAAATATGTATGTCATTTTATAAACGCCGGCGCTTATAAATTTACTCGATTATAAGCCCACCCCCATGAAAAAACCTGTTTTATTATTGCCCCCCATGGGGGTATATCCGGGGGGATACGGTATCAGACTGCAGTGCATGAAAAGGCTACACTTGAACTACACAGTGCAAGTATGGCCACGGTGTAAGCTGTAACCCCATCACAGCAAATGGGGGGGTTACGCTCTACAAGCCGAGCCTACTATCTGGAAACGACTAATCACCACCAGCTCCTTTCTCCCCTCCCTCCTCTCCTTCCCCACCCTCCCCTTCTGCTGCTACTGTACCTGCATCAGCTTCTGCCCCTCCTCCCTCTCCTTGTGTCTCCCCTGCTCCCCCTGCACCTCCTGCTGCGTCCCCTCCCCCCACGCCTCCCCCACTCCCTTTCACCGACCCCACCACATCATACTTGAACTGCAAAGACGACTCCCAGTCCCTCAGGGTCTCCATTTCAGAATAGGTCAGCCCGGTCAAATCCCCCACCGCGTCCTTGGGATCGGTTGACATCTTGGCAAACGCGCGGCTCGCCTCCTTCCCTGCAAACACCTCGTAGGGACCTCCTGGACCGTAGAAGTGCCTGCGAGTGGGAGAGTGGGTTGGGTAGGCATGGTAGGATAAAATTTTGAGTCGACTCAAACATGGCTTGCCTGGTTCCTCTCACTCATCTTCCTGCCAAGACCTCATAGCGACCTCTCATAGGGTCTCCATCTCCGAGTAGGTCAGCCCGGTCAAATCCCCCACCGCGTCCTTAGGATCGGTTGACATCTTGGCAAAGGCCCGGCTCGCCTCCGTCCCTGCAAACAATTCAAGCGTTAGTGCCTCCTGGGCCGTAGAAGTATCTGGGAGTGGGAGAATGGGATGGGGCAAGGGGGTGCAGTGCAGTGTTTGTTACTCTGCCTTGCCTCACCTCACCTCACCTCACCTCACCTCACCTCACCTCACCTCACCTCACCTCACCTCACCTCACCTCACCTCACCTCAGCTCGCTTCCTTCCCTGCAAACACCTCAAGCGTTAGTGCTCGGTGTGCTTTGGTGAGCTGTAATTTATGAAGGGTTTGCGATGTTAGCGAGGCTAGTTAGGTTCGCAACCGGCGATGGCAAAGGCAGGTGAAGGTGATGGAGGAAATCCACTAGGGAAGTATGGTGCGGGCTTGCAAGTGTATCAGAAAAAACAATCGGAGAAGCCAAAGGGTGCATAACAAGCACTCACTGCAGAGGGTGTATGTCAAGAAAACCAGGTTTACATGCGATTTCACTCCCATTTGACATGAACTTAGACACACGGTAGAAAGAGCAGGCACTCACTTTCCACGAGTTACATCGTAGATTTTCCCTCGAATGGCCTGGGCAGGAGACGGGGATCGCGGAGAGGAGGGAGAAGGGGAGGTGGGAGCGGAGGAAGAAGGGGACGGAAAAAGGGAGGGGGAGAGAGGGAGAAGGGGAGGGAGAGTGATTACACGAAGAAGGGAAGGGAGAGTGAGGGAGAAGCTAATTTTGATGGAAAGGCGATGAAGCAAAACACTGCGAGACGATCCTGACGCCCATTTTCCCATGCCAGCAGAAAGCGCATATCACTCACCAGAAGGATCGGTTTCTCCGGGTCGCTGCCGCTGTACTGGCTTAGCTCCTCGAGGGTAATTTCCCCTATTTTAATCGGCTCCGGTGGGCCCGGGACAGGCGGCGGAACAGGCGCTGCGCGCTGCTGAACGTACGAGAAGATGACGTAGATGATCGACGCGATGAGGACTAATAACGAGACTGTTGTTGACGGAGCAAGCCCTGTGGCTTCTTGCACGTACGCCAGGAAGGTTTGTAACGGGGATAGAGCAGTCGACATATTGCTGTCGAAGAAAGAACGCGAGCTTTGTCAGTGACGGTGTGCGGAGGCAAGGCGAAATTGAAAAAAACGCGGATTTACGAGTTTAGGCCGATTTTCGAAACGGGACGATGAGGCAAGGCGAACGGCGCGAGTAGAAGCGAGTCAACACTACGAGATGAGCAGGAGAGCGGGGCTGGAAGTGTGTCTCGAGACGAGACTACTGAAGGCTGGGAAATTAAACAAGGGCAAGGGCAGGAAAAATAAACATCTGCCGTTGACAGGACGTGAAAAATGGCGCAAGGCAGCGGTGATCGCGCAGATTTGTAGACTCCGAAAAAGTGCAACCTCGCCGTTGACGAGACGAATCAGGGAGGATTCAACGCAGTAGAGCTGCGGGTTGTGTTATTGTGCTTGAGGGCACTTTCGAACCATCCAGAAACTGTATGGTTGTTTTCGGCGTCCAGGGCTGGTTCGACCCTGCGTAAAATTGATACTCGAATCTACCAACCGTAACAAACGCCATCCGACCTTTGGTTATTTTGATTTTCCCCGTTGAGGAGACACTCGAAACGTTCTTTTTGCGTTCCAAAACCGGACCAGAAGATGTTGAAACTGACTATTTGGTAACCAGCTGGAGGAACGGCGCACTCGAGCGAAGTTATATGCACACCCCCATAATCAAATCACACACCAAGGGCTGATACATGCTCATGTTTCCTTAAGGTGGTGCCAAGTAAAGAGAGGGCATATACTTGTGTTGCGTGCGTGGGATCACTCGAGTACATCTGCCTGACTGTCCGGCGGCGGGGAATTCACGATACGTCCATCAAGCGCAGCGACGCTCCGCGAACAGCGTCACGTTCTGTGGCGAATCCGGGATAGGTCCTGTCGCCGGTCTCTCTCTGTTCGTGCTGTTTGCTCGTAGGACCACTGGCTGAACTGCATCGCGTTTCGTGAACCGTCGATGTTGTTGTGGCAAGCACGCAGTATGATATCGACCACGATAAGGAATCAGGCTCAGTTCAGAGTCAGATGCGATTCAGGCCAGCTTTAGACCAAACTCAGACGAGACGCATGTCCGACAGGAGTCCTGGCCAGAGGGACGTAAGCAAGTAGTTGTACGCGCGTCAGCCCAACTATAGAACTAACATGCAGGCTGTATGTTTACAAGGAACCACCCATAAAAGCGCGTCAGCCCGTCAGGCTTAGCTTCGGGAGCACCAGGCTTGTTAATTCAAAGCCGGTCCAGGTCAAGCTGTCGTCAGCTTTGCGCCACTAGCCTTCGCAAGACGCCATGGTCCTAGGTAAGCCCGCAGTTAAGTTGCTCCTGTAACATGGTTACCCTGATTTTGTCACATAAGGATAAGCCCTTGGTCGCTCTGCTTCTGAAACTTCAGGTGTAGGCTCACATGGGTATTATGAAAAAAGCAAGAAAGAAAAGAAAGGTCTACCTACCTCATGGCCTCGTGGCACAATCATTGTCGGAAGTCCATGACTGTGTTGTGGCCGTGCCATGGCACGGCCACACAAATTTGCGAGGTTTTTAGGGTTTGTTATGGGATTAAAGGTTAATACTCTAGGGTTATTAAGGGATAAAAAAGCGAGTACTCTGCACCACATGTCATGTGCGTGCAGCCTGCCAGGCTTCTACTACGACGAGGCTTCCAACTGCTACCTAGACATGCCATGCCCGTTGTTGTCTGTCCTGCACTCTGTTGTGCACCCCATGTCATGGCTGTGTGTGTGCTGCATGTGCTGCGTGTGCTGCGTGTGCCTGCAGACCTACCAGGTTTCTACTTTGACGAGGCCAGCAACCGCTACTTCCGCCTGCCAGGCACCTAGGTTCACATAAAAGCATAACTCATGGCTGTGCAACCATTGCGTGTGCGTGCAGACCTACCAGGGTTCGACTAGGACGAGGCCAGCAATCGCTGCTTCCGCCTACCAGGCCCTCGTGGCCTCATGACATGCGTCTTGTCTTCTGTCCACCCCGTCTTGCACGCCCTTGCAGACCTGCCTGGCTTCTATTATGACGAGGCCACCAACCGTTACTTCCGCCTGCCCCGACCTGCCGCTCTGGCCCCCTCGCCCTCTCCGTTAGCAGCAGCTGGTGGTGTGCATGCAGTGGGAGGGGGAGGAAGAGGAGGAGGACGAGGAGGGGAAGGTGGAGGTGTAGGGAGAGGAGGAAGTGGGGATGGGGGTAGGGGAGGAGGGGGAGGAAGAGGTGGGGAACGGTATGGAGGAGAGAGAGACAGGCATGGCAAAGCCCACCCATCGTCCGCGACAGTTTCTGAGAAAGTTCCCACCGTTTTTCAGCTGCTGCGTGAGAGGGAGGCAGGAGGTCGCCGCTGGCACCCCTCAGTAGTGTCACATGATTCGTCGCCTGTGCATGGAGCACATTCGTTAAGAGCAGAGTGCACGTTAGAGTCACAGCCGGCCTCAGAAAGGAGGCGGAGGAGGAAACGAGGGAAAGAGCATGCAGAGGAGCAGCAGCAGGATGGGTCTCACCACACTTCCATGGAGTATGGTCTTGTGCAGCGTCGTTCGCATGGGGACGCTGTTGGTGGTAATGTTAGTTACAGTGCTCATAACGAGCGTGCTACTAATGGTCGTGCTGGTGCTGATCTTGTTGGTGACAGTGGTCGTGGGGGTCACGGGGCCCGTCTGAAGGCGGTTTCTTTTGAGTCGACTCAAAAGTCATGTGACAGTGGTCGTGGGGGTCATGGGGACTGTCTGAAGGCGGTTTCGTCGGTGTTTGGCCGCGCGTTTGAAACGGCAGCTCGCACTGCTGGCATGAGGAACCTCAAGGTGGGGATGAGAGAGGCGAGGCGAGGCGAGGCGAGTAATGGCGATGTGATGTGATGCAGGCATGGCATTGTGCATTTGTGGCAGTATGAGGCAACAGAGAGGGCGTGTGATGCAGGCATAGAAGTGATGCAGGCGTAGAAGTGATGCAGGCGTAGAAGTGATGCAGGCGTAGAAGTGATGCAGGCGTAGAAGTGATGCAGGCGTAGAAGTGATGCAGGCGTAGAAGTGATGCAGGCTTAGAAGTGGTGCAGGCGTAGAAGTGATGCAGGCGTAGAAGTGATGCAGGCGTAGAAGTGGTGCAGGCGTAGAAGTGATGCAGGCTTAGAAGTGGTGCAGGCGTAGAAGTGGTGCAGGCGTAGAAGTGATGCAGGCGTAGAAGTGATGCAGGCGTAGAAGTGATGCAGGCGTAGAAGTGATGCAGGCGTAGAAGTGATGCAGGCGTAGAAGTGATGCAGGCGTAGAAGTGATGCAGGTGTAGAAGTGATGCAGGCGTAGAAGTGATGCAGGCGTAGAAGTGATGCAGGCGTAGAAGTGATGCATGCGTAAAAGTGATGCAGGCGTAGAAGTGATGCAGGCGTAGAAGTGATGCAGGCGTAGAAGTGATGCATGCGTAGAAGTGATGCAGGCGTAGAAGTGATGCAGGCGTAGAAGTGATGCAGGCGTAGAAGTGATGCAGGCGTAGAAGTGATGCAGGCGTAGAAGTGATGCAGGCGTAGAAGTGATGCAGGAGTAGAAGTGATGCAGGCGTAGAAGTGATGCATGTGGTGGCGCAGGGGGAGGAGGAGGGCACTCATGTGTGGCTTTTGAGATGTCTCACAAGTCGCCTCTGCTTCTTTTGTTGTGCCTGCACCCTCCTCTGCACCCTCCTCTGCACCCTCCTCTGACCAGATGTGGCAGTATCAGGTAACGGAAAGGGCGTGTGATGCGGGCATGGCAGTGATGCATGTGGTGGCGCAAGGGGACGAGGGCGCGCATGTGCGCACCGGCTTGCTCGTGGGCCATCGATTGGGGGATGTGAGGTGAGAAGCGTGGAACAAGGGCGATGGGAGGTGAGGATTGTGGGTGGGTGACAGTGACACACTCTCGCTCATCTCTCTTGCCCCTTTCCATGGGCAGCAGCTCGCTCCCTCTCGCTCATCCCTCCCTCATCGCACCCTTGTTCCCAAGCAGCCTTCTGGAGCTCACGGATCAGGAAGAGACGCCTAGCACCACTCGCCCCACCACCCACCAGCACCACTGGCCTTTGCACATTTCCACAGGCAGCTCCTTCTCCCTCTTGCAATCCCTGCCTCATCACACTCCTGTTCCCCCTATCGTACAGCCTTCTGGAGCTCACGGATCAGGAGGAGACGCCTAGCACCACTCGCCCCACCACCCTCCAGCACCACTGGCCTGTGCTTCTTTCCTCAGGCAGCTCCATTTCCACATCCGGGCAGCGGGTCGCAACTTATGATCTGCCCAGGCCCCCTCCGCCTCCGGCCTTCTCAAGCTTGCACTCCCTCTTTCTGGGCTCGGATGTTACGAGCATACGCACGCTTCCTTGGGGCAGCAGAGCGATTGGAGATTCTGGTGTTGCTGCGGGCAGCTGTGCAGCGTGAGTGGGTGGATTGGGTAGGAAAAGAAGGGGGAGCAGAGGGGGAAGGAGAGGGCGTTTAGGTTGGGGCCTTCACGAGCTCGCACTCCCTCTTTCTGGGCTCGGATGTTACGAGAATACGCATGCTCCCTTGGGGCAGCAGAGCGATTGGTGATTCTGGTGTTGCTGCTGGCAGCTGTGCAGCGTGAGTGGGTGGGGTGGGTAGGTAGGAGAGAGAGGGGAGGCTAAGGTGTTGAGGGGCTGGGTGGGGCTATGAAGCCCAAAAAGAGCGAGTGACGAACGTCGCACTCGCTCTTTTTGGGGAGGCACGAACTGCCTAACTTTTTCTCCAGTCTAGATGTTCCTTTCCCCGTTCCTATCCTTCCTATCCTTCCTGTCCTTCCCGTCCTTCCCAGCATCACAACTCTAGGCACGGGGGGTCACCCTGCCTGTGTGGTGCTGGCTGGTCTGGTCTGGACCTCTCGGGCTCATCTGGTGCAGCCTCAACTGGTCTGGACCTCTCGGGCTAATCTGGTTCATCCCCTCCTACTGCTGCTCTTCTTCATGACAAGCACTGACCTGTGGGTCTGGTCTGGACCTCTCGGGCTCATCTGGTGCAGCCTCAACTGGTGACGGCGCAGCTGATGGCTCAACTGGACTTGCTGCTAATGGCTGTTTCCTCCTAGGCTCACCCAAAAGCGCCTTCTGCTAACTAACAGCTCTGTCCCTTCTTCCTGTCCATCTTATCCATCCTAGCATCACGACTCTAGGCACGGGGGGGCACCCGGCCCGTGTGTTGCTCGCTGCACTCGACGTCGCAGACTCTTCTGGTGGTGGTCCAACTCGTGGAGGCACATCTGGTGCCAATGGTGCCGCAGCTGGTGCTGGTGTTGCTAGCGCGGCTGGTGCGGGTGTTTCAAGAGGTGGTGGAAGTGGCAGGAGAGGGAGCAGCAGGCAGCGCCTTCTTCATTGGCAAGTGGAGAGGCAGTTTGAGTTGCCGGGCAGCGTATGGGCGTGTGAATGCTCGCCGAAGCAAGGGGAGATTGGAGTGGGTGAGTGTGTGTGTGGTTCTTACTTAGGCACCTAAAAGTAGATCGACCCGTACTACAAGGTGCACTGGCCTTGAGAGAAGTTCAAGTCACTACCAACCTACACTTTGCCATGAGAGAAAGCATACGCTTCCGCAACCGCAAGCACCACCGCATGCATCTGTTTCTCTCTCACTGTGTGTGTATTGTATCTGTGCGTCTCTCTCTCCAGGCACGTCACTGAAGTTGCAGCTGCTGCACGTGGAGACGGGGCAGCGGACAGCCCTTGAGGCGCAGAGTACCCTCTCCAGATTTAGAGATTCTCACTGTTTGTTTCCTGTAAACCCCTCCCGCTGCATCTATCTCTGTGCCTCTCTCCAGGCACGTCCCTGGGATTGCGGCTGCTGCACGTGGAGACGGGGCAGAGGACAGTCCTGTGCCACAGCAACAGTGACGTGCTAGCGCTGCAGGTCACAGGGGAGGTGAGACATGGGGTAGGTAGGATGTGTATGTGGGAGGTGCAATATGGGGAGGGTGGGACGGTGGAGCTGCTGCACGTGGAGACGGGGCAGAGGACAGTCCTGTGCCACAGCAACAGTAACGTGCTAGCGCTGCAAGTCACAGGAGAGGTGAGACACAGGGGAGGTGAGACACAGGGGAGGTGAGACACAGGGGAGGTGAGACACAGGGGAGGTGAGACACAGGGGAGGTGAGACACAGGGGAGGTGAGACACGGGGGAGGTGAGACACAGGGGAGGTGAGACACAGGGGAGGTGAGGTTCGGAGGATGTGATGAGATGAGACTGTGGTGAGACTGTGGTGAGACTGTGGTGAGACTGTGGTGAGACTGTGGTGAGACTGTGGTGAGACTGTGATGAGACTGTGATGAGACTGTGGTGAGACTGTGGTGAGACTGTGGTGAGACTGTGCTGAGACTGTGGTGAGACTGTGGTGAGACTGTGGTGAAACTGTGGTGAGACTGTGGTGAGACTGTGGTGAGTCGAATCAAAATACGCTTGGAAAAGCTTCCTAACTGACTACTTCTAGAAGCTTCCGTCACTACCTGATATATCTTGAAACGAGGCGAGTTTTGAGTCGACTCAAACTCGACACTGGAAAAGCTTCCTAACTGACACTATCTCTACCTAGAAACGAGGCGAGTTTTGAGTCGACACAAACTCGACACAGGAAAAGCTTCCTAACTGACTCCATCACTACCTAGAAACGAGGCGAGTTTTGAGCCGACTCAAACTCGACACAGGAAAAGCTTCCTAACTGACTCCATCACTACCTAGAAACAAGGGGCAAGGGGAAAAGGGCCTCTCGTCATCGCCTCTCTGTACACATAGCAGCGAGGGATCGAGCAGCAAGGAAGAGAATTTCCCCTTTCCCCTCTCAGCCCCAAGCACCCCAAGCTTTATTGAAAACACTTCTGAGAATTCTCAAAAGTGATTTCAATCTCCCCTTTCCCCTCTCAGCGCCAAGCACCCCAAGCTTTCCATCCCTTCCACAGAAAGCTCACACACCCCAACGTGCGACCTCAGGGCAGCACCTACCTGGCAGGTTTTCGCAACGGCGCCATCGCCACCATCGACTTTCTATGCATGTCAACCTTTCCAACCTCTCACCCCCTCCCTCTCCCCCTCCTCACCCCCCATGCGACCCCAGGGCAGCATCTACCTGGCTGGTTTCCGTAACGGAGCCATTGCCACCATCGACATGCGCGCACCCCTGCCTCCCCGCCTCGAGTTTTGAGTCAGCTCAAACCTCCTCCCCCTCCCCAACACCGTGTCACCCCAGGGCAGCATCTACCTGGCTGGTTTCCGCAACGGAGCCGTCGCCACCATCGACACATGCGCACCCCTCCCCACCTCAAAGCTAACACCCCTTTCATCTCAACCTTCCCAACCTCCCCCTCTTCCCCACCCCCCCTTTCCCCCCGCTCCCGCTCCCTCAACCCCAGAGCAGCACCTACCTGGCAGGTTTCCGCAGCGGCGCCATCGCCACCATCGACACGCGCGCTCCCCTGCCCACCTCAGCCAAGCAGCTCCCACCACAAAGCAAGCACCCCTAGCATGTCAACCTTCTGATCCTCCCTCCTGCCCCTTCCCCCCCTCAACCCCAGGGAAGCACCTACCTGACTGGTTTCCGCAACGGCGCCATCGCTACCATCGACACACGCGCACCCCTGCCCACCTCAGCCAAGCAGCTCCCACCACAAAGCAAGCACCCCTAGCATGTCAACCTTCCGATCCTCCCTCCTGCCCCTTCCCCCCCTCGACCCCAGGGAAGCACCTACCTGGCTGGTTTCCACAACGGCGCCATCGCTACCATCGACACACGTGCACCCCTGCCCACCTCAGCCAAGCAGCTCCCACCACAAAGCAAGCACCCCTAGCATGTCAACCTTCCGATCCTCCCTCCTGCCCCTTCCCCCCCTCGACCCCAGGGAAGCACCTACCTGGCTGGTTTCCGCAACGGCGCCATCGCTACCATCGACACACGCGCACCCCTGCCCACCTCAGCCAAGCAGCTCCTACCACAAAGCAAGCACCCCTAGCATGTCAACCTTCCGATCCTCCCTCCTGCCCCTTCCCCCCCTCGACCCCAGGGAAGCACCTACCTGGCTGGTTTCCGCAACGGCGCCATCGCTACCATCGACACACGCGCACCCCTGCCCACCTCAGCCAAGCAGCTCCCACCACAAAGCAAGCACCCCTAGCATGTCAACCTTCCGATCCTCCCTCCTGCCCCTTCCCCCCCTCGACCCCAGGGAAGCACCTACCTGGCTGGTTTCCGCAACGGCGCCATCGCTACCATCGACACACGCACACCCCTGCCCACCTCAGCCAAGCAGCTCCCACCACAAAGCAAGCACCCCTAGCATGTCAACCTTCCGATCCTCCCTCCTGCCCCTTCCCCCCCTCAACCCCAGGGAAGCACCTACCTGGCTGGTTTCCGCAACGGCGCCATCGCTACCATCGACACACGCACACCCCTGCCCACCTCAGCCAAGCAGCTCCCACCACAAAGCAAGCACCCCTAGCATGTCAACCTTCCGATCCTCCCTCCCGCCCCTTCCCCCCCTCGACCCCAGGGAAGCACCTACCTGGCTGGTTTCCGCAACGGCGCCATCGCTACCATCGACACACGCGCACCCCTGCCCACCTCAGCCAAGCAGCTCCCACCACAAAGCAAGCACCCCTAGCATGTCAACCTTCCGATCCTCCCTCCTGCCCCTTCCCCCCCTCGACCCCAGGGAAGCACCTACCTGGCTGGTGTCCGCAACGGCGCCATCGCTACCATCGACACACGCACACCCCTGCCCACCTCAGCCAAGCAGCTCCCACCACAAAGCAAGCACCCCTAGCATGTCAACCTTCCGATCCTCCCTCCTGCCCCTTCCCCCCCTCGACCCCAGGGAAGCACCTACCTGGCTGGTTTCCGCAACGGCGCCATCGCTACCATCGACACACGCGCACCCCTGCCCACCTCAGCCAAGCAGCTCCCACCACAAAGCAAGCACCCCTAGCATGTCAACCTTCCGATCCTCCCTCCTGCCCCTTCCCCCCCTCGACCCCAGGGAAGCACCTACCTGGCTGGTTTCCGCAACGGCGCCATCACTACCATCGACACACGCGCACCCCTGCCGACCTCAGCCATGCAGCTCCCACCACAAAGCAAGCACCCCTAGCATGTCAACCTTCCGATCCTCCCTCCTGCCCCTTCCCCCCCTCGACCCCAGGGAAGCACCTACCTGGCTGGTTTCCGCAACGGCGCCATCGCTACCATCGACACACGTGCACCCCTGCCCACCTCAGCCAAGCAGCTCCCACCACAAAGCAAGCACCCCTAGCATGTCAACCTTCCGATCCTCCCTCCTGCCCCTTCCCCCCCTCGACCCCAGGGAAGCACCTACCTGGCTGGTTTCCGCAACGGCGCCATCGCTACCATCAACACACGCGCACCCCTGCCCACCTCAGCCAAGCAGCTCCCACCACAAAGCAAGCACCCCTAGCATGTCAACCTTCCGATCCTCCCTCCTGCCCCTTCCCCCCCTCGACCCCAGGGAAGCACCTACCTGGCTGGTTTCCACAACGGCGCCATCGCTACCATCGACACACGCGCACCCCTGCCCACCTCATCCAAGCAGCTCCCACCAAAAAGCAAGCACCCCTAGCATGTCAACCTTCCGATCCTCCCTCCTGCCCCTTCCCCCCCTCGACCCCAAGGAAGCACCTACCTGGCTGGTTTCCGCAACGGCGCCATCGCTACCATCGACACGCGCGCACCCCTGCCCACCTCATCCAAGCAGCTCCCACCACAAAGCAAGCACCCCTAGCATGTCAACCTTCCGATCCTCCCTCCTGCCCCTTCCCCCCCTCGACCCCAGGGCAGCACCTACCTGGCTGGTTTCCGCAACGGAGCCATTGCCACCATCGACATGCGCGCACCCCTGCCCACCTCAGCCAAGCAGCTCCCACCACCGCCGCTCAGGCACCCAGCGGATCGGAGGGGGCTGGGGGGTGGCAGGAGGGGCAAGAAGGGTGCAGCAGGGGAGGTGAATGAGTATTACTGCAGCCACCAGCGGGTCATGCGCATGCCTTCTGCTGTATCTGGGTATGTTCGCCCTCTGCCGTCTGCCCGCTGCTGTATCTAGGTATATGTGTGTGCACCGTGTACCCCTTTGAGTATTACTGCAGCCACCAGCGAGTCATGCGCATGCCCTCTGCTGTATCTGGGTATGTTTGCCCTCTGCCCTCTGATGTATCTAGGTATGTATGTGTGTGTGCACCCTTTGAGTATTACTGCAGCCACCAGCGAGTCATGCGCATGCCCTCTGCTGTCTCTGGGTATGTTTGCCCTCTGCCCTCTGATGTATCTAGGTATGTATGTGTGTGTGTGCACCCTTTGAGTATTACTGCAGCCACCAGCGAGTCATGCGCATGCCCTCTGCTGTCTCTGGGTGGGTACGGCTGAGATTTGCGATGGCAAGGTATGGGCACTGCATGGGTCATGCCTCGGGCTGTCTGTCACGTGCCAGAGGTTAATTTTGAGATGCTGATGTATCTTGCAAGTCTTGATTTTGAGACGTCTCAAACGGAATGCGTTTTGCTGTCATGTGGCGGGGGGTTGATGTTTGAAATGTTTATGTATCGTGCAAGTGATGGGCATGGTATGAAGTAATATATCCACGTGATAAAAGTGTTGTTTTGAGACGTCTCAAAACAACTCTTTTAGTGTGCAAGTGATGGGCATGGTGAATGAAGAATAGGGCATGCCCTTGGGCCTTGCTGTGTACCTCTCTGTGTGTGCAGCATGTATGCCGCAGTCGCTGAGCATCTATGTCATGACTCTGCGCTCATGCTCTCTTTGTAGGGAGTTCTTGAGAATTCTAAAAAACTCTGCGCTCATGCTCTCTTTGTTCTCCTCCTATATTGCCATGCATTGGGACATCATCCGTGGCATACGGTGCATGGGACATGTGGCATGGTGCATGGGGCATGGGGCATAGTGCATGGGACATGGGGCATGGTGCATGGGACATGGTGCATGGTGCATGGGACATGTGGCATGGTGCAGGGGTGGCATGGTGCATGGGACATGGGGCATGGTCCATGGGACATGGGCCATGGTGCATGGGGCATGGGGCATGGTGCATGCCGCATGCAGCATGCAGGCAATGAAGCAGAGTGATTTCTACCTCTTCGCATCCTCCTTTGATGGATCCGTGAGTCCCACCTTTCCATCAATGCATTTTCTGCCACCCGGTATTCTTCTTCACACTTAACTCGTGCACTGTACTCAAATTCTCACTTCAGTTGATGTGTAGGTTTTCTAGAGTTCATAGAATTCAATTCATGCATGGGGGGGTTAGCGAGTCCAATATTGTCCTGCCATCTCTGCTTTCGGAAACCGAAGCCGTGATTGGTGTATGGTCAAGTCAGTATGTTAGTGTCGTCCTCTGTTCCTCCCTCCCTCACTCCCCACCCAATTCTGCCTTTCCCTAATGCCCTTGTTCTTCTCGGAAACAGGTGAGCCACAGTTTCGAGCAATCACAGTGATGGAAACACTCCTGTTCCTCTCGGAACTGTGGCTCGCCTGTTTCCAGTCACTGCTCTGATGCGTCAGCGACAGCTGATGCGTCGCACCAATCACCTCTCACTGCATTCCTCCGTGCCTTGTCATCTCACTATGATTGCTCGTGTCTCACATGGTGCCATCCACCCAATGGCAGTTGTTTCAATGGGACCTCCGCTCTTCGGCGACGCCCCTACGCCAGTTGCAGGGCCACAGAAACTCGCACTTCCACCTGCCACTGCTGCTTGACCCCTCAGAGAACTTCATATGTGCACGTGAGGCATGATACAAAGCCTTTGCTTCTCCCTTCGGCCTTGTTTGTGCAGCTGTTGTAACAATTTGTTGTGATATCCCTTTTTTTTGCAGCTGGAAATGATTATGAAGCTCGCATATGGAGTGTTTCAACTGGTGCCTTGCTGTCAGCGGCTCACCTCCCTGGTCATGCTACTGCTGCTCTTTGGCCTTGTACATCTGGTAGGTGTTGTTGTGTCTTCGTTATATCTCCGACCCCTTCATTCGTATCTTCATTTATACACAGCTTCTTTTTATGTTTGCAGGTTCTGAAAATGGTCTGTCAGATTTTCCTGATGGTATCTTTCTTGGTACATGCGACTCTTTGTGCTACTTGGATTTCTCAATGTAGTACACTCGAAAGTATGCCTAAAACGAAGTCAAATCCAGCTTGGCGGTTCTTACTGTCAGTGAACCGCCACGTGGCATCCGTAACTGTTGTATTTGCTCTAGCCACTCGTCTCGTCCCCCATGTCTCCGATGCTTTCGCAACGCAACACATTCCAGCCACATGTAACAAGGCGACACTGCTGCTCGTTCCCCGCCCCTAGCTGACCGTTCCGCTTGCCTGATCCCGCCAGCCACATTATCTGTTGGCAATGCCCTTTCCCCACTGCTTCTGAAACAGAACAACAGGTGGTTCAGAGGTTAGCTGAGTGTTCTCAAGCGTTATATTATGGTACTATTACTCTTTTGATGCTTCCAATTTCCTCTTGCTACCTCCTCGAGTTTCTCATCTGGTTTGACTCTGACAAACCTAGTGTGTGTTTGCTTCAAGCTTCTAGCTCGTTCTCTATCTTCTGCTCGCAATTGTCAGGAAGTTTGGAACGGGACGGATTGTGGTATATTTTACCTGTAGCGCCTGTTTACTGGTGAGCCACGCTCCACACCCTCCGTTTGAGTCACTTCGAGAACCGCATTTTCGCCTGGCACCGTACGGTGCTGTGTCTTGGTATAGCGCTGCAGCTGGTGACAGATCATCCGTAGCTGCGCGTTGTGACCTGCTTTAGCTGCACGATTCTTTAGCGAGAATGTTTCTGGTAATTTGAGGAACAAGCTTCGCCTGTAGGCTAGGACTCCGGTCATTGCGGTGCAGACGATAGGGGAGAGTAGTTTCGTCTACGCATTTCGTGTCTCCTTTCGTCGCAGAACCCATTGGTCGCCTTAGCAGCCATGGCACTCGCGGCTTTGCACCAGTCGGCCTCGTTGCGTGCAGTCCGTCTCTCTCCTTCCTATTCTTCTGAACGCCACGTCAGCGGAAGCTCTCCCTTAGAATCACAACTATCGCTTCTATCTGGAACCGCATCTCAGCAGCAGTCACTCAGCTCTCGCTCTCTCGTCGTTCCCAAGCTCGCATGGCAGCAGCAGCAGCAGCAACGTCAACGGCAGAGATTTCTCGGTTCGTCGACTGAAACGGCGGCTGGGAGGGCGACGACGCTGACAGCGACTTTGGCGTCGGAGAGCGAGGCCGCAAAGGCGGGCGCGACGCCAGCGAATTCAGGAGAATCGAGGCTCGCGAAGGTAACACGCCATGTTTCGTTTCGCGAAAGCGTGGGAGTAGTAAGCAACGTTGATTTGGCGTGAAGCAAGTTGAAATAGTAGCGATGAGTAACCTATCGTATCGCCGTACAGCAATGAATGCTCGAAACATTTACCCCGTATTCCGCTTCAACCGCGGTTGGATTCTAAGAACCCTAAAAAACCTGCACGGAAATTAAACCCCGTCTTCCACTTTGATAACGCATTTTGGTGACAATTTGACTTCAGTCGAACTCCCGCTCCCTCTCTCCTCTCCCCATTCCTTGCAACCCCCAGGTGCCCATCGAGCGCATCCGCAACTTCAGCATCATCGCGCACATCGACCACGGCAAGTCGACCCTGGCGGACAAGCTGCTCGAGAAAACAACTCCCTCTCTTCCCATCACCCATCCCCGTCCTCTTCCCCTGCTACTCCCCCTCTAATTCCACATCCCCCCCCCACCCCCCATTCCCCACAGGTGCCCATCGAGCGAATCCGCAACTTCAGCATCATCGCGCACATCGACCACGGCAAGTCGACCCTGGCGGACAAGCTGCTCGAGACGACGGGCACGGTGCAGGCGCGCGAGATGAAGGAGCAGTTTCTCGATAACATGGAGCTGGAGAGAGAGCGAGGGATCACGATCAAACTGCAGGTAACACTGAGTTCCGGGCAGGGTTTTGAGGACAGCATGGGCACGGTGCAGGCGCGCGAGATGAAGGAGCAGTTTCTGGATGCCATGGAGCTGGGGAAGGAGCGAGGGATCACGATTAAACTGCAGGTAGGATTACTGTTTGGTTGAATGTGGTCGTTATGAGGTGACGGTGCAGGCGCGCGGGATGAAGCAGCAGTTTTTGGATGGCATGGAGCTGGGGAAGATAGATGGAAAGAGGGAACAGCAACTTTTTCTCTTTGTTCACAGCGCAATGCTGCTGCTATTATTGCTGTCGCTCTTGCACAGCTACCTTGCTATTCCCATCCCATCACTCACCCCAGCCCTTGACAAAGAAGCGATGATGCCGCAATAAGGCCGAAATGACAGCTGCCAGGTGGCAGGCAGTGGCTGGTCCGTTGACTTTGACTTGGTCAACGGTTGAGTCCCTGCCTTGCTTTTCCTTGGCTGCGAGCGTGACATGTGCGCACAGCGAGCAAAGGTTGATCCGCTTTTGTCTGAGCTTCTGAGTTGTTACTGTCAGTCAGTCAGACAGACAGGAGGGGATTGCAGAACGCTATTGTCAGTCCGACAGACGCAGTGGGTTGTTGCGGGCTGGGCTGGTTGCAAGGATCGAAAAGAGGAAGGACATGAATTGCTGCCACCTGCCCCTGCCTGCTGCACCCTCTCCCTCTCCTTGGGGGAGGAGGAGAAGGGCGCATGCAGGGGCAGGGCGAGGCGAGCAGAGAGTATGACGTCCGTTACACTTGATATGAGCAACCCAAGGCCTGGATTTTTGTGACAACAAAAGGATTAGCTTGTGGAGGGGGAGAAGAGGGGGACGTGCAGGGGCGGGGCGAGGCGAGCAGAGAGTATGACGTCCGTTACACTTGATATGTGCAACTGAACCGACGACATGATTTTCATGACGACAAGAGGATTAGGTTTTGACATGACACAGCCTTCTGAGTCCTGGGCGTGGAACATTCATTCTTGGGTTGGGGTGTTATTCTGTGGTTAGTGATTTACCGACTGTGATTACTCTAAATGTCTCTGGAAGAAGCTATGATGATGGGAATGATTGGTGAGTTCTGGAGTCTCCTTGCTCCTTAACTCCCTCCACCCACCCACCCACCCACCACCAGTCAGCCCGCCCCTGTCCCTCCTTCTCCTCTCTCCACTCTCTCCTCCCTCCAATCACTCCTCCCCACGTCTGCACCACCACTCTTCTCTCTGCTCGTCGAATCCACCTCTGCTGGCAGTATGACAGACACTTAGCCAAATCCGAAGGCCTTCCTGCTCCTCTCCTCCCCTCCCTCTCTTCCCCCCCTCTCCCTCTTTATCCAAACCCCGAATCCCCTTCTTTTGCTTGACCGTGAAAGAAGGAGGTTTAGGAGGCGGGTTGAGAGGGGAGGGGTGGGTGGAGTTTGAGAGGGATGGAGATGGTTGCAGGGAGGTCTGATGACGCGAAAATGGTTGTCCGAGAACAAAGGTGTATGGAAGCCTGGTATTTGCCGCTGGTGGATCAACTCTGAGCAATAGAGAGCGGGTAAAGTGGAGCGACGTGAGGGGAGTGTATTGTGCTTGGGGGTGGAGGGTGGTGCATGGGGAAAGGCGGTGAGAGGGGTTGGCTGCCATGTGTGTGTGGGAGGGGGGCTGGCTTGGGGCGTGCTTGCTTGCAAGCTGCTTCAAGGGAGCTGAGGGTGCTGCTGACTGACTGACTGACTGCGTCGTCAGCAGCAGATGATGAAAGAAATCCGAGTCCTCTGAGCTTCGTCCTTGAATGCTTCTGTGCGTGCCAGTGCCCGTCTGTGCCCGTTTGTGGTTGCCACTCGGTGCATGTTTCCTCCTAACCTTGTCTGAATTCCCTTGTTCCAGTGTGCCACTCACGCGCCGTCCCCCCTATTCTCACTGCTCCTTGTCCCTCCTTGTCTGTCTTACCCACCCCTTGTCTGCCCCATCCCAACCCCCAGGCAGCGCGCATGCGGCACGGCACGTGTCGAGGGTGGACGGCGAGCCCTTGCCTCAATCTCATTGACACGCCCGGCCACGTCGACTTCAGCTGCGAGGTGTCTCTCCCTTCCCTCATACCTCTCCTTTTCGCTCCTTGCCTCCCAGGCAGCGCGCATGCGGCATGTATCAAGGGTGGATGGCAAGGCGTACTGTCTGAATCTCATTGACACGCCCGGCCATGTGGACTTCAGCTACGAGGTGTCCCGCTCACTGGCTGCCTGCGAGGGAGCGCTGCTCGTGGTGGACGCGTCTCAGGGCGTGGAGGCACAGACGCTGGCAAACGTGTACCTGGCAATTGAAGGGAACCTGGAAATCATTCCGGTAAGCGAGTTTTAACTGTAGGGTGCTGTGCTGTTTGAGTCGGGCCTAGGACAAGCACAGCAGCTGGCTGCCTGTGAGGGTGCGCTGCTGCTGCTGCTGGTGGACGCGTCTCAGGGCGTGGAGGCTCAGACACTGGCCAACGTGTACCTCGCAATAGAGGGCAACCTGGAGATTATTCCGGTGAGTCGAAGTCAAACCCGAGTGTGTCGTTTTTGTGAGCTGGAGGTTTTGTTGTATGAGTGGGCGGTGATTGAGCTCAGTAGCTCGCACGCTGGCTGCCTGCGAGGGTGCGCTGCTGCTGGTGGTGGACGTGTCTCAGGGCGTGGAGGCTCAGACTCGAGCGAACGTCCACCTGCCGATCGAAGGAAATTTGGAGATCATTCCGGTGAGGGCTAGTGGGTGAGGTTTCGGGGTTCAGGGTTTAGCAGGGTTCAAGCTTTAAGGTGGCGTGGAGGCACATGCACGAGCAGGTTCCGGAGAGTTGCATTCAGAGTGCATCCGCACTCCTCAACAGGGTTCCATAGTCCTCTTCCTACCGTCGCTCTCCTCCTTCCCCACTTTCTCAGGTGCTCAACAAGACGAGTTTTGAGACTTCTCAAAACTCACATGCACGAGGAGGTTTCTGGAGAGTGCATTCAGAGTGCATCCGTGCTCCTCAACAGGGTTCCATAGTCCTCTTCCTACCGTTGCTCTCCTTCCCCACTTTCCCAGATGCTCAACAAGATTGATCTCCCAGGGGCGGATCCGGAACGAGTGAGAGCAGAGGTGGAGGAGGTGGTGGGGCTGGCTGGACGCAGCAGACAGACGCCATCCTGTGCTCCGCCCAGGAGGGTTTTGAGACGTCTCAAAACACTTGAATTATCCTGTGCTCCGCCCAGGAGGGTTTTGAGACGTCTCAAAACACTTTAATTATCCTGTGCTCCGCCCAGGAGGGTTTTGAGACGTCTCAAAACACTTTAATTATCCTGTGCTCCGCCCAGGAGGGTTTTGAGACGTCTCAAAACACTTTAATTATCCTGTGCTCTGCCCAGGAGGGTTTTGAGACGTCTCAAAACACTTTAATTATCCTGTGCTCTGCCCAGGAGGGTTTTGAGACGTCTCAAAGCACTTTAATTATCCTGTGCTCCGCCCAGGAGGGTTTTGAGACGTCTCAAAGCACTTTAATTATCATGTGCTCCGCCCAGGAGGGTTTTGAGACGTCTCAAAGCACTTTAATTATCCTGTGCTCCGCCCAGGAGGGTTTTGAGGCGTCTCAAAACACTTTAATTATCCTGTGCTCCGCCCAGGAGGGCGTTCTTACTCCCCAGCTGATTGTCCCCTCCATCATCTCACTGCCCTTCTCCCTCCTGCCCCTGTCCACTTGTGCCGCACCACATCCCAGTTGCTCAACAAGATTGATCTCCCAGGAGCGGACCCGGAGTGCGTACGGGCGGAGGTGGTGGGGCTTGACGCGTCAGACGCCATCCTGTGTTCCGCCAAGGAGTGCATCTCTAGTCTTCAACCGTCTGTCACGTTCCTCTTCCTACCATTGCTCCCCTCCCCCGCTTGATCAGGTGCTCAACAAGATTGATCTCCCAGGGGCGGACCCGGAACGAGTACGGGCGGAGGTGGAGGAGGTGGTGGGGCTGGACGCGTCAGACGCCATCCTGTGTTCCGCCAAAGAGGGAGTGGGCATTCAGGACATCCTCGAGTCCATCATTGCCAAAGTGCCGCCCCCTGCTCCCACCAGAGACCAGCCCCTGCGCTGCCTCATCTTTGACAGGTATGAGGGGTGGGGATGCGGCAGGCTCATCACCTATCAAAGACAGGGCACCATGTGAAACCATTGTGCTCCGCCAAGGAGGGCGTGGGCATTCAGGACATCCTCGTGTCCATCATTGCCAAAGTGCCGGCCCCCGCTCCTACCAGAGACCAGCCCCTGCGCTGCCTGATTTTCGACAGGTTTGAGGGGAATGGAATGGGTGGGAGGGCAGGAAGGTCGCAGGGACTGACTGGGTGTGTCCTGTTCTTGAAGACAAGGTCACCACCATCACAGTGGCAGCGTGCGGTTCATGGCGAGTGGCTGCCTCGCTCACTGCTTGCCCTCCTCTATTCCCCCCCCCCCCCCTTCCCCCCCCCTCCTCTCCCCCTTTTCTCCCCCTTTTCTCCCCCTTTTCTCCCCCTTTCCCCCCCCTCCCCCTTCTCTATTATCCCCCACCAGCTACTATGAAGCGTATCACTGTGTGATAGTGTACTTCAGGATGGTGGACGGCGAGGTGTGCAAGGGAGACAGCGTGCAGTTCAAGGCGAGTAAATTGTCCTCCTCTCTTTCCCCCTCTCACTCTCCTTGGCCCCCCACCAGCTACTACGACCCATACCGGGGGGTGATAGTGTACTTCCGAGTGGTGGATGGCGAGGTGCGCAAGGGCGACAGCGTGCGCTTCATGGCGAGTGGCAAGCAGTACGAGGTGGACGAGCTGGGGGTGCTCTCGCCCACGCAGATGCCTGTTGACTGCCTCTATGCTGGCGAGGTGGGTGGGGGATGGTGGCCTGTGCCATGATGAGAGGGTGGTGTGCGTGAGGGGTGGGTGGCGAGTGGCAAGCAGTACGAGGTGGTGGACGACCTGGGGGTGCTGTCACCCGCGCAGATGCCCGTCGATTGCTTGTATGCTGGCGAGGTGAGGCACTTGATGCTGTGGTGGTGGTGAACATGGGGAGGTGTGGGTGCTTGAGGGCATACGCCAAGCAGTACGAGGTGGTGGACGAGCTGGGGGTGCTGTCGCCCACGCAGATGCCCGTGGATTGCCTCTATGCTGGCGAGGTGAGCTGATTAAGTTGTGAGGCGATATGATCTAGCTGCTTCTCGCCCGATCTGCCTCCTTCCCATGCAAATTCCTGTAGAACTCCTCTTTTCTTCTCCTTTCAATTCCCATATAACCCCGGTGCGCCCCTCGTAGGGGGGGTATCTCGCAGCGTCCATTCGCCAAGTGGCAGACGCGAGGGTGGGAGACACAATCACCCACGCAGGGGGAGCGGGCAAGGGTGGCCCACCGGCCAAGGAGGGGTTGCCCGGGTACAGGGAGGCGGTGTCGATGGTGTTCTGCGGGCCAAACGTTGATCTCTCTTTCACCCATACAGTGAGGGTTTCTGCTCTGCTCTTTCCGCCCTTCTCCCCTCCCCTCTCCCTTCTCCGCCCCTATCAGGTGGGGTATCTTGCAGCGTCCATTCGCCAAGTGGCAGATGCGAGGGTGGGAGACACAATCACCCACGCAGGGGGAGCGGGCAAGGGTGGCCCACCGGCCAAGGAGGGGTTGCCCGGGTACAGGGAGGCGGTGTCGATGGTGTTCTGCGGGCCAAACGTTGATCTCTCTTTCACCCATACAGTGAGGGTTTCTGCTCTGCTCTTTCCGCCCTTCTCCCCTCCCCTCTCCCTTCTCCGCCCCTATCAGGTGGGGTATCTTGCAGCGTCCATTCGCCAAGTGGCAGATGCGAGGGTGGGAGACACAATCACCCACGCAGGGGGAGCGGGCAAGGGTGGCCCACCGGCCAAGGAGGGGTTGCCCGGGTACAGGGAGGCGGTGTCGATGGTGTTCTGCGGGCCAAACGTTGATCTCTCTTTCACCCATACAGTGAGGGTTTCTGCTCTGCTCTTTCCGCCCTTCTCCCCTCCCCTCTCCCTTCTCCGCCCCTATCAGGTGGGGTATCTTGCAGCGTCCATTCGCCAAGTGGCAGATGCGAGGGTGGGAGACACAATCACCCACGCAGGGGGAGCGGGCAAGGGTGGCCCACCGGCCAAGGAGGGGTTGCCCGGGTACAGGGAGGCGGTGTCGATGGTGTTCTGCGGGCCAAACGTTGATCTCTCTTTCACCCATACAGTGAGGGTTTCTGCTCTGCTCTTTCCGCCCTTCTCCCCTCCCCTCTCCCTTCTCCGCCCCTATCAGGTGGGGTATCTTGCAGCGTCCATTCGCCAAGTGGCAGATGCGAGGGTGGGAGACACAATCACCCACGCAGGGGGAGCGGGCAAGGGTGGCCCACCGGCCAAGGAGGGGTTGCCCGGGTACAGGGAGGCGGTGTCGATGGTGTTCTGCGGGCCAAACGTTGATCTCTCTTTCACCCATACAGTGAGGGTTTCTGCTCTGCTCTTTCCGCCCTTCTCCCCTCCCCTCTCCCTTCTCCGCCCCTATCAGGTGGGGTATCTTGCAGCGTCCATTCGCCAAGTGGCAGATGCGAGGGTGGGAGACACAATCACCCACGCAGGGGGAGCGGGCAAGGGTGGCCCACCGGCCAAGGAGGGGTTGCCCGGGTACAGGGAGGCGGTGTCGATGGTGTTCTGCGGGCCAAACGTTGATCTCTCTTTCACCCATACAGTGAGGGTTTCTGCTCTGCTCTTTCCGCCCTTCTCCCCTCCCCTCTCCCTTCTCCGCCCCTATCAGGTGGGGTATCTTGCAGCGTCCATTCGCCAAGTGGCAGATGCGAGGGTGGGAGACACAATCACCCACGCAGGGGGAGCGGGCAAGGGTGGCCCACCGGCCAAGGAGGGGTTGCCCGGGTACAGGGAGGCGGTGTCGATGGTGTTCTGCGGGCCAAACGTTGATCTCTCTTTCACCCATACAGTGAGGGTTTCTGCTCTGCTCTTTCCGCCCTTCTCCCCTCCCCTCTCCCTTCTCCGCCCCTATCAGGTGGGGTATCTTGCAGCGTCCATTCGCCAAGTGGCAGATGCGAGGGTGGGAGACACAATCACCCACGCAGGGGGAGCGGGCAAGGGTGGCCCACCGGCCAAGGAGGGGTTGCCCGGGTACAGGGAGGCGGTGCCGATGGTGTTCTGCGGGCTCTTCCCCATCGACGCCGACCAGTTCCCCTCCTTGAGAGAAGCGCTGGAGAAACTGCAACTGAATGATGCGGCACTAAAGGTAGGAGAGAAATGGAGAAAGAGGGTGGGAGGGAGTGGGAAGGGAGGCGGTGCTGATGGTGCTCTGCGGGCTCTTCCCCATCGATGCCGACCAGTTCCCCTCCTTGAGAGAAGCGCTGGAGAAGCTGCAACTCAATGACGCAGCACTACAGGTGAGGAGAGGGTGGACGGAAGGAGGGCAGGAGGGAGTGGGGATGGATTGGGGAGGGATTGGGGAGTGAGTGGGGAGCAGGTGGGAGGGGGTTGGAGGGAGTTAAGAGGGGGCAACACCATTTCTTTCTCTTTTACCTTCCCCTCATTTTGCCTCCCTCCTGTGGCTCTCTCTCACTCTGTCGTCTGTCTGCTCCTCTCTCGCCCATCCAATTTGAGCCCGAGAGCAGCAGCGCCATGGAATTTGGCTTTTGAGGCTCTTAAAATAGCACTCTCACCCCCTACCTCCATTCTTCCCCTCTCTCTTTCCCCCTCTCTTCCCCTCTCCTTTTTCCCGCCAGTTTGAGCCGGAGAGCAGCAGCGCCATGGGCTTTGGCTTCCGCTGTGGCTTCCTGGGTCTGCTGCACATGGACGTGGTGCAGGTGAGGGGAGATAGGCATAGTGGCATGCTGGCATGGTGAGGGGAGATAGGCATAGTGGCATGCTGGCATGGTGAGGGGAGAGAGGCAAAGTGGCATGCTGGCATGGTGAGGGGAGAGAGGCAAAGTGGCATGCTGGCATGGTGAGGGGAGATAGGCATAGTGGCATGCTGGCATGGTGAGGGGAGAGAGGCAAAGTGGCATGCTGGCATGGTGAGGGGAGAGAGGTAAAGTGGCATGCTGGCATGGTGAGGGGAGAGAGGCAAAGTGGCATGCTGGCATGGTGAGGGGAGAGAGGCAAAGTGGCATGCTGGCATGGTGAGGGGAGATAGGCATAGTGGCATGCTGGCATGGTGAGGGGAGAGAGGCAAAGTGGCATGCTGGCATGGTGAGGGGAGAGAGGCAAAGTGGCATGCTGGCATGGTGAGGGGAGATAGGCATAGTGGCATGCTGGCATGGTGAGGGGAGAGAGGCAAAGTGGCATGCTGGCATGGTGAGGGGAGAGAGGTAAAGTGGCATGCTGGCATGGTGAGGGGAGAGAGGCAAAGTGGCATGCTGGCATGGTGAGGGGAGAGAGGCAAAGTGGCATGCTGGCATGGTGAGGGGAGAGAGGCAAAGTGGCATGCTGGCATGGTGAGGGGAGAGAGGCAATGTGGCATGCTGGCATGGTGAGGGCAGTGCTGTTGGTATGGTGGCACGGTCTGCTGCACATGGACGTGGTGCAGGTGAGGGGATTGGTGGCAGCATGCAGGCATGGTAACATGGTTTCCTGCGCATACACGTCGTGCAGGTGAGGCGAGGGGAATACTAGTTGCGTTGCATGAAGGCATTTTTATGAGACCAGTCCAGCAATGGCAGTCTTCTTTCCCGGTGATTGATCAGTCCACAGGAGCGACTAGAGCAAGAGTACAAGCTGTACCTGATCACAACGGCCCCCAGCGTGGTGTACCGTGTGGTGAAGCGGGACGGGTGGCTCATGATTAATCAGGCACCCACATTCTCCCTCCCTGCTTCCTCCTTGCCACACCTTACAGGAGCGACTAGAGCAAGAGTACGAGCTGTACCTGATCACAACTGCCCCCAGCGTGGTGTACCGTGTGGTGAAGCGGGACGGGTGGCTCATGATTAATCAGGCACCCACATTCTCCCTCCCTGCTTCCTCCTTGCCACACCTTACAGGAGCGACTAGAGCAAGAGTACGAGCTGTACCTGATCACAACTGCCCCCAGCGTGGTGCACCGTGTGGTGAAGTGCGACGGGTTGCTCATGCGTCAAGCACTCACATTCTGCCTCCCTCTCCCCCTCTCCCGCACCTCTCAGGAACGCTTGGAGCGAGAGTACAGCCTTGATCTGATCACAACCGCTCCCAGCGTCGTGTACCGAGTGGTGAAGCGGGACGGGTCGGTGGTGGAGTGTTCCAACCCCGCTGACATGCCGGATGCCTCTGTGCGCACTGAGATCCAGGAGCCCTACGTGCGGGTGAGTCCTCATGGGGGGTGAGTGAGTCTCCAGCTAAGGAGGATGAGCGGAGCGGCCTGGGTGTGGGTGAGTGTCAGGGTGAGGGGTGAAGCGGGACGCCTCCGTGGTTCAGTGGTGGAGTGTTCCAACCCCGCTGACATGCCGGATTCCTCTGTGCGCACTGAGGTCCAGGAGCCCTACGTGCGGGTGAGTGAGTCGCGTGGGGGGTGTGACGTGGGGTGAGTGGGGGGGGCGGAAGGACGAACTAGATCCAGCACCCCTATGTGTGGGTAAGTGGGTCTCGAGAGGGATGAGCGGGCTGGCTGCAGGTGAGAGCGTGCGGTTTAGGGGAGCCTGAGTGGACTCCCTTCATAGGGTCGACTCAAATGTAGTTTGAGTCGACTCAACAGTCTACCCCCAGGGACTACAGTGGCACGCTCATGGGCCAGGTGGAGGAGAGGCGGGGCGAGTGAAGACATGTATGCCCCTCTTCCCTCCCTCGTATCTGCTGCTTTTTCCCGTCACCTCTCCAGCTGGACATCCTAACCCCCAACCCAAGGATTACATCGGCAACTCTCATGGACCTGGCATAGGAGAGGGGGGGGCGGGCGAGTGAAGTAAAGACATGCTGGCTCCTCCCTATGCCCGCTCCTCCCCCTCCACCCGCCCGCCCCCCACCAGCTGGACCTCCTGGCCCCCAAGGAGTACATCGGCACTCTCATGGACCTGAGACAGGAGAGGCGGGGTGAATGGAACACATGCATGCCGTTCCTCGTTTGTATCCTCTGCGCTTCCCCCCCCCCCACCAGCTGGACATTCTGACTCCCAAGGAGTACATCGGCACTCTCATGGATTTGGCTCAGGAGAGGCGGAAGATGCTCCCTGGCATGCCCGCTCCCTCCGCTCATTGTTCTTCCAACCACCACCACCCCTCTCCAGCTGGACATTCTGACCCCCAAGGAGTACATCGGCACTCTCATGGATTTGGCTCAGGAGAGGTGGAAGATGCTCCCTGGCATGCCCGCTCCCTCCGCTCATTGTTCTTCCAACCACCACCACCCCTCTCCAGCTGGACATTCTGACTCCCAAGGAGTACATCGGCACTCTCATGGATTTGGCTCAGGAGAGGTGGAAGATGCTCCCTGGCATGCCCGCTCCCTCCGCTCATTGTTCTTCCAACCACCACCACCCCTCTCCAGCTGGACATCTCTGACCCCCAAGGAGTGCATCGGCACTCTCATGGATTTGGCTCAGGAGAGGTGGAAGATGCTTCCTGGCATGCCCGCTCCCTCCGCTCATTGTTCTTCCAACCACCACCACCCCTCTCCAGCTGGATATTCTGACTCCCAAGGAGTACATCGGCACTCTCATGGATTTGGCTCAGGAGAGGCGCGGAGAGTTTGTGGAGATGAAGTATGTCACCGAGTCGCGCACCACTCTGTCCTATGACACCCCTCTGGGCGAGGTATGCGCACGGGCGGACAGGCAGGCATGCATGCAGGAGGCGGTGGGGATGAAGGCACACAGACTAGGGGGGACTGGGAGAGACTAGTTGGCCAGGCAGTAGGGGGAGTGGAGGGAGGAGAGGCGGGGCGAGTTCATGGAGATGAAGTATGTGACCGAGTCGCGCACCACTCTGTCCTATGACACTCCTCCGGGCGAGGTAAGGGCACGGTGGTGGGGGTTAGGGATGCAACTAGAGCGGGGTAGAGGGGCGAGATTGTGGAAATGAAGTATGTCACTGAGTCCCACACCACGCTGTCCTATGACACTCCCCTTGGAGAGGTATGCAGAGGCACGGATTGGGGACACTAGGGGGTTGGGGACACTAGGGGGTTGGGGACACTAGGGGGTTGGGGACTAGTGGGGAGTGGGGGGCAGAAGGGGGAGTGCATGAAGGAGAGGTGGGGCGAGTTCGTGGAGATGAAGTATGTCACTGAGTCGCGCACTAGAGGTATGCGGAGGAGCGCTGAGGGAGTAAAAGGCAATATGGTTGGTGGGGGGGTGTGATATAGGGTTGGCGGGACAGGCAGGCTCGCAGGAAGGCAAGGGAGATGTATGGGGCATTCACACATCGCGCTGTATATGATACGCCATTGGGCGAGGTATGGGGGGTCAGTGGGTGTTAGGGGGCCACTACGTGGCTTAGACGAAGGGCTTGCATCAGGGCAGTGGAGATGAAGTATGTCACTGTATGTCACCGTATGTCACCGTATGTCACCATATGTCACCGTATGTCACCGTATGTCACCGTATGTCACCGTATCTCACCGTATCTCACTGTATGTCTCCGTATGTCATTGTATGTCACCGTATGTCATTGTATGTCACTTTATGTCACCGTATGTTACCGTATGTCACCGTATGTCACCGTATGTCACCGTATGTCACCGTATGTCACCGTATGTCGCCGTATGTCACCGTATGTCACCGTATGTCACCGTATGTCACTGTATGTCACCGTATGTCACTGTATGTCACCGTATGTCACCGTATGTCACTGTATTTCACCGTATGTCATTGTATGTCACCATATGTCACCGTATATCACCGTATGTCACTGTATGTCACCGTATGTCACCGAGTCCTGAACGCTGCTGTCCTATGATAGCCCATCGCGCACCACGTTTTCCTTTGGGAAGGGAAGGGACAACTTGAGCCAATGTCACTCATTTTCACACACCTATCCTCCTGTGCCCTTCCTGTGCTGCTCCCTTGGTGCCCCATGCTGTGTTGTGGCAGGTGGTGGGGGATTTCTTTGACCAGCTGAAGTCTCGCACCAAGGGTTACGCCAGCATGGAGTATAAAGTCATCGGGTATGCTGCTTGTACTGAGTTGGTTGGATATGCTAATATGGAGTAAAAATCTCACCAAGGGCTACGCCAGCATGGAGTATAAAGTCATTGGGTATGCTCCTTGTACTGAGTCGGATGGTCATGCTAATGTTGGGTACAAAGTTACTGGGTGTGCGCCTTATTCATTATTGTCTGGGCATGTGCTTCAGATTTCTTGAGATTCGTACCAAGGGCTATGCCTGTAAGGAGGACAGAGTCAAGGTCATGGGATAGGTTACTTGCCCACAGTCCAACCCACCTGACCCCACCACACCCCACCCCACCCCACCCCACCCCCCTGCACCCCGCTCCACCGCACTTCCTCTCTCAGGTACCACAGAGGCAACCTGGTGAAGATGGACATTCATGTTACAGCTCCTACCCATACCGCCCCACCCCATCCCCACCCACCCCATCCCACCCCATCCTGCCCCACCCCATCCCACCCCACCCCGCCCCACCCCACCTCACTCCACTGCTTGTCCTGCAGGTACCGCAAGAGCAATTTGGTGAAGATGGACATTCAGCTCAATGGGGAAATCGTGGAGCCGTTGTCGGCCATTGTGCACCAGGAAAAGGTGGGTGAGAGGTTAAAATACATTCTGATTGCCATTGTGCACCAGGAAAAGGTGGGTGAGAGGTTAAAATACATTCTGATTGCCATTGTGCACCAGGAAAAGGTGGGTGAAGAGGGTAATTTACACTCTGCTGACCATTGTGCTCCAAGAAAAAGTGTGTGAGAGGGTATATTACCCTTAGGCAGCCATCGTGCACCAGGAAATGGTGGGTGAGAGGGTAAAATACACTGCTGGCCTTTTTGCAACAGGAAAAGGGGGTTGAGAGGGTAAAAATACACTCTGTTGGCCATCGTGTGCCTGGTGAATGAGTAGATTACGCATCAGAAGTTTTTTTTTTTTTTTTTCTAAAAGAAACAAAAATCCAAACAAAAAAAAACCCTTGCTGCTGCTGGCTGCAGAGTCAAAACACTATAACCATGTTACGTTTCCCCCAACCAGGCCTACGGAGTGGGCAGAGCACTCACACAAAAGCTCAAGGAGCTCATTCCCCGACAGATGTTCAAAATCCCCATCCAGGTGCGTTCAGTGTTCAAAACCCCCATCCAGGTGCGCTCAGTGTTCAAAATCCCCATCCAGGTGCGCTCAGTGTTCACTTCTCTCGCAACCCGAGTTTCATGGTATCTTTGCTCTGTCCTCGTGGCCTGTCAAGTCAAGGTGATGTCCCCTTGTGTCTGCACTGTCCCCATAACATCCCTCATGCTCCCAATCCTCAGGCATCCATGCATGTCAGGTTTTCTGTTTGTATGTGTATTGATTGTGAAGTGTGTTAGCCTGCTGCACAACTTGCTTCTTCCTGATGTTGCATTACCTCGATTATCTCTCAAGCAGGCATGTGTTGGAACCAAGGTCATCGCAAGTGAAACAATTGCAGCCATTCGGAAAGACGTTCTAGCCAAGTGCTATGGTGAGTGCATAGCTGTTCCCTGCATGTCTGTCAGTTCTTTATGTTGCGAGACATAGTTGCTTGACAGGATGGTGTGCTGGTTGCAGGTGGTGACATTTCCCGAAAGAAGAAATTGTTGAAGAAGCAAGCAGCGGGGAAGAAGAGAATGAAAGCGCTTGGACGAGTTGAGGTGCCTCAAGATGCCTTCATGGCTGTGCTTAGACTTGAGAAAGAAAGCTTGTGATAGGCATAATGTTAAAACATGTCAAAGAAACAACTTGCATACAAGCATTTTTTCTGTGCTTGCATTGCGAATAAATTGCCAAGAAAATAACACTCTAAGAGCGTGTTCCTACGGCCTCATATCAGGAAACCTCGTATCAAGAATGCTGTTTTTGCCTGGTAAAACTAGCGAGAGGTTTTGGGTTTAGGGAAATTTTCAGTGTGAGCCTGATACGAGGTTATCTTGATACGAGGATAGGAACACGCTCTAACCTGTCACATATGGGAGTAGCCGTAAGGCTTTAAGGAATTTTCTCGACATTTCTTACCGCAACCGTCAACATTGCGTACAGCAGTAGCCGTTGTTTGCCCGTTACTGATAACGGGGCTTCGCCAACCTCGCGCACATTGTTTCACCAAACCTCGCACTGTTGGAGCAACCGAGTCGGCCTACGCTTCGGGACTAGCCCGAACCTCGCGCCAGCAAAGCACTAGCTAGCTCGTGCATGTTGGGATGAGAAAAGCCCTTATGATCTTTTCAAGGCTAAACTCTGAGTAGAGGTGTTGTAAGTGCGAAAGCGTTTTAATGATGAAGTGTTGAACCACCTTGCGCTAGTATATGAGGGCAACATAGATTGATAATAGAAAAGTAATACAAGCTTTTTATATGATTACAATGAATATGAAAGTGTGCAACTAACTTTTTTACTGCTGTTGTTGCGGTTCGATACAGTGACGACTCGGGCAACTGCTCAGTATCGAGACAGTTGTTTCTCCTTGCAGTCGCGCTGTATTTGTCAAGTCAAAGGTCGCTGACCTTTGACCTTCGCGTAACCTCCAGCAGTTACTTCTCTTGTCAACCTCCGATGGTTGACTCACCGTTGCTTCGTTGCTATTTGCTTCGTTTACAGTTCGATGTTCCGACACATCAGAAGCGTTAAGTTACTTGTTTCCAACACTCCCCTTTGCTTCTGGAGTGTCGCTGCTGGTGACGTGGCTTTGTCCAGTCAGCAGCATGCAGTACTCGAACTTCTGCTTTCCGAGCTTCTTGGTCAAATAGTCGGCTGCCATTTCGGTCGTGGGACTGTAAGATAACTCGAGTCTCCCCTTCTCGATCTCGTCTTTTACGAAGAAGTATCGCAGGCAGTGCCCTAGATATAAGACTTTGGAGTCTGAATCAGAGTCCGTTCAGACTTTTTTTTTGTACCTAGTCTGAACTCCAAGAATTTATTTATGTACCTTGTCTGATTTTCCAGAGTTTTTTCTTATGAGTTGTCTGAAATTTCAGCCTAATTTTACTAGGGTAGGCTGAGCCTCAGACTTGTATCGGGGGTTCACTCTGCGCGCTTATCGGAGGAAAGTTTCCTGGAAGTTTCCTTCCGTTATGCCCACTTCCGAGATGGCAGTGGAGTGCCAGGACGTGAGCAACGCTCACTTCGACAGCTGGGACATCCAAATACACTCGTTCGTTGAGAATATCTTCCAGTTACGCTGAGGAAATGGTTGCGTGATTACGAGATTTATGAAGACAAAATCTCGTCACATGTAATTTATCGCTAATGTATTGTAAAGAATAGGCGACTTTGATGCTGATTCGCTGTAAAAACATCTGCAGCACGCACTGGCGTGATTGCGAAGTTCCTGATTCGTACTGAAAGTTTCGTGTGGCACTTGTCTGATCCTCACATGCCACGCCAAGCAACAGTTCTGCCTGCTGCCAGCTCAGCTGCGTGGCACTTGGCCCACCTGATACAGATCGGGTGAACGATCGAATCGCTTGAAAAGCGAATCCAAAACTGACAAAATCGGCACACATGCGAGAAAATGGGTACAGAACGGTAATCACACACACGACAAAACGAAATGAGATCAGCAGAGCAGAAACAACCATGCGCTTCACGTGACAAAAACACTGGAACGCCGCCGACATGAGTAGAGGCGATGCACGAGCACGAGCACGTTGCCTGATGCGTTGGTATGGTAGGTTGTAATCAGCCTCAATGCTATTATAACTGCTTTTACGAAACTGCATGAACATCTTAAAATTTGAAGTAACTCTGACAGTTCAGACAAAAAAAATTGTGCTTGTCTGAATTTTCAGACTAAAATTTTGAGGCACCTCTGACAGACAGAGTTCCAGGAGGGGTGTACTCTGAGGCCTCAGACTACCTCAAAACGAATCCAGGGGCCTGATCGCAGGGCGATATGTTTCGTCCGGTTCGCGAACCCGTTCTTGTTCGCTATACGAATTGCAGATTGGTTGTCGCAGAACAGAGTGAAGCTGGGTAACTGAGCCAACTTCAATTCTTCTAGCAGTTCGCAAAGGTACAAGCCTTCCTTGGTGGCTGAGCAGAGTGCAATATATTGTGCTTCAGCTGAGGAGAGAGCGATTAGTTCTTGCTTGCTCGACTGCCACAAGATAGCCCCGATAGGTTCGAGTCGGTAGATGTAGCAGGTGCGTGAGCGCCTATTGTCTGCGTCGCCGGCGTAGTCGGCGTCTACATAGCCGATTAGCTTAGGTGTCGAGGTTCCATTTTTGTGGTAGATCAGGCCGATTGTCGGAGTGCTGACGAGGTAGTGGAGTGCGCGGTCGAGTTTCGCCACGTGCTATGCTTCAGGTTTCTTGAGGTAGGTGGCTAGCTGGCTTGCCGAAAATGATAGGTCTGGTCGGCAGGTGACGGCTGCGAATAGTAGACATCCTAGCTTTCGCAGATAGTCGCGTATGCCGGCAGGCTTGAGTGGTGCAGAGATTCCTTCGTGGCTCGCGGAGGTGTAGCGGTACGGTATGGAGATAGTAGTAATCCGAAGCGTTTGGCGATGGTGTCTGACAAAAGTAGAAGGAAGAAGAGGATTGCACTAGCAAGAATGGGGATACAAATAGCAAACCCTAGAGGGGTTGTACTCGCTATGGAGCACCCCACTACAGGCTAGAGCATAAGATAACATTCTGACACACCCCCATAGCCAAAGTGGGGTGTAATCAGCAGAGCAAGCAGAGCAGTACAAGCTCAGGGTGGATCACAATGTCACCACACATTCTGAGCACAAGTTCAAGAAGCAATAGTTTAGAGTTCACAATTATGAGCAAAGCTAGTGGTAGTCACAACGGACAAGTGAGGAGGTGGAGAGAGAGTGAGGGGAGAGGAGATAGGAGGCGACGGCTGAAGCTGCAGACACACGGGCAACAGTAGGCAGACTGGCACAGCGGCTACCGGGCGAAGCCCCCGGAATACTGGAGTAACTGGCCCCGCGGCTAAAGTAGCGGCAGAGGAGCAACGGACCCACGGGCGGCTGGCGTAGAAGTCTACGACTGGGCTACCGGGCGAAGCCCCCGGACTACAGGTGCTGCTGGCGACACGATGGCAACCTCCGTGCAACTTCCCAAAACAGTCCCACCCCCCCTGACACACACCCGCTGCTACACCGCTAGCTCCACTCCCACGCACCCCCCCTTAAACCCTAAACCCCAGTCTCCCACACATCCACCCCCCTCAGCGACAGCTGCAGCAGTGGGAGACAAAGGAGGAGGAGGAGCAAAGGGAGGAATGAGGAAGTGCCACCCCCATACTCGCCACCCCCTGCTCGCCACCCCCAAACCCTAACACAGACAGGGTGGGATGGAGGGTAGGCAGGGTGGGATGGCGGCGCTCGCCCCCCTCCCCCAGCGGCCCCCGAGGGAGCCGCGACGGGCGACGGGAAATGGGGCCGGGGCGCAAGGAGGGCGGCGGGGCCACAGGTGTAGAGCGGCGGGGCCGCGAAGGTGGGGCGGCGGGGCCGCGACAGAAGGGCGGCGGGGCCGCGAAGTGGGGCGGCGGGGCCGCACCGAAAGGCGGCGGGGCCGCGACGTGAGGCGGCGGGGCCGCGAAGTGGTGCGGCGGGGCCGCACCGTAAGGCGGCGGGGCCGCGACGTGAGGCGGCGGGGCCGCGAAGTGGGGCGGCGGGGCCGCGACGGGTCCCCGTCGCCCGTCGCGGCGCCTTCAGAGGGCGACGCGGCGAACGACGGGGCAGAAGCCCGCCGCGCACCTCGGGGCGCACAGCGGGCAGAGAACCGCCGCGCGCCTCGGGGCGCACGGCGGGCAGAAAACCGCCGCGCGCCTCGGGGCGCACGGCGGGCAGAAAACCGCCGCGCGCCTCGAGGCGCACGGCGGGCATAAGATAACATTCTGACAGTGTCGGCGTATTTTGCGGCGCTGAGATAGATCGCGTTCTCTTCTTCTTGTATGTTGAGCTCGAGGTATTGTGTCACGGTGGATGAGACGGTGAGCATTAAGTCCCGCTGCAGCTCCCCTTCGAAGCAGGTTGTGACGCCGTCGGTCGAGCCGATGTAGAGTAGATCGTCCACATAGACGATCAGCAGGATGTAGTCAGTTCCTTTCGTGAGCCGGTACATTCCTTGATCGTGCAGCAGTTGTCGGAATCCGATGCGGATTAGCCGCGCATGTAGGTACTGCGACCACAGTCTTAGGGCCTGTTTGATGCTGTACATAGACTTCAGTAACTGACAGACTTGGTTGGGGTCTGCATTGGAGCCGTGCGGTTGCTCGACGAAGATTTCAGCATCGACGGGTGCGTAGAGAAAGGAGTTGGCGACGTCGATTTGACGAAGCTTTTTCCGCTTCATGGCGTCTGCCTTTGTTTTCACCCAAAGAACCAATTTTCGGGTGAGAATGGTCTTGTTCCGTGCCACACTGATAGGTACGACCTTCGAGGTGTTGCGTTCTTCAAGTGCCTTTAACTCCCTGTCCACGGCCTCGCGCCATTTTTTCCTGTGCTCCCGCACCAGAGCCTGTTGAACTATGGCAGGCTCCTTAGGTGGCGCTGAGCCGTGGACTGCGGTGACAAGTCTGAGTATCTAGAGTCCACTTTGCGTGTAGCAGGGGAGATTTGCGTCCTCGCGATAAGCTGTTTCGTCTCCTGCTTCTGGATCGGGTATGAAATTAGGTCCTACGCGTTCTGCTTCATCGGTGTTGACTTGCGCGGGTGTAACGTAACCGTTGTCAGCGAAGTTGTAGAAGACTTCGGCGTTGATGCTTTCGTGAGGATTGTCGTCGTCCATTAGGACATCCACCGAGCAGTAGGGAAGAGGTCCGGCTTCTTCCGAAGCTCTGTCCACGTTCTACTCGTCCAAGTTAGCTTCATCTGCCGTCGAAGCGAAGGCTCGGTCCCCAAGAAACCCGCCTGTGACATCCCGTGAGGTTTCCAAGTTGTAGAGGTACGTCGGGAGCGTGAAACATTTGTAGAAGATCATGTCACGTGCTGCTACTGTTTCCTTTATGTGGACGTCGAAGATCTTCTATGCGTTGTAGTATTTTTCGATGCCCAGGTGTAGCCCCCACTGTGCGCGTTGGGAGAAGCGACCTGCTCGTGCAGCTGGAGGTCGTACCTGTACCATGCAGCCGAACACTCGTAACATTTTTGTGTTGCCCAATTTTCCTGTCCACAGCAGATGCGGTGATGCGTTGTTCGGGAGCGATGATGACGAAAGCAAGTTGTGCAGCATGATAGCGTGGTCCATCGTCTCAGGCCACTGGTGGTTTGGTAGCCACATGCCACGTAGCAGTTTGCGCATGGTGTTTTGGAGGGTCCTGTTCACTCTTTCTGCCACGCCTTGCTGTTGGTGAGCGTAGGGAAGGGAGATGAGCCGCTTGATGCCTCTCTCTGCCAAGTACTGCGTGAACCTTTGTGACTGATATTCCCCTCCCCCGTCTGACTGAGAGCTTTTCAGCTTCACTCCTGATTCTCTTTCTGCTATTAGAAGCCAGGCGACGAAGGCTTCGTAGGCCATGTCGCGACTTGGAAGGTTAAGGTGCCATACGTATCGTGTGGCGGCGTCGATGAAAGTGATGACATAGTTGTATGCTCCTTGACCAGGTTCATAGTATGTCGCTGTACACTTTCTGCTGAGGTATGTATCCCGGCGCACTTGGGTTGTGGTGAGAGACGAAAGGCCGATGCAGTAAGTCGGCTTCAGGGCAGGTGAGGCATGTTCCTAGAACTCGTTGAAGTTCTTGTCAAACATGATATATGTTGTTGTGCTTGTTTAGGCTACAGTGGGTTAGCCTGTAGGGGGTACACAATTCTAGGGTTAGGTATTTGTACTGTTTTCACCCTTAGTTCATTCATTCCTGTTCAGTTATTCCAACATGGTATAGAGCAGGTCCTTCCTAGGACCGAACTGTTAAGGGCCCACCACTACCTACCTACCTGCCTACCTACCTACCTACCTAGGGCGCCTAAGGCACTGACGGCCCGCCCCATCGGCCCCTAGTGGCCCCGTTAGGCTCCGCGCTCAACGTCCTAACGGCCCCGTCGACCCCTAAACGGCCCCGAACGGCCCCGCACTTACCTCCCTAGCGGTCACGTCGACCCCTAAAAGGCCCCGAACGGCCCCGCGCTTACCTCCCTAGCGGCCCCAAACGGCCACGTCGGCCCCTAGTGGCCCCGTTAGGCCCCGCGCTCACCGTCCTAGCGGCCCCGTCGACCCCTAAACGGCCCCGAACGGCCCGCGCTCACCTCCCTAAAAGGCCCCAAACGGCCCCGTTGGCCCCGCGCCCACCGTCCCTAGAGGCCCCGAGCGGCCTGGTACCGCCACAGCCCGGGACCGAACCGAGCCGCGCGACCGAACCGAGCTGCGCGACCCGAGCCGCGCGACCCGAGCCGAGCCGCGCGAACCCAGACGAGCCGCGCGACCCGACCCGAACCGAGCCGCCCCACTCGAGCCGCGCCGCCCTACCCGAACCGAGCCACTGTAACTACTTCTTCTATTGCTACTGCTGCTACTTCTACTGCTCCTATGGCTAGCCCACAGGTTCTAGTTTTTGATGCTGAGGGCCGCCCAGTGAAGTTTGACACCTGGCTAGATGACCTGCACCTCTACCTACAGCTCACAGCCAAGGATGACATCTCACTGTACGATCATGCCCTAGGCCATGTCACTGCCCCTGCTGCTACTGCTGACAGCACTGCTCGCTCACAGTGGCAGACTCGTGATGCCCACGCTCGCTTCGCTATTCGCAACTCCCTACCGATAGACGAACGCGAGCACTTTGGCCAGCACAAGACTGCACAGGCACTGTACACAGCTGTAGTTGCTCGCTACTCCTCACCTGCCTCTGCCGCACTAGGCCGTCTCTCCCTCCCCTACCTGTTTCCCGACCTGGCCTCTTTTCACACAGTCGCTGACCTCATCACGCACCTCCGTACTAGTGAGGCCCGCTTCCGTGCCGCCATGCCCGCTGAGTTCCTTGCCACGCACCCCCCTCCACTCTGGCTCACTCTCTACCACCTAGTCACCCGCCTCCTTGACACACTTCGTGCTGTTAGGGACCACTTCCTAGCTCGCTGCCCCACTGAGCTCACCATTGCCCTCCTCGAGAAGGAACTGCTTGCAGCTGAGACTAGCATAGTCGCTGTAGGTGCCTCTCGTGGCGACCCCCGTACCCCGTTCTTTGAGGGGTGTTCTCCTTCCCCCCTTCTTCCCTCTGTCGCCTCTGCTGCTGCTGTAGACCTTCTTGGTGCTCAGAAGGTCGGCGTTGCGTCTGCTTCGAGCGGGCGCCGCAGCGGCAAGGGCAAAGGGGGCAAGGGTGGTGGTGGCGACGGCGGGGGAGGCGGCGGTGGGGGCGGTGGAGGCGGCGGGGGTGGTGGCACGACTTGGGGGACTAGTGGCAGCGATGGGGGTGGTGGCGGCAGCGGCGGGGGAGGTGGCAGGGGTGGAGGCGGTGGTTGGGGTGGCGGTGGACGAGGCGGCGGCAGGGGTTGGGGTGGTCGAGGAGGTGGCGGCGGTGGTGGTGGCCGTGGAGGCGCTGGTGGTGGCCAGGGCCAGCAGCACACTCCTTCGCCCCAGGAGGTCCGTGAGTGGTACTCTCAGCACGGGGGTGGGGGTGGTCTTAGCTGCACGTACGTCATTCGCACTGGTGACCGCACTGGTCAGCAGTGTGGACGACCGCACGCCACACAGCGCTGCTTCGCTCGTCTCGACGACGCTTGGCGTGTTCAGTTCCCTCAGGCCACTGAGCTGCCCCGCTGGATTGATCTCCTGAAGAAGGGGATTGATATCTATGCTCTAGACTTTGATGCTATTCTATCTGCCATGTATGTGATGTCTACTAGTGGAGAGGGTGCTGAGTACTTGTGTGTGCCGCCCGACCCGGGCATTAGGGCCAGTGCGTCTGCCGCTCCAGGTACTCGCGTGTCGGCTACCTCAGGTGCTGGTGAGGCAGCTACTCTAGGTGCTTGTGTGTCTGCCCCCCTTGGTACTGAGTCGAGTGCAGCACTACACACCTTCACACTGGACTCAGGTGCTTCTCGCTGCTTCTTTCGTGACCGCACTGCCCTTGAGCCGCTTGCTCGGCCAGTTGCTGTCTCCCTTGCTGACCCCTCTGGGGGTCCGGTCATTGCGACCTCTTCCACGGTCCTTCCTTGTCCTGCGGTCCCGTCGGGCACACTGTCAGGTCTCCACCTCCCCTCGTTCTCTACGAACCTGGTGGCAGGATGTGCGCTCTAGGACGGGGGTGTTCACCAGTTCACCCTTGCCTACGAGCGAGTGACACACTGCACGTGTGCTCGTACGGGCCGTCACTTGGCTACCTTCACTCGGCAGCCGGGGTTAGACCTGTACACACTGACCACTGAGTCCCCTCAGGTCGTTGCGTCTGCGTCTACGTCAACGTCAGGTCAGCTGTCGGCCCCCTGCTCGTGTCGCTCTCTGGCACACGAGACTGTCCTCTGGCACCACCGCCTTGGCCACCCGTCTGTGCAGTGACTTCGTGCCATGCACTCCCGGTACCTTGTCTCTGGCCTGCCCAGGGTCCTTCCTCCCCTCCCACCCTCACCTGCTCCTACCTGTCTCCCCTGTGTCGAGGGACGGCAGCGCGCCGCTCTTCACTCCTCCTCGTTTCCCTCGACGACTGCTCCCTTGCAGACGCTCCACATGGACGTGTGGGGGCCAGCCCGCGTCCGTGGTCAGGGTCAGGAGAGGTACTTCCTGATAGTTGTTGACGACTACTCGCGCTACACCACGGTCTTCCCCTTGCGCACCAGGGGTGAGGTCCCTGATGTCTTGATCCCTTGGATCCGCAGAGCCCGTCTCCAGCTCAGCGAGCGTTTCCGCTCGGACTTTCCTGTCCTACGCTTGCACTCTGACAGAGGTGGTGAGTTCTCCTCCGACCTCTTGGCAGCCTACTGTACTGAGCACGGCATTGAGCAGTCGTTCACGCTTCCGGCCTCTCCACAGCAGAATGGGGTTGCTGAGCGCCGCATTGGCCTGGTCATGGAGGTCGCCCGTACCTCCTTGATCCATGCGGCTGCCCCCCACTTTCTGTGGCCGTTTGCGGTCCGGTACGCTGCGCATCAGCTCAACCTCTGGCCCCGTGTCTCCTTGCCGGAGACCTCGCCCACGCTGCTGTGGACGGGGGAGGTTGGTGATGCGTCGCGTTTCCGGGTCTGGGGATCTCGAGCTTTTGTCCGCGATTCGTCTGCGGACAAGCTCTCCTCCCGTGCTGTTCCCTGCGTCTTCCTCGGCTTTGTCCCGGACGCGCCTGGTTGGCAGTTTTACCACGCCACCTCGCGCCGAGTCTTGCCCTCTCAGGACGTCACTTTTGACGAGTCCGTCCCCTACTACCGCCTCTTCCCCTACCGCACTGCCCCGCTCCCCCCCCCGCCTCTCTTCCTCGCGCCAGGTGCTGCTGTCGTAGACCCCCTCCCCCCTCAGGGTGCCGCTCCCTCAGGTGTGTCTCAGGTAGACCCGGTTGAGCCTGTTGAGGTAGCTGTCGACTCTCGTCCTGCTGTGGTTGCGGAGCCTGGGGGTGCTGAGCCTGGGGGTGCGGAGCCTGGGGGTGCGGAGCCTGGGGGTGCGGAGCCTGGGGGTGCGGAGCCTGGGGGTGCGGAGCCTGGGGGTGCTGAGCCTTGGGGTGCTGAGCTTGAGGGTACTGAGCCTGGGGGTGCTGAGCTTGGGGGTGTGGAGCCTGGGGGTGCTGAGCTTGGGGGTGCTGAGCTTCGGGGTGCTGAGCCGCAGAGTCCGGAGTCTTGAGGTTCTGGGTCTGGAGGTACTGGACCTGGGAGTCTTACATCTGGAGGAGCCCTCTCCTTGGAACAACTACGTGAGTGGTACTTACAGTACTGCAGCCTCAGGAGAGGTGCCGCTCGAGCCGGGCGTGCTGCTGGGACTGGTGCTAGTGCTTCTCCTCCCAGTCGGGAGCTCCCCTCCCGTGAGCGGATCCGTGAGTGGTACGAGCGGCGCTGCACTCTTCGGAGTGGCGTGCCTCGTGTTGCGGACCCCGCTGCCGTGGGCGCTGCTGCTGGTGCTGCGGACCCCGACGTTGGAGCTGCTGCTGGTGCTGAGGACCCCGATGTTGGAGCTGCGGCTTGTGCTGCGGACCCGGGCGTTGGAGCTACTGCTGGTGCTGAGGACCCGGGTGTTGGAGCTGCTACTGGTGCTGCGGACCCGGGCGTTGGAGCTGCTGCTGGTGCTACGGACCCTGGTACAGGTGTCCCTGCTAGCTCTGGTGTCGCTGCACGGTCACGGCCGTACTTCGTTCCGCTCCTTCAGCAGGTTCTTGGTCAGGTCCCTCCTCCTTGTCCTCCTCCCTCCTTAGCGTGTCCTCCGTCTGTCCAGCTGCAGTCGCAGTTACCGTCTGCCTCCTCTCTCCCTGGTCCTGCTTCTTACACTGGTCCGACTGGAGGTCTTACTGAGCGTCGTGAGCCCGAGTCTCGTCCTGCGTCGCCTGAGTCTCGTCCTGCGTCACCTGTCCGTGCTGCTCTCACTGGTAGTCGTGTCCAGCGTCAGCGTCTTCCTGCTGTCCCCGGCACTCACCGGATGGCGCTTCGTCCGTCCACTGCTCCACAGCGTGTCCCACTGCCGTCTCCTCCTGCTCTTGCTGACCCTGGGTCAGACTCTCTTCGTGCTGCTAGTCCTACTATCACGCGTCTCTTGGCTACTGTTGTCACCGACCCTTCCTTTGAGTCTGCTGCTGCGTCTGCCTCAGTTGCTGAGCTTGTCGACTTTGCTGCCACCTGTCGTCTAGACTACGCTGCTAGCCTGGTTGCTGAGTCTGAGTCTGTCTGTCCTCCGTCCGTCGGGGGTGAGTGTGCTCTTGGCACTGACGTCCTTGAGGACAGGCAGGAGGAGTTTGAGTGCTTTGCTGCCGCTTTGCCCCATCTCGTGTCCATGCTTGTTGCCCCTGAGGGAGACCGGGATGCACCAGACATCCCGACCCCACGCTCTTACGCAGAGGCGATGGCCGGTCCCTACTCCTCTCAGTGGAAATCGGCCATGGACATTGAGATGGCTTCCTGGAAGTCCACAGGCACCTACATCGACGAGGTTCCCCCACCTGGGGCGAACATCGTCAGTGGCATGTGGATTTTCAGGGTGAAACGGCCGCCGGGCTCTCCGCCTGTCTTCAAGGCGCGTTACGTTGCACGAGGCTTCAGTCAGCGAGAGGGAGTTGACTTCTTCCAGACCTTCTCCCCGACCCCGAAGATGACCACTCTTCGGGTTCTGCTGCACGTCGCCGCTCAGCGTGACTACGAGCTCCACTCGCTTGACTTCAGCACTGCTTTCCTACAGGGCAGCCTGCACGAGGAGATCTGGCTGCGCCGTCCACCTGGCTTCACTGGGTCGTTCCCTCCTGGTACCCAGTGGAGCGTCCGACGGCCAGTCTACGGTCTCCGCCAGGCGCCTCGTGAGTGGCACGACACACTGAGGACTACACTTGCGGCTCTTGGGTTCGCGCCTTCTACTGCTGACCCGTCGCTGTTTCTACGCACCGACACCTCACTGCCGCCGTTCTACGTCCTTGTGTACGTCGACGACTTGGTCTTTGCTACTGCTGACACTGTGGCACTCGCCCACGTGAAGTCCGAGCTGCAGAAGAGACACACGTGCACAGACCTGGGTGAACTGACAAGCTATCTTGGCTTGCGGATCACCCGAGACAGAGCACGCCGCACCATCACCTTGACTCAGTCACACATGGTGTGTCAGATTTATATGACATAGTTGCTGTAGGCTATAGTGGGGTAGCACATATGGGGTACAGGGTTTCTAGGGTTGCATTTGTACCCAATCTTTCCTTAGTCATTCTCATTCCTGTTTTCCTTGTTTCACATGGTATAGAGCGGGTCCTGCCTTAGGACCGTTTTTTTTAGGGCCCACCGAAGCGCGCCCCGAGGCGCGCCTTTTTTTTAGCGACCCCCTCGGGTCGCCTTTTCCCTCGCGGCCCCGCTGTCCCTCAGACGCGGCCCCGCCACCTCTCCTGATCGCGGCCCCGCCGCCTGTTTGACGCGGCCCCGCCGCCTCCCCTGACGCGGCCCCGCCGCCTCCCCTGACGCGACTCCGCCGCCTCCCCTGACGCGGCCCCGCCGCCTCCCCTGACGCGGCTCCGCCGCCTCCCCTGACGCGGCCCCGCCGCCTGTTTGACGCGGCCCCGCCGCCTCCCCTGACGCGGCCTTGCCGCCTCCCCTGACGCGGCTACCCCGCCTCCCCTGACGCGGCACCGCCGCCTCCCCTGACGCGGCTCCGCCGCCTCCCCTGACGCGGCCCTGCCGCCTCCCCTGACGCGGCTCCGCCGCCTCCCCTCCCGGCCCGCCGCTGCTCCTTCCGGCCCGCCACTGCACCTGCCGGCCCGCCGCTGCACCCAGCGGCCCGCCGCCTCTGACGGCCTCGCCGCTGCACCTGCCGGCCTCGCCGCTGCACCTGCTGGCCCGCCACTGCACCCTACGGCCCGCCACTGCACCCTACGGCCCGCCGCCTGCACCTGCCGGCCCGCCGCTGCACCTGCCGGCCCGCCGCTGCACCTGCCGGCCCGCCGCTGCACCTGCCGGCCCGCCACTGCACCGGTCAACCCGCCGCTGCACCTGACGGCCCCGCCCCTGCATCTCCTGGCCGAGCCGCCCCAGCAGCCGAACCGCCCGTGAGCCGAGCCGCCCGACGCCGAGCCGCCCGGGACCCGAGCCGCCCTGCCGCCGAGCCGCCCGGGAGCCGAGCCGCCCTGCACCCGAGCCGCCCAGCCGCCGAGCCGCCCGGGAGCCGAGCCGCCCTGCGCCCGAGCCGCCCAACAGCCGAGCCGCCCAGCACCCGAGCCGCCAGGTCGCTGAGCCGCCTTTCTGCATACCTACACGACCTGCCCTGCCTGGTGAGCACAGTCCCACTGACACTGCGAGCTCTTTCCCTACTGCTTGCACTGCGTCGCTGTCGTCGCCATGGCTACCCCTAGTGTCCTAGCTTTTGACGCTGAGGGTCGCGCCATTGATTTTGAGGTCTGGTTAGACGACCTGCAGCTGTTCTTACAGTGCGACAGGGCTGACGACCTTTCTCTCTTTGATCTCACCTCTGGCGCCTCTCCTGCTTCTGCTGCTGATGCTGATCCCGCTGTCCGCTCTAAGTGGGCCACCCGCGATGCTGCTGCACGTCTTGCTGTGCGTCGCCACCTCCCTACCTCTGAGCGTGCGCACTTCAGTCAGTACAAGAGTGCTCACACCTTGTACGACGCTGTAGTTGCGCGCTACTCCTCCCTTGCCACTGCTGCACTGAGCCGTCTCATGCTTCCCTACCTCTTTCCTGACCTCTCTGCCTTTCCCACTGTCGCTGACCTCATTACGCACCTCCGCACTAGTGACACTCGCTACCGCGCCGCCCTTCCTGCTGAGTTCTGCGCTAAGAACCCCCCCCCCATGTACATCGCTCTCTACTACGTAGTCGCGCGCCTCCCTGACTCCCTTCGAGTCGTCAGGGACCACTTTCTCGCAGTCTGTCCCACCACCCTCACCGTCGACCTCCTCGAGAAGGCCCTCCTCGCAGCGGAGAAGAGCATAGTCGCTGTAGGTGCTTCTCGTGGTGACCCTCGCACCCCCATCTTTGAGGGGTGCTCTCCTTCCCCCTTGCTGCCCTCTGTTGCCTCTGCTGCTGCTGCCGACCTGCTTGGTCTTGAGTCGGTCGGCGCGGCGTCTGCCCCTAGTGGGAGACGTCGCTCCAGCAAGGGCAAGGGGGGCAAGGGCGCGGGTGGAGCTGGAGGGGGCGGTGGCGGTGGCGGCGGTGGCGGCGGAGGGAGTGGGGGTGGCGGCGGGACTAGTGGCGGGGGTGGTGGTGGTGGTGGCAGCAGCGGCGGAGACGGTGGTGGTGGTGCCAGCGGTGGTGGTGGAGGCAGCGGCGGAGGTGGAGGCGGCGGAGGTGGAGGCGGTGGAGGCGGCAGCGGAGGAGGCAGTGGTGGTGGAGGGGGTGGAGCTGGTCGGGGTGGTACCCAGCAGCGTAGCGGCGGTGGTAGTGGCCAGCGCTCGCAGCGGCAGCAGCAGCAGCGCTCTCGGGACATCCCTTCGCCTCAGCAGCTTCGTGAGTGGTACGCTGGGCGTCAGAGGGGTGGGGGTACTGGTCCCTGCACCTACGTTCTTCGTTCCGGCGACCGCACGGGTGAGCAGTGTGGGGGTGCCCACGCCACCCAGCGCTGCTTTGGCCGCCTGACGGACGCCTGGCGTCAGCAGTTCCCTGGGGCTAGTGAGATCCCTCGCTGGGATGAGCTTCTCAGGGCTGGTGTAGCGATCTTTGATCTTGATTTTGATGCTATCCTTACTACTATGTATGTTGTGGATTATAGTGAGGAGAATGAGGGTTACCGCTGTTTCCAGCCCGACCCGGGCATTGATCCTGCTGCGCTAGGTACTTGTGAGGCTGCTGCTCTAGGTGCCAGTGCGTCTGCGCTCTCAGGTACTGGTGAGACTGCGCTCTCAGGTACTGAGTCGTCCTCGTCCTCCCTCACTTTCACACTTGACTCCGGAGCTTCTCGCTCCTTCTTTCGAGACCGCACTACCCTTACGCCGCTCGGCCGACCGGTTGCAGTCTCCCTTGCTGACCCCTCTGGGGGTCCTGTCCTGTCTCACTTCTCCACTGTCCTCCCGTGTCCGGCTGCCCCTTCGGGCACCCTGTCGGGTCTGTACCTTCCCTCGTTCTCTACGAACTTGGTGAGTGGAGCGGACCTGCAGGATGTGGGTGTTCACCAGTTCACTCCTGCGAGTCAGCGGGTGACCCACTGCACGGAGGCACACACAGGCCGACACCTGGCCACGTTCTCGCGTCGGCCGGGGTCGAGTCTCTACACCCTGACCGTTGAGTCTCCTCCTGTCCCTGCGTCTGGTCAGGTGGCTGCGTCGGGTCAGGTACTTGCTGCTGCGTCCCGGTCAGGTCCTGAGTCTGCCCCCTGTTCTTGTCGCCTCCTGTCTCATGAGACTCTCCTGTGGCACCACCGTCTTGGCCACCCCTCCTTGCCCCGTCTTCGGAGCATGGCTTCCCATGTCCTTGTCTCTGGTCTTCCCCAGTCTCTCCCTCCTCTCCCCTCCGGGCCAGGACCTTCCTGTGTCCCCTGTGTCGAGGGTCGCCTCCGGGCTACTCCTCACTCCTCCCACTTCCCCCCGACAGAGGCTCCCCTGCAGACGCTTCACATGGATGTGTGGGGCCCAGCCCCCGTCTGTGGGCAGGGCTACGAGCGCTACTTCCTGTTGGTGGTTGACGACTACTCGCGTTACACCACAGTCCTCCCCTTGCGCAGCAAGGGTGCGGTCACTGAGGTGCTGATCGACTGGATCCGCGAGGCTCGTCTCCAGCTCAGGAAGAGCTTCGGCTCGGACTTTCCTGTTCTGCGTCTGCACTCTGACAGAGGCGGAGAGTTCTCTTCTCGCCTTCTGCGAGACTACTGTCGTGCACGGGGGATCCGCCAGACCTTCACGCTTCCGGACTCACCACAGCAAAATGGGATTGCTGAGCGCCGCATTGGCATGGTCATGGATGTCGCTCGTACGTCCATGATGCATGCGGCTGCCCCCCATTTTCTCTGGCCGTTTGCGGTGAGGTACGCGGCGCATCAGCTCAACCTTCACCCCCGGGTCTCTCGGCCTGCGATGTCCCCAGCCTTGCTGTGGACGGGGAAGGTTGGCGATGCGTCTGTGTTCCGTGTCTGGGGATCTCGGGCGTTTGTCCGCGACTTGTCTGCGGACAAGCTGTCCCCTCGTGCTGCTCCCTGTGTCTTCCTTGGCTTCCCCACTGACGCCCCAGGGTGGCAGTTTTACCACCCCTCCTCTCGTCGTGTTCTGTCCTCCCAGGACGTCACGTTCGACGAGTCAGTCCCCTTCTACCGTCTCTTCCCCTACCGCACTCCTTCCCTCCCCCCTCCCCCGGACTTCCTTGTGCCGATTCCCCCCCCGGTAGACCCCCTCCCCCCTCAGGTTCCTGCCCCCTCAGGTGTGTCCCAGGTAGACGCCGTTGACCCGGTCGAGGTTACTGGTGACTCTGGTGCTGCTGCGGGTGCTGAGCCTGGGGGTGCTGACTCTGGGGGTGCTGTGCGCGGGGGTGCTGAGCTTGGGGGTGCTACTGCTGGGGGTGCTGGGCCTGAGGGTGCTGCTGCGGAGGGTGCGGAGCCTGGGGGTGCTGAGCCGGGGGGTGCTGTGCCTGGAGGTGCTGGGTCTGGGGGTGCTGGGTCGGGAGCTGCTGAGCCTGGGGGTGCTGTGCTGGGAGCTGCTGAGCCTGGGGGTGCTGCGTCTGGAGCTGCTAAGCCTGGGGTTTCTCCTGCTGCTGCGTCTCGCCGGGAGCCCCTCTCTCCACAGGAGCTGCGCGAGTGGTTCGCTCGCCGCTGGAGGCGTGCTGCTGCGTCTGGAGGTGCTGCTGGAGCTGGAGCTGGAGCTTCTTCGACCGTCGAGGGTGCGGGTGCTGCCGGTCCCGGAGCTGCTGGACCTGCGGGTCCTCCTGGAGCTGGAGCTGCTGAGGGCGTTGGTGCTGAGCCTACTGCTGTTGGTCCTGCCGCTGGAGGTGTGGGTGGCGCTGGTGCTGTCGCTGAGGGTGGTGGTGCTGTCCCTGCTGAGTCTGGAGCTGCCGCGCGGCCTCGGCCGTACTTCGTTCCACTCCTGCAGCAGGTTCTTGGTCTTTCTCCTCTAGTAGAGGGTCCACCGCCTGTCCAGTCGCAGTCCCTGCTGGAGCTTTCCTCTCCACTGCCTGCTCCCTCTCCTTACACTGGTCCTACTGGAGGTCTTGCTGAGCGTCGTGAGCCTGCGTCTCGTCCCGCGTCGCCTGTTCGTGCTGCTCGCGCTAGTGGTCGCAGTTCGCGTCAGCGTCCTCCTCCTGTCCCTGGCACGCACCGGATGTCTTTGCGTCCGTCCACTGCTCCTCTGCGTGCCCCTTTGCCTTCTCCTCCTGAGTCCTCTCTTCCTGTGCTTGCCGACCCTGAGTCGGACTCTCTTCGTGCTGCCAGTCCTACTGTCACGCGTCTCCTTGCTACTGTCGTCACTGACCCCTCGTTTGAGTCCACTGCTGCGTCTGCCCTTGTCGCTAAGCTCGTCGACTTTGCTGCTCGCTGTCGTCTCGACTACGCTGCTAGTCTTGTTGCTGAGTCTGCGTCTGTCTGTCCTCCGTCCGTCGGGGGTGAGTGTGCTCTTGGCACGGACGTCCTAGAGGACAGGCAGGAGGAGTTACAGTGTCTAGCGGCTGCTTCACCTCATCTCGCGTCTGTACTGCTTGCCCCTGAGGGAGACCCGGATGCACTAGACATCCCGACTCCGCGTTCTTACGCGGAGGCCGTAGAGGGTCCCTACTCCTCTCAGTGGCAGGCAGCTATGGATGCAGAGATGGCTTCCTGGAAGTCCACAGGCACCTACGTTGACGCGGTTCCCCCTCCTGGGGCGAACATCGTCAGTGGCATGTGGATCTTCAGGGTGAAGCGGCCGCCGGGCTCTCCACCTGTCTTCAAGGCACGGTACGTTGCTCGTGGCTTCAGTCAGCGGCAGGGAGTTGACTACTTTCAGACCTTCTCTCCCACCCCGAAGATGACTACTCTTCGGGTGCTGCTGCACATAGCCGCTCAGCGCGACTACGAGCTTCACTCTCTCGACTTCAGCACTGCGTTCTTGCAGGGTAGCCTGCACGAGGAGATCTGGCTTCGCCGTCCACCTGGCTTCACTGGGACTTTCCCTCCTGGCACCCAGTGGAGCCTCCGACGGCCAGTCTACGGTCTCCGCCAGGCACCGCGTGAGTGGCACGACACACTGAGGACTACGCTTGCGGCTCTTGGGTTTGCTCCTTCTACTGCTGACCCGTCGCTGTTTCTTCGCACCGACACTTCCCTGCCGCCGTTCTACATCCTCGTGTACGTCGACGACTTGGTCTTTGCCACAGCGGACACTGCTGGACTCGCCTACGTGAAGTCCGAGCTGCTGAAGAGACACACGTGCACAGACCTGGGTGAACTGCGCAGCTACCTTGGCTTGCAGATCACTCGGGACAGAGCACGCCGCACCATTACCCTGACTCAGTCACACATGGTGCAGCAGGTCCTTCAGCGCTTCGGCTTCACGTACTCCTCGCCTCAGGCCACTCCTCTGCCTACTCGCCACTCACTCTCAGCTCTGCCTTCGGATGAGTCCGTAGAGTCGAGTGGTCCGTATGCAGAGCTTGTTGGCTGCCTCATGTACCTGATGACCTGCACACGACCTGACCTTGCATACCCTCTGAGCATCCTTGCACGCTATGTTGCTCCTGGGAGACACCGACCAGAGCACATGGCTGCAGCGAAGAGGGTATTGCGCTACCTGTGCAGTACGTCGGGCATGGGGCTAGTGCTTGGAGGGCGGAGTCCAGTGGTCCTTACCGGCCACGCGGACGCTTCTTGGGCTGACGACCAGGCTACGCAGCGGTCGTCACAGGGTTACACCTTCAGCCTTGGTTCCGGCTCTGTCTCGTGGCGGTCTACTCGCTCGTCTTCGGTTCTCGGCTCCAGTTGTGAGGCTGAGATCTACGCCGGGGCCATGGCTGCACAGGAGCTTCGCTGGCTCACCTACCTGCTGACTGACCTTGGAGAGCCGCCTCGTTCTCCTCCAGTGCTGTACGTAGACAACAAGGCCATGCTGGCCTTGTGTCGAGAGCAGCGCTTGGAGCACAGAACGAAGCACATTGCTCTCCGCTACTTCCTTGCTCGTGAGCTGCAGCAGCGTGGTCAGTTGCGACTTGCGTACGTGGCCTCTGAGGCCAACACTGCTGATGTGTTCACCAAGGCACTCGCGCCTTGTGACCATCAGCGCTTTTGCACCCAGCTGGGTCTTGTGCCTGTCTTGCCTCACTTGCTCTCCTCTTGACTTCACTTGTACTGTGACATATATATATGCCTGCTCTTGCTTGTCTAGTTTTATATATATGTCTGTACTCCTGCATGTGAACTGGCCTCTGGCCCTACTCTTGTGCTCGGACTGTGTGGTGACTTTGTGATCCACCCTGAGCTTGCTTTGCTTTGCTTGACTGGTCTTGTGACCCCTTGTTCTCCCCCACTTTGCCTATGGGGGTGTGTCAGATTTATATGACATAGTTGCTGTAGGCTATAGTGGGGTAGCACATATGGGGTACAGGGTTTCTAGGGTTGCATTTGTACCCAATCTTTCCTTAGTCATTCTCATTCCTGTTTTCCTTGTTTCACATGGTGCAGCAGGTCCTTCAGCGCTTCCGCTTCACGTACTCCTCGCCTCAGCCCACTCCTCTGCCTACCGGTCACTCGCTCTCAGCTCTGCCTTCGGATGAGTCCGTAGAGTCGAGTGGCCCGTATCCAGAGCTTGTGGGTTGCCTCATGTACCTGATGACCTGCACTCGACCTGACCTTGCATACCCTCTCAGCATTCTTGCACACTATGTCGCTCCCGACCGTCACCGAAAGGAGCACATGGATGCAGCTAAGAGGGTGTTGCGCTACTTGTGCAGTACGTCGGGCATGGGGCTAGTGCTTGGAGGGCGAGTCTTAGTTGTTCTCACTGGGCACTCAGACGCTTCTTTGGCAGACGACCAGGCTACTCAGCGGTCGTCTCAGGGTTACTCCTTCAGTCTTGGCTCTGGTTCTGTTTCTTGGCGTTCTACTCGCTCTTCTTCTGTTCTCAGCTCTAGTTGTGAGGCTGAGATCTACGCCACAGCCATGGCGGCCTAGGAGCTACGCTGGCTCACCTACTTGCTGACCGACCTCGGAGAGCAGCCTCGTTCTCCTCCAGTGCTGTACGTCGACAACAAGGCACCCATTGCCTTGTGTGAGGAGCACAGACTGGAGCACAGAACGAAACACATTGCTCTGCGTTACTTCCTTGCTCGAGAGCTACAGCAGCGTGGTCAGCTTCGCCTGCGTTACGTGGCCTCTGAGGCCAACACTGCTGATGTGTTCACCAAGGCGCTTCAGCCTTGTGACCATCAGCGCTTTTGCACTCTTCTAGGCCTTGTGCCTACTGGACCTCACTTGCTTACTTCTTGAGCCTGTTTGTACTGTGATCTCTATATATATATACCTGCATGTTTACTCTTGCTAGGTTGTGATCGCTGTACCTTTTGCTCTATTATCAACCTGCATGTGAACTGGTCTTGTGACCACTTGCTTGTGCTCGGAATTTGTGTGGTATCCTTGAGATCCACCCTGAGCTTGTTTTGCCTTGCTTTGCCTTGACTGGTCTTGTGACCCCTAGTTTTCCCCCACTTCGCCTATGGGGGTGTGTCAAACATTATATATGTTGTTGTGCTTGTTTGGGGTACAGTGGGTTAGCCTGTAGGGGGTACACAATTCTAGGGTTAGGTATTTGTACTGTTTTCACCCTTAGTTCATTCATTCCTGTTCAGTTATTCCAACAGTTCTCTGCCGTCGGGTAGGAGCAGCGAGTCTTGATCATGTACTCCTGCTCTTATCGTGTTATTTAATGTCGTGTTGCTCGGGTGTCCCATTCTTGTGTGTCAGATGTCTTCGCCAGCGCGATGTCCAGGTGAGCGCCTGTACAAGTCAGAGTTGGAGTAAAAACCGGTGGTGAAGTTGGCGCTTCTGTGGACTTTTTGTGGGGTGGGAGTCAACTGCAGCGCAGGAGCCGGTGGAGTATCGTCGATTGGGGCTAGTGCCGTTGAAGGACCCGCGATTGGTGTTGGGATCGGTGTTGTTTCTGCTACTGCCGAGGTTGTCTCTGCTGCTGCCGATGTTGTCTCTGCTGCTTGTTGGATTGTCACTAATGCTCGTGTTTGTTTTGCCTCAGGTATGGTGTTCGAGTACCAGAAGCCGCCGGGGCTGAAAACAAGGTCGAGATCCGGTGGATGTGTCTGTGAGGATCTAGGATCGAGCTCAGAAAAGAGAATTGTGATTGAATGATCACCTGGGTACAACACGAGGCTATATATAGGCTTGACACAAGGCCCCGTAACCAGGTGTTACGCGAAGGTTCCGCGGGTCGCGAAGCGTCACGAACAGATCCTTCCCGAATTCGGTAGAAGGCAATTCGGTGGCAACCGAAAAGCCAGAATTCGGTGCACGCAACCTAGCTCGGTGCTATAACTATAATAAAATATAGGAAAGCACCTAGCCTAGGAAATCAAGCAATTCATGCATGCATATAATTATCCTATGCTAGAAATAGCATGATAAAGTAAAGGCAAGCAAGCATAGCTGGCATAAGCCATCGTACTCTCACAGTGTCCAAGGAGTGAAAGTGACGATTCCGTCGCTCTCGGCGGTGCCTTGATCTGGAACGAAGTCGAGGACGAAGACATTATTCTTCAGCACTGCCTTGCCGATGTAGAGTCCTCCTTTCCCGTGGTACAGCTTAAACTCCTGTGTCGTGCTGTCTGCTTCGAGGTGGATGCCCTTCGCCATCAACTGGCCGACGCTGAGTAAGATGTAGCCGAGTGTTGTTGTCCTTGATACTTGTTCTACCGGTAGTTGTTGTTGTTGTAGCGCCGTTGAGTGTGAAAGGCAAACTCAGGTGTTGACGTTCTTTTCTTGTGTCGTTCTTCGTGCAGGTCCATGTCTTGCTGTTCAGCATGGATTTCGGTGCAGAGCGCCGCTGTGGAGATTTCCCCGTGGGCTCGGAGAATGGCTCGAGTGGTGCGCCAATGAGGACTGAGGCCACTGATGACAACTGTCACGAAGGCTTCTTCAGATATCGAGCCTCCGCATCGAAGGAGTCTGTCACGTAATCCGCGACAACGGCTGATATACTCCATCCCTTTTTCGCCGGGTTTCATTTCCACTGTTGTTAGCTGTGCCATTAACCGACTCTGATTGACGCTGACTGTTGCTTGGTACAGGTTCTTCAAATGGTTGTACGCGAGCTCGGTGGAGTTGCAGTATCCCCGATAAGACCGGATTTTCTGCTGCTGGTTTGGAGTTATGTTTCTCAGCAGGATCGTGTATGCCATCATCGATTGATAAGTATACTGTTGCTTGTTGTACTTCATCCCATGTGTTGGGTATGGCAGGGATCCGTTGAAGAATCCAAGAATCTGCGCGCCTTCCATCATCAGCTCAAACTTGAATGACCAGGTATAGAAATCTTTGCCATCAAAGGGCATTGATGTCTGAAGTTTCAAGACGTGCGCGAACTGCGATTGAACCTGAAGTGCATCCAGTGTCTTCTCCTGTCCAGGTTGAGGCTGTTGGTGCGGCATGGAGCTGATCGAGCCTCGTTGAGGCTCATACGGGGCGAAGGTGGGTTGCTGCTGGTTTCTGCGCGCATAGGATGAACCATCAAGGCTCATGGGTGTAACATCGTTGTTGTTGTTGTTGCTGATGTTTGACTGCACAGGTGCCGCTTGCAGATGCGGTTCGTTGAACGACATGAAGGAAAAAATATTCTCCATCATGCTTGGGTCAAAGCCTGTCGCTTGGTTCGCGGGAGTCTAAGTAGACTCAGCTGCTGGTCTTGTTGCTGTTCCTCCCTCTGTCTGTAGGCCGGAGGCTGGAGGTGGAGTAGGAGTAGTGCCAGGAGAGCCGTTGGAGGAGCTTCTCTCCTTCTGTGTTGCCATGCTTTCTGATGTTGTAGGGGACTTGAATGTAGTTGAATTTGCCTTGACAGCTCTCATACCATGTTGGGCTGAGAAAAGCCTTTAGGATCTTTTCAAGGCTAAACTATGAATAGAGGTTTTGTAATTGCGGAAGCGTTTCAATTATGAAGTGTTGAACCACCTTGCGCTAGTATGTGAGGGCAAGATAGATTGATAATAAGATTACGAGGAATATGAAAGGGTGCAACTAATAACTGTTTTACTGTTGCTGTTGCGGTTCGATACAGTGACGACTCGGGCAACTGCTCAGTATCGAGTCAGTTGTTTGTCCTTGCTATCACGCTGTATTTGTCAAGTTAAAGGTCGCTGACCTTTGATCTTCGTGTAACCTCCGATGGTTGACTCGCCGTTGCTTCGTTGCTATTTGCTTCGTTTACAGTTCGATGTTCCGACACATCAGAAGCGTTAAGTTACTTGTTTCCAACAGCACGCACCGCGTTACCGTTTGCATGTTTCGCCTATAAGTATTCGCTCATACCTTTGCTCTTACTTTGTACTCTTCAAACACTCTAGTGCAATCCTCGCTGCCTCGATTCATTGTACCTGTAACACTTGGTTATCAGAGCCACTTTCTTTGGACCGCGCATCTCCGCACCCCAGGAAATCGACTTTTGATTTTTCACTCGAAGGGACGCACGCCCCATTAGCACTTAGGAGCCGCTATCCTCACGTTATCTCGTAAACGCATGTAGCCACAACTGTGCCTAGACTAAGCTGAGCAGACACCCTTCACGATGGCCAAACACATCGACTTCACTACGCTCACGCATGACTGCTTGAATGAATTGATGCGCCAGCTGCATGAGAACACAGAAGAAATCGCGGCGCTGACGGCGGAACGTACGTCCCTGCAAAACGACGTCGCACGAGCACAACAAGCACAATCACGAGCACCTGGCACTCCGGTACAGCCTGCACCACAAGCATCGCAGCACAGAAGTGTGGGGCAACCCGCGAGTGCGGCCAGTGATGGCGTCGTCCGCCACGACGGAGACGACGACCACGGCTCGACACACCCCAAAGTGACGAATGCGGCCATTGGCCAGCCTCGTGTCACGGTTTCGGCACCGACCAACGACTCGGCACTGCCGTCACCAATGCCGCTGAAGCCGCAGCGTCCGTGATGCTTTGATTTGAGTCAACGGGGTGGTCCTACCGTTCTGGCGTGGTTGTTCACGATGAACATGTTTTTCGACGCCAACTACGTGTCGGAGGATACTGCGAAGATCCGCTACGCCGTGTCGCTGCTGCGAGGACCCGCCATGGATTGGTGGCATGCCATCGTCACGAAGCCGAGCGACTACGCGACTCTACCGACACGGGAAGGACAAACCGGACCCTGGGCGCCGTCGTATTTCGTGGAGGTGCCCCAATATCGCACGTGGGACGCATGGCGTGCAGGTCCGCGCGCTCGATTTGAGCCAATTGCGACTTCGATTGCGGCGCATCAGAAGCTCTGCACTTGGCGCCAACTCGGTTCCGTCCAAGACTACACCAGCGGGTTTCTGGCGATGTGTGAGCAAGTGGGATACATGCACGAGAGCGAGCGCACCGACCGCTACATCGACGGCCTGAAGCACGAAATCGCTCAGGAAGTTCAGCTCTGCGGCGTCACTGACTTTCAAGATATTCTCGCTATGGCGGAGAAACTTGACTTCTTCCGCCGACCGAGGCCGGGGTCCTGCGGAAGCAGCAGCTACTGGGGACATCAACCTCATGGGACGAACGAGGGCGCTACGATATGAGCCGTTGCCGGGAATGCCTCTGCCGCACCGTTTCAAGGGTGATGCTTCGCGTGCAATCGGCCGGAACACCATAAGAGCGAACGCCTGGAAAACGCTAAGGGAAAGGTGGAAGCTGAGTAGCTGAAACAGACCAAGCAGCAGGGAAACGCTGGGAGTCAGTAGCAGACGGGCCCTCTACAAACAGGTCACGCCGCTCGCTCGACCCAACCAACCCTCACCGAGTGATTGTGCCGGTTCACGCTGTTAGAATAGTAGGCATAGCCAGGACAGTTGTCTAGGGTTTAGACCTAGGCAAGAGAGAGTTGTCCACGAAAGAAGGGGTTTGCACTTTGTGAAGACAGGTACAAATAGATGAGAAGCAAGCTAGGAGTGGTGCACCACCACACAGAACACATATGTGACTACACTACAGCTAGACTACATGCACTTATACAAAACATATGCAATATATGTTCTGACACACGCAATCGACCACACCCAGCCGAATAAGGAGGGTAATACGGTAGACAGCCCCATATTGCTTAGCGGGAAAATTGGGACAGACTTTGTTAAAAAAAATGGTCGACGGTGGAGCCAGCCACAGCCTGATCAACACCGCCACTGCGCGGAAACTGAGACTGCCACTGGACAGATGTTTACCTGAGATCGACGCAAGACTAGTTGACGACACGCCACTGGCAATACGGGAATACGTAGACCGGGATCGGATTCGATGCGGGGGTAACTTCACGTTTAGCCAGGAAATGCTCGCGACAACCCTCGACGAAACCGGCATTTCACTCGGTCGTGATTGGCTGCGATGACACAATCCGCGAATCGACTGGACGACGGGTGATTGCACCGTACGAATGAAGGGTAACAACATCGCTTTACCTCGCTGGGGCTCGCCTGAGTCTTCATCGGTGCGTGTCAATGCGATCACGATGAAACGTGCCGTAGCGGCAGGAGCTGACGTGTACGCGGTTGACATTTGGGAAGCCGAGGCAGCAGATAAAGGGGGGGGGGTTTACAGAAACTACTAGCCGACATACCGCATGACTTGACAGCATTACTGAAGTAGTACAGTGGGATTTTCCCGGATGACCTGCCGACAGGACTGCCACCTCAGTGACCGCACGACCACAGGATAGAGCTAGTGTCAGAACATATCTATAGCTTATACTGCTGTGTAGGCTGTAGTGGGGTATCCCATAGGGGGTACAACCCAGTTAGGGTTTCATATTTGTACTGCTTTCATTCATAGTTCACCCATTCCTGTTTTCCTACTTTCACATGGTATAGAGCGGGTCCTACCTTAGGACCGTTGTCTGGGCCCACCGACGCGCGCCCCGAGGCGCGCCCTTTTTTTTTAGCGACCCCTCGGGTCGCCTTTTCACTCGCGGCCCCGCCGCCTCCTCTGACGCGGCTTTGCCGCCTCCCCTGACGTGGCCCCGCCGCCTCCTTTAACGCGGCCCCGCCGCCTCCCTTGACGCGGCCCCGCCGCCTCCCTTGACGCGGCCTCGCCGCTTCCCCTGACGCGGCCCCGCCGCCTCCCCTGACGCGGCCCTGCCGCCTCCCTTGACGCGGCCCCGCCGCCTCCCTTGACGCGGCCCCGCCGCCTCCCCTGACGCGGCCCCGCCGCCTCCCCTGCCGAGGCCCCGCCGCCTCCCCTGACGCGACTCCGCCGCCTCCCCTGACGCGGCCCCGCCGCCTCCATTGACGCGGCCCCGCCGCCTCCCCTGACGCGGCCAAGCCGCCTCCTCTGACGCGGCTCCGCCTCTACTGCCGACGGCCCCGCCGCTGCACTCTACGGCCCGCCGCTGCACCCTGCCGGCCCGTCGCTGCTCCTGCCGGCCCGCCGCTGCACCCTGCCGGCCCGCCGCTGCTCCTGCCGGCTCGCCGCTGCACCTACCGGCCCGCCGCTGCACCCATCGGCCCGCCGCCTCTTACGGCCCGCCACTTGCACCTGCCGGCCCGCCGCTGCACCTGCCGGCCCGACGCTGCACCTGCCGGCCCGACGCTGCATCTCCCGGCCGAGCCGCCCCAACAGCCGAGCCGCCAGGGACCCGAGCCGCCCTGCCGCCGAGCCGCCCGGGAGCCGAGCCGCCCTGCACCCGAGCCGCCCAGCCGCCGAGCCGCCCGGGAGCCGAGCCGCCCTGCACCCTAGCTGCCCAGCCGCCGAGCCGCCCGGGAGCCGAGCCGCCCTGCGCCCGAGCCGCCCAGCCGCCGAGCCGCCCGGGAGCCGAGCAGCTGTGCACCCGAGCCGCCCGGTCGCTGAGCCGCCTTTCTGCTGACTGCACGACCTGCCCTGCCTGGTGAGCACTGTCCCACTGACACTGCGAGCTCTTTCCCTACTGCTTGCACTGCGTCGCTGTCGTCACCATGGCTACCCCTAGTGTCCTAGCTTTTGACGCTGAGGGTCGCGCCATTGATTTTGAGGTCTGGTTAGACGACCTGCAGCTGTTCTTACAGTGCGACAGGGCTGACGACCTTTCTCTCTTTGACCTCACCTCTGGCGCCTCTCCTGCCCCTGCTGCTGATGCTGATCCCGCTGTCCGCTCTAAGTGGGCCACCCGCGATGCTGCTGCACGTCTTGCTGTGCGTCGCCACCTCCCTACCCCTGAGCGTGCGCACTTTAGTCAGTACAAGAGTGCTCAGACCTTGTACGACGCTGTAGTTGCGCGCTACTCCTCCCCTGCCACTGCTGCACTGAGCCGTCTCATGCTTCCCTACCTCTTTCCTGACCTCTCTGCCTTTCCCACTGTCGCTGACCTCATTACGCACCTCCGCACTAGTGACACTCGCTACCGCGCCGCCCTTCCTGCTGAGTTCTGCGCTAAGAACCCCCCCCCCATGTACATCGCTCTCTACTACGTAGTCGCACGCCTCCCTGACTCCCTTCGCGTCGTCAGGGACCACTTTCTCGCAGTCTGTCCCACCACTCTCACCGTCGACCTCCTCGAGAAGGCCCTCCTTGCAGCGGAGAAGAGCATAGTCGCTGTAGGTGCTTCTCGTGGTGACCCTCGCACCCCCATCTTTGAGGGGTGCTCTCCTTCCCCCTTGCTGCCCTCTGTTGCCTCTGCTGCTGCTGCCGACCTGCTTGGTCTTGAGTCGGTCGGCGCGGCGTCTGCCCCTAGTGGGAGACGTCGCTCCAGCAAGGGCAAGGGGGGCAAGGGCGCGGGTGGAGCTGGAGGGGGCGGTGGCGGTGGCGGCGGTGGCGGCGGAGGGAGTGGGGGTGGCGGCGGGGCTAGTGGCGGGGGTGGTGGTGGTGGTGGCGGCAGCGGCGGCGGAGACGGTGGTGGTGGTGCCAGCGGTGGTGGTGGAGGCAGCGGCGGAGGTGGAGGCGGCGGAGGTGAAGGCAGTGGAGGCGGCAGCGGAGGAGGCAGTAGTGGTGGAGGAGGTGGAGCTGGTCGGGGTGGTACCCAGCAGCGTAGCGGCGGTGGTGGTGGCCAGCGCTCGCACCGGCAGCAGCAGCAGCGCTCGCGGGACATCCCTTCGCCTCAGCAGCTTCGTGAGTGGTACGCTGGGCGTCAGAGGGGTGGGGGTACTGGTCCCTGCACCTACGTTCTTCGTTCCGGCGACCGCGCGGGTGAGCAGTGTGGGGGTGCCCACGCCACCCAGCGCTGCTTTGGCCGCCTGACGGACGCTTGGCGTCAGCAGTTCCCTGGGGCTAGTGAGATCCCTCGCTGGGATGAGCTTCTCAGGGCTGGTGTAGCGATCTTTGATCTTGATTTTGATGCTATCCTTACTGCTATGTATGTTGTGGATTATAGTGAGGAGAATGAGGGTTACCGGTGTTTTCAGCCCGACCCGGGCATTGGTACTGCTGCACTAGGTGCTTGTGAGGCTGCTGCTCTAGGTGCCAGTGCGTCTGCGCTCTCAGGTACTGGTGAGACTGCGCTCTCAGGTACTGAGTCGTCCTCGTCCTCCCTCACTTTCACACTTGACTCCGGAGCTTCGCGCTCCTTCTTTCGAGACCGCACTACCCTTTCGCCGCTCGCCAGGCCGGTTGCGGTCTCCCTTGCTGACCCCTCTGGGGGTCCTGTCCTGTCTCACTTCTCCACTGTCCTCCCGTGTCCGGCTGCCCCTTCGGGCACCCTGTCGGGTCTGTACCTTCCCTCGTTCTCTACGAACTTGGTGAGTGGAGCGGACCTGCAGGATGGGGGTGTTCACCAGTTCACTCCTGCGCGTCAGAGGGTGACCCACTGCACGGAGGCTCGCACAGGCCGACACCTGGCCACGTTCTCACGTCGGCCGGGGTCGAGTCTCTACACCCTGACCGTTGAGTCTCCTCCTGTCCCTGCGTCTGGTCAGGTGGCTGCGTCGAGTCAGGTACTTGCTGCTGCGTCCCGGTCAGGTCCTGAGTCTGCCCCCTGTTCTTGTCGCCTCCTGTCTCACGAGACTCTCCTGTGGCACCACCGTCTTGGCCACCCCTCCTTGCCCCGTCTTCGGAGCATGGCTTCCCGTGTCCTTGTCTCTGGTCTTCCCCAGTCTCTCCCTCCTCTCCCCTCCGGGCCAGGACCTTCCTGTGTCCCCTGTGTCGAGGGTCGCCTCCGGGCTACTCCTCACTCCTCCCACTTCCCCCCGACAGAGTCTCCCCTGCAGACGCTTCACATGGATGTGTGGGGCCCAGCCCCCGTCCGTGGGCAGGGGTACGAGCGCTACTTCCTGTTGGTGGTTGACGACTACTCGCGTTACACCACAGTCCTCCCCTTGCGCAGCAAGGGTGCAGTCACTGAGGTGCTGATCGACTGGATCCGCGAGGCTCGTCTCCAGCTCAGGAAGAGCTTCGGCTCGGACTTTCCTGTTCTGCGTCTGCACTCTGACAGAGGCGGAGAGTTCTCTTCTCGCCTTCTGCGAGACTACTGTCGTGCACGGGGGATCCGCCAGACCTTCACGCTTCCGGACTCACCACAGCAAAATGGGATTGCTGAGCGCCGCATTGGCATGGTCATGGATGTCGCTCGTACGTCCATGATGCATGCGGCTGCCCCCCATTTTCTGTGGCCGTTTGCGGTGAGGTACGCGGCGCATCAGCTCAACCTTCACCCCCGGGTCTCTCGGCCAGCGATGTCCCCAGCCTTGCTGTGGACGGGGAAGGTTGGCGATGCGTCTGTGTTCCGTGTCTGGGGATCTCGGGCGTTTGTCCGCGACTTGTCTGCGGACAAGCTGTCCCCTCGTGCTGCTCCCTGTGTCTTCCTTGGCTTCCCCACTGACGCCCCAGGGTGGCAGTTTTACCACCCCTCCTCTCGTCGTGTTCTGTCCTCCCAGGACGTCACGTTCGACGAGTCAGTCCCCTTCTACCGTCTCTTCCCCTACCGCACTCCTTCCCTCCCCCCTCCCCCGGACTTCCTTGTGCCGGTTCCCCCCCCGGTAGACCCCCTCCCCCCTCAGGTTCCTGCCCCCTCAGGTGTGTCCCAGGTAGACGCCGTTGACCCGGTCGAGGTTACTGGTGACTCTGGTGCTGCTGCGGGTGCTGAGCCTGGGGGTGCTGACTCTGGGGGTGCTGTGCGCGGGGGTGCTGAGCCTGGGGGTGCTACTGCTGGGGGTGCTGGGCCTGAGGGTGCTACTGCGGAGGGTGCGGAGCCTGGGGGTGCTGAGCCGGGGGGTGCTGTGCCTGGAGGTGCTGGGTCTGGGGGTGCTGGGTCGGGAGCTGCTGAGCCTGGGGGTGCTGCGTCTGGAGCTGCTGAGCCTGGGGTTTCTCCTGCTGCTGCGTCTCGCCGGGAGCCCCTCTCTCCACAGGAGCTGCGCGAGTGGTTCGCTCGCCGCTGGAGGCGTGCTGCTGAGTCTGGAGGTGCTGCTGGAGCTGGAGCTGGAGCTTCTTCGACCGTCGAGGGTGCGGGTGCAGCCGTTCCCGGAGCTGCTGGCCCTGCGGGTCCTCCTGGAGCTGGAGCTGCTGAGGGCGTTCGTGCTGAGCCTGCTGCTGTTGGTCCTGCCGCTGGAGGTGTGGGTGGCGCTGGTGCTGTCGCTGAGGGTGCTGGTGCTGTCCCTGCTGAGTCTGGAGCTGCCGCGCGGCCTCGGCCGTACTTCGTTCCGCTCCTTCAGCAGGTTCTTGGTCTTTCTCCTCCAGTAGAGGGTCCACCGCCTGTCCAGTCGCAGCCCCTACTGGAGCCTTCCTCTCCGCTGCCTGCTCCCTCTCCTTACACTGGTCCTACTGGAGGTCTTGCTGAGCGTCGTGAGCCTGCGTCTCGTCCCGCGTCGCCTGTTCGTGCTGCTCGCGCTAGTGGTCGCAGTTCGCGTCAGCGTCCTCCTCCTGTCCCTGGCACGCACCGGATGTCTTTACGTCCGTCCACTGCTCCTCTGCGTGCCCCTTTGCCTTCTCCTCCTGAGTCCTCTCTTCCTGCGCTTGCGGACCCTGAGTCGGACTCTCTTCGTGCTGCCAGTCCCACTGTCACGCGTCTGCTTGCTACTGTCGTCACTGACCCCTCTTTTGAGTCCACTGCTGCGTCTGCTCTAGTCGCTGAGCTCGTCGACTTTGCTGCTCGCTGTCGTCTCGACTACGCTGCTAGTCTTGTTGCTGAGTCTGCGTCTGTCTGTCCTCCGTCCGTCGGGGGTGAGTGTGCTCTTGGCACGGACGTCCTAGAGGACAGGCAGGAGGAGTTACAGTGTCTAGCGGCTGCTTCACCTCATCTCGCGTCTGTACTGCTTGCCCCTGAGGGAGACCCGGATGCACTAGACATCCCGACTCCGCGTTCTTACGCGGAGGCCGTAGAGGGTCCCTACTCCTCTCAGTGGCAGGCAGCTATGGATGCAGAGATGGCTTCCTGGAAGTCCACAGGCACCTACGTTGACGCAGTCCCCCCTCCTGGGGCGAACATCGTCAGTGGCATGTGGATCTTCAGGGTGAAGCGGCCGCCGGGCTCTCCACCTGTCTTCAAGGCACGGTACGTTGCTCGTGGCTTCAGTCAGCGGCAGGGAGTTGACTACTTTCAGACCTTCTCTCCCACCCCGAAGATGACTACTCTTCGGGTGCTGCTGCACATAGCCGCTCAGCGCGACTACGAGCTTCACTCTCTCGACTTCAGCACTGCGTTCTTGCAGGGTAGCCTGCACGAGGAGATCTGGCTTCGCCGTCCACCTGGCTTCACTGGGACTTTCCCTCCTGGCACCCAGTGGAGCCTCCGACGGCCAGTCTACGGTCTCCGCCAGGCACCGCGTGAGTGGCACGACACACTGAGGACTACACTTGCGGCTCTTGGGTTTGCTCCTTCTACTGCTGACCCGTCGCTGTTTCTTCGCACCGACACTTCCCTGCCGCCGTTCTACATCCTCGTGTACGTCGACGACCTGGTCTTTGCCACAGCGGACACTGCTGGACTCGCCTACGTGAAGTCCGAGCTGTTGAAGAGACACACGTGCACAGACCTGGGTGAACTGCGCAGCTACCTTGGCTTGCAGATCACTCGGGACAGAGCACGCCGCACCATTACCTTGACTCAGTCACACATGGTGCAGCAGGTCCTTCAGCGCTTCGGCTTCACGTACTCCTCGCCTCAGGCCACTCCTCTGCCTACTCGCCACTCACTCTCAGCTCTGCCTTCGGATGAGTCCGTAGAGTCGAGTGGTCCGTATGCGGAGCTTGTTGGCTGCCTCATGTACCTGATGACCTGCACACGACCTGACCTTGCATACCCTCTGAGCATTCTTGCACGCTATGTTGCTCCTGGGAGACACAGACCGGAGCACATGGCTGCAGCGAAGAGGGTATTGCGCTACCTGTGCAGTACGTCAGGCATGGGGCTAGTGCTTGGAGGGCGGAGTCCAGTGGTCCTTACCGGCCACGCGGACGCGTCTTGGGCTGACGACCAGGCTACGCAGCGATCGTCACAGGGTTACACCTTCAGCCTTGGTTCCGGCTCTGTCTCGTGGCGGTCTACTCGCTCGTCTTCGGTTCTCGGCTCCAGTTGTGAGGCTGAGATCTACGCCGGGGCCATGGCTGCACAGGAGCTTCGCTGGCTCACCTACCTGCTGACTGACCTTGGAGAGCCGCCTCGTTCTCCTCCAGTGCTGTACGTAGACAACAAGGCTATGCTGGCCTTGTGTCGAGAGCAGCGCTTGGAGCACAGAACGAAGCACATTGCTCTCCGCTACTTCCTTGCTCGTGAGCTGCAGCAGCGTGGTCAGTTGCGACTTGCGTACGTGGCCTCTGAGGCCAACACTGCTGATGTGTTCACCAAGGCACTTGCGCCTTGTGACCATCAGCGCTTCTGCACCCAGCTGGGTCTTGTGCCTGTCTTGCCTCACTTGCTCTCCTCTTGACTTCACTTGTACTGTGACATATATATATATACCTGCTCTTGCTTGTCTAGCTTTATGTATATGTCTGTACTCTTGCTTGTGAACTGGCCTTTGGCCTCACTCTTGTGCTCGGACTGTGTGGTGACTTTGTGATCCACCCTGAGCTTTGCTTTGTCTTGCTTGACTGGTCTTGTGACCCCTTGTTCTCCCCCACTTTGCCTATGGGGGTGTGTCAGAACATATCTATAGCTTATACTGCTGTGTAGGCTGTAGTGGGGTATCCCATAGGGGGTACAACCCAGTTAGGGTTTCATATTTGTACTGCTTTCATTCATAGTTCACCCATTCCTGTTTTCCTACTTTCACAGCTAGAACCGGGGCCACAACCGACAGTACAACGATAGTTTCGACCGACCCAAAGCGAGCTAGACGAGCTGAGGAAGCAGCTAGATAACCTGCTCGAGAAGGAATTTATCCGCCCGATTTCGTCACCCTTCGCAGCACCGATACTGCTCACACCAAAATAGGACAGGGGTTTTTGCATGTGCATCGACTACCGCGCACTGAAAAGGGTTACCATCAAGTCCCGTTACCCCATGCCACGAGCCGACAAACTAATTGACCAACTGCGCACAGCCCGGGTTTTCTAAAAAATTGACCTTCGAGGAGGCTACCACCAAATCCGAGTCAACCCACCCGACTGCCCGAAAACAGCTTCTCGAACATGCTACGGATCCTTTGAATACACTGTCATGCCTTTCGGATTAACCAACGCCTCCGCAATGTTTCAAATGACCATGGACGAAGCCTTTCACCCGCTTTTAGATAAGTGCGTCAGCCCAGACATACTGATTTACAGCCCAGACAGAGCACATCACCTACATGACATTGAAGTAGTTTTTAAAATACTGAGTGAGAACCGCCTTCTGGCCAAAGCTTCTGAGTGTGAGTTTTTACACAATAGACTAGAGATTTTGGGACACATCATTTCAGCTCAAGGAGTGGAAACAGACCTAAAGAAGATCGCGATGATTCAGGCATGGCACGCGCCGACAAACTTGACCGAGTTGCATAGCTTTTTGGGGTTCGTCAACTACGTGCGCCGGTTCGTCCCCGACATGGCAAATTTGACTGCTCCGTTGACCGACCTGCTGAGGAAGGGGGTTGAGTACACGTGAGGAGAGAAAGAGCAAGCTGCCTTCTCGGCCCGCAAGCAAATTTTGTGCTCGCCGCCCGTGCTTCATATTGCAGATCCGCACCGTCCGTTCGAACTCGTCACCGATGCAAGCGATATCGCCGTGGGAGTAGCACTATTGTAGGACTTCGGAAACGGCCTCCAGCCAATCGCGTACGAGTCCCGCAAACTTCACCCACCCGAACGCAACTACTCAATACACGACCGAAAAATGTTGGCAATCGTGCTCGCGTTCAAAGTGTGGCGATACATCCTCACCGGAGTAGACGTGATAGTACGGACATATTATCGATCATTACAGTACCTCCGCGCCCAACCGAATCTCAATCCGCAACAGATCCGCTGGCTTGATGTGAGAATGAACGAGAATGGATTAACTAAGGGAAAGTTGGGTACAAGTACAAAACCTAGAAAGTGGTACCCCATATGTGCTACCCCACTATAGCCTACAATAGCTATGTCATATAAATCTGACACACCCCCATAGGAAAAGTGGGGGAGAACAAGGGGTCACAAGACCAGTCAAGCAAAGCAAAGCAAGCTCAGGGTGGATCACAAAGTCACCACACATTCCGAGCACAAGTTCAAGGCCACAAGGCCAGTTCACATGCAGGATTACATATATATATAAGGCTAGACAAGCAAGAGCAGGTGTATATATATATGTAATAGTACAAACAAGGTCAAGTGGTGAGCAAGTGAGGCAAGGCAGGCACAAGACCCAGCTGAGTACAAAAGCGCTGATGATCACAAGGCGCAAGCGCCTTGGTGAAGATATCAGCAGTGTTGGCCTCAGAGGCCACGTACGCAAGGCGCAGCTGACCACGCTGCTGTAGCTCACGAGCAAGGAAGTAGCGAAGACCAATGTGCTTCGTTCAATGCTCCAGTCTCTGCTCCCGACACAAGGCCAGCATGGCCTTGTTGTCTACGTACAGCACTGGAGGAGAACGAGGCGGCTCTCCGAGGTCAGTCAGCAGGTAGGTGAGCCAGCGAAGCTCCTGTGCAGCCATGGCTCCTACGTAGATCTCAGCCTCACAACTGGAGCCAAGAACAGAGGACGAGCGGGTAGCCTGCCACGAAACAGAGCCGGAACCAAGGCTAAAGGTGTAACCCTGTGACGACCGCTGCGTAGCCTGGTCGTCAGCCCAAGAAGCGTCTGCGTGCCCAGTGAGGTCCACTAGACTCTGCCCTCCAAGCACAAGCCCCATGCCCGACGTACTGCACAAGTAGCGCAACACCCTCTTTGCTGCAGCCATGTGCTCTGGTCTGTGTCTCCTAGGAGCAACATAGCGTGCTAAGATGCTAAGAGGGTATGCAAGGTCAGGTCGTGTGCAGGTCATCAGGTACATGAGGCAGCCAACAAGCTCTGGATACGGGCCACCCAGCTCTACAGACTCATCCGAAGGCAGAGCTGAGAGCGAGTGGCGAGTAGGCAGAGGAGTGGCCTGAGGCGAGGAGTACGTGAAGCCGAAGCGCTTAAGGACCTGCTCAGTTCACCCAGGTCTGTGCACGTGTGTCTCTTCTGCAGCTTGGACTTCACGTGGGCGAGTACAGCAGTGTCAGCAGTGGCAAAGACCAAGTCGTCGACGTACAAGAGGATGTAGAACGGCGGAAAAGAAGTGTCGGTGCGCAGAAACATCGACGGGTCGGCAGTAGAGGGAGCAAACCCAAGAGCCGCAAGTGTAGTCCTCAGTGTGTCGTGCCACTCACGCGGTGCCTGGCGGAGACCGTAGACTGGCCGCTAGAGGCTCCACTAGGTGCCAGGAGGAAAAGACCTAGTAAAGCCAGGTGGGCGGCGCAGCCAGATCTCCTCGTGCATGCTGCCCTGCAAGAAAGCACTGCTGAAGTCAAGAGAGTGCAGCTCGTAGTCACGGTGAGCAGCTATGTGCAGCAGCACCCGAAGAGTGGTCATCTTCGGGGTGGGAGAGAAGGTCTGAAAGTAGTCAACTCCCTGCCGCTGACTGAAGCCACGAGCCACGTACCGCGCCTTGAAGACAGGCGGAGAACCCGGCGGCCGCTTCACCCTGAAAATCCACGTGCCACTGACAATGTTCGCCCCAGGCGGGGGAACCTCGTCAACGTAGGTGCCTGTGGACTTCCAGAAAGCCATCTTTGTGTCCATAGATGCCTGCCACTGTGAGGAGTAGGGACCCTCTATCGCCTCCGCGTAAGAGCGCGGAGTCGGGATGTCAAGTGCACCCGGGTCTCCCTCAGGGGTAAGCAGTACGGACACAAGATGAGGTGAAGTAGTAGCCAAACACTGGAACTCCTTCTGCTTGTCCTCAAGGACGTCCGTGCCAAGGGCACACTCACCCCTGACGGACGGAGGACAGACAGACTCAGACTCAGCGACAAGACTAGCACCGTAGTCTAGACGACAGCGAGCAGCAAAGTCGATGAGCTCAGCAACTAGGGCAGACGCAGCAGTGGACTCAAAGGAAGGGTCAGTGTCGACAGTAGCAAGGAGACGCGTGACAGTAGGACTGACAGCACGAAGAGAGTCCGACTCCGGGTCGGCAAGAGCAGGAAGAGAGGACTCAGGAGGAGAAGGCAAAGGGGCACGCAGAGGAGCAGTGGACGGACGCAGAGACATCCGGTGCGTGCCAGGGACAGGAGGAGGACGCTGACGCGAACCACGATCACTAGTGCGAGCAGGACGGACAGGCGACGCAGGTCGAGACGCAGGCTCACGACGCTCAGCAAGACCTCTAGTAGGACCAGTGTAGGGAGAAGGAGCAGGCAGTGGGGAGGCCGGCTGTTGTCAAACATTATATATGTTCTGCTTGTGTAGGCTACAGTGGGTTAGCCTATAGGGGGTACACAATTCTAGGGTTTCCTACTTGTACTCATTTCACTGCTAGTTCATTCATTCCTGTTCGCTTATTCTCACATGGCATAGAGCGGGTCCTTCTACGGACCGTTTTTTTTGGGCCCACCGAAGCGCCCCCCGAGGCGCGATTTTTTTTAGCGACCCCTCGGGTCGTCATTTTCCCTGCGGCCCCGCCGCTTTCACTGACGCGGCCCCGCCGCCCTCTCTGACGGGGCCCCGCCGCCGGCCCTTACGCGGCCCCGTCGCCGGCTCTCACGCGGCCCCGCAGCAGGCTCTGTCGCGGCCCCGCCCCGGCCTTTACGCGGCCCCGCCGCCTGCTCTCACGCGGCCCCGCCTCGGCTCCTTCGCGGCCCCGCCGCCTGCTCTCGCGCGGCCGCGCCCCGGCTTCTACGCGGCCCCGCCCCGGCTTTCACGCGGCCCCGCCGACGGCTTTGTCGCGGCCCCGCCCAGGCCCTTACGCGGCCCCGCCGCCTGCTCTCACGCGGCCCCGCCCCGGCTCTTTTGCGGCCCCGCCGCCTGCTCTCGCGCGGCCCCGCCCCAGCTTCTACGCGGCCCCGCCCCGGCTTTCACGCGGCCCCGCCGACGGCTCTGTCGCGGCCCCGCCCAGGCCCTTACGCGGCCCCGCCGCCTGCCCCCGTCGCGGCCCGGTCGCCTCCTGACGGCCCCGCCGTCCCTTCGTGACGGCCCCGCCGTCCCTTCCTGACGGCCCCGCCGTCCCCTCCTGACGGCTCCTGCCGTCCCCTTCTACCGGCCCCGCAACTGCACCTGCTGGCCCCGCCGCTGCACCTACCGGCCCCCACCACCCCCCCCCCTTTTTCCCGTCGCCTGTCGAGGCGACCTGAGGGGGCCGCTTGCGGCTCTGACGCGGCCCCGCCGCCGGCTCTGACGCGGCCCCGCCGCCCGCTGATCGCGGCCCGCCGCTGGCCCTGACGCGGCCCAGCCGCCGGCTCTTAGCCGGCCTCGCCGCCGGCTCCAACGCGGCCCCGCCGCCCGCCTCGACGAGGCCCCGCTGCCGGCTCTGACGCGGCCCCGCCGCCGCCTCCTGATTGCGGCCCCGCCCCGGCTCTCTCGCGGCCTCGCCGCCGGCCCTCTCGCGGCCCCGCCCCGGCTCTCACGCGGCCCCGCCGCCGGCTCTCTTGCGGCCCCGCCCCGGCTCTCTTACGGCCCCGCCGCCGGCCCTGACGCGGCCCCTGCCTCGGCTCTCAGGCGGCCCAGCCGCCCCGTTGCGGCCCGGTCGCCTCCTGACGGCCCCGCCGTCCCTTCGTGACGGCCCCGCCGTCCCTTCCTGCCGGCCCCGCCGTCCACTCCTGACGGCCCCGCCGTCCCCTCCTGACGGCTCCTGCCGTCCCCTTCTACCGGCCCCGCAACTGCACCTGCTGGCCCCGCCGCTGCACCTACCGGCCCCCACCACCCCCCCCCTTTTTCCCGTCGCCTGTCGAGGCGACCTGAGGGGGCCGCTGCCGGGTCGTCGAGCTGCCGGGTCGCTGAGCTGCTGAGCTGCAGTTGCTGCCGAGCCGCCCTGCCGCCGAGCCGCCGAGTCGCCGAGCTGCTGAGCTGCAGTTGCTGCCGAGCCGCCTTGCCGCCGAGCCGCCCGTGTCGCCCGAGCCGCAGAGCCGCCGAGCTGCCGAGCCGCTGAGTCGCCGAGCCTACTCTTCCCACCACTGGTGAGCTCTTGCCCTGCTAGCACACTGCGCGTCGCCTGCTTGCCTGCCTGCCTGCCTTTTGGCTTACCTGGCAGCCTGCCTTCCTGCTGCTAGTCCTGCTCCTGCTTCTACTTGCGGAGCCAGATGCAGCCCCAGCGACGCCTGCGTGAGTCCCTCACGCCCCAGCAGCTGCGTGAGTGGTACGCTGGTTGGGGCTGTAGGGGTGGCGGCACTACTCCTACTACCACTCCTGCTGCTTCTACTCGTGGTGGCGGCCAGATGCAGCTCCCGCGACCCTCTCGCGTGTCTCTCACGCCTCGCCAGCTTCGTGAGTGGTACGCTCAGAGTGGAGGGTCTCTCAGTGCTGTTCGCTGCTCTTACGTGATTCGCACTGGTACTCGGACTGGTCAGCCTTGTGGGACACCTAGTCATACACAGTCCCGCTGCTTCGCCCGTCTGAGCGACGCCTGGCGTACCGTGTTTGGCGACGAGGCTGAGCTTCCCGACTGGGTGGAGTTGCTTAGGCAGAGGGTAGATATATTTGCTCTTGACTATGATGCTATTCTCACTGCCATGTATGCATTGCCTACTAGTGCTGACCGTGCCGGTCACCTGTGCGTCCCGCCTGACCCAGGTATAGGACCTGCTGCTCTAGCTACTGGTGAGGCTGCTGCTCTGGGTGCTAGTGAGTCTCCTACTCTAGGTACAGGTGCGGCTGCTGCTCTAGGTGCTAGTGAGTCTGCTTCCTCAGGTGCGGGTGAGGCTGCGCTCTCAGGTACCGCGTTGGCTTCGGCCTCCCTCACCTTTACACTTGACTCTGGGGCTTCTCGCTCCTTCTTTCGGGACCGCACCACACTCACGCCGCTTGGTCGGCCGGTTGCTGTCTCCCTGGCTGACCCCTCTGAGGGTCCTGTCCTCGCTCACTTCTCCACTGTCCTCCCGTGTCCGGCTGCCCCCTCAGGCACCCTGTCTGGCCTGTACCTCCCCTCGTTCTCGACGAACTTGGTGAGTGGTGCAGACCTACAGGATGCGGGGGTTCACCAGTTCACTCCTGCGAGTCAGCGGGTGACCCACTGCACGGACGCACGCACAGGCCGGCACCTGGCCACGTTCTTGCGTCGGCCGGGGTCGAGCCTCTACACCTTGACCACTGAGTCTCCTCCTGTCCCCGCGTCCGGTCAGGTAGCAGCGTCGGGTCAGGTGTTTGCTGCTGCGTCCAGGTCTGGTCCTGAGTCTGCCCCCTGTTCGTGTCGCCTCCTGTCTCACGAGACTCTTCTGTGGCACCACCGTCTAGGCCACCCCTCCTTGCCCCGTCTTCGGGGCATGGCTTCCCGTGTCCTTGTCTCTGGTCTTCCCCAGTCTCTCCCTCCCCTTCCTTCGGGACCAGGACCTTCCTGTGTCCCCTGTGTCGAGGGGCGCCTCAGGGCTGCTCCTCACTCCTCCCAGTTTCCCCCGACAGAGGCTCCTCTGCAGACGCTTCACATGGACGTGTGGGGCCCGGCCCCCGTCCGTGGGCAGGGTCACGAGCGCTACTTCCTGTTGGTGGTTGACGACTACTCGCGTTACACCTCAGTCTTCCCCTTGCGCAGCAAAGGTGCTGTCACTGAGGTGCTGATCGACTGGATCCGCGAGGCTCGTCTCCAGCTCAGGAGGAGCTTCGGCTCGGACTTTCCTGTTCTGCGTCTGCACTCTGACCGAGGTGGGGAGTTCTCCTCTCGCCTTCTGCGAGACTACTGTCGTGCACAGGGGATCCGCCAGACCTTTACGCTTCCGGACTCTCCACAGCAAAATGGGATTGCTGAGCGCCGCATTGGCATGGTCATGGATGTCGCTCGTACGTCCATGATGCATGCGGCTGCCCCCCATTTTCTGTGGCCGTTTGCGGTTCGGTACGCGGCGCATCAGCTCAACCTTCACCCCAGGGTCTCTCGGCCCGCGATGTCCCCAGTGTTACTGTGGACGGGGAAGGTCGGCGATGCGTCTGCGTTCCGTGTCTGGGGATCTCGGGCGTTCGTCCGCGACTTGTCTGCGGACAAGCTGTCCCCCCGTGCTGCTCCCTGTGTCTTCCTTGGCTTCCCCCCTGACGCTCCAGGGTGGCAGTTCTACCACCCCTCCTCTTGTCGTGTTCTGTCCTCCCAGGACGTCACGTTCGACGAGTCAGTCCCCTTCTACCGCCTCTTCCCCTACCGTACTCCTTCCCTCCCCCCCCCATCGGACTTCCTGGTACCAGTTCCCCCCCCGGTAGACCCCCTCCCCCCTCAGGTTCCTGCCCCTTCAGGTGTGTCCCAGGTAGACACGGTCGAGCCAGTCGAGGTTGCTGCTGAGTCTGGTCCTGCTGCGGGTGCTGAGTGTCAACGGGAGTTGTGTGTTGGCCCCGTCCACGCTTGGGCGGAGCCGACTTTGTGGTGGGGTGTACGGAAGGTACAGCCGACTTGCAGCAGTGGGGACGCCGACTTGGACGAGCTGGTCGACGGGGTTGGTCGACTTGCACGGCGCCACTGCAATGCCGCCGACTTGGGAAGCCGGCAGCCGACTTCAACTGGTGGTCGGCGATGTGGCACGTCGACCTGGAAGTCGGCACCGACTTGCAAGGTCACCGACTTGCAAGGTCACCGACTTGCAAGGTCACCGACTTGCAAGGTCACCGACTTGCAAGGTCACCGACTTGCAAGTCGGCGCCGACTTGGGAGGACGCCGACTTCGAGAGGTCAGCCTGGAAGTCGGCGCCGACGTAGAAGGGGCGTCGACCTGGTGACGCCGACTTTGGGTAGCCGACTTGGGTGGTCGGCTGACAACTGCACTGGTCGACCAGGAGTGACGTTGACCTGGAGCTGGTCGACCAGAGGAGTGGTCGACCTGGTGAGGTCGACTTGGTGTGGTTGTCGACTTGGGAGGTCGACGAGCACATACAGGAGCAGCTGGTCGACATAGTTGCCCGGTCGACCAGGATACCTGGGTGACGAGGTTCTGCTAAGGAGTGCGACGGTCACCCAGGCGAAGTTGGCGAGACCGGCCTCCATGGTGGTATCCCGAGGGCGTCGTGGCGGATCAGAGGCAGTCGCTAGCCCGAGGTTGACCTGGTGTGTGCGCTGTGCAGATGACGAGACTTTGCATGCCAATCATCTGCGCGCACCTGCAAAGCGGGTGCACTGCTGTGGCACTGCTGTCCTGCGTGAGCAATGCTGGCACACCGTCAACCTGCAGCGTTGGCAAGCTGTCGACTTTGCACTGCTGGAGCGCGGTCGACCAAGTCGTGCTGGAACGCGGTCGACCATCCTGTGCTGGCAGTCGACCAACCTGAATACTAGCTCTGATGTAGTCTGGCCATGCCAACTTGATTGTACGATTATTGACAACGTTCTCTAGTGAAACTCTTGCCAAATTGCCCCATGAACTAGCAAGCAGTGTGAGCACTAGGAAACCGTCTAAGGACCAACGAACGCAGACATCACACGAGCACACGTGCCTAGCCAGTACTCTAAGCTCCCGTTGTAGTAGTTATCTCCGCACTGAGCCTAGGGGTGCTGAGCCTGGGGGTGCGAGGCCGGGGGGTGCTGAGTCTGGGGGTGCTGGGCCGGGGGGTGCTGAGCCGGAGGGTGCTACGTCAGGAGCTGCTAGGCCTGGGGGTGCTGGGCCTGGAGGTGCGGAGCCTGCGCCTGCTCGACCTGGGGGCTCTCCGGTTCTTCCGTCTCGGCGGGAGCCGCTCTCTCCACAGGAGCTGCGCGAGTGGTTTGCTCGCCGCTGGAGGCGTGCTGCTGGAGCTGGAGCTTCTTCGTCTGCTGAGGGTGCTGCCGGTCCCGGAGCTGCTGGGCCTGCGAGACCTACTGGAGCTGGAGCTACTGAGTCTGAGGGTGCTGAGTCTGGAGCTGCTGAGCCTGGAGGTGCTGAGTCTGGAGCTGCTGAGCCTGGGGGTGCTACGTCTAGAGCTGCTGTGCCTGGGGGTGCTGAGTCTGGAGCTGCTGAGCCTGGGGTTTCTCTTGCTGCTGCGTCTCGCCGGGAGCCCCTCTCTCCACAGGAGCTGCGCGAGTGGTTTGCTCGCCGCTGGAGGAGTGCTGCTGGAGCTGGAGCTTCGTCGACCGTCGAGGGTGCTGGTGCTGCCGGTCCCGGAGCTGCTGGGCCTGCGAATCCTACTGGAGCTGGAGCTGCTGAGGGTGTTGGTGCTGAGACTACTGCTGTCTGTCCTGGCGGTGGTTCTGCTGCTGGTGCTGCTGGAGGTCCTGCCGCTGGAGGTGTTGGTGGCGCTGGTGCTGTCGCTGAGGGTGCTGGTGCTGTCCCTGCTGAGTCTGGAGCTGCCGCGCGGCCTCGGCCGTACTTCGTTCCGCTCCTACAGCAGGTTCTTGGTCTTTCTCCTTCGGTAGAGTGTCCACAGCCTGTCCAGTCGCAGTCACTGTTGGAGCCTTCCTCTCCTCTGCCTGCTCCCTCTCCTTACACTGGTCCTACTGGAGGTCTTGCTGAGCGTCGTGAGCCTGCGTCTCGTCCCGCGTCGCCGGTTCGTGCTGCTCGCGCTAGTGGTCGCGGTTCGCGTCAGCGTCCTCCTCCTGTCCCTGGCACGCACCGGATGTCTCTGCGTCCGTCCACTGCTCCTCTGCGTGCCCCTTTGCCTTCTCCTCCTGAGTCCTCTCTTCCTGCGCTTGCCGACCCTGAGTCGGCCTCTCTTCGCGCTGCCAATCCTACTGTCACGCGTCTGCTTGCTACTGTCGTCACTGACCCCTCTTTTGAGTCCACTGCTGCGTCTGCTCTAGTCGCTGAGCTCGTTGACTTTGCTGCTCGCTGTCGTCTCGACTACGCTGCTAGTCTTGTTGCTGAGTCTGCGTCTGTCTGTCCTCTGTCCGTCGGGGGTGAGTGTGCTCTTGGCACGGACGTCCTAGAGGACAGGCAGGAGGAGTTACAGTGTCTAGCGGCTGCTTCACCTCATCTCGCGTCTGTACTGCTTGCCCCTGAGGGAGACCCGGATGCACTAGACATCCCGACTCCGCGTTCTTACGCGGAGGCCGTAGAGGGTCCCTACTCCTCTCAGTGGCAGGCAGCTATGGATGCAGAGATGGCTTCCTGGAAGTCCACAGGCACCTACGTTGACGCGGTTCCCCCTCCTGGGGCGAACATCGTCAGTGGCATGTGGATCTTCAGGGTGAAGCGGCCGCCGGGCTCTCCACCTGTCTTCAAGGCACGGTACGTTGCTCGTGGCTTCAGTCAGCGGCAGGGAGTTGACTACTTTCAGACCTTCTCTCCCACCCCGAAGATGACCACTCTTCGGGTGCTGCTGCATATAGCCGCTCAGCGCGACTACGAGCTTCACTCTCTCGACTTCAGCACTGCGTTCCTGCAGGGTAGCCTGCACGAGGAGATCTGGCTGCGCCGTCCACCTGGCTTCACTGGGACTTTCCCTCCTGGCACCCAGTGGAGCCTCCGACGGCCAGTCTACGGTCTCCGCCAGGCACCGCGTGAGTGGCACGACACACTGAGGACTACGCTTGCGGCTCTTGGGTTTGCTCCTTCTACTGCTGACCCGTCGTTGTTTCTGCGCACCGACACTTCACTGCCGCCGTTCTACATCCTCGTGTACGTCGACGACTTGGTCTTTGCCACAGCGGACACTGCTGGACTCGCCTACGTGAAGTCCGAACTGCTGAAGAGACACACGTGCACAGACCTGGGTGAACTGCGCAGCTACCTTGGCTTGCAGATCACTCGTGACAGAGCACGGCGCACCATTACCTTGACTCAGTCACACATGGTGCAGCAGGTCCTTCAGCGCTTTGGCTTCACGTACTCCTCGCCTCAGGCCACTCCTCTGCCTACTCGCCACTCACTCTCACCTCTGCCTTCGGATGAGTCCGTAGAGTCGAGTGGTCCGTATGCAGAGCTTGTTGGCTGCCTCATGTACCTGATGACCTGCACACGACCTGACCTTGCATACCCTCTGAGCATTCTTGCACGCTATGTTGCTCCTGGGAGACACAGACCAGAGCACATGGCTGCAGCGAAGAGGGTATTGCGCTACCTGTGCAGTACGTCGGGCATGGGGCTAGTGCTTGGAGGGCGGAGTCCAGTGGTCCTTACCGGCCACGCGGACGCTTCTTGGGCTGACGACCAGGCTACGCAGCGGTCGTCACAGGGTTACACCTTCAGCCTTGGTTCCGGCTCTGTCTCGTGGCGGTCTACTCGCTCGTCTTCGGTTCTCGGCTCCAGTTGTGAGGCTGAGATCTACGCCGGGGCCATGGCTGCACAGGAGCTTTGCTGGCTCACCTACCTGCTGACTGACCTTGGAGAGCCACCTCGTTCTCCTCCAGTGCTGTACGTAGACAACAAGGCCATGCTGGCCTTGTGTCGAGAGCAGCGCTTGGAGCACAGAACGAAGCACATTGCTCTCCGCTACTTCCTTGCTCGTGAGCTGCAGCAGCGTGGTCAGTTGCGACTTGCGTACGTGGCCTCTGAGGCCAACACTGCTGATGTGTTCACCAAGGCACTCGCGCCTTGTGACCATCAGCGCTTTTGCACCCAGCTGGGTCTTGTGCCTGTCTTGCCTCACTTGCTCTCCTCTTGACTTCACTTGTACTGTGACATATATATATACCTGCTCTTGCTTGTCTAGTTTTATATATATGTCTGTACCCCTGCATGTGAACTGGCCTCTGGCCCTGCTCTTGTGCTCGGACTGTGTGGTGACTTTGTGATCCACCCTGAGCTTGCTTTGCTTTGCTTGACTGGTCTTGTGACCCCTTGTTCTCCCCCACTTTGCCTATGGGGGTGTGTCAAACATTATATATGTTCTGCTTGTGTAGGCTACAATGGGTTAGCCTATAGGGGGTACACAATTCTAGGGTTTCCTACTTGTACTCATTTCACTGCTAGTTCATTCATTCCTGTTTGCTTATTCTCAGAGCTGTAACTGTAACTGTGATGGGACAGACTGTGGACACTCGAAGGGAGGAGGAGGACCAGTAGAAGGCAGAAGACCAAGAACCTGCTGAAGGAGCGGAACGAAGTGCGGCCGAGGTCGCGCGGCGACTCCAGACACAGCAGGGACAGCACCAGTACCCCCAGTGGTAGCACCAGTGCCAGCAGCACCTCCAGCTCCAGCACACCCAGCAGCTCCAGTAGCTCTAGGACCTCCAGCAGCACCAGTAGCACCCCTAGCAGGACCGCCTCTAGGACCGACAGCAGTAGCCTCAGCGCCAACACCCTCAGCAGCTCCAGCTCCAGTCGTACCCGCAGGCCCAGCAGCTCCAGTACTCCCAGTACGAGCACCTCCGGGACCCAAGACACCAGCACCCTCAGTAGCCGAAGAACCTCCAGCTCCAGAAGCACGCTTCCAGCGCCGGGCAAACCACTCGCGCAGCTCCTCTGGAGAGGGTGGCTCCCACCGCGACGAAGCACCTGGAGAACCTCCTGACACAGTACCGCCAGACGCGACACAAGCAAGCCCAGCTCCCTCAGGCTCCGCACCCCCAGGCTCAGCAACTCCATGCGTAGCACCCAAAGGCTCAACAACCCCAGTCGTAGCACCCCCAGGCTCAGCACCCCCAGTAGTAGCACCCTCAGGCTCAGCACCCCCAGGCGTAGCACCCACACGCTCAGCACCCCCAGAGTCAGTACCCCAAGGCTCAGCACCCTCAGCAGCACCAGAGTCACCAGCAACCTCGACAGGCTCGACTGCGTCTACCTGGGACACACCTGAAAAGGCAGGACCCTGAGGGGGGAGGGGGTCTACCGGGGGGAGACCTGGTACAAGGAAGAGCGGTGGCGGGGGGAGGGACGGAGTGCGGTAGCGGAAGAGGCGGTAGTAGGGGACCGACTCGTCAAACGTGACGTCCTAGGAGGACAGAACACGGCGAGAGGTGGGGTGGTAGAACTGCCACCCAGGCGCGTCAGGGGGGAAGCCAAGGAAGACGCAAGGAGTAGCACGAGGGGACAGCTTGACCGCAGACAAGTCGCGGACAAACGCCCGAGATCCCCAGACACGGAACGTAGACGCATCGCCAACCTTCCCGGTCCACAGCAAAGCTGGGGAGGTCTCCGGCATGGAGACCCTGGGCTGAAGGTTAATCTGATGCGCCGCGTACCGAACCGCAAACGGCCACAGAAAATGGGGGGCAGCCGAATGCATCATGGACGTACGGGCGACGTCCATGACCATGCCAATGCGGCGCTCAGCAATCCCATTTTTCTGTGGAGAGTCCGGAAGCGTGAAGGTATGTCGGATGCCTCATGCACGACAGTAGGCTCGCAGAAGGCCAGAGGAGAACTCTCCGCCTCTGTCACAATGCAGACGCAGAACAGGAAAGTCTGAGCCGAAGCTCTGCCTGAGCTAGAGACGAGCTGCGCGGATCCAGTCGATCAACACCTCAGTGACATCACCCTTGCTGCGCAAGGGGAAGACTGTGGTGTAACGCGAGTAGTCGTCAACCACCAGCAGGAAGTAGCGCTCGTGACCCTGTCCACAGACGCGGGCTGGGCCCCACACGTCCACGTGAAGCGTCTGCAGCGGGGCCTCTGTCGGAGGAAACTGGGAGGAGTGAGGGGCAGCACGCTGCCGCCCCTCGACACAGGGGACGTAGGCAGGGGCAGGCCCCGGGGGAAGGGGAGGGAGGGACCGGGGAAGACCAGAGACAAGGACACGGGACGCCATGCCTCGGAGACGAAGCAGGGAGGGGTGACCAAGGTGGTGGTGCCAGAGGAGAGTCTCGTGAGACAGGAGGCGACACGAGCAGGGGGCAGACTCAGGACCAGACCTGGACGCTGCAGCTAACACCTGACCCGACGCAGCTACCTGACTAGACGCAGGGATAGGAGGAGACTCAGTGGTCAGTGTGTACAGGCTCGATCCCGGCCGACGTGTAAACGTGGCCAGGTGTCGGCATGTCCGAGCGTCCGTGCAATGGGTCACCCGCTGACTCGCAGGAGTGAACTGGTGAACCCCCGCATCCTGTAGGTCAGCACCACTCACCAAGTTCATAGAGAACGAGGGGAGGTAAAGACCAGACACGGTGCCAGAGGGGGCCGCCGGACACGGGAGGACAGTGGAGAAGTGAGCAAGGATAGGACCCCTAGAGGGGTCTGCCAGAGAGACTACAACTGGCCGACCAAGCGGCGTGAGTGTGGTGCGGTCTCGAAAGAAGGAGCGGGAAGCCCCCGAGTCAAGAGTGAAGGTGTGAGAGGCCGGAGGCGACGCGGTACCTGAGAGAGCAGACTCACCCGCACCTGAGGAAGCAGACTCACTAGCACCTAGAGCAACAGCCTCGCTAGCACCTAGAGCAGCAGCCTCACCAGTACCTAGAGCGGCAGTCTCAATGCTCGGGTCGGGCAGAAAACACCGGAAAAAGTCACCCTCATCACTAATAGTCACAGCATACATGGCAGCAAGAATAGCATCAAAGTCAAGGTCAAAGATAGCTACTCCCGCCCTAGACAGCTCACCCCAGCGAGGGATCTCAGTGGCCTCAGGGAACTGGTGACGCCAAGCGTCCGTCAGGCGGCCAAAGCAGCGCTGGGTGGAGTGCGCACCCCCGCATTGCTCACCCGTGCGGTCGCCGGTGCGTAGGACGTAGGTGCACAGACCAGTACCCCCACCCCGCTGGCGTGCAGCGTACCACTCACGGAGCTGGTGAGGGGGGGGGATGTCACGAGTGCGCTGCTGCTGCTGGCGCTGACCACCACCGGAGCCGACCCTCTGCGCAGCGCCACCCCGACCAGCTCCGCCTCCTCCTCCGCCGCCACCTCCGCCACCTCCGCCCCCACCGCCACCGCCGCCTCCGCCTCCACTGCCGCCACCGACACCTCCACCCCCGCCACCACTCCCACCACCACCCCCACCCCCTCCACTGCCGCCACCGCCACCTCCACCGCCCCCGCCAGCCCCTCCAGCGCCCTTGCCCCCCTTGCCCTTGCCGGTGCGGCGTCTCCCGCTCGGGGCAGACGCAGCGCGGACCGACTCGAGACCAACGAGGTCGGCAGCAGCAGCAGAGGCAACAGAGGGCAAAAGGGGGGAGGGGGAACACCCCTCAAAGACGGGGGTGCGAGGGTCACCACGAGAGGCTCCTACAGCGACTATGCTCTTCTCTGCCGCTAGGAGGGCCTTCTCGAGGAGGTCAACGGTGAGAGTGGTGGGGCAAACAGAGAGGAAGTGGTCCCTAACTTCGCGGAGAGAGTCAGGGAGCCGAGTGACTATGTAGTAGAGGGTGATGTACATGGGGGGGGGTTCTTGGCGCATAACTCAGCAGGAAGCGCAGCGCGGAAGCGAGTGTCACTAGTGCGGAGGTGCGTAATGAGGTCACCAACCGTGGGAAAGGCAGCAAGGTCAGGGAAGAGGTACGGTAGCATGAGGCGGCTCAGTGCAGCAGTGGCAGGGGAGTAGCGTGCAACTACAGCGTCGTACAAGGTCTGAGCACTCTTGTACTGACTAAAGTGGGCACGCTCAGAGGTAGGCAGGTGGCGACGCACAGCAAGACGTGCAGTAGCATCGCGTGTGGCCCATTGTGAGCAAACAGTGGCGTCAGCATCAGCAGCAGGGGCAGGAGAGGCACCAGAAGTGAGGTCAAAGAGGGAGAGACCGTCTGCCCTATCGCACTGTAGGAAAAGCTGCAGGTCATCTACCCAGACGTCAAAGTCAATGGCCCGACCCTCAGCGTCAAAAGCGAGGACACTAAGGGTAGCCATGACAGCAGTAGACTAGCAGCGCGAACAGTAGGGTAAGGGCAGTGCAGTGATAGAGGCGCTGCTCTTACCGGACAGGGCGGCTCGGGCGGCTCGGCGGCTCGGCAGGAAATGCAGCTCGGCGACTCGGCGGCTCTCGCAGCTCGGGCGACTCGGCGGTACGGCGGCTCGGTAGCAATTGCGGCTCGGTGACTTGGCGGCTCGGGAGTACGGCGGCTCGGCAGCTCGGCGACCTGGCGGCTCGGGCGGCTCAGGTGGCGCGGCGGCTCGGGCGGCTCAGGTGGCTCGGGCGGCTCGGGCGGCTCGGGCGGCTCAGGTGGGTCGGGTGGCTCAGGTGGCTCGGGCGGCTCGGCAGTAGCTCGGCGGCGCCGGCGGCTCGGTGGTGACGGCGGGGATGCGTGGGGACGGCGGCGGGGACGGTAGAGGCGGTGCCGGGGCCGGGAAGTGTAGCGCCGGGGCCGCAGGGTAGGCGACGGGGCCGCAGGGTAGGCGACGGGGCCGCAGGGTAGGCGACGGGGCCAGCAGAGGCGGCGCCGGGGCCGCAGGGTAGGCGACGGGGCCAGCAGAGGCGGCGCCGGGGCCCCGCAGGGTAGCGCCGGGGCCGCAGGGTAGGCGACGGGGCCAGCAGAGGCGGCGCTGGGGCCCCGCAGGGAAGCGCCGGGGCCGCAGGGTAGGCGACGGGGCCAGGAGAGGCGGCGCCGGGGCCGCAGGGTAGGCGACGGGGCCAGCAGGGTAGGCGACGGGGCCAGCAGAGGCGGCGCCGGGGCCAGGAAGGGCGGCGCCGGGGCCGGGAAGGGCGGCGCCGGGGCCGCAGGGGTAGGCGACGGGGCCGCTAGGGCGGCTAGGAGGGGGGTCGCGAGGGCGGCTTGAAGAGGCCGCGAGGGCGGCACGAAAGGGCCGCGATGGCGGCGCGAACGGGCCGCGAGGGCGGCGCGACGCGACGGAGCCGCGAGGGCGGCGGATCGGGGCCGCGAGGGTGGCGCGACGCGGCCGCTAGGGCGGCGCGACGTGACGGGGCCGCGAGGGCGACGCGACGGGGCCGCAAGCGCGACGCGACGGGGCCGCTAAGGCGGCGCGACAGGGTCGAAAGAGGGGAGGGGGACTCGGGCAGAGTAGAGCGCACTCCGGGCAGGAAAAAAAAGGGTGGTGGGCCCTAGGAACAGTTCCCACAGGGGAACCTGCTCGATACCATGTGAGAATGAACGAGAATGGATTGACTAAGGGAAAGTTGGGTACAAGTACAAAACCTAGAAAGTGGTACCCCATATGTGCTACCCCACTATAGCCTACAATAGCTATGTGATATAAATCTGACACTTGACTATTTGGAGTCCAACTTCCTCTATACAGTCATGTAAAAAAAAGGCGCATCGAACATCGTCGACGCACTCGCACACCCTGTCAAAGTTAGCAGGCAGAAACAGAATTGAAGAAAGGAGGGGTTTCACTAGCAGCATTTGGGATACATATAGCAAACCCTAACTGGGTTGTACCCGCTATAGAGCACCCCACTACAGGCTAGATAATAACATTCTGACACACCCCCATAGCCAAAGTGGGGTGTAATCAGCACAATGAGCAGGCATAGCAGGAGTTTACAATAATAAGCAAAGCTAGAGGTAATCACAGCGGGCAAGTGAGGAGGAGGAGGAACTGTGGAAGGAGAGAAGATGGGAGACAACGACTGAAGCTGCAGAGGCACGGGCACAGGAGCGGCTGACTCAGTGGCTACCAAAGCAAGGGCGACGGACTACTGGAGTGACTGGCTCCGGGGCTAAGACGAGCGGCAGGAGCAACGGACCCACTAGCGACTGGTGCAACAGGCTCACTGGCTACCGAAGCAAGGGCGACGGACTACAGGCGCTGCAGGCGACACGACAGCTACCTCCACACAACCTCCTCCAACTGACCCACACCCTTGACACACACCCCCTGCTAAACCCCTAACTCCACTCCCACGTCACCCCCCTAGCGCCATTCCCCTCGGCTCCCACACCTCCATCCCCCTCAGCAGCAGCTGCAGCAGTGGGAGACGAACAAGGAGGTGGGGAGAGGGAAGGGGAGTACCCACACCGCGCACCCCCATGCTCGCCACCCCACACCCCCCGCCACCGCGGAACGCACGGCAGCACGGGAGGAATGGGCAGCACAGGGGGGGGGGGGGGGGGGGGGGGGGGGGGGGGGGGGGGGGACGGTACAGGAGGGGCCGCGCGTCTCTCCTCAGGGCGCCAAAACGGACAGGCGGAGGGGCACGCGCGGCTCCCCAGGGCGCCGCGACGGACAGGCGGGGGGCGCGCGCGGCTCCCCAAGGCGCCGCGACAAGAAGGGCGGGGGCTGCGCGTGCTCCCTAGGGCGCCGCGACGAGCAGGGCGGGGGCCGCGCGCGGGTCCCCAAGGCTGCACGACGGGCAGACGTGCCGCGCGCGGCCTGCAGGCCCGTGCACGCCCTGCAGGGCGACGCGACGGGAAGGGCGGGGGGCTGCGCGCGGGTCCCCCACGGTAGGAAACCGCCGCGCGCCTCGGGGCGCACGGCGGGCAGAAAACCCTAAAAAAAAATCGCAAGATGGCGTCGCACGCCACGGGGGGTGCAACAGACAGAGTAGCAGCGGAAGCATTAGGGTGGTGGGCCCACCCACAGGATCGACCCAAGGGGGTCGACCTGCTCTGAAACCATGTCAAAGTTAGCAGGCAGAAACAGAATTGAAGAAAGGAGGGGTTTCACTAGCAGCAGTTGGGATACATATTGCAAACCCTAACTGGGTTGTACCCGCTATAGAGCACCCCACTACAGGCTAGATAATAACATTCTGACACACCCTACCGCCCAACTCCACGCCATTCTGCTCGCTCAGACCAACCCGCTGTCAACAGGCCTATTCACTCACGGGTACAGTACCGGCCCATTTTTCACGACTGGAAATTCACAGCAACTGGCAGAAGCAAAGAGAGTCTATTACGTAAAAACAGGCACCAACCGCATGTGGGTACCCGCGTACTTATTACAGAGGGTAATGTTATTGCAGGAGGCACACGACGGAATTACCTCGAGCCATTTCGGGGCAGACAAAAGGCGACAGAAACTACAGCGGTATTACTACTGGCCGGAGCTGTTGACCAACGTACAACACCACGTCGGCTCGTGTCCTACGTGTCAGGTGATGAAGAGCTCGCGAAAGAGAAAGGCGGGTCAGTTGCAGCCGATTCCACCGCCCGAGCGCGCCTGGCAGCAGTTTACCGTGGATTTTGTTACCTTCGAACCTTAGGGGTAACAACGCGGTTATGGTCGTCGTTGACAGACTGACGAAAATGGCTCACTTCGCTGCGCGCAATAAATTGATCTCAGCCGAAGAAACCGCTCGCCTGTTCATCGCAACCGTCGTTCGACTGCACGGGATACCAGCCGCGATAATCAGCAACCGCGACACGAAGTTTACAAGCAACTTCTGGAAGAACCTCTGGGAGCAGTTCGGGACCAGGCTAAAGTTCAGTTCATCGTACCACCTTGAGACCGACGGTCAAACGGAGCAGTTGATTCGGGCCACGTGCGACGACCCGACAAACTGGGAGCATCGACTTCGCCTACAACAACGCCACGTTAGCAACGACGCCGCAGACCCCGTTTTACCTGAACTACCGGCAAACCCAATAGTGCCCATGACACCGAGTCCGAACAACCCAACACCACGCGCACAGCAGTTCGCTGAGATTCTGCAAGCTGCCCGCACCAGAGCCTCTGAAGCAAATAAAAAAAGCCAATGTTATTACAAAACGCAATGCTGACCGCCACCGCCGCCCAGTCACGTACCAGTCAGGGGATTACTTACTGCTCGACACACAGAGCTTAAGACTGCCCGTCGTACCGAAATTACGACCGCGTTACTGTGGACCATTCCAAATCAGCCACATGTTCACCCCGGTTACTGCCCACTTACTGTTGCCGACAGACTGGCACATCAGCCCATCATTCCACGTCAGCCTGCTTCGCCCTTACGTCCCAATCACAAGCCAACAGCCTCGTCACCACCCGCCATCCATGACTCGCCCTGCATCGGAGCCGATCATCGAGCCCAAAAAGATTCTGAGCCATCGTATTCGACACCCCACAGGCATTAAGAGGATAGAGTTCCTCGTTTGCTGGAAGGACCGCACGCCAACTGAGGATAGCTGGGTGCCCCTTGCCAGCATTAAAATTCCTTACCGCGACCGTCAACATCGCGTACATCAGCAGCCGTTGTTTGCCCATTATTGCTAACAAGGCTTTGCCAACCTCGCGCGCACTGTTTCACCAAACCTCGCACTGCTGGAGCAGCCGAGTCGACCTACGTTTCGGGATTAGCCCGAACCTCGCGCCAGCATAGCACTAGCTAGCTCGCATGCACCGCGTTACCGTTTCCATGGTTCGCCTATAAGTATTCGCTCATGCCTTCGCTCATACTTCGTACTCTTAGAACACTCTAGTGCAATCCTCGCTACCTAGATTCATTGCACCCGTAACAAAGGCTTAGTGTAAGGAATTTTCTCGGCATTCCTTACGGAGTCCGACTACATCGCGTACAGCAACAGCCGTTGTTCGCCCATTACTGCTAACGGGGCTTCGCCAACTTCTCGCGCACTATTTTGCCAAACCTCGCATTGCTGGCCTGGCCGTGTCGGCCTACGCTTCGGGGCTAGCCCGAGCCTCGCTTCCAGCATAACACTAGCTAGCTCGCACGCACCGCGTTACCGTTTGCATGTTTCGCGTATAAATGTTTGCTCATGCCTTCGCTCACATTTTGTACTCGTTTGACACCTTAGTGCAATCCTCGCTACCTCGATCCATTGCACCCGTAACACTTGGTTATCAGAGCCTCTTTCCTTTTCGGACTGCGCATCTCCGCCCCCCAGGAAATCAACTTTTGATTTTTCACTCGAAGGGACTCACGCACCTTAGCACCTAGGAGCCGCTGTCCTCGCGTTCTCTCGTAAACGCGTGCAGCCACGACTGCGCCTAGACTAAGACGAGCCGACACCCTTCAAAATGGCCGAACATATCGACGTCACGACTCTCACGCAGGAGCACTTGAACGATCTGCTACGACAAATCCGCGAGAGCGCCGAGGAAATCGCGACATTGACGGCAGAACGCTCATCCCTGCAAAATGATATTGCACGAGCACAACAAGCACAATCTCAAGCGTCTGGCACTCCGGAACAGCCCGCACCACAGGCTTCACAACACGGAAGTGTGGGGCAACCCGCGAGCGCGGCCAGTGATGGCGTCGTCCGCCCCGCCGGAGACGACGAGCACGGCACGACACACCCCGAAGCGACGAATGCGGCCCGAAGCCAGCAACGCGTCACAATTTCGGCACCAATCGACGATTCAGCACAACGGTCACCGATGCCGCTGAAGCTGCAGCGTCCGCCATGCTTCGATCCCAGTCAAAGGGGTGGTCCTACCGTTCAAGCGTGGTTGTTCACGATGAACGTGTTTTTCGACGCCAACTACGTCTCGGAGGATACGGCGAAAATCCGCTACGCCGTATCGCTGCTGCGAGGACCCGCTATGGATTGGTGGTGCGTCATTGTCACAAAGCCGACGGACTACGCGACACTACCGACACGGGAAGGACAAACCAGACCCTGGGCACTGTCGTATTTCGTGGAGGTGCCCTAGTATCGCACGTGGGATGCGTGGTGCACAGGTTTGTGCGCTCGTTTCGAGCCAATCGCGGCTTCGATCGCGGCGCGACAGAAGCTCCGCACTTGGCGCCAACTCGGTTCCGTCCATGATTACACGAGCGGATTTCTGGCGCTATGCGAGCAGGTGGGATATATGCACGAGAGCGAGCGCATTGACCGCTACATCAGCGGCCTTAAGCAGGATATCGCTCAGGAAATCCAGCTTCGCGGCGTCACCGACTTTCAAGAAATTCTCGCTATGGCGGAGAAACTCGACTTCTTCCGCCGACCGAGACCGGGGTCCTACGGAAGCAGCCATTGGGGACATCGGTCTCGTTGGACGAACGAGAGTGCTACCATACGTGCCGTCGCCGCGAATGCCGCTGCCGCACCATTCAAAGGGCGCTGCTTTGCGTGCAATCGGCCGGGACATCGCAAGAGCGAATGCCCGGAAAACGCTAAGGGAAAGGGGGAAGCTGAGCAGCAGAAACAGACCAAGCAGCAGGGAAACGCTGGAAGTCAGTAGCAGACAGGCCCTCTACTGACAGGTCACGCCGCTCGCCCGACCCAACCGACCCTCACCGAGTGATTGTGCCGGTTCACGCAATCGACCACACCCGGCCGAATAAGGAGGGTACTACGATAGACAGCCCCATACTGCTTAGTGGGAAAATCGAGACTGACTTGGTTAAAATCTTCGTAGACGGGGGAGCCAGCCACCGCCTCATCAACACTGAAACGACACGGAAGCTGAAACTGCCACTGGACAAATGCCTACCAAAAATCGACGCAAGACTGGTCGACGGCACGCCACTGGCGATACGGGAACGCGTAGACCGGGTTCGGATTCGATGCGGGGGTAATTTCACGTTTAGCCAGGAAATGCTCGCGACGACCCTCGACGGAAACGACATTTTACTCGGTCGGGATTGGCTGGGACGACACAATCCACGAATCGACTGGACGACGGGTGATTGCACCGTGCGAGTGAACGGTAACAGCATCGCCTTACCTCGCTGGGGCTCGCCTGAGTCTTCGTCGGTGCATCTCAACGCGATCACAATGAAGCGCGCCGTAGCCGCATGAGCTGACGTGTATGCGGTTGACATTCGGGAAGCCGAAGCAGCAGACCAAGGAGGGGATTTACAGAAACTGCTTGCCGGCGTACCGGATGACTTGGTAGCACTCCTGAAGCAGTACAGCGAGATATTTCCGGATGACCTGCAAACGGGAATGCCACCTCAGCGACCGCACGACCACGGGATAGAGTTAGAACCGAGGGCACAGCCGACGGTACAGCGACAGTTTCAAGTGACCCAACCCGAACTGGACGAACTGAGGAAGCAGCTGGATTACCTACTCGAGAAGGAGTTCATTCGCCATAGTTCGTCACCCTTCGCAGCACCAATACTGTTCACACCGAAAAAGGACAGGGGATTTTGCATGTGCATAGACTACAGAGCACTGAACAGGGTTACCATCAAATCCCGTTACCCCATCCCGCGAGCCGACGAACTGATCGACCAACTACGCACAGCCCGGGTTTTCTCGAAAATTGACCTCCGAGGGGGTTACCACCAGATTCGCGTCAACCCACCCGACTGCCCTAAGACAGCTTTCTGAACATGCTACGGATCCTTCGAATACACCGTCATGCCCTTCAGACTGACCAACGCCCCCGCCACCTTTCAAATGACCATGAACGAAGCTTTTTGCCTGCTTTTAGATAAGTGTGTCATCGTATACCTGGACGACATACTGATTTACAGCCCTAACAGAGCACAGCACTTACAAGACATCGAAGCAGTTTTTAAGATACTGAGTGACAACCGCCGACTGACCAAAGCACCTAAGTGTGAGTTTTTACAGGACCGCCTAGAGTTTTTGGGACACATTATTTCAGCTGCAGGAGTGGAAATAGACCCGAAGAGAATTGCGACGATTCAAGCATGGCACGCGCCGACCAACTTGACCGAGTTGTAGAGTTTTTTGGGGTTCGTCAACTACGTGCGCCGGTTCGTCCCCGACATGGCGAAGCTGACTGCCCCGTTGACTGACCTGCTGAGAAAGGGGGTTGAGTACACGTGGGGGGAGAAAGAGCAAGCTGCCTTCTCGACCCTCAAAAACATTTTGTGCTCACCGCCCGTGCTCCACATCGCAGATCCACACCGTCCGTTCTAGCTCGTCACCGACGCAAGTGACATCGCTGTGGGAGCAGTATAGTTGTAGGATTTTAGGAACGGCCTCCAGCCAATCGCGTACGAGTCCCGCAAGCTGCACCCGCCCGAACGCAACTACCCGATACACGACTGCAAAATGTTGGCGATCGTGCATGCGTTCAAGGTTTGGCGGTGTTACCTGACTGGCACCGACGTGACAGTACGGACAGACCACCGATCCCTACAGTACCTGCGTGCCCAACCAAATCTCAATCCATGACAGATTCGCTGGTTGGACTACCTCGAGTCCAACTTCCACTACACGGTTACGTACAAAAAAGGTGCATCCAACATCGGCGACGCACTCACCCGCCCTACCGCCCAACTCCATGCCATCCTACTCGCCCAAACCAACCCGCTTTTAACACGCCTATTTACCCACGCATACTGCACGGACCCGTTTTTCACGACTGGAAATTCACAGCAACTGGCAGAAGCTGAAGGAGTTTATTACGTAAAAACGGGCACCAACCACATTTGGGTACCCGCGTATGTGAAAGATAAGAGAACAGGAATGAAATGACTAAGTCAGAGTTGGGTACAAATACAACCCTAGAAAGCTGTACCCCATATGTGCTACCCCACTATAGCCTACAAACATGCATCAGTTATAATGCTCTGACACACCCCCATAGGCAAAGTGGGGGAGAACAAGGGGTCACAATACCAGTCAAGCAAAGCAAAACAAAGCAATCTCAGGGTGGATCACAAAGTCACCACACAGTCCGAGCACAAGAGCAGGGCCAGAGGCCAGTTCACATGCAGGAGGACAGACATATATATAAAACTAGACAAGCAAGAGCAGGTATATATATATGTCACAGTACAAGTGAAGTCAAGAGGAGAGCAAGTGAGGCAAGACAGCAACAAGACCCACCTGGGTGCAAAAGCGCTGATGGTCACAAGGCGCGAGTGCCTTGGTGAACACATCAGCAGTGTTGGCCTCAGAGGCCACGTACGAAAGTCGCAACTGACCACGCTGCTGCAGCTCACGAGCAAGGAAGTAGCGGAGAGCAATGTGCTTCGTTCTGTGCTCCAAGCGCTGCTCTTGACACAAGGCCAGCATGGACTTGTTGTCTACGTACAGCACTGGAGGAGAACGAGGCGGCTCTCCAAGGTCAGTCAGCAGGTAGGTGAGCCAGCGAAGCTCCTGTGCAGCCATGGCCCCGGCGTGGATCTCAGCCTCACAACTGGAGCGGAGAACTGAAGACGAGCGAGTAGACCGCCACGAGACAGAGCCGGAACCAAGGCTGAAGGTGTAACCCTGTGACGACCGCTACGTAGCCTGGTCGTCAGCCCAAGAAGCGTCCGCGTGGCCTGTAAGGACCACTGGACTCCGCCCTCCAAGCACTAGCCCCATGCTCGACGTACTGCACAGGTAGCGCAACACCCTCTTCGCTGCTGCCATGTGCTCTGGTCGGTGTCTCCCAGGAGCAACATAGCGTGCAAGAATGCTCAGAGGGTATGCAAGGTCAGGTCGTGTGCGCTGAAGGACCTGCTGCACCATGTGTGACTGAGTCAAGGTAATGGTGCGGCGTGCTCTGTCCCGAGTGATCTGCAAGCCAAGGTAGCTGCGCAGTTCACCCAGGTCTGTGCACGTGTGTCTCTTCAGCAGCTCGGACTTCACGTAGGCGAGTCCAGCAGTGTCCGCTGTGGCAAAGACCAAGTCGTCGACGTACACGAGGATGTAGAACGGCGGCAGTGAAGTGTCGGTGCGCAGAAACAGCGACGGGTCAGCAGTAGAGGGAGCAAACCCAAGAGCCGCAAGTGTAGTCCTCAGTGTGTCGTGCCACTCACGCGGTGCCTGGCGGAGACCGTAGACTGGCCGTCGGAGGCTCCACTGGGTGCCAGGAGGGAAAGTCCCAGTGAAGCCAGGTGGACGGCGCATCCAGATCTCCTCGTGCAGGCTACCCTGCAAGAACGCAGTGCTGAAGTCGAGAGAGTGAAGCTCGTAGTCGCGCTGAGCGGCTATGTGCAGCAGCACCCGAAGAGTGGTCATCTTCGGGGTGGGAGAGAAGGTCTGAAAGTAGTCAACTCCCTGCCGCTGACTGAAGCCACGAGCAACGTACCGCGCCTTGAAGACAGGTGGAGAGCTCGGCGGCCGCTTCACCCTGAAGATCCACATGCCACTGACGATGTTCGCCCCAGGAGGGGGAACCGCGTCAACGTAGGTGCCTGTGGACTTCCAGGAAGCCATCTCTGCATCCATAGCTGCCTGCCACTGAGAGGAGTAGGGACCCTCTACGGCCTCCGCGTAAGAGCGCGGAGTCGGGATGTCTAGTGCATCCGGGTCTCCCTCAGGAGCAAGCAGTACAGACGCGAGATGAGGTGAAGCAGCAGCCAGACACTGTAACTCCTCCTGCCTGTCCTCTAGGACGTCCGTGCCAAGAGCACACTCACCCCCGACGGACGGAGGACAGACAGACGCAGACTCAGCAACAAGACTAGCAGCGTAGTCTAGACGGCAGCGAGCAGCAAAGTCGACGAGCTTAGCGACAAGAGCAGACGCAGCAGTGGACTCAAAAGAGGGGTCAGTGACGAGAGTAGCAAGCAGACGCGTGACAGTAGGTTTGGCAGCACGAAGAGAGTCCGACACAGGGTCGGCAAGCGCAGGAAGAGAGGACTCAGGAGGAGAAGGCAAAGGGGCACGCAGAGGAGCAGTGGACGGACGCAGAGACATCCGGTGCGTGCCAGGGACAGGAGGAGGACGCTGACGCGAACCGCGACCACTAGCGCGAGCAGCACGAACCGGCGACTTGGGACGAGACGCAGGCTCACGACGCTCAGCAAGACCTCCAGTAGGACCAGTGTAAGGGGAGGGAGCAGGCAGAGGAGAGGAAGGCTCCAATAGTGACTGCGACTGGACAGGCTGTGGACACTCTACCGAAGGAGAAAGACCAAGAACCTGCTGTAGGAGCGGAACGAAGTACGGCCGAGGCCGCGCGGCAGCTCCAGACTCAGCAGGGACAGCACCAGCACCCTCAGCGACAGCACCAGCGCCACCAACACCTCCTGCGGCAGGACCTCCAGCAGCACCAGCAGCAGAACCACCGCCAGGACAGACAGCAGTAGTCTCAGCACCAACACCCTCAGCAGCTCCAGCTCCAGTAGGACCCGCAGGCCCAGCAGCTCCGGGATCGGCAGCACCAGCACCCTCGACGGTCGACGAAGCTCCAGCTCCAGCAGCACGCCTCCAGCGGCGAGCAAACCACTCGCGCAGCTCCTGTGGAGAGAGGGGCTCCCGGCGAGACGCAGCAGCAGGAGAAACCCCAGGCTTAGCAGCTCCAGACTCAGCACCCCCAGGCACAGCAGCTCCAGACGTAGCACCCCCAGGCTCAGCAGCTCCAGACTCAGCACCTCCAGGCTCAGCAGCTCCAGACTCAGCACCCCCAGGCTCAGTAGCTCCAGCTTTAGGAGGACCCGCAGGCCCAGCAGCTCCGGGACCGGCAGCACCAGCACCCTCAGCAGGCGAAGAAGCTCCAGCTCTAGCAGCACGCCTCCAGCGGCGAGCAAACCACTCGCGCAGCTCCTGTGGAGAGAGCGGCTCCCGCCGAGACGGAAGAACCGGAGAGCCCCCAGGTCCAGCAGGCGCAGGCTCCGGACCTCCAGGCCCAGCACCCCCAGACTCAGCACCCCCCGGCCTCGCACCCCCAGGCTCAGCACCCCCAAGCTCAGCACCCCCAGCAGCAGCACCCCAGGCTCAGCACCCGCAGCAGGACCTGACTCAGCAGCAACCTCGACTGGCTCGACCGTGTCTACCTGGGACACACCTGAAGGGGCAGGAACCTGAGGGGGGAGGGGGTCTACCGGGGGGGGAACTGGTACCAGGAAGTCCGGTGGGGGGGGGAGGGAAGGAGTACGGTAGGGGAAGAGGCGGTAGAAGGGGACTGACTCGTCGAACGTGACGTCCTGGGAGGACAGAACACGACGAGAGGAGGGGTGGTAGAACTGCCACCCTGGAGCGTCAGGGGGGAAGCCAAGGAAGACACAGGGAGCAGCACGGGGGGACAGCTTGTCCGCAGACAAGTCGCGGACAAACGCCCGAGATCCCCAGACACGGAACGCAGACGCATCGCCGACCTTCCCCGTCCACAGTAACACTGGGGACATCGCGGGCCGAGAGACCCTGGGGTGAAGGTTGAGCTGATGCGCCGCGTACCGAACCGCAAACGGCCACAGAAAATGGGGGGCAGCCGCATGCATCATGGACGTACGAGCGACATCCATGACCATGCCAATGCGGCGCTCAGCAATCCCATTTTGCTGTGGAGAGTCCGGAAGCGTAAAGGTCTGGCGGATCCCCTGTGCACGACAGTAGTCTCGCAGAAGGCGAGAGGAGAACTCCCCACCTCGGTCAGAGTGCAGACGCAGAACAGGAAAGTCCGAGCCGAAGCTCCTCCTGAGCTGGAGACGAGCCTCGCGGATCCAGTCGATCAGCACCTCAGTGACAGCACCCTTGCTGCGCAAGGGGAAGACTGAGGTGTAACGCGAGTAGTCGTCAACCACCAACAGGAAGTAGCGCTTGTGACCCTGCCCACGGACGGGGGCCGGGCCCCACACGTCCATGTGAAGCGTCTGCAGAGGAGCCTCTGTCGAGGGAAACTGGGAGGAGTGAGGAGCAGCCCTGAGGCGCCCCTCGACACAGGGGACACAGGAAGGTCCTGGTCCCGAAGGAAGGGGAGGGAGAGACTGGGGAAGACCAGAGACAAGGACACGGGAAGCCATGCCCCGAAGACGGGGCAAGGAGGGGTGGCCTAGACAGTGGTGCCACAGAAGAGTCTCGTGAGACAGGAGGCGACACGAACAGGGGGCAGACTCAGGACCAGACCTGGACGCAGCAGCAAACACCTGACCCGACGCTGCTACCTGACCGGACGCGGGGACAGGAGGAGACTCAGTGGTCAGGGTGTAGAGGCTCGACCCCGGCCGACGCGAGAGCGTGGCCAGGTGCCGGCCTGTGCGTGCGTCCGTGCAGTGGGTCACCCGCTGACTCGCAGGAGTGAACTGGTGAACCCCCGCATCCTGTAGGTCTGCACCACTCACCAAGTTCGTCGAGAACGAGGGGAGGTACAGGCCAGACAGGGTGCCTGAGGGGGCAGCCGGACACGGGAGGACAGTGGAGAAGTGAGCGAGGACAGGACCCTCAGAGGGGTCAGCCAGGGAGACAGCAACCGGCCGACCAAGCGGCGTGAGTGTGGTGCGGTCCCGAAAGAAGGAGCGAGAAGCCCCAGAGTCAAGTGTAAAGGTGAGGGAGGCCGAAGCCAACGCGGTACCTGAGAGCGCAGCCTCACCCGCACCTGAGGAAGCAGACTCACTAGCACCTAGAGCAGCAGCCGCACCTGTACCTGGAGCAGGAGACTCACTAGCACCCAGAGCAGCAGCCTCACCAGTAGCTAGAGCAGCAGGTCCTATACCTGGGTCAGGCGGGACGCACAGGTGACCGGCACGGTCAGCACTAGTAGGCAATGCATACATGGCAGTGAGAATAGCATCATAGTCAAGAGCAAATATATCTACCCTCTGCCTAAGCAACTCCACCCAGTCAGGAAGCTCAGCCTCGTCGCCAAACACGGTACGCCAGGCGTCGCTCAGACGGGCGAAGCAGCGGGACTGTGTATGACTACGTGTCCCACAAGGCTGACCAGTCCGAGTACCAGTGCGAATCACGTAAGAGCAGCGAACAGCACTGAGAGACCCTCCACTCTGAGCGTACCACTCACGAAGCTGGCGAGGCGTGAGAGACACGCGAGAGGGTCGCGGGAGCTGCATCTGGCCGCCACCACGAGTAGAAGCAGCAGGAGTGGTAGTAGGAGTAGTGCCGCCACCCCTACAGCCCCAACCAGCGTACCACTCACGCAGCTGCTGGGGCGTGAGGGACTCACGCAGGCGTCGCTGGGGCTGCATCTGGCTCCGCAAGTAGAAGCAGGAGCAGGACCAGCAGCAGGAAGGCAGGCAGCCAGGTAAGCCAAAAGGCAGGCAGGCAGGCAAGCAGGCGACGCGCAGTGTGCTAGCAGGGCAAGAGCTCACCAGTGGTGGGAAGAGTAGGCTCGGCGACTCAGCGGCTCGGCAGCTCGGCGGCTCTGCGGCTCGGGCGACACGGGCGGCTCGGCGGCAAGGCGGCTCGGCAGCAACTGCAGCTCAGCAGCTCGGCGACTCGGCGGCTCGGCGGCAGGGCGGCTCGGCAGCAACTGCAGCTCAGCATCTCAGCGACCCGGCAGCTCGACGACCCGGCAGCGGCCCCCTCAGGTCGCCTCGACAGGCGACGGGAAAAAGGGGGGGGGTGGTGGGGGCCGGTAGGTGCAGCGGCGGGGCCAGCAGGTGCAGTTGCGGGGCCGGTAGAAGGGGACGGCAGGAGCCGTCAGGAGGGGACGGCGGGGCCGTCAGGAGTGGACGGCGGGGCCGGCAGGAAGGGACGGCGGGGCCGTCACGAAGGGACGGCGGGGCCGTCAGGAGGCGACCGGGCCGCAACGGGGCGGCTGGGCCGCCTGAGAGCCGAGGCAGGGGCCGCGTCAGGGCCGGCGGCGGGGCCGTAAGAGAGCCGGGGCGGGGCCGCAAGAGAGCCGGCGGCGGGGCCGCGTGAGAGCCGGGGCGGGGCCGCGTCAGGGCCGGCGGCGAGGCCGCGAGAGAGCCGGGGCGGGGCCGCGATCAGGAGGCGGCGGCGGGGCCGCGTCAGAGCCGGCGGCGGGGCCTCGTCGAGGCGGGCGGCGGGGCCGCGTTGGAGCCGGCGGCGAGGCCGGCTAAGAGCCAGCGGCTGGGCCGCGTCAGGGCCAGCGGCGGGCCGCGATCAGCGGGCGGCGGGGCCGCGTCAGAGCCGGCGGCGGGGCCGCGTCAGAGCCGGCGGCAGGGCCGCGATCAGCGGGCGGCGGGGCCGCGTCAGAGGAGGCGGCGGAGCCGCTGCAGAGGAGGCGGCGGGGCCGCGTCAAGCAGGGGTGGCGGGGCCGCGTCAGAGGGACAGCGGGGCCGCGAGAGTAATGGCGACCCGAAGGGTCGCGAAAAAAAAAAAAAAATTGCGCGCCTCGGGGCGCGCTTCGGTGGGCCCTAAAAAAAACGGTCCTTAGGAAGGACCCGCTCTATACCATGTGAAAGATAAGAGAACAGGAATGAAATGACTAAGTCAGAGTTGGGTACAAATACAACCCTAGAAAGCTGTACCCCATATGTGCTACCCCACTATAGCCTACAAACATGCATCAGTTATAATGCTCTGACAGCGTACTCACTACTGAGGGAGCTGCTACTGCAGGAGGCACACGACGGAATTACCTCAGGGCATTTTGGGGTAGAAAAAACGTGACAGCAACTGCAGCGGTATTACTACTGGCCGGAGCTGTTAACCGACGTGCAGCAGCACGTGGGCTCGTGCCCCACGTGTCAGGTGATGAAGAGCTCGAGGAAGCGGAAGGCGGGTCAACTGCAGCCGATACCACTGCCCGAGCGCGCCTGGCAGCAGGTTATTATGGACTTCGTCACGAGGTTACCTTCGAACCCTGGGGGTAACGATGCGGTGATGGTCGTCGTTGACAGGTTAACGAAGATAGCACACTTCGCTGCGTGCAAAAAGTCAATCTCAGCTGAGGACCGCTCGCCTGTTCATCGCAACCGTTGTTCGCCTGCACGGGATACCAGCAGGGATTATCAGCGACAGAGACACGAAGTTCATTAGCAACTTCTGGAAGAATCTCTGGGAGCAGTTCGGAACACGGCTACAGTTCAGCTCGTTGTACCACCCCGAGACCGACGGTCAAACGGAGTGGACGAATCAGACGATGGAGCAGTTGATTCGTGCCACGTGCGACGACCCGACCACTGGGGAGCAGCAGCTGCCGCTGATCGAATTCGCGTACAACAACGCCACGTCAGTGACTGTCAGAATCCCAACCACTAGACCATTGGGATAAAAGGGCTTGTTTTAGTAGCGGGTCAGTGCGCCCATAACCCCCCAGGCAAACGCGCCTGTAACCCCCCCTAGGATCGATCGGGGATCTCACAGTGTAGCTCTACTGACACCCCCCCACACTGGGAGGCCCAGGACTGAGCACAGTGGCAACGGCCAACATGTGCATACACCGGGATTCGAACCCGAGACCGCTCTGATACCATGTCAGAATCCCAGTCACTAGACCACAGGGATAAAAGGGCTTGTTTTAGTAGCGGGTCAGTGCACCCATAATCCCCCAGGCGAACGCGCCTGTAACCCTCTCCAGGATCAATCGGGCATCCACAGTGCAGATCTACTCACACCCTCCCACACTGGGAGGCCCAGAACTAAGCACAGCGGCAACGGCCTACATGTGCATACACCGGGAATCGAACCCGAGACCGCTCTGATACCATGTCAGAATCCCAACCACTAGACCATTGGGATAAAAGGGCTTGTTTCAGTAGCGGGTCAGTGCGCCCATAACCCCCCAGGCAAACGCGCCTGTAACCCCCCCTAGGATCGATCGGGGATCTCACAGTGTAGCTCTACTGACAGTGACGACGCAGCAGTCCCCCTTCTACCTGAACTACGGGCAAAACCCTACAGTGCCCATGACGCCGAGTCTGGACAACCCAACACCACGTGCACATCAATTCGCCGAAATACTGCAAGCTGCCCTCACCAGAGCCGCAGAAGCAATTAAAAAGGCAAATGTCATCGCTAAGCGCAACGCTGACCGCCACCGTCGCCCAGTCACATACGAGTCGGGGGATTACCTACTGCTCGACACGCAGAATCTGCGACTGCCCGACGTACCGAAACTTCGACCGCGCTACTGTGGCCCATTCCAAATCAGCCACATGATCACGCCAGTAACCTCGCACTTACTATTACCGACCGACTGGTACGTCAGCCTACTTCGCCCGTACATCCCCACCACCAGCCAACTGCCTCGTCACCGCCCGCATTCTATGACTCGCCCTGCATCGGAGCCGATCATCGAGCCCGAAAAAATCCTGAGCCATCAGATTCGCCACACCATGGGAATCAGGAGGATTGAATTCCTCGTTCGCTGGAAGGACCGCACGCCAACTGAAGATTGCTGGGTGCCCCTGGCCAACATCGAAAACCACCCTGCCCTGCAAGTGTACCTGAGGAGCCGGGGATTCTGCGATATACACGCACTCACGTAGCGGAGGGGGCTTCTTGAGAGGGGGGGGGGGGGGGGGGTAGTGGAAGAAATTTTCTCGGCATTCCTAACAGAGTCCGACTACATTGCGTACAGCAACAGCCGTTGTTCGCCCGTTACTGCTAACGGGGCTTCGCCAACTTCGCGCGCACTGTTTTGCCAAACCTCGCACTGCTGGCCCGGCCGTTTCGGCCTGCGCTTCGGGGCTAGCCCGAGCCTCGCTGCCAGCATAGCACTAGCTAGCTCGCACGCACCGCGTTACCGTTTGCATGTTTCGGGTATAAATGTTCGCTCATGCCTTCGCTCACATTTTGTACTCATTTGACACCTTAGTGCAATCCTCGCTACCTAGATCCATTGCACCCGTAACACTTAACGTCTTTACACGTTACTGATATGCTGGGTTTACCATACCGGAGTCTTAGTGGGTCAGGTATGGAATATCAGCGACGCGTCAAGGTTCAATCAATGAGTGATGGCTCGGCTGAGCCTAATTCAGAATCTTGATTCCCATTAGCTCCGAAATGGCGGGCAGGCCTCGCACATAACTCCGAACCATCGCCGCTGCCTGCTGGCTTGGGGACGCCCGCCGCTGTCTTGTTTGGTTCGGTCTGATTTGCACGAATCTCGTTCGTCTTGTCCGCACCGAACCGAAAGTGTGAGACGGATGACTGCTCCCCGTACTAATTGTATCTCTGTACACACCGAACGCTGGCTCAAAAGTACATATCCCTCGAAGTGCAATATTCCTGATTCCCTGCCTGGAGCACATATGCACATCCCTCCATTGCTGATTTCTACCAAGCATATTCTAGGAACTGCCATGACTCTGGCTGCTCCCTACGTCGGGTAATACCCTGCCACGAGCACCGAATTGAACAAATTCCAATATGTTGACAGCGACACGTTTCGATACGGCAGGGCCAATTCATGACGGTCCCTGGATTCTCAAATGCGAGAGAACAGGACGGTCATTAGCGCGTTGGTAAATAGTACGACTTATTTCCCCTGTGCCGTAACAAAGCCGTCCGCGCTGTTGTTTCCCCCTCTGTCGAGGTGCCTAAACACTGAGAGTCCTTTTTTGTCCTTCAATTCCTTCTTTATAAACCTGTAACATAAAAAATCCCACTGTATGATGCGACACTGCACATTTAGAGGTATTTCCTGGCTGTAAACTGTCGAAACGAACCAGCGTTAATAGTACCCAGCCTGTTTCGGGCAGTCAACTGCAGATGAACCGCGGCGCGACAAGCCTTTTGCTGGTCTCATGCTTAAGCATACTCGCTCACTTGACTGTCGTCGCTCGCGAGCCTTCGCAACAGCATCTCGCCGCCGCTCGCGAGCCTTCGCAACAGCATCTCGCCGCCGCTCGCGAGCCTTCACAACGGCATCTCGCCGTTCCTCTAGAATCCGGCGATCTGCCGAAATGGCCGCCGGGAACACCAGGATTAACTACCTCCGCTGGTTGCGGCGCGGTGGGCAGCATAGACACCCTTGGGAGCATCTTAGTCCAAGATGATCGGGAGAGGATTAGCTCCCAGCCGTCCGATCAGCAGCCTCACCTGCCTGCGCAGCGGCAACGACCGTGCGATTGCGTGATCAACTCCGCAGGCAGCCCTTTCAGGCGAAGGCTTAGCCAGGCTGCGAGACCGTGCGATTGTGGTTACCATTCTGTTCGCGTCCCCCCACGGCGAAATCGAGAGTCGAGGAGCTCATTAGACATAGCTGCGGAAACAGAAACGGAAACGGAAACGGAAAAAGAAACGGAACCGGAAACCGAGTGGTACTTGGAGAAGCGGTATTCAAAGTGGCGATACTTCAATTGGCGGTACTTAGAGGGGCAGTATTATATGAGGCGGTACTTAGTGGAAATGACGCCAGTGGAACCGTTAGCAGAGAACCGCACGCGGAGAGTGGACCCGTTGCAGCATTTCCAGTACTACGAGGGCGGGTGGGACCCCAGCAGCAAGGACTACTGGGCGGTACGTCATGTACACGTGTTTGACACGTCATGTATGCGGGTTTTCAGGCGTGTCACAACCATGGCACGCGGAGAATGGACCCTCTCCCGCTGCAGCGCTTGCAGTTCTACGAGGGCGGGTGGGACCCCAGCAGCAAGGACTATTGGGCAGTGAGCGGTACGTAGGCTAGTCGGTTTTGTTAGCAGCATCAGGAGGGCCTTAACAGCAAGCTCTAAGAGGGTGGTATGTCATATAAGCGGGTTTTGAGACGTTTTGGAGTGGTATGTCTCACGACCTTTGTAGGAAGTTTTGCGAGGGGGTGTGGTGTGGTGTGGTGTGGTGTGGTGTGGGGCTCTCAGTGACAAGTCCTACTGGGCGTAGGCATATGAATGCATATGCAGGTTCCCGTGTCCCCCTCGTTTGACTGTGCATGTGCGCTCCACTCACGCAATGTGCTTTCTTGGAGGGTGTTGGGACGTTTCAAAGGTAGCGCTCTCTCTAATCCGTCCTCTTCCCTGCCCTAGCCTCTCCTCCCTTCCTTTCTTCCTCCCTTCCTTTCTTCCTCCATCATCCGTCACCCCCTCTCTTCTCCCTGTCCCTCTCTTCCTTTCCTCCTTCCCTTCCATTCTTCCCCCATCCCTCCACTTCCACCCCCACACCCATTCTCCCCCAATCCCTCCTCCCCCCCGCCCATTCGCCCCCCATTTCTCTCCCCACTTCCCCAATTATCCCCCAGTCCGTGGCATGGGCAGGGATCTACGGCCTCGTCGTGGGGGCGGCATGGGTCGTACTCGGTATAAGCATCCTCGCTTTCGCGCTCTGCGCGTGCCTCTTCTGCCGCAAGCGGTGGAAGGCCCGTCTGGACGGCGACCAGCCTCAATACACGCCCTTCCAGATCCGCGTGCCACTTGCCGCACTGCTATTGGCTGCAGTCGTCATCCTGTGAGTGTGCCACTTGCCGCGCTGCTATTGGCTGCAGTCGTCATCCTGTGAGTGTGCCACTTGCCGCGCTGCTATTGGCTGCATTCGTTATCCTGTGAGTGTGCCACTTGCCGCGCTGCTATTGGCTGCATTCGTCATCCTGTGAGTGTGCCACTTGCCGCGCTGCTATTGGCTGCAGTCGTCATCCTGTGAGTGTGCCACTTGCCGTGCTGCTATTGGCTGCAGTCGTCATCCTGTGAGTGTGCCACTTGCCGCGCTGCTATTGGCTGCATTCGTCATCCTGTGAGTGTGCCACTTGCCGCGCTGCTATTGGCTGCAGTCGTCATCCTGTGACTGTGCCACTTGCCGCGCTGCTATTGGCTGCAGTCGTCATCCTGTGATTGTGCCACTTGCCGCGCTGCTATTGGCTGAAGTCGTCATCCTGTGAGTGTGCCATTTGCCGCGCTGCTATTGGCTGCATTCGTCATCCTGTGAGTGTGCCACTTGCCGCGCTGCTATTGGCTGCAATCATCATCCTCTGAGTGTGCCATGCCACGTGCCGTGCTCTCATTCGCTGCAACCGCTATTGATTCCATGCTTCTACTGCATCTGAACCTTTGCTTCAAGTGGTGGTCCCCCTGTGCTGCTATCATGCACTTGCACGGCTGCCTGCGTCCCAGTTTTGAGGCGCCTCAAAACTATTGATTCCATGCTTCTACTGCATCTGAACCTTTGCTTCAAGTGGTGGTCCCCCTGTGCTGCTATCATGCTCTTGCACAGCTGCCCGCGTCCCCTGCTCGCTCCCTGTGTCATCCAGGGTGGGGACGGTGCTGTTGGTGGCGGGGGGGACGCTATTTCACGGCTCAGCACCTATCACAGCACCACGCAGTTCACCTATCACAGCACCTATCACAGCACCACGCAGTTCACCTATCACAGCACCACGCAGTTCACCTATCACAGCACCACGCAGTTCACCCTCGCCACCACACAAGCCCATGCAATTCTTGAGGCAACTCAAGTTTTTTCACGTTCTCCTTTCCCCAATCCCTGTCCGCTTCCCCTTTTGAGACGTCTCAAAAGTCGCCACCACACAAGCCCATGCAATTCTTGAGGCAGCTCAAGTTTTTCACTTTCTCCTTTCCCCAATCCCTGTCCACTTCCCCTTCTTCCTCCCCTTCCCGCGTTCCCTGCTCGCTCCCTGAGTCATCCAGGGTGCGCTTCGCACTGCTAGTGGCGGGAGGCGTGTTATTCCACAGCACCTACCTCAGTGCCACGCAGTTCACTCTCGCCACCACACAAGCCCTCTCGATCCTTGAGTCAGCTTCCCCCCCATTCCCTTCCCGATTCCCCTCTCCGCTTTCCTCATCCAGGGTGGGCTTCGCACTGCTAGTGGCGGGAGGCGTGTTATTCCACAGCACCTATCTCAGCGCCACGCAATTCACCCTCGCCACCACACAAGCCCTCGTGGGGGCCACTCACAACCTCTCAGCCGCACTGCAATGCTCTGCCAATACCACGCTCTTTGATGCTGTGATTCCCAGTAAGGCCATACTATTCTCACTTGTCTGTTCCAAGGTGCGTTTTGAGTCGAATCAAAAGTCATCTCGTTACAATGGCACACGACACATTCTCTGCCAATACCACCCTCTTTGATGCTGTGATTCCCAGTACATATTCTCACTTGTCTGTTCCACATATAGTCACTCCTTGTATAGTTACATGTCTGTTCCACTCACAACCTCTCTCTCGCCCTGCAACGCTCTGCCAACACCACCCTCTTTGATGCCGTGATTCCCCGTATGTTGCCACGCTCCCTTGCCCCCACTCTCCCTAACCCCACTCTCCCTTGCCCCTTGCCCCCACTCTCCCTTGCCCCTTGCCCCCACTCTCCCTTGCCCCTTGCCCCCACTCTCCCTTGCCCCTTGCCCCCACTCTCCCTTGCCCCTTGCCCCCACTCTCCCTTGCCCCTTGCCCCCACTCTCCCTTACCCCTTGCCCCCACTCTCCCTTGCCCCTTGCCCCCACTCTCCCTTAACCCCACTTTCCCTTGCCCCCACTGCACTTTCCTCCCACTCCCCATTCCTCCAATTCTCTTTCCTCCCACTCTCCTTTCCTTCAACTCTCTTTTCTCTCTCACATGTCTGTTCCACTCACAACCTCTCTCTCTCTCTCTCTCTCTCTCTCTCTCTCTCTCTCTCTCTCTCTCTCTCTCTCTCTCTCTCTCTCTCTCTCTCTCTCTCTCTCTCTCTCTCGCTGCAACGCCCTGCCAACACCTGCCAACGCCGCCACACAGCAGGCGGTGATACACAGAGCAGCAGAGGCAGAGAGCATGGCAGTTGACATCCAGGCACGGACTGTGAACAGCATAATGGGTTCCCCCCCTGTCCCTTCCTCTCCCTCTTCTGTCCCTCCCTCTCCCTCCCCTCTCCCTCTCCCCCCGCCCAGCCGCCACACAGCAGGCGGTGCTGCAGGGAGCAGCGCACGCAGAGAGCATGGCAGATGACATTCAAGCACGCATTGTGAACAGCATTGAGCGGCTGGACGGCTACGTGAAGATCGTGTGCGTTGGTTGGTCTAGGGATGGGTGCATGCGCGGTGGGATGGGATGGGATGAGGTGCAAGATCGATGACTTGTGTGCTGGGAATGGATTGATGGGAGGGGAGGGGTTGTGAACAGCATTGACTGGCCGGATGGATACGTGAAGATCGTGTGCGTTGGTTGGTGCATGCATGCATGGTGGGATGGGGTGGGTTAGATGGAAAACTCGAGGCAAGGTGATGGGATTGTGAACAGCATTGACCGGCTGGATGGCTATGTTCAGATCGCATGCGTTGGTGCATGCATAATGGGATGGGTGCATGGTGGGATGGGTGCATGGTGGGATGGGTGCATGATGGGATGGGTGCATGGTGGGATGGGTGCATGGTGGGATGGGTGCATGATGAGATGGGTGCATGATGGGATGGGTGCATGATGGGATGGGTGCATGGTGGGATGGGTGCATGGTGGGGATGGGTGCATGGTGGGATGGGTGCATGGTGGGATGGGTGCATGGTGGGATGGGTGCATGGTGGGATGGGTGCATGGTGGGATGGGTGCATGGTGGGATGGGCGCATGATGGGATGGGTGCATAATGGGATGGGTGCATGATGGGATGGGTGCATGGTGGGATGGGTGCATGGTGGGGATGGGTGCATGGTGGGATGGGTGCATGGTGGGATGGGTGCATGGTGGGATGGGTGCACGGTGGGATGGGTGCATGGTGGGATGGGTGCACGGTGGGATGGGTGCATGGTGGGAGTGGGCAGTCAGATGGATATGAATACTGGGCTGGCAAGGGCGACTTTTGGGACGTCTCAAAAGTCAAATGGATGTGAATACTGAGTTGGGAAGGGAATGATGCTGTGCTTCGCCAAAGTGTCAGGCCACCACCCACTGTGACACCCTCCCATTCCTGCACTTACCCCGGAACCTCGTTGGCAGCACAATCACCTGTTGTGAGCTGCTTCAGTCTATCACACAAACTATAATTTGTTTCGTTGTCTTAAGAACAACTAGAGTTCGTTTCATTGTCCTAAGAGCAACTAGAGAAGGCCTCCGCAACCCACATGTCGGATACTGACAACAAGTTCCTTCTGTGGGCCGCCTGAGTCAGTCTATTGAGCCGTGTGAGTCAGTCTATTGAGCTGCGTGAGTCAGTCTATTGAGCCGCGTGAGTCAGTCTATTGAGCCGCGTGAGTCAGTCTATTGAGCCGCGTGAGTCAGTCTATTGAGCCGTGTGAGTCAGTCTATTGAGCCGCGTGAGTCAGTCTATTGAGCCGCGTGAGTCAGTCTATTGAGCCGCGTGAGTCAGTCTATTGAGCCGCGTGAGTCAGTCTATTGAGCCGCGTGAGTCAGTCTATTGAGCCGCGTGAGTCAGTCTATTGAGCCGCGTGAGTCAGTCTATCACACAAACGCACATCAAATTCTGAGGCACCCCCAAAGATGAGCCCAAAACGCACGTGAGTCAGTCTATCACACAAACGCACATCATATTCTGAGGCACCCCCAAAGATGAGCCCAAAACGCACGTGAGTCAGTCTATCACACAAACGCACATCAAATTCTGAGGCACCCCCAAAGATGAGCCCAAAACGCACGTGAGTCAGTCTATCACACAAACGCACATCAAATTCTGAGGCACCCCCAAAGATGAGCCCAAAACGCACGTGAGTCAGTCTATCACACAAACGCACATCAAATTCTGAGGTACCCCCAAAGATGAGCCCAAAACGCACGTGAGTCAGTCTATCACACAAACGCACATCAAATTCTGAGGCACCCCCAAAGATGAGCCCAAAACGCACGTGAGTCAGTCTATCACACAAACGCACAACAACCTCCCCCACCCACCCTGAAACACTGTCCGTTCAGTTCCCCACCACCATGCTCCCTTACCTTCCCTCCACAGCAGCATCACCATCCTCGACATTGGCTCACTCACTGCTTGTGAACTGTGTCTCACAGACCCACAACAACCCCTGTCAATCCTTCGCCTCTGCCCCCACCCACCTCCCTCCACAGCACCATCACCATCCTCGTCATTGGCTCACTCACTGCTCTGCTCGTGCTGCTGGGATTAGGTGCGCAGTGCTGTTGGTGAGATGTGTAGGGGAATGCGTTGCTGGGATTAGGTGAGTGCTGCACAAGATGTGCTGCTCTGCTCGTGCTGCTGGGAGTAGGAGCGTAGTGCTGTCGGTGAGATGTGTAGGGGAATGCGTTGCTGCTGCTGGTGAGTGGCAAGGGGGACTGGTACTGATTCGACGCTGAGTGCTAGGGGTTAACCTTTTCAGTGCAGCTTGTTGGGGGCAAGGCAAGTGACAGGTAGGAGGACAGGGCGTGTTGCTGGTTGCGTCGAGGTGCTGGGCATGGTGAGAGGTGGACTGTGGGCGCTGATCAGGTGCAGTGTCGAGGTGGCTTTTAAATCGATCAAAAAATCATCGCAAGACAAGGTGCTGGGCGTGGTGATAGGCGGAGTGTGGGCTTTGAGTCGACTCAAAAGTCACCTCTAAAATCATCGCAAGACAAGGTGCTGGGCGTGGTGATAGGCGGGCGGAGTGTGGGCTCTGAACAGATCAGGGTGCTTCTGAGTCGACTGAATAAAATCAAGCCACTGCAGGTAATTCTAGAGCCGTCTTACAAGTCTCCTGCTTACCGAGGCTTCCTGTTGAAACCCTGCTTACCGAGACTTCCTGTTGAAACCCTGCTTACCGAGACTTCCTGTTGAAACCCTGCTTACCGAGACTTCCTGTTGAAACCCTTGCACACGTGTCATGTCATGGCAATGGTTCGAACAAAACCCTCACAATCCGAACCCTCGTAATCCAAAACATTGCAAGCTCAGCAACACGTGTCATCTCATTGCAAGTCATCGCAACCAACCACTCCTACGTCCACCCTTACCCCTCCCCGCTCTCTCCCTCCTGATGCATGCTGCTTTGACTGCCTCCAGCGGTCTGGTCTGGTCTGTTGCACACATGTATGTAGGCGACTGGGGCGTCTCTAAAGTAATTTCCCTTTGCGCCCCCCCCCTGCTCTTTCCCCCCCACCCATGCTTCAGTAGACGACTTTTGAGACGTCTCAAAACTCCCGATGCATGCTGCTGTGGCCGCCTCCAGTGGTCTGGTCTGGTCTGGTCTGTTGGACACATGTATGTAGGCGACTGGGGCGTCTCTAAAGTACTTCCCCTTTGCGGCCCCCCCTGCCCTTTGCCCCCCACCCATGCTGCAGTTGCCGGCTTCTTACAACGGGCTGTTGCATCACAATCCTAGTAGCAGAGATATAGGCGGCTGCGGCGTCTCAAAAGTCCTGCTATATTCGTGTGACTTTTGAGAAGTAGCAGAGATATAGGCAGCTGCTGCGTCTCAAAAGTCCTTTCTCCTTGAACCACCCCGCTCTTTCCACCCACTCCGCCCATGCTGCCCTGCAGTTGCCGGCTTCTTACAGTGGGCTGTTGCATCACACATGTAAGAGTCTTTTAGCAGAGTTGTTTTTACAGATTATTTCGTTGCACATGTAAGGGCGTTAAAGGTGTATGGACAGGAAAACTATGTATACATACATCTATATAGTTTGATAAATAGATAGATATGTATACATATATGTTTCATTGTTTCCTGTGCTATTGTGCTTCCCTTCTGTCCCCTTTTAAAACAGACTCGTTAGCCTTATTTGGGCTATGGGGTTCATCACATGGAGTACTGTCACCCTCTGCCTCCTCTCCACTCTGTAAGTGCTGCTCCTCCTGGTATGCTTAATTGCTGCTACTGGTCGTATGCATAAGTGCTGCTACTAATCGCATGGTTAAGTGCCACTACTCGTGGTATGCTTACGTGCTGCTACTGGTAAACTCCACCCCTCTCCACCGTGCTCCACCACTCTCAATCCCTTGCCACCCCTCACATCCAGCTTTGACGGGGACACGAGTGCGGCCATGTGGCAGGTGTCACAGCAGGACCCAGCAGGCAACTCCACCACCATGCAGCAGTGGCTGCCTCGTGAAGCGACACCTGCTCTGAGACGTCCCAAAACAGCTCTCAACCCCTCTTCGCCCCTCTCCACCCCTCTTCACCCCTCTCCACCGTGCTCCACCGCTCTCCACCCCTCCTTTGCAGCTTTGCGGGCGACACGAGTGCGGCCATGTGGCAGGTGTCACAGCAGGACCCAGTAGGCAACTCCTCCATGCAGCAGTGGCTGCCTTGCGCCCGGGCAAGCGACGTGCGCCAGGCCATCAACACCACCGTGACTGCTCTCGCTGCATCGGTCTCCCTGCTCAACACCTCTGTGGTCACGACCTACCCCCAGGTGAGCACCTCTCAGTTCACCCACTCAGGTCACCCATGGGTCTGTAGCAATGGCTGCCGTGTGTCTGGGCAAGCGACGTGCGCCAGGTCTAAAGGCCACCGCCACTGCCATTTCTGCATCGAGTGATTTGCGCAACACGTCTCTTGTGACTCACTACCCCCCGGTGAGCACAGATTGTAACAGTGCCTGCCATGCCATGTGTCTGGGCAAGCGACGTGCGCCAGGTCTAAACACCACCGCCACTGCCGTCTCTGCATCGAGCGCAACACTTTCTTGCCACGTCCTACCCGCAGATATAAGCACCCATGCATTGTCTGGTTCTGAACCCTACGTGTACTGCTTGAGAGCTGATGGTGATGCAAGAAAAAAGAGCTTTGAAGCGCCTCACAAGTTGGGACATGATCTGAGGCGCCCCAACAATCGTCTGTGAGGCCACCATGCATCTTTCCTTCTTCTCCTGCCGTTCCTCTTCTCCCCTCATGTGATTGGCAGGTGTTGACCGCAGTCAACGCCACTGGCATCTGCAACCCCTATGCGGGCGGCGGCGCTGACCTCAGCTACGACGTCACCTCCTGCCCGCCCGGCACTCTGCCGCCCGCCGCATTTTTCAAGGTGAAGTTTCCAGACTCCTTCAACCCAGAACTTTGCAGCCCGCTGCACTCTTTCGTGCGGGTGGTATCCTGAGACATGTCAAACAAACACTTAACAGCCCGCGGCAATTTTCCTGGTGATGAATTACAGGCCTCTCTAACTGACACTGGCTTTCTAACTGACACTGGCTTTCTAACTGACACTCTGCTGCCCGGATTCTTCTAGGTTATTCCGTTCTAGGACAGTGGATATCGTTCTGGGTTTGAGTCTACTGAGATATTCACGTGGATAAGGTCTGTTCAGGTGCCTCATCAACGGATGTGGAGTTAGGCAGCGTGGGTTTGGACTGTGTGTGTTACTCCGTGTACGTTTATGTATGCTGTGTGGGGTCAGCCAAGTTTGGTTCACTCGATGTGGGGCTGTTAAATCCAATCTTTTCACAGCAGGTCTCCCTCATGCCTCCCCCTTCCTTCGTGCCTTTTCCCTTCCTGCCCGCCCTCTTCCCTCGCGCACCTCATGGCCTCCTCCCTTCCCCTCCTCCCCTCCCGTCCCCTTACAGTCTCTCGCCGCGTTCACCTGTACAAACAAGCACCATGTGCCAGGTGAATGTTTCCCAACGGAAACAGTCATGAGGCTGCAAGTGCCCCAACGGAAACAGTCATGAGGCTGCAAGTGCCCCAACGGAAACAGTCATGAGGCTGCAAGTGCCCCAACGGAAACAGTCATGAGGCTGCAAGTGCCCCAACGGAAACAGTCATGAGGCTGCAAGTGCCCCAACGGAAACAGTCATGAGGCTGCAAGTGCCCCAACGGAAACAGTCATGAGGCTGCAAGTGCCCCAACGGAAACAGTCATGAGGCTGCAAGTGCCCCAACGGAAACAGTCATGAGGCTGCAAGTGCCCCAACGGAAACAGTCATGAGGCTGCAAGTGCCCCAACGGAAACAGTCATGAGGCTGCAAGTGCCCCAACGGAAACAGTCATGAGGCTGCAAGTGCCCCAACGGAAACAGTCATGAGGCTGCAAGTGCCCCAAGCAGCCCTTGCTGACCTTCAGACCGCCTCTGCTGCCCTCACACACCTCATAACCTCCCTCCTGCCTCCCTCGCCTTCCCTTACAGGCACTCACCACACTCGCCTGTACGAACGGTACATACCAGGTGCATTTCCCCAACGGAACAGTCATGCTGCTGCAAGTGCCCTCACCCATTCCCCCCACACCCCCTCCCACACCCCCTCCCCCATCCCCTCCCCCATCCCCCCCCCTCTCTTCCAGGCACTCACCACACTCACCTGTACGAACGGTACATGCGAGGTGCATTTCCCCAACGGAACAGTCACGCTGCTGCAAGTGCCCCCAGCGGCGCTCTCTGCCCTGCAGAATACCTCTGCTGCGCTCACACAGCTCATAGACTCCGTGCCTGTGCTGCGTCAGATCGCCAACTGTACCTACGTGAAGGAGATCTGTGAGGTACGTCTCTTGACTTGCATTGACTTGGGTTGACTGTTGAGTTGAAAGGCTGCGCTCACAAGGCTGAGACTCCGTGCCTGTGCTGCGTCAGATCGCCAACTGTACCTACGTGAAGGAGATCTGCGAGGTATGAGTGTTGACTTGCATTGACTTGGGTTCACATGGGTTGACTTAAGTTGACTTGTGTCGAGTTGGCTTGACTGTTGAGTCGAAAGGCTGCCCTCACACAGCTGGTGGCCTCCGGGCCAGTGCTACTTCAGATTGCCATCTGCACCTTATGAAGGAAATCTGCGAGGTGCGTGGATTGGCTTGGGTTGACTGGCTTGGGTTGACTGGGTTTGACTTGGTTGACTTGGGCTGACTTGATTGACTTGGGTTGACTTGGGCATCCTCCCCTATCCTTCCCCCATCCTCCCCCATTCTCGTATCTCCCCTCCCCCATTCTCGTATCTCCCCTCCCCCATTCTCGTATCTCCCCTCCCCCATTCTTGTATCTCCCCTCCCCCATTCTCGTATCTCCCCTCCCCCTCCCAGTATGCATCAGGGCTAGCAAGCAACATGGAGAGGGATTTCAACATGCTGTGGTGGGGCTTCATCGTCATCTCAGTCGCCTCCATGCTACTCGCGCTCGCCCTCCCCGTCTACATCTTCCGTTCCGCCCACCCGCAAGCGGACCCACGACCCCAGCCACGAGCCCACGTGCAAGCCCAACCGCTGGCCCTGCCTCCCGGGGAGTCCTTCCTCTCTTCTCCTCCCCACACTCCTCCCCATGATAGCCCTTGTCCGCCTTGTGCTGCGGATGGTCCGGATTCTGCTGCCAGTGGCTCGGCTGGTGCTGCTGATGGGATGTCTCACATGGAAGATCTGCAGTTTGAGGATGACAAGGACCAATCGTCGCTCGCCAGGTGTGCCGAGACTTGCTTCTGTGTTTCTTCCTTTGTTTCTATGCTCCTTCCCTTGTTTGTATGTCCATTTCCTTGTTCCTGAGCTCTTTCCTGGGTTTCTGTGCTATTTTTTTTCTTGCTGTGCTCTTTCTTTCCATCTGTGCTCTTTTCCTTGATTCTGTGTTCTTGTCTTTCTTTCTTTCTTTCTGCGCTCTTTCTTTTCACCCGGTGCTCATTTTCTTGTTTGCATAGTTCCACTCCTATCCTATCCTCTGTCCTGTTGCCACCATCTCAATTCCCAGGGACAATGCACCTGACCTCTCTCCTCTAACATCCACATCCGTATCCTCTTCAGGGGTTGACTCTCTTCCGTACACATCATTGTCCTCCTTCACAAGGCTCAATTAATTGGCTTGCCCATTGCTAACTATGGAAGGATTATTGACTCACTAAAGGGGGGACTGACAATGTGGGTGGGTCATTACTCTGAAGAATGAAAAGAAGCATGATTATATTCTATTTAATTTACACAAGATGGGGTATCCAGTCCTCTTGACAGCTGCCTTTTGGGCGGGTGATGCTTTCCAATTGAAATTCGTATGCTATTGAATAACAACTGAAACTGAATTGTATGTTCCATGTTATGAACAGTGATGCTCCCGACAACTGCAAACGGAACAGGTGAAAGTCGCACAGCTCATGTCTCCTTCGTTGAAGCTCACCACCTGACGCATGCAAACAAGACCACCGCCGTGGATTGCGCGTGGACTGACACCACCGCTCTCCCACCAAGCTCTCTCATAATCAGCATCTACGCTTTCTGCCGTTCGATTCCTTCGTCTAGTAGCCACTTTTCGTTTCCGGTGACGCGAACAGCTATTACCGTTTTTGTTCCTTTCGATTCCATATCAGCAGAATTCAGCACAGTCGTCTTGAAGCTTTGCGAAGTTAGGTGACTCGATCCTTCCGTGCTTTCCCGTCCTGTGTTGGCGCCATCTTGACGACGCTGCTGGTTTTTTTTAACTTCAAAAAATTGTTGTACCTAATCGTCCCTTCCAATCTCTCGCGGTTGATCAATCCTTAGCGATGTCGTCAGCAGCAGAGACTCCCGCAGATGTCCAGCCGCCTCGCAACCTGTCCGCTAAGCCAGAATTGGGACCCTTGTCGTCGAAAATACTGCCTCACCTATTCAAATTGTGAGCTAGTGACAGCCAGCCTCATCTCCTTTTCCGTACTTTTTCTGAAAATGGACCATTACTTGCTCTCGTGCACGTTGGCAGGTATGGCTGCACCGCAAGAGATGAGGACTTTGAAATTTACTCTCCGGACGCAAAGTTCGACGATCCCTTAATGTCAGCTAATGGGTATGTCGTTTTTTGCACTGCAGGCTCACCGCCCTCGTTTTGTGAGTGAATTGCTGAAACGAGCAGTTGTATGTCTCTATTCTGCCTTTATCCTACACTTTTAGGTTGAATCAGATCAAGTCAGCCTTTTACTCCATGCAAGTGGTAGGTCAGCTCGCCCACTTCATTCTTCTTTTGTGTTCTGGCACCAAGTTCAGCTGAGTTGTCATTGTTTGACATCATTATTCGTGTGTTTTTTCAGTTTTTTCAAGAGGGGAGAATAGTGGAGTACACTTTAGATGAGACATCAACAGGAGATGGCTCAGGAATGGCAAGTTGATACAGGGTGTCATGTTGTGAGATTGGGATTCAAGCAAATAAGTGTGTTCAGTTCGTTGAGTGAATGATCATTGGTTGGCTGTTTTGTAAATGGCAGGTGGTCATGGACAATAAGCAGAATTACAAGGTCTGGGGCAGGCCTTTTGATGTCGACTCGAGAATCCAACTCAAGGTATCAAAAGCACGATCCCTCTTCATGCTAGTTTTGAAGGTCCTGTATGGCTGGCAGTGTAGGCTCAATCATGTGACTTTATTTTCCATGTATGCAGGTTGAAGGAGGGAAGGTGGTTCACCACGAAGATTTGTGAGCCCTTCGCAAATTCCTACTTTTTCTCATGTGGTTTGATATTTTGGGCATGGGAAGTATATCTTGCTTTGTGCTTATTACGTATGTTGCACATCTCATGTGCAGGTGGAATAAGAAGCCTTTATGGTCAGATCCTTCCAAAGGCTTCATTGGATGGTTGGGCTATTCTTGGAGACGAAGTGCGATGATTACAACAGATGTGCTTATGGGTAGGGGAAAGGATCCAAAAGGGAGGTCATGATCAGGTACCAGTAGCAGGTTTTGTTGCTGCACTCATTTGAGCGGTAGATGAGCATTAACCAAATGTCTTCTTCCCACAATTTCTTAAGGAAAGGCCTGCAAATCTCACTACTTCAATCACATGATATCAGGATTCAGGATTGCTATGTACAATTAGCAACAACATACAGGATATTTAGAATAGCTACTATCACAGAATATCAGAACGGCTACCACAGCACAATTATCATCAACATACAGGATATTCGAATGGCTACAGCAGCAGAATTATCTAGTCAACAAGCTTGCGCCCTATAGATTATTACACTTGTGCCGTATCTGAATTGCACATCTACCATCACACTAGTAATGCAGGTGCAATCTCTTATGAAGACTGGACCAGAAGCACACCATAGGAAGGGGGAAAGATGCACCCTATTCATCTTACAATGACCATAAGGGCCAGGTAAAATGTGATCTTACATCAGCAAGAACTACCATCAACACGGGCTGCTCATACAGACGGGGCAGAGGACGATGGAGGGGCACATGAACCGCCTGCTGGTTGCTGTGGATAACCACCAGGTGGGGGAGGTGGATAACCCCCTGGCGGGGGAGGAGGGTAGCCCCCTGGAGGGGGAGGGGGGTAACCCCCTGGAGGGGGAGGTGGGTACACATAACCACCAGGTGGCACTCCTGTAACAGGGTAGCCTGGCACTGATTCTGGTCCGCCTCCTGACTGCTGATATTGCTGCCCTTGCTGCGATGCCCAGACGGCCATTTCCTGCTCCCGTTGCATGCGGCGTTTTCGCATGGAGTAGTAAACGCACGCACCGATGCCAAAGGAAAACAGAAGGATGACGAGGGTGACTATAAGGGAACCCCACCACGTCCACCGCCACCCACAGCCGTAGTAGCAGCCGCTATAAGCTGCAAATGAGATGGAGAGGGATACGAAGGGAAGGCAAGAAAAGGGACGGGATGGGAACACGGGAACAGTTGAGCAAAACGATGGCGAGTATCGGTAGAAGGAGTAAACCACACTACACTATGGCGTAGAAAAAAGGAGATGGAAAAAACAAAAAAGAAGGATTCCTGTCTGGCAAACTGAAAATGCCTTATAAAGACGTCAAAGTGAGAAAAAATGGAGAGGCAGCAGCAATTGGAAAATGCTATGGCGTCTCACGCTTGCGGAATATCAGACCGAACAGATGCAATGTAACCTGAAATGGCATGATTATGATCTGCAAGGGAAAGGGCCTGTCCGCATATCCTGAAATTCGAAGTGAGGGGACTTTGAGTGGACTCAAAAGGGCATCTGCGCTTATCCTGAAATTCGAGGTGAGGGAGCACCTGAATAGTAGGTTGTGCAGCCTGAAGGAGTCGTAACAATGCAATCCTGAAAATAAATCAATGATATATAAGAGAAGAGAGAAAAGAGGCACAAGGACAACGATCAACAAAAACGGATATAAGAGGCAGGTGAAGGGCAAAGTGAACTCGAAACGGCAAGACCTAGACGTAAAAGTTGAAATTCTGCACTGTAAGACGAATACGCTGGTCATCAGTTCGCAGGGTAAAGCTAGCGACCCCAGAGATTTCGCACGTCTGATTGCTGGTTGTATATGAAGCTATTCCAATAAGTAGTATAACATACAGTGCTCTTCTTCGACGGTTCATCCCATACCTGGCAAGCGTTGTAGCAAGCGGAGCCATAGCCGGCGCACTCGTATTGACAGTTGCTGCTGCCGCCAGCTACCAACGGAATGAAAGCCGCTAAGCACAAGATGGACAGCTGTGTGAACGAAACTTGGATCGCCGGCAATAACATTTTGTCAAAACTAATACTGACTAAGAAAAAGGTCACAAATCCACTCCCTACATGCACGCACCAACCGTTTATCCTGTTCTCAAGATAAGACGCTGCTTCTCAACGCCGAAACGCTGAATTAATCTCTTACTGTCGACACTCTCTAGCTCAGTTAGGTGTCAGTCGCTAATCACTAAACTTGATGCTTCCTCTTGCAGAAACACTGAAGATCATCCATGCCAACACTTCCTGCCTTGTGTGTCATTTTCTAGAAGTTGCATGGCTGTATGCATCGAACACTCAGCGGGCAAACAAACGGATCAGATGTGTTGGAAACAAACAGGGAAATTCCGCTGAAGTGATTACTTTATTTAAAAACCACCCTGAACAAACTGATCGGGTAGAAGAACGCAGCCAGCATTTGGTCCAACAAGGGAAACAGAGTAGCCAGGTTTGGGTTTGGACAGATACTTCCACGAATCACATGCGAGCACATAACTGGACTCACTTGTGGCCCAAACTGCTGATCGAAAAACCCCCATAAACCGAGGGTTTCGAAATGTGTCATCCTTTTAGTCGGCCCGATCAGTGAGGTCAGGTTGGCGTTTCCCAGTACGTTGGCGGGGGGCACCGCACGGCAGGGACGTGCCTACATCGACAGTGCGCGGAATTAATACAGTACACAGTACAGTAAGTGAACGCAAAAACTTCTTACGCAAACGAGGTTCTTGCCTAGGTTAGGGCTAGGTCAAAGGGCTATGGGGCAACGGGGCTCTGAAAGGAGGGCAGGTGTTACGAGTGCAATTGAGTGATCAAACTAGAATTGCACTATCGAAGCAAGAGTACAATGAGCAAAGGCATAAGCGAAGAATATATAACGAAACTACAGTGGTAGCGGTAATAAACTGTAGGTGACGTGCGAAGGTACCCGCCGAGCGCGGATTGTCAATGCAAGGGTTGCGAGTAGTAACGATGCGGACTGTGGTGCTACAGTGATGTGCGCGCTGAGTAGGAGCGCGAAGTAAGGAAAAAAAAAAATCCTTACACTACCTCCCCCCTTAAGGAGGCCCTCCTTGCGAAAGTGCGTGTACGTCCCAAAAATTTCGGCTGCGCAGATACTCGGTGAGAACAGGGTGGTTTTCGATTCTGTCCAGGGGAACCCAGTTGTCTTCAGTAGGTGTACGATCCAGGCCCTATGTTATCAGGATAAGTTATCCTGAATGTCATGAATTCAAGATAGGTGTTGTGGGTCTGTCTTGGGAAAACAGCATTTGGGAAATAATTGTCCTCTAGAATCAGCATAGTGGTTATTTAGCGTACTGACAATTCAGTATATTGGTGTAGGTTCAGCCCTGATGATTCAGGACAGTATTGAATTTCGCACTGACGCGGCATGTACAGCGAGAGAAAAATTCGTGCCAAGTACCCAACCACCGATGTCAGTGTCGATGAAGCAGAGAACGGCGGCCAGGAGCAAGCGGGAACCGAGCTGGCGACCTCCTATGTGTCAGGAGGACGCCTTAGTCACTAGACCATAATGTGCTGCGATGTTATTTGTCCTGGTACCACAACAGCACTGACAAATCAGGGTACCTTTCCCTGTGTTGCCCTGATGAATAAGGGCAAAAGATGCTTTTCGACTAAACAGCCCTGATGCATCAGGGTAGCCTAGATGAATCTGAGGGCCTGGTACGGTCTCTCTAGCGGATCAGGAATTCGATCCTTCGAGCTCCTCGTGGGTCACGAACTCGGTGGCTCAGATTTTTCTCGGGTGTGATGATTGGCTCGGTCAGCACTCGTGTCATGCTGGCTGGGCGGTTGTGGGGCAGTTGGCTGGTGGATGGTACGTAGGGGCGGAGCACGCTGACGTGGAAGGACGGGCTTACGTACCAGTCAGCAGGGAGGAGGAGATGGGCGGTGACTGGTGTGATCATGTTGCTGATGCGAATGGCCCACAATATCGGGGCGGAGTTTTGGGGTAATGGGCAGGCGGAGGTTCTGGGTGTCGAGTAAAACTAGGTCGTCGGGCTGGTAAGTGACAGGTCGGCGGTGGCGGTCGGCGTTGCGTTTAGCGATAATGTTTGATTTTTTTATCGCGTCTACTGCTCGGGTCTGTCAACGGGAGTTGTGTGTTGGCCCCGTCCTCGCTTGGGCAGAGCCGACTTCGTGGTCGGGTGTGAGGGGAGCAGCCGACCTGCAGCACTGGGCGAGCTGGTTGACGAGGAGGTCGACCTGCACGGGAGCCACTGCATGGGCGCCGACTTCAGGATGGCGCCGACTTCCGGGAGGTCGACCTGGGAAGTCGACCTGCGGAGGACGTCAACTTGGTGACGTCAACGTGGGGCAGCCGACTTGGGTGGTTGGGTGACAGGAGTACTGGTCAACCTTGTGGCTGGTCGACCAGACCTGCCGGTCGATTTGCTGGTGGTCGACCTGACCTGGTGGTCGACGGAGGAAGGGCCGACGTCGACCTCGACTCAGGACGCCGAGTAGTTGGGCGTCGAGTAGCAGGGCGTCAACTTGGTGACGCCGACTTCGGGCAGTTGACTTGGGTGATCGGCTAACAACTGCGCTGGTCGACGAGGAGCTGGTCGACCAGGAGTGACGTCGACCTGGAGCTGGTCAACCAGTGGTGTGGTCGACCTGGTGAGGTCGACTTGGAGGTGGTCGTCGACTTGGGAGGTCGACGGGCACGTACGGGAGCAGCTGGTCGACGGGGTTGCCCGGTCGACCAGGTTACCTGGGTGACGAGGTTCTGCGGAGGAGTGCGACGGTCGCCCAGGCGAAGTTGGCGAGTCCGACCTCGGTGGTGGTATCCCGAGGTCGACATGGCGGATCAGGTGAAGTCGCCAGCATGAAGATGACTTGGTGTGTGCGTTGTGCAGGTGACGAGGCTCAGCCCGCCAATCATCTGCGAGCACCTGCGAAGCGGGTGCGCTGCTGTTCTGTGTGAGCAACGTTGGCACGCCGTCAACCTGCGATGTTGGCACGCCGTCGACTTTGCATTGCTGGAGCGCGGTCGACCAAGTTGTGCTGGAACGCGGTCGACCGAGCTGCGCTGGCAGTCGACCAACCTGAATGCTAGCTCTGATGAAGTCCTGTCTTGCCAACTTCATTGTACCATTGTTGTCAACTTTCTCTAGTGAAACTTTTGCCAATTTGCCCCGTGAACTAGCAAGCAGTGTATGCACTAGGAAACCGACTAAGGACCAACAAACGCAGAGATCACACGAGCACCAGTGCCTAGCCTGTAGTCTAGCTCCTGTTGCAGTAGTTATCTCCACATGGTGTGGTGAGCGTGGACGGCACACGACTTACCTTTCAGTTAGGTTGACATAGAGGTCACATACCTAAGTTGCTCGTAGGCCGGCAGCCGTACAGGTCCCTAACGTGCGCGTAGGTGACGCCAAGGTGATGGACACCCTGGAGGGACGACTGGAGGATGCGAGGAGACGCCATGAGGCCCAGGAGTACGGGGTGATACCCTGGGCGGTTGTCGAGGTTGGACTCCGTACCATGTGGGCGACGGAGCACCCTCCTTCTCGATCGGCTTCTCCTCGACCGGTGACCAACGAAGGCGGCGTCGATGTGGGCGTCAACGCCGGAGGTGGCCAAGTCGGCAACAGTGCGGGAGGCACGTCGCGTGGTGTGATTTACGTTGATGAAGTCGGTGGCGTTCAAGCGTGAGGGGTGCGGTCGTCAATGGTTGCGGGGTCCTCGCATGGCGACGTCACATGTCGACAAAGCGGATTGTCGCCGATGTCGGCGACCCAGGTGACGGCAGGCGGGATTGCACCGAGCTACGGCTACTTCAAGTTTACGCCGGACAGGATCTTGGTCACCCCGCCGTCGTTGGTCGACCAGACATCCTCACCTGGAAGGAAGCTATCGAGCCCCATCTGGAGATGGCCGGGCTGATCGGCTTTGCCCGAAGGACCGTGGCGACACGGGAGGAGCATCACGCCGACTTGCGAGCGGAGTTCCGCGCCATGTAGCTGTTGACCTTCACGGTCATCTCGCGGTGCTGCTCACTGGGCGTGCATATGGCCTTGAAGTGGTGCCGAGAGTACCTCGACGCCGGCCACCAGGCGTGGCACTTCATCGAGTCGACCTACCAAGTCAGTGACGACTTGTTCATCGCCCAGCTGGAGGGACAGCTGACGCACCTGCATATGGGCAACGAGGAGACGGCTACCGACTACTGCAACCGAGCCCGGCGAATTCCCGCCACCATTAGGATGGCTGGTGCGCAGTACTCGACGACGTCGTACGTCACCCACGTCATGCAGGGACTCTCGAGCAGCTACAACCTCCTGAAGAGGTTATCGATGGCGCCGAGCACGAGGATGACGCTCAAAGAGGTCAACTTGACCTCGTACATCCTGCAAGACGAGGCAATGCAGGAGGCAGAGCGGTCCCAGGAGCTCTTGGCGCAGTCGAACTTTGTCGCCCCGGCGAAGCAAGGAGATCGACTGGGGCAAAGTGGACCGTCTGGCGGCGGCAGTAGCAGTGGCTGGAAGCCGGTCAAGGAGGTCGACAAGAAGACGTCGACCAAGGACAGCGGTCGAGGAGGAGGAAGTCGACGTCGCGAGTGCTGGATCTGCCGCAGCCCCGACCACCTCTCATTTGAGTGCCACGACCGCAGTGACTCCGAAGACGACGACGCCAAGGGAGGCCGCGAGAGGTCTAGCAGTCGTCGTCCTCGTCGAGGAGGAAACCAACCGCGCAAGGAAAAGCTGTCGACCTCGTCGAAGGATGACGACTTCTCTGCAGGCGGCAAGGCGCGAGGCGACAAGACGACGTCGTGCTCGCTGGTCGGTGTCGTGGAGCCGACCGTCTTGCTGGCGCCGGAGGCCGGGGAGGACTTCCAGGCGGTGGCGGCAGCTGTGCAGGCGAACCCGTCGGTTGTCCTGCTCGACAGTGGTTTCTCCCACCACCTGATGGGGACGAAGGAAGTCTTTGTCGACCTGCAGCCGAGCGGCTCCATCAAGCACGTGCGCGGCTTCAATGGGGCACTGCAGGATGTCTAGGGCCGTGGCATTGTTGCACTGCAAGGGGAGGCCGGGAAGCAGGTGCTCATCCACGACGTGCTGTACATCCCGGGTGTGCGGGCCAACTTGCTGACGTCCGGCCGGCTGAAGGAGCACGGTATAAGGCTGCAGGAGGACAGAGACGGGATGCTGCTTGTCGCGGCGGCAGGAGAGGTGCTCGGTCGGGTGACGTACCCCGGGCATGTCCTCTGCACCGACATGCGTCCTTGCTCAACGGAGTCGACGTCGCCCACGTCGGAGGTTGTGGCCCTGGGGGCGATCGTCTCGAAGACGAAGTCGACGCCGGACAGGATGCACGCGAGACTTGCGCACGTCGGCATGGACACCATCAGGAGCTCGGCGAAGAACGAAGTCGCCATCGGGCTGGAACCCCAGTCGGCGACGGGCGCCGACTCCCCATGTGTCTCGTGCGTCGGCAGGAAGCTGGCGCGGCACACCTTCCCCGACCATGGCTCCGACGCCGACGACGTGCAAGCCATCGTGCACATCGACCTGTTCGGGCCGTTCTGCGTGGCTGCCAAGGACGGTAGCTTGTACTTCCTGCTGCTGAAGGACCGCAAGACCTGCTACGTATGGGTGAGGCCGGTCGCCAAGAAGTCGGATGTGCTGCTGTAGTTCCAGAAGTGGCTGGTGTTGGTGGAGAGGTAGACGAAGAAGTCGGTGCTGATGTTGCGCTCGGACCGAGGAGGGGAGTTCCTCGGGAAGAAGTTTACCGACTTCGTGGACGGACAGGGGATCGTCCACGACCTTACCTGCCCATACACCCCACATCAAAACAGCATGGTGGAGTGGGAGATGAGGACGGTGGTGGAGTCGGTGTGGACGATGCTGCTGCACATGGGTGTGCAGCACCACTGGTGGCACCTCGCTTTGCGGCAGGCCGTCTGGGTCCGCAACTGCCTTGAGCGGTCGACGCCACCGCCTGGGACGTCGCCTTACCAGCTGCTGACCAGGTAGAAGCCCGACTTGTCGATGGCGCGGGTGTGGGGCTGCATGGCGCAGTTCCTCGTCTCCGAGCAGCAGCGTGGTGGGAAGCTGAAGCTGAAGGCCAGGTGGGGCCTTCACCTCGGCGTGTCGACGGCGAGCAAGGGTTGGGAGCTCCTCGACATCGACGCCAACCGGGTGACCACCACGTCGCGCGTGATGTTCTACAAGGATATGTCGCAAGAGGTGTGGAAGTCGGAGCACGGGCCGGTGTCAGGACGGACGCCGACCACCCCGCCGTCCGATGTCACAATATAAATTGACTAAAACAGAAAGTACAAACAAGATATATGCAAAACCTAGCCCTAGACTAGAACTACACAAACTATAGAATTATAGTTTGACATCCGACTTCTCGATGGCAACGCTGCCTTTGCTCGCTGATGTCGGTGAGCTTCTTGGTGAGGACATTGAGGTCGTCCGTCGTCCTCCCCCTACGACCCCTGCCCCTCCCCTCGTAGCCGACCTGCACGGGCTGAATCCTAAGTCGGCCTCCGGCGATGAGGGGAGTAGTGGGACGTCGCCTTCGGCGCCGGCCAAAGGCATCACCGGTGGCCGACGAGTCGATCGGCAAGTCGGCGTAGGGGTGCAGGTCAAGGAGGAGCAGGTCGATCAGGTCGAGAAGGTGCAGCCGTCTTGGGTGAAGTTGGCAAAGCAGGCAGAGGTGAAGCCGACCATGGAGCAGTCGGCAACCAGGTAGTCGGCAGAGGAGTCGACCACAGGGGAGAAGTCGGCCAGGAAGCCGACCCAGGTGCAGCAGGGCGACGAGGGCAGCAAAGCCGGTGACGAAGGAGGGGACGTCGAGGAGTCCACCGACAGTGACGTGGTGGAGGTTTAGTCTGAACCCCGAAAGTCAGGCCGACTTCAGAGGCCACCCGACTTCTTCGTCCCCGCTGCCTTCACCACGGTGTACGACGTGGACGATGACGACGACCTGCTGTACGACGATGCCGAGGAAGATGAGGAGTTTCCGAAGCTCGACCCTGACGTGCTGGCCGACCCCGAACACCGTTGGGAAATCTCGACGATGACGGTGAAGGAGGCTTTGGCGAGCTGGAAGGGCCCGGCGGTGAAGGCCGCCATGGAGGAGGAGATCCGCAGCCTCATCAACATGGGCACGTGGGAGCTGGTCGAACGCCCGCCGGGAGTCAACATCATGAAGAACCGGTGGGTGTTGACGACGAAGTACCACGTCGACGACACCGTCGAGCGCAAGAAGGCAAGGCTGGTCGTGAAGGGCTTCACCCAGGTGTATGGCGCCGACTACAACGAGACGTTTGCGCCAGTGGGCAGCTACGTCACCCTGAGGATCTTCCTCAGCATCGTTGCCGTCCTCAACCTCAACCTGATGCAGCTCGACATGAAGAACGCCTTCCTGCAGAGCAAGCTCGAAAGGGTGCTCTATATGTCCCAGCCGGACTACTTCAACGATGGAACCGGCCGGGTCTGCAAGCTGCTGAAGAGCATGTACGGGCTGAAGCAGTCGCCGCTATTGTGGTACTTGGCACTCAACGATGTGCTGGTCGGCGCCGGGTGGAAGAAGAGCCAGGTCGACAAGGCTCTCTACTCCAAGGCCGGCAAGGACATAGTGGCCTGCTGGGTGCTGGTCTACGTCAACGACTTGCTCGCCGCCAGCAGCAGCACCGAGATGCTGAAGGAGCTGCTGGAGTCCGCCTTCAAGCTGCGTGAAATCTCACCGGTGCGGAAGTACCTCGGGCTAGAGATCGTCCGCGATATATCGGTGGAGAAGCTGTGGCTGCACCAGCAGGGCTACGCTGACAAGCTGCGTAGGCGCTTCGTCGATGAGGAGCAGACCGGACGCACTCCAAAGACACCGGTCTCGGTCGACGCCTACGCCGAGCTCACCTTCGATGACAAGGAGGCACAGGAGCGACAGGAGGAGTACCGGCAGAAGGTCGGCTCGCTGCAATTCTTGGCGACGATGACGAGGCCGGACATCGCCTTCGCCTGCAGCAAGCTAGGGAGCGGCCTCACGGTGAGGAGCCACCAGCACTGGCGCGAGGTCGACCGCTGCCTCGCCAGCCTCACCAACACATGTGACACCGCCCTGGAGTTTGGCGGTGGACCTGAGTCGCTGGAGCTGGTCGGCTACGCGGACGCCGACGACGCCGGTGACAAGCAGAACAGGACGAGTACGGGCGGTTACGTGTTCCTCTACAGAGGGGCCGCAGTCTCCTGGTTAAGCCAGCGCATCAAGTGCGCGACGCTGTCGTCGACCGAGTCGGAGTACGTGGCGGCCACCGAAGCCGGCAAGGAGGGACGTCAGCTTTGCTTCCTCCTCACCGAGTTATGGCAGCTGGATGCCGGGAAGCCGACCGTCCTCTGGGTGGACAACAAGTCGGCCATCACAGTTGGCGAGGGTATGGGGTTGACGGGCAACCTCAAGCACATGGAGTGGCGTCAAGCCTGGCTGTAGCATATGGTGAAGCGCGGGAAGGTTTCGCTGAAGTACATCCCGACCGCTGAGCAGACGGCCGACTTCCTGACGAAGGCGCTGCACTATCTGGCCTTCAACCGGTGCTCCGTCGCCATCGGCCAGGTGCGCTTGGCCGACGTGGGCGATGAAGTTGACGACGTGCAACAGTAGGTGCCATGCCCTCTTGCATGGCTGGTGCGGTGGACGACGTGCTATGTGGTGGGTGCACGTCGACGAGCTATTCTCCGACGAGCACTGCTGTGTGGGCTGGGGGCCCAAGCGTGAACACGGCAGGGGAGTGTCAACGGGAGTTGTCTGTTGGCCCCGTCCTCGCTTGGGCAGAGCCGACTTCATGGTCGGGTGTGAGGGGAGCAGCCGACCTGCAGCACTGGGCGAGCTGGTTGATGAGGAGGTCAACCTGCACGGGAGCCACTGCATGGACGCCAACTTTAGGATGGTGCCAACTTCCGGGAGGTCGACCTGGGAAGTCGACCTGCAGAGGACGTCAACTTGGTGACGTCAACTTGAGGCAGCCGACTTGGGTGGTTGGCTGACAGGACTGCTGGTCGACCTGGTGGCTGGTCGACCAGACCTGCTGGTCGATTTGCTGGTGGTCGACCTGACCTGGTGGTCGACGGAGGAGGGGCCGACGTTGACCTCGACTCAGGACGCCGAGAAGATGGGCGTCGAGTAGCAGGGCGTCAACTTGGTGACGCCGACTTCAAGTAGCCGACTTGGGTGATCGGCTGACAACTGCACTGGTCGACGAGGAGCTGATCGACCAGGAGTGACGTCGACCTGGAGCTGGTCAACTAGAGGTGTGGTCGACCTGGTGAGGTCGACTTGGAGGTGGTCGTCGACTTGGGAGGTCGACGGGCACGTACGGGAGCAGCTGGTCGACGGGGTTGCCCGGTCGACCAGGTTACCTGGGTGACGAGGTTCTGCGGAGGAGTGCGACGGTCGCCCATGCAAAGTTGGCGAGTCCGACCTCGGTGGTGGTATCCCGAGGTCGACATGGCGGATCAGGTGAAGTCGCCAGCATGAAGATGACTTGGTGTGTGCGTTGTGCAGGTGACGAGGCTCAGCCCGCCAATCATCTGCGAGCACCTGCGAAGCGGGTGCGCTGCTGTTCTGCGTGAGCAACGTTGGCACGCCGTCAACCTGCGATGTTGGCATGCCGTCGACTTTGCATTGCTGGAGCGCGGTCGACCAAGTTGTGCTGGAACGCGGTCGACCGAGCTGCGCTGGCAGTCGACCAACCTGAATGCTAGCTCTGATGAAGTCCTGTCTTGCCAACTTCATTGTACCATTGTTGTCAAGTTTCTCTAGTAAAACTCTTGCCAATTTGCCCAGTGAACTAGCAAGCAGTGTATGCACTAGGAAACCGACTAAGGACCAACGAATGCAAAGATCACACGAGCACCAGTGCCTAGCCCATAGTCTAGCTCCCGTTGCAGTAGATATCTCCGCAGGGTCCGAGCTGCTTGTAAAATTTCGGCGAACTGTTTCGCTCGTGGCACCGGGTTGTCGGGATTCGGAGTCAAGGATACTGTCGGGTCTTGTCCGTAGTTCAGGTAAAACGGTGACTGTTGGGTCGTGGCGGAAGGCGAATTGTTGTACGGGAATTTGATGAGTGGCACGTGCTGTTCCCAGGTGGTTGGATCGTCGCACGTGGCTCAGATGAGGGCGTATCTTTGGTTTGGATCATGGCACTGTTCATCTTACTGTTTGGGTCATGCGGAAATCGCGCATGACCCAAAGTGGCCTTTTGAAGCGCGGAATATGTGGCGTTTTGTGCTGTTTGTGTCATGCAGAAAACGCGTATGACCCAAAGTAGCCTTATGACCCGAACCAAAGATACGCCCTGAGCCGCTCCATGGTCTGATTTATCCTTTCTGTCTGTCCAACAATCTCGGGGTGGTACGAAGAACTGAATTGTAGCCGCATGCCAAACTGCTGCCACAAGTACCGCCAGAAGTTGCTGGTGAATTTCGTGTCGCGGTCGATGATGATCATTGCTGGTATCCCGTCCAATTTAATGACAGTGGAGATGAAAATGTTGAACAAGAATGAATGAACTAACAGTGAAATGAGTACAAGTATGAAAACCTAGAAATGTGTACCCCTTATAGGCTAACCCACTGTAGCCTAAACAACTACAACAACATATATAATGTTTGACACACCCCCATAGGCGAAGTGGGGGAGAACTAGGGGTCACAAGACCAGTTAAGGAAAGCAAAGCAAAGCAAAGCAAGCTCAGGGTGGATCACAACGTCACCACACAATCCGAGCACAAGTTCAAGGCCACAAGGCCAGTTCACATGCAGGAGTACATATATATATAAGACTAAACAAGCAAGAGGAGTAATATAAATATATATGTAACAATACAAAGAGGGTCAAGAGGAGAGCAAGTGAGGCAAGACAGACACAAGACCCAGCTGGGTACAGCAGCGCTGATGATCACAAGGCGGAAGTGCCTTGGTGAAGACATCAGCAGTGTTGGCCTCAGAGGCCACGTACGCAAGTCGCAACTGACCACGCTGCTGTAGCTCACGAGCAAGGAAGTAGCGGAGAGCAATGTGCTTCGTTCTGTGCTCCAGTCTCTGCTCTCGACACAAGGCCAGCATGGCCTTGTTGTCGACGTACAGGACTGGAGGAGAACGAGGCGGCTCTCCAAGGTCGGTCAGTAGGTAGGTGAGCCAGTGAAGCTCCTGTGCAGCCATGGCCCCTGCGTAGATCTCAGCCTTACAACTAAAGCCGAGAACAGAAGACGAGCCAGTAGCCCGCCACGAAACAGAGCCGGAACCAAGGCTGAAGGTGTAACCCTGTGACGACCGCTGTGTAGCCTGGTCGTCAGCCCAAGAAGCGTCTGCATGTCCAGTGAGGACCACTGGAATCCGCCCTCCAAGCACTAGCCCCATGCCCGACGTACTGCACAAGTAGCGCAACACCCTCTTCGCTGCAGCCATGTGCTCTGGTCGGTGTCTCCCAGGAGCAACATAGCGTGCAAGAATGCTAAGAGGGTATGCAAGGTCAGGTCGTGTGCAGGTCATCAGGTACATGAGACAGCCAACAAGCTCTGGGTACGGGCCACTCGACTCTACGGACTCATCCGAAGGCAGAGCTGAGAGCGAGTGGCGAGTAGGCAGAGGAGTGGCCTGAGGCGAGGAGTACGTGAAGCCGAAGCGCTGAAGGACCTGCTGCACCATGTGTGACTGAGTCAGGGTAATGGTGCGGCGTGCTCTGTCCCGGGTGATCTGCAAGCCAAGGTAGCTGCGCAGTTCACCCAGGTCAGTGCACGTGTGTCTCTTCTGCAGCTCGGACTTCACGTAGGCGAGTCCAGTAGTGTCAGCTGTGGCAAAGACCAAGTCGTCGACGTACACAAGGATGTAGAACGGCGGCAGAGAGGTGTCGGTGCGCAGAAACAGCGACGGGTCGGCAGTAGAAGGAGCGAACCCAAGAGCCGCAAGCGTAGTCCTCAGTGTGTCGTGCCACTCACGTGGCGCCTGGCGGAGACCGTAGACTGGACGCCAGAGACTCCACTTGGTACTAGGAGGGAAAGACCCAGTGAAGCCAGGTGGGTGGCGCAGCCAGATCTCCTCGTGCAGGCTGCCCTGCAAGAAAGCTGTGCTGAAGTCGAGAGAGTGCAGCTCGTAGTCCCGGTGAGCAGCAACGTGCAGTAGTACCCGAAGAGTGGTCATCTTTGGGGTGGGGGAGAAGGTCTGAAAGTAGTCAACTCCCTGCCGCTGACTGAAGCCACGAGCCACGTAACGCGCCTTGAAGACAGGCGGAGAACCCGGCGGCCGCTTCACCCTGAAGATCCACATGCCACTGACGATGTTCGCCCCAGGAGGGGGGACAGCGTCAACGTAGGTGCCTGTGGACTTCTAGGAAGCCATCTCTGCATCCATAGCTGCCTGCCACTGAGAGGAGTAGGGACCCTCTATCGCCTCCGCGTAAGAGCACGGAGTGGGGATGTCAAGTGCATCCGGGTCTCCCTCAGGGGTAAGCAGTACGGACACGAGATGAGGTGAAGCAGCGGCCAAGCACTGGAACTCCTCCTGCTTGTCCTCAAGGACGTCCGTGCCAAGGGCACACTCACCCCCGACGTACGGAGGACAGACAGACTCAGACTCAGCGACAAGACTCGCAGCGTAGTCTAGGCGACAGCGAGCAGCAAAGACGACGAGCTCAGCAACTAGGGTAGACGCAGCAGAAGACTCGAAAGAAGGGTCAGTGACTGCAGTAGCAAGGAGACGCGTGACAGTAGGACTGGCAGCACGAAGAGAGTCCGACGCAGGGTCGGGGAGAGCAGGAAGAGTGGACGCAGGAGGAGAAGGCAAAGGGGCACGCAGAGGAGAAGTAGACGGACGTAGAGACATCTGGTGCGTGCCAGGGGCAGGAGGAGGACGCTGGCGCGAACTACGAGCACTAGCGCTAGCAGAACGGACAGGCGACGCAGGACGAGACGCAGACTCACGACGCTCAGTAAGACCGCCAGTAGGACCTGTGTAAGGAGAAGGAGCAGGTAGTGGGGAGGCCGGCTGCAACTGTAACTGTGACGGGACAGGCTGTGAACACGCTAAGGGAGGAGGACCAGGAGGAGGCGAGAGACCAAGAACCTGCTGAAGGAGCGGAACGAAGTACGGCTGAGGGCGCGCGGTGACGCCAGACACAGCAGGGACAGCACCTGTACCCCCAGCGGCAGTACCAGAACCAGCAGCAGCTCCAACGCCCAGGTCCTCAGTACTAGTCTCAGCACCAACGCCCGAGTCCTCAGCACCAGCAGTGTCTCCAACACCAGGGTCCACAATACCTGCCGCAGCTCCAACGCCCGGGTCCTCAGCACCAGCAGGGACTCCAACACCAGGGTCCACAGCACCAGCCGCAGCTCCAACGCCCGGGTCCTCAGCACCAGTAGCACCTCCAACTCCCGGGTCCACAGCACCAGCAGCAGCTCCAACGCCAGGGTCTGCAGCACCAGCCGCAGCCCCAACGCCCGGGTCCTCAGCACCGGCAGCACCTCCAACTCTCGGGTCCGCAGCACCAACAGCAGCTCCAACGCCCGGGTCCGTAGCACCAGCAACAGCCGGGTCCGTGAGACGAGGCGCACCACTCCGAAGTGTGCAACGGGGCTCGTACCACTCACGGATCCGCTCACGAGAGGGGAGCTCCCGACTAGGAGGAGAAGTACCAGCACCAGTCCCTGCAGTGCGCCTGGTCCCAGAGGTACCTCTCCGGAGGCTGCATTACTGTAAGTACCACTTACGCAACTGCTCCGAGGAGAGGTCTCGTCCAGGTGTAGTACCCTCAGGCCCAGCACCGCCAGAGTCAGAACTCCCAGACCCAGCACCCCCAGGCTCAGCACCCCCAGTCACCGCACCCCCAGGCTCAGCACTCCCAGGCTCAGTATCCCCAGTGTCCGCACCCCCAGGCTCAGCACCCTGAGAGTCCGCACCCCCACGCCCAGCACCCCCAGAGTCCGCACCCCCAGGCTCAGCACCCCCAGTAGGACGAGAGTCGACAGCAACCTCAACAGGCTCGACCGGGTCTACCTGAGACACACCTGAGGGAGCGGCACCCTGAGGGAGGAGGGGGTCTACGACAGCAGCACCTGGCGCGAGGAAGAGAGGCGGGGGTGGGAGCGGGGCAGTGCGGTAGGGGAAGAGGCGGTAGTAGGGGACAGACTCGTCAAAAGTGACGTCCTGAGAGGGCAAGTGCCGGCGCGAGGTGGCGTGGTAAAACTGCCAACCAGGCGCGTCCGGAACAAAGCCGAGGAAGACGCAGGGAACAGCACGAGATGAGAGCTTCTCCGCAGACGAATCGCGGACAAAAGCTCGAGATCCCCAGACCCGGAAACGCGACGCATCGCCAACCTCCCCCGTCCATAGCAGTGTGGGCGAGGTCTCCGGCAAGGAGACACGGGGCCAGAGGTTGAGCTGATGCGCAGCGTACCGGACCGCAAACGGCCACAGAAAGTGGGGGGCAGCCGCATGGATCAAGGAGGTACGAGCTACCTCCATGACCAGGCCAATGCGGCGCTCCGCAACCCCATTCTGCTGTGGAGAGGCCGGAAGCGTGAACGACTGCTCAATGCCGTGCTCAGCACAGTAGGTTGCCAAGAGGTCGGAGGAGAACTCACCACCTCTGTCAGAGTGTAAGCGCAGAACAGGAATGTCCGAGCGGAAACGCTCGCTGAGCTGGAGACGAGCTCTGCGGATCCAAGGGATCAAAACATCAGGGACCTCACCCTTGGTGCGCAAGGGGAAGACCGTGGTGTAGCGCGAGTAGTCGTCAACAACGATCAGGAAGTACCTCTCCTGACCCTGACCACGGACGCGGGCTGGGCCCCACACGTCCATGTGGAGCGTCTGCAAAGGAGCAGTCGTCGGGGGAAACGAGGAGGAGTGAGGAGCGGCGCGCTGCTGCCCCTCGACACAGGGAAGACAGGGAGGAGCAGGCGAGGGTGGGAGGGGAGGGAGGACCCTGGGAAGACCAGAGACAAGGTACCGGGAGTGCATGGCACGAAGGCGCTGCACAGACGGGTGGCCCAGTCGGTGGTGCTAGAGGACAGTCTCGTGCGCTAGAGAGCGACACGAGCAGGGGGCGGACAGCTGACCTGACGCGGACGCAGACGCAGACGCAGCGACTTGAGGGGGGGGAGTAGTCAGTGTGTACAGGTCCGACCCCGGCTGCCGGGTGAAGGTAGCCAAGTGGCGGCCTATACGGGCACACGTGCAGTGTGTGACACGCTCGTAGGCAGGGGTGAACTGGTGAACACCCGCGTCCTGTAGTGCACAACCTGCAACCAAGTTTGTAGAGAACGAGGGGAGGTGGAGACCTGACAGTGTGCCCGACGGGACCGCAAGACAGGGAAGGACAGTGGAGGAGGTCGCAAGGACCGGACCCCCAGAGGGGTCAGCGAGGGAGACAGCAACTGGCCGAGCAAGGGGCTCAAGGGCAGTGCGGTCACGAAAGAAACAGCGAGAGGCACCTGAATCCAGGGTGAAGGTGTGCAGTGCTGCAGTCGACACAGTACTAGGGGGGGCAGACGTACACGCACCTAGAGCAGCAGCCTCACCAGCACCTGGGGTAGCGAACACACGAGTACCTGGAGCGGCAGACGCACTGGCCCTAATGCCCGGGTCCGGCGGGACACTCAGGTACTTAGCACCCTCTCCACTAGTAGACATCACATACATGGCAGTGAGAATAGCATCAAAGTCTAGAGCATAAATATCAATCCCCCTCTTCAGGAGATCAACCCAGCGGGGCAGCTCAGTGGCCTGAGGGAACTGAACACGCTAAGCGTCGTTCAGACGAGCGAAGCAACGCTGTGTGGCGTGCGGTCCCCCACACGGCTGGCCAGTGCGGTCACCAGTGCTAATGACGTAGGTGCAGCTAAGGCCACCCCCCCCCCCCCATGCTGAGAGTACCACTCACGGACCTCCTGGGGCGACGGAGTGTGCTGCTGGCCCTGGCCACCGCCAGTGCCTCCACGACGACCACCGCCGCTACCACCTCCTCGACCACCCCAATCCCGGCCGCTGCCTCGTCCACCGCCACCCCCACCACCTCCTCCGCCTCGGCCACCTCCCCCGCCGCTGCCGCCACCCCCGCCACTGCTGCCACCTCCCCCACCCGCGCCACCCCCCCAACCACCACCACCTCCCCCACCACCGCCACCCCCGCTGTCACCACCACCGCCCTTGCCCCCCTTGCCCTTGCCGCTGCGGCGCCCACTCGAAGCAGACGCAGTCCCGACCTTCTCAACACCAAGGAGGTCGACAGCAGCAGCAGAGGTGACAGAGGGAAGAAGGGGGGAGGGAGAACACCCCTCAAAGAACGGGGTACGGGGGTCACCGCGAGAGGCACCTACAGCGACTATGCTAGCCTCAGCTGCAAGGAGTTCCTTCTCGAGGAGGGCAATGGTGAGCTCGGTGGGGCAGCGAGCTAGGAAGTGGTCCCTGACTGAGTCAGAGTGTCAGGGAGGCGCGTGACTAGGTGGTAGAGAGTGAGCCAGAGCGGGGGTGGGTTCTTGGCAAGGAACTCATCAGGCATAGCGGCGCGGAAGTGAGCCTCACTAGTGCGGAGGTGGGTAATGAGATCAGCGACAGTGTGGAAGGAAGCTAAGTCGGGGAACAGGTAGGGAAGAGAGAGACGGCCTAGAGCGGCAGAGGCCGGTGAGGAGTAGCGGGCAACGACAGCAGTGTACAGTGCCTGTGCAGTCTTGTGCTGCCCAAAGTGCTCGCGCTCATCTATCGGCAGAGAGTTGCGAATAGGGAAGCGAGCATGGGCGTCACGAGTCTGCCACTGTGAGCAGGCAGTGCTGTCAGCAGTAGCAGCAGGAGCAGTAGCGTGGCCTAAGGCGTGATCGTACAGCGAGATGTCTTCCTTGGCAGTGAGCTGTAGGAAGAGGTGTAGGTCATCAAGCCAGGTGTCGAACTTCACTGGGCGGCCCTCAGCATCGAAGGCTAGCACAGGAGGGCTAGCCATGGTAGCAGCAGTAGGAAAAGCAGTAGGAGCAGTAGAGTAGGTAGGGCGGCGCGGCTCGGTACAGGTAGGGCGGCGCGGCTCGGGTCGGGCGGCGCGGCTCGGTTCGGGCGGCTCGGGTCGGGCGGCGCGGCTCGGTTCGGGCGGCTCGGGTCGGGCGGCTCGGTTCGGTTAGGGCTGGCGGCTCGGGTCGGGCGGCTCGGTTCCGTTAGGGCTGGGCGGCTCGGGTCGGCTCGGTTCGGGCTGCTCGGTTCGGGCGGCTCGTTCTGGGTGGGGCCGTTCGGGGCCGCTAAGGGCGAGCGCGGGGAGCGGGTGGGGCTGTGAGGGACGAGCGCGGGGCCGACGTGGGCGCTAGGGGCGAGCGCGGGGCCTATCGAGGCTGTGAGGGACGAGCGCGGGGCCGATCGGGGCCGTAAGGGACGAGCGCGGGGCCGACGTGGGCCTCTAAGGGCGAGCACGGGGCCTATCGGGTCCGTGAGGGACGAGCGCGGGGCCGATCGGGGCCGGAAGGGATGAGCGCGGGGCAACGCGGGCCTCTAGGGGTAAGCGCGGGGCCGATTCGGGGCCGGTAAGGACGAGCGCGGGGCCGACGCAGGCCTCTAGGGGTAAGCGCGGGGCCGATTCGGGGCCTCTAAAAGCGAGCGCGGGGCCGACCGAGGTCTCTAGGTGCGAGAGCGTGGGGCCGACGGGGCCTCTAGGGGCGTGAAAGCCGAGGCGCCCTAGGGCGTAGGTAGGTAGGTAGGTAGGTAGTGGTGGGCCCAAAAAAAAATCGGTCCTAGGAAGGACCTGCTCTATACCATGTTGAACAAGAATGAATGAACTAACAGTGAAATGAGTACAAGTATGAAAACCTAGAAATGTGTACCCCCTATAGGCTAACCCACTGTAGCCTAAACAACTACAACAACATATATAATGTTTGATAGAAAAGGCGGGCTGTTTCTTCGGCTGGGATTGATTTCTTGCAGGCTGCAAAGTGTGCCATTTTCGTCAGTCGATCAACGGCGACCAGGATCGCGTCATTCCCATTTGCTCCGGCCAGTAACCCCGTGACGAAGTCCATCGTCACCTGCTGCCAAACACGCTCTGGGGGTGGTATTGGTTGCAACTGTTCTTCCGGCCGTTTCCATGATGATTTCATGATCTGGCAAGTGTAACAAGATGCCACGTGTCGTTGAACGTCGTCAACATATCGGGTCGGTAATAATACCGCTCCAGCTGCTGCCGTGTTTTCTCTACCCCGAAATGCCCCGAGGTAACTCCATCGTGTGCCTCCTACAACAGAAATTCCCGTAACAGTGTGTACCCTGGTATCCAGATGCGGTCGGTCCCGGCTTTTACGTAATAAACTCCCTTTGCTGCTGCGAAGTGCTGCGAATCTCCTCCTGTGAAGAATGAATCCGTTTGGCACCCGTGGGTAAATAGTCCTGTCAGTAGTGGGCTGGTCTGGTCAAGTAGTATTGCATGGATCTTGGCAGTGAGGCGGGTCAGTGCGTCGGCGATGTTTGATGCCCCCTTTTTGTAGGTGACCGTGTAGTGAAAATTGGACTCGAGGAAATCGAGCCAGCGATTCTGTCGTGGGTTGAGGTGGGGATGTGTGCGGAGGTACTGTAATGATTTATGGTCTGTCCTTACTGTCACGTCTACGCCGGTCAAGTAACAATGCCACACCTTTGAATGCGTGCACGATCGCGAGCATTTCGCGGTCATGTATCGGGTAATTTTTCTCAAGCGGATGTAGTTTTCGTGACTCATATGCGATGGGCTGTAGGCCGTTGCCGAAGTCCTGTAGCAGTATGGCTCCGATGGCGATGTCGCTTGCGTCTGTAACTACTTCGGATGGGCGGTGTCCGTCGGGGATGCGCAGTACGCGCGGTGAACAAAGAACATTTTTCAGGGGAGAGAAGGCATTGTCAAACTTATATGCTATAGTTTGTGTAGGCTGTAGTGGGGTAGATAATATGGGGTACAACACTTTTAGGTTCACTACTTGTACCCACCTATTTCCTAGTGCATTTCATTCACTCGTACTATTCTCACATGGTATAGAGCAGGTTCCCTAGTACGACAGTTTTTTTAGGGCCCACCACTATTTTTTTTTTCCTGCCCTGCCCGAAGCGCCCTCCCGTGCCTGCCCGCCCTGTCGCGCGCCTCGCGCCTGCCCCGCCTGCGCCCCGTGAGCCTACCCAGCCATTGCGGCCCTGTCCTCGTGGCCCTGCCTGAAGCCGTCGTGGCCCTGCCCTGCCGCTGTTGCGGCCTTGCCCTGCACCCGCCGTCGCGGCCCTGCCTCCTGCCGTCGCAGACCTGCCGACCGCCATTGCGGCCCCACCTGCCGCCCTCACGGTCCTACCCTGCCGCAGTCGCGGCCCTGCCTACCGCCGTTGCGGCCCTATTCTGTCGCAGTCGCGGCCCTATTCTGCCGCAGTCGCGGCCCTGCCTGCCACTGCCGCGGCCCTTCCTGCTGCCGCAGTCGTGGCCCTGCCTGCTGCTGCCGCGGCCCTTCCTGCAGCCGTAGTCGCGGCCCTGCCTCCAGCCGCGGTTGCGGCCCTTCCTACAGCCGCAGTCGCGGCCCTGCCTACAGCCGCAGTCGTGGCCCTGCCTCCAGCTGCAGTTGCGGCCCTGCCTACGGCCGCCGTCGCGGCCCTACCCTGCCCACCCGTCAGGCGCCTGCCCTACGCGCCTCTGGTGAGTACCTCCCCTAGCTGCACTGCCCGCGCTCCTGCCCGACAAGCGCACAGCCGAGCAGCGCCGCCCAGCTGAGCCAAGCCGCGCAGCTGAGCTGCGCCGCCCAGCTGGGCCTAGCCGCCCAGCCGAGCCGTGCCACACTGCTCTGCTGAGCTGCACTGCTCTGCCGAGCTGCGCTGCCCTGCCCTACTGAGCCGCGCTGCTTCTGCTGCTACTGCTACTGCTGCTGCTACTGTTGCTACTGCTACTGCTCTGCCACCATGGCTAGCTCTAATGTACTTACTTTCGATGCTGAGGGTTGAGCGGTCGATTTCCAGGTCTGGGTTGATGATCTGCAGCTTTTTTGGCAGTGCGACTCTAGGGATGGAGTCTCACTGTTCGATCACACGTCCGGCGTCTCTGTCGCACCTGCTGCCGATGGTGACAGTACAGTTCGCTCGCAGTGGACCACACGTGATGCTGCTGCTCGTCTTGCTGTTCGTAGTCACCTGCCGTCTGCTGAGCGCGCGCACTTTAGCCAGTACAAGACTGCTAAGACACTGTATGACGTTGTTGTTGCGCGCTACTCCTCCCCTGCCACTGCTGCTCTCAGCCGCCTCATGCTGCCGTACCTGTTCCCTGAACTCGCCGCTTTTGCCACAGTCGCTGACCTCATTACCCACCTCCGCACCAGTGACACCCACTGCCGCACTGTGCTTTCTGCCGAGTTCTGCGCCAAGAACCCCCCCCCTATGTACATCACCCTCTACTACCTTGTCACCCGGCTCCCTGACTCCCTTCTTCTAGTCAGGGACCACTTCCTCTCCCTTTGCCCCACCACGCCCACTGTTGACCTCCTCGAGGAGCGCCTCCTTGCAGCTCAGAAGAGTATAGTCGCTGTAGGAGCCTCTCGTGGTGACCCTCATTCCCCTTTCTTTTAGGGGTGCTCCCATGTCCCCCTCTTGCCCTTTGTAGCCTCTGCTGCTGCTGTCGACCTCGTTGGCACTGATTCGGTCGCCGCTGCGTCTACTCCTAGTGGGAGACGCCACAGCGGCAAGGGCAAGGGGGGCAAGGGTGGTGGAGGGGACGGCGGGGGCGGCGGTGGTTGCGGTGGTAGTGGCAGTGGAGGAGGTGGAGGGGGTGGGGGTGGAGGTGGAGGTGGGGGTGAGGTGGGGGTGGCGGCGGGAGTGGGGGCTTAGGTGGCGGTGGTGGAGGTGGAGGCGGCGGCGGCAAGCGACAGTGGGGGTGGAGGCGGCGATGGTGCTGGTCGGGGTGGCGCTGTGCAGCGAAGAGGCTTTGGCGGTGCCCACGCCAGCAGCAGCAGCGTTCTCGTGAGGCCCTGTCGCCCGAGCAGCTTCGTGAGTGGTACGCTGGGCGTGGGGAGGTCTGGGGGTGCTGGTCCTTGTGCATACGTTCTCCGCACCGGCGAGCACAGTGGAGAGTCGTGCGGCGGCCCGCACGCCACGCACTGCTGTTTCGGCCGCCTGACTGACGCCTGGTGTGCACAGTTTCCTGACGCCACTGAGCTCCCTCGCTGGGGTGATTTGCTTAGGTCGGGGGTTGCTTTCTTTGATCTTGATTATGATGCTATCCTTGCATGCTATGTATGCTGTGACTATAAGTGCTGAGGGTGACTGTTACCTCTGTGTTCCGCTGGACCCGCGCATTGAGGCTGCTGTTCTAGTGCTAGTGAGTCTGTTGCTCCAGGTGCTGGTGAGTCTGCTCTCTCAGGTACCGCGTCGGCTCAGGTCTTTCACACTTTCACCCTTGACCTCGGGTGCTTCCCGCTCCTTCTTTCGCGGCTGCAAAAACTCACGCCGCTTAGTCGGCCAGTGGCAGTCTCCCTGGCTGACCCCTCTGGGGGTCCAGCCCTTGCACACTCCTCCACTGTTCTGACGTGTCCGGCAAGTCCCGTCTGGCTCTCTATCTAGCCTCCACCTCCCCTCGTTCTCCTACGAACTTGGTGAGTGGAGCTGACCTTCAGGATGCGTGGGTTGACAAGTTCACTCCTGGAGATCAGCAGGTGACCCACTATACGTGTACTCGTACGGGCCCGGGCACCTGGCCATGGTTACACCGTCAGCCTGGGTCAAGCTTGTACACCCGTTCTACCGTGTCTTCTCCAGTTACTGGGTCTGGTCAAGTAGTCGCGTCTGGTCAGGTGTTTGCTTTTAGCGTCCCAGTCGGGTCCTGGTCTGCCCCCTACTCGTGTCGTCTCCTGTTCACCAGACTCTTCTCTGACACCACTGCCTTGGTCAACCCTCCCTGCCTCGTCTCTGTGGCATGCCTCCCGTGTCCTTGTTACTGGTCTGCCCCGGTCCCTCCCTCCCCTTCCTCCGGGGCCTGCCCTACTTGCATCCTTCCGTCGAGGTAGGCGGCAGCGCACGCTCCTCACTCCTCCGAGTTCCCTCCAACGGAGGACTCCTCTGTAGACCTCTCCACATGGACGTGTTGGGCCCAGCCCGCTTCCGTGGACTGGGTCACGAGCGCTACATATCTGCTGGTCGTTGAAGACTACTCGCGCTACACCACAATCTTCCCCTTGCGCCGCAAGGGCGAGGTTACTGAGGTGCTGATCATCTGGATCCGCGCTGCTCGTCGTTAGCTCAGATAGATTTTCGGCTCGGACCTTCCTGTTTTGCGTCTGCACTCCGACAGAGGTGGAGAGTTTTTCTTCCAACCTTCTGCGAGCCTTGTGTCGTGCGGAGGGCAATCCGGCAGACGTTCACGCTTCCGGCCTCTCCGTAGAAAAATGGGATTGCTGAGCGCCGCATTGGCATGGTCTATGGACGTCGCTCGTACGTCCATGATCCATGCGGCTGCTCCCCATTTACTGAGGGCCGTTCGCGGTTCAATACGTGCGCGTCAACTCAACCTCCAGTGTGAGAATAAGCGAACAGGAATGAATGAACTAGCAGTGAAATGAGTACAAGTAGGAAACCCTAGAATTGTGTACCCCCTATAGGCTAACCCCACTGTAGCCTACACAAGCAGAACATATATAATGTTTGGACACACCCCCATAGGCAAAGTGGGGGAGAACAAGGGGTCACAAGACCAGTCAAGCCAAAGCAAAGCAAGCTCAGGGTGGATCACAAAGTCACCACACAGTCGAGCACAAGAGCAGGGCCAGAGGCCAGTTCACATGCAGGAGTACAGACATATATATAAACTAGACAAGCAAGAGCAGGTATATATATATGTCACAGTACAAGTGAAGTCAAGAGGAGAGCAAGTGAGGCAAGACAGGCACAAGACCCAGCTGGGTGGCAAAAGCGCTGATGGTCCACAAGGCGCGAGTGCCTTGGTGAACACATCAGCACGTGTTGGCCTCAGGAGGCCACGTACGCAAGTCGCAACTGACCACGCTGCTGCAGCTCACGAGCAAGGAAGTAGCGAGAGCAATGTGCTTTCGTTCTGTGCTCCAGCGCTGCTCTCGACACAAGGCCAGCATGGGCCTTGTTGTCTACGTACAGCACTGGAGGAGAACGAGGTGGCTCTCCAAGGTCAGTCAGCAGTGTAGGTGAGCCAGCGAAGCTCCTGTGCAGCCATGGCCCCGGCGTAGATCTCAGCCTCACAACTGGAGCCGAGAACCGAAGACGAGCGAGTAGACCGCCACGAGACAGAGCCGGAACCAAGGCTGAAGGTGTAACCCCTGTGACGACCGCTGCCTAGCCTGGTCGTCAACCCAAGAAGCGTCCGCGTGGCCGGTTAAGGACCACTGGACTGCGCCCTCCAAGCACTAGCCCCATGCCCGACGTACTGCACAGGTAGCGCAATACCCTCTTCGCTGCAGCCATGTGCTCTGGTCTGTGTCTCCCAGGAGCAACATAGCGTGCAAGAATGCTCAGAGGGTATGCAAGGTCAGGTCGTGTGCAGGTCATCAGGTACATGAGGCAGCCAACAAGCTCTGCATACGGACCACTCGGACTCTACGGCTCATCCGAAGCAGAGCTGAGAGTGAGTGGCGAGTAGGCAGAGGAGTGGCCTGAGGCGAGGAGTACGTGAAGCCAAAGCGCTGAAGGACCTGCTGCACCATGTGTGACTGAGTCAAGGTAATGGTGCGGCGTGCTCTGTCCCGAGTGATCTGCAAGCCAAGGTAGCTGCGCAGTTCACCCAGGTCTGTGCACGTGTGTCTCTTCAGCAGTTCGGACTCACGTAGGCGAGTCCAGCAGTGTCCGCTGTGGCAAAGACCAAGTCGTCGACGTACACGAGGATGTAGAACGGGGGCAGTGAAGTGTCGGTGCGCAGAAACAGCGACGGGTCAGCAGTAGAAGGAGCAAACCCAAGAGCCGCAAGCGTAGTCCTCAGTGTGTCGTGCCACTCACGCAGTGCCTGGCGGAGACCGTAGACTGGCCGTTGGAGGCTCCACTGGGTGCCAGGAGGGAAAGTCCCGTGAAGCCAGGTGGACGGCGCAGCCAGATCTCCTCGTGCAGGCTACCCTGCAGGAACGCAGTGCTGAAGTCGAGAGAGTGAAGCTCGTAGTCGCGCTGAGCAGCTATGTGCAGCAGCACCCGAAGAGTGGTCATCTTCGGGGTGGGAGAGAAGGTCTGAAAGTAGTCAACTCCCTGCCGCTGACTGAAGCCACGAGCAACGTACCGTGCCTTGAAGACAGGTGGAGAGCCCGGCGGCGCTTCACCCTGAAGATCCACATGCCACTGACGATGTTCGCCCCAGGAGGGGGAACCGCGTCAACGTAGGTGCCTGTGGACTTCCAGGAAGCCATCTCTGCATCCATAGCTGCCTGCCACTGAGAGGAGTAGGGACCCTCTACGGCCTCCGCGTAAGAACGCGGAGTCGGGATGTCTAGTGCATCCGGGTCTCCCTCAGGGGCAAGCAGTACAGACGCGAGATGAGGTGAAGCAGCCGCTAGACACTGTAACTCCTCCTGCCTGTCCTCTAGGACGTCCGTGCCAAGAGCACACTCACCCCGACGGACGGAGGACAGACAGACGCAGACTCAGCAACAAGACTAGCAGCGTAGCGAGACGACAGCGAGCAGCAAAGCAACGAC